>OY755250.1:52463952-53123952 GCA_963576725.1 Azorinus chamasolen | reverse complement strand
TTTTCAAAACTCTATGCATATCGTAGTGATGGGAATCGGCTGGATTTTCATAATCGATAATTGGTTGATGCAAACTGACTAAGATTAGATTATAATCTGAATCGGTTACAGTTTAGTTACTGTGTAACAAGTGTAGAGTCTACTATGTAATACAGAAACGTTTTGAATGGAAGCGTTTAAAGATTAAATACTTGTCTAACTCTTGTTCTAATGTTATTCAACTGTTTTACATGCTATTTTAAGTATTTTTATGTAGAGTTTTGTTTGTGGAAGTTGCAAATAAAATGAATTTTATAAAACTGTGTTACCGGCTGTTTCTACCTGAATTAATGATTTTCGGTACAGATTGCAGATGGCTTCATGCATCAAGGCTAAAAATATTTATTAAATGGCGATCTTTTATTATGGTGTCATTATGTCTTACACGAATATTCATGAAGTAAATGATAAACGACTTGGATGGTCTGTTGCATCTAGATATAAAGTTTCAGCTATTCAATGTACTGTCTACAACTTGAATGATCTATACGTCTTTAATAATATAATCTACTCAGTATAGAAACATGATCATTGCGAAAATTACTTAAATAGCAAACAGGGCAGATATGTTAAATAATTCAAACATGCCCTCATAATTCTGGATATCCGACTTATTAAATCTTTGAGAATATGAACAAACAGACAAAACCAAGAAATCAAATATAGGAGAAGACAAATACAGGTAAACAGAATGTGAGCAACAGGGAAAATATGAATATAAACTATACCTTGACATATGACAGAATGAGACCCAGGGAAGGATAAATATAGACGGTTAGGAAGTAGAAATGCCCGAGCAATTTCGATAGATTTTATTGTCCACGGTTATAAAATGCCTGTAAAATACATAAAATACCTAATACTAAATACAAACTATTAAAAACAGTTACTATGACAAGTTAAGAATTCTAGCATTACATAGCCACGGAATACCGAAAGAGAATAAATACACTATTAGGCTAAATACAATTCAAACTATGACTTCGCTCAGTACTTACCAGAAAGTTGGGGTCAGTTGAACTTAATATTTAAGTTGTCGTGAGACTAAGTTAGACTTCATTTACTTAGTATATTAACTATGTCAATTATATGGATGTGCAAGTCCCTTTAGCTTTTTAAACAGTCAGCCATGGCAGTAAGTTCTCACGGAGAGCCCAATTAAACAAACGCTGATCTTATTTGGCAACAGTAAATAAACCCGGTGACATTTTCGTGACCCGTGTGGGGGACTATGACTTTATGTGCTCTGAGTTCGACCCCCAGTCCCTCTCATACCCACGGTGATAAGCTTTTTTTTGTTAATGTATTCTTAATTCCTAACTTCCAGACTTTTTTCCGAACGACTGCACACAGTGATTCACAATGCTACATCTGATGATTCGGCCCTTTAATGTATTGGATACGATTTGATGATATACCTACTGGATCTAAACTGTCACGATCCTTGTGAGCGGAACGTTAATGAAAGTGCTGATCCTATTAAAGAGTCCCTGTCTTGTCCTCATACACTGTTTTCAGGTTACTAGTTACCGGGGTTTCAGCATCCAACTAGTTTATGAATAATAATGAATAATAATAATAAAACAACTGAACTTGGCCATCTTTTTGTTGAATACTCTATAGCATAGCCCGATCAATTACATCACCCGCATCTACAAGGACAGTCGTGTCATACTGAATTAGCTACTTTATGGAATAAACTGAGTAGACCCAGCTCACCGGTCTGATCAGGATCTATCATGTTTGTTTATGAGCTAATATATAATTTGGGCAGATTTCTTGTCCTTTAGGTTTTAAACAAAGCACAAGAATTGTGTAAAGAAAGTTCCTCATAGAATGTGTATATATCAAGGCAATCTAGTAAAATAGTGATAAAAAAATGAATTTGAGGAATTAATTGAACAGCTGTTCCAAATTTTGGTACCAATTTATAGGTAAAAGTCATGTCCCAAATCTAAAATTATACATTCAGATCTCTATTTAAATGAGAGAAAATGTGGTTTTCAAAATAATAATGGTGAATATAATAAATATCAACATTTAACTGCATTGTAAAGAGAAAATATAGTCAGTAAATAGCATTTATGGCACTCAAAATACACTTTGAACTTTGTCCCTCAGACCTACGTCATTGCAGTAACAATGCTATAATATGGTGGAGTTCTACCATTAAAGCACACATTCAAGGGAGACAATTACCCTCAAGAAGAAGATTGTTCACCGCTAAATGGTTGCCACCATGTTATAAGCATGGTGTGAAAACAGTTTCAAAAAACAAGATTATTTAAGTTAAGCATGTGAGCGAGTATTTTTGAAATCTGTCATTTATGTAACACATATTACAGAGATGTTTTAAATCATAGCTTGCATTTTAAAGTGCATACAGGTTATAAATATGAATGTTTATGTTATAAACATATCAAAGTATGGCTAGGTCAGAGATCAGCACCAAAAGTGGAGGTAAATATGAGAATGCGTCATTGCAATTACAGTCATTGCAATAACACTAATTTTGTGACTGCAATGACAGGATTTGTTATTGCAGTGACAATACAGCATTGTATTGTTATTATCTTTATAATTTCCATTTCAGTTGGAATTATTTAACAGAAATATGCAAGTAAATATGCATAATAAATTAAAATGTGCATGTTTGTTGAAAATGTATGTAAGATGGGATTTTTAAAGAAATTTGTTATTGCAATGACAGGATTTGTTATTGCGATGACATTTCTAGTTCTTTTAAATTTTCTTCATTATTTTTTGTTATTTTACTACAAGAATAGCACTGCAGATATGCATGTAAGGTAAATATATGGAATAAATACAGTTTTCTCTTTCTCAAAGTCAGTTTGAAGGCTGGATATTGTAAGACATTGTGTATCAATACGTTCCCTCATATAAACATGTTTCATGCACCTGCAAACAGAGTAGACCCAGATCAGAAGGCTCCTATATGGTCTGCTCTGTTTGCTAAAGGAATTGGATACATCTGTTTCTGTACTTTCTGAAATGGCTACAGTGTTCCACTTTCCATATTTCATTACAACTAATTTGTCCATGAATATTTAGTAGGTATTGAAATTTGTAATAAGCATAGAACAGGGAAAGGGTTAAATAACAATTGTTGTCGTTGAGCTATGATGGACATTAATAGGTCTTTGGATTAACCCTTTCCCTGTTCTATATTTATTTGTAATTTCAATACCTACTGAATATTAATGGACCAAATAATATAACGAAATATTGAAGGTGGAACATTGGAATCATTTTAGAAAGTAAAGAAACACATCTATCAAATTCTATTAGCAAACAGAGCAGACCCTGATCAAACCGCTCCTAGGAGCTGTCTGATCTGGGTCTACTCTGTTTGCAAATGTGTGAAAACATGTTTATATGAGGAAAGGGTTAAGCAAGTAGTGTATTACTGAACAGCCTGTCAATTCTAATTAAGAGCTTGGATATTTTTAATCAGTCACATGTCATTTGAACCCATATTAACCATGATGACCAATAGATATATGCCAATCCAGTCCTGAAGCTATAGCTACATTGAGGATCTTACATGGATTGTCACTTCATAACAACTTTTAATAAACAAATTCAAGAAAATGTTATTAGCCCATTCTCTCCTAATGACGCCTTTTTGCCCCTCTGTAAAACTCATTCTTTGAAACCATTGTGATAAACAGAGCATTTGCTCCATAGGAGCAAATAATCTATTTATCGCAATGGTTTCAAAACTATGCAATTCTGAAATTTTCCTTTTCTATAGTTAATGCTCCTTTTCGGTAGATTAATTCAAAGAGGCTTGGTCTAAAAATAGTCTAGGAGAGAATGAGTTAAGCAAGCATCTGGCAAGCTTTATAGCATTTCTTGAATGAGTTAAATAAAATTTGATAAGAGGTGATAATGAGTGTGATAAGAAGTGATGATGAGTGCAAGTTTCTCTTATCATGCATGTCTTAAAAAAGAGCTCCAAAGTTTTAAATAAAAAAAATGCATTGTATGATGTCGTGCCATACTGCTTTTAATGACATCACATCATTTATATATGCCAAATGGTTAATATAAAAAATATGTGTTGGCTCTATTAACTCATAAACAGATGAAGTTATGTGATAGAAAAAAATTTCCATGGAGTTTAATAACAAGTTCATAAAAGTTCAAGACATCTAAGATTCAGTGTTATTTTTTAATGTAAGGAAGCTTCCAGATCAGGGTCAACTCTGATTAAAATTCTTTGCTCTATATACCCCCATAAAAAGTATATGTAATTAAATATGTACAGCTGGCAGAGTTTTACCAGAATTATAACTCATGAGTGAAAGGGTTCAATTGAAAGATAATTAAGGGTTATCCCATTGCCTGATATGCTATTTTTAGACTCAAATGTTATGAATGAATCTACTGGAAAGGAGCATTTCCTGGATAGAAGGGAATTTTCAGGATATATATATATTGTAGTCTTGAAACCAATGTGATAAAAAGAGCATAGGCTCCTTTGGAGCATATGCTCTATTTATCACAACTGTTTCAAAATGTGACTTTAAAGAGTAGTTTAAAGGCATCTGTTTGTATAAACTCTGTCTTATCCCAGTCTTAACTTTTAACTGAAGAAACAAAACTATCTTACTTTTTAGAAAATGACTTTGTTGAGGACACTATAATAAAGTGGCCAACATCCTGTATAAACTGTAGCATGAGAAGGGTTGAAAACAAAAATGCTGAACATTGGTTTGCTGCATCTAACCACATATGCCAGCATCATTTTCAAATCATGCCCTAGATCAAGCATTATATCTTGCAACACCTGTGTACTTTGGGTCTACCCTGCTAGCCATGTAATGCATTGTAAATAATTTTTTGTTTGCTTTATTCTCAGTTATCTGCCCAAATTATATATTGGCTCTTATACCACAATATA
The DNA here is from genome assembly GCA_963576725.1 of Azorinus chamasolen. Lineage (NCBI taxonomy): Eukaryota > Metazoa > Mollusca > Bivalvia > Cardiida > Solecurtidae > Azorinus > Azorinus chamasolen. The sequence continues at coordinate 53,118,986 of OY755250.1, read as the reverse complement.
GATATAAATATACTTTTTCTGTCATAGCCAACCATTCATGTGTTATGCATGCACCGTCGTAAAAATAGTGCAATATTATGGCGCTATTATGTCTTACACGAATATTCATGAAGTAAATGATAAACGACTTGGATGGTCTGTTGCATTGCCGCATAGCTATTCTGAAAGTGGGAGGTCCTTCGAAAGTGAAATTAGCAATGTGTTGTTATATTTTCTGGTCCTTTGGGATCATTAGGTTTGATGTTATTAGTTTTGAAAATTGAATACAGCTTAAGCCAGTGCTAGGGGGCGTGAGTAGTGTTGCACTTTTAATTACTACTAATGAACAGACTCAATAAAGCCGAGTCTGCAATTTTCTCCACTACCCTCTAGCATAAGATTGAAAGCTGTATAAAGTGCCCATTTGGTAAAAATGAAACCTCTAGCATCATTAAAGATTGAAACCGGTATAAAGTGCCCATTTGGTAAAAATGAAACCCAAGCATAAGATTGAAACATGTATAAAGTGCCCATTTGGTAAAAATGAAACCAAAACATAAGATTGAAACATGTATAAAGTGCCCATTTGGTAAAAATGAAACCAAAGCATGATTGAAACCTGTATAATGTGTTTATTGAGTAAATGTGAAATCCTAGCATAAGAGTGATACCTCCACAAAGTGCACACTGGGTAAGAGTGAAACACCAGAGAAGAGTGATACCTCAATATAGTGTCAAATGAGTGAGAGTAAAACCCTGGAGTAAGAGTGATACCTCAATATAGTGTCAAATGAGTGAGAGTAAAACCCTGGAGTAAGAGTGATACCTCAATATAGTGTCAAATGAGTGAGAGTAAAACCCTGGAGTAAGAGTGATACCTCAATATAGTGTCCAATGAGTGAGAGTAAAACCCTGGAGTAAGAGTGATACCTCTATATAGTGCCCACTTTGTAAGAGTGAAACCCTGGAGTAAGAGTGATACCTCTATACATGTTTGTAAGAGTGAAACCCTAGAGTAAGAGTAATACCTCTATACAGTGCCCATTGAGTAAGTTATACCTCTATACAGTGCTCATTGAGTAAGAGTGATACCCTAGAGTAAGAGTGATACCTCTATATAGTGCCCGCTGAGTAAGAGTGATACCTCTATACAGTGCCCATTGAGTAAGAGTGATACTTCTATGCAGTGCCCATTGAGTAACTGTAAGAGTGATACTTCTATGCAGTGCCCATTGAGTAAGAGTGATACCTATATACAGTGCCCATTGAGTAAGAGTGATACCTCTATACAGTGCCCATTGAGTAAGAGTGATACTTCTATGCAGTGCCCATTGAGTAAGAGTGATACCTCTATATAGTGCCCATTGAGTAAGAGTGATACCTCTATACAGTGCCTATTGAGTAAGAGTGATACTTCTATGCAGTGCCCATTGAGTAAGAGTGATACCTCTATACAGTGCCCATTGAGTAAGAGTGATACCTCTATACAGTGCCCATTGAGTAAGAGTGATACCCTAGAGTAAGAGTGATACCTCTATATAGTGCCCGCTGAGTAAGTGTGATACCTCTATACAGTGCCCATTGAGTAAGAGTGATACTTCTATACAGTGCCCATTGAGTAAGCATGATACCTCTATGCAGTGCCCATTGAGTAAGAGTGATACCTCTATACAGTGCCCATTGAGTAAGAGTGATACCTCTATGCAGTGCCCATTGAGTAAGAGTGATACCTCTATGCAGTGCCCATTGAGTAAGAGTGATACCTCTATACAGTGCCCATTGAGTAAGAGTAAAACCCTAACATAAGAGTGATACCTCTATACAGTACCAATTGAGTGAGAGTAAAACCCTAACATAAGAGTGATACCTCTATATAGTGCCCGTGGAGTAAGTGTGATACCTCTATGCAGTGCCCATTGAGTGATAGTAAAACCCTAGCATATGAGTGATACCTCTATACAGTGCCCACTGAGTGAAAGTAAAACCCTAGCATAAGAGTGATACCTCTATGCAGTGCCCATTGAGTGAGAGCAAAACCCTAGCATAAGAGTGATACCTCTATACAGTGCCCATGGAGTAAGAGTGATACCTCTACAGCCCTTTTTTTATGCAATTTTTGGGGCCGATATTCGGCCCCATTCCCCAAGCCAAATCATATACTTTTTTCCCCCAAAATCTGTAAAAAAATTCCCCCACCTCATGTCGTATTTTTGAAGGCCGATGTTCCGAATTATTTCTGTCCGAGCAACTGTTAAACATGCACCGAGATTTGTAGACGTAACTTCTGTATTAGTTCACATATGTGTACTCTAAATGGTGATATCGAGCTACTTTCGGTGTTAACGATATCCCGGCAGAGTATGTAAGACGGCACCTGTCACAAAATTAGCATGCTGCCTTACGGGTTATTAAGAAAACATAGGGTCAATTATCGGCGTAGACCCAGTGTCAGTTATCAGTGTATACCTAGGGTCAGTTATAAGTGTAGACTTAGACTCAGTTATCAGTGCAGACCCAGGTCAGTCATCAGTGTAGACATAGGGTCAGTTATCAGTTAGGACCCAGTGTCAGTTATCAGTGTATACCTAGAATCAGTTATCAGTACAGACCAGGGGTCAGTTATCAGTGTAGACCTATGGTCAATTATCAATGTAGATCTATGGTTATCAGTGTAGACCCAGGGTAAGTTAACAGTGTAGACCCAGGGCCAGTTATCAGTGTAGACCCAGGGCCAGTTATCAGGGTCAGTTTTCAGTGTTGACCCAGGGTAAGTTATCAGTGTAGACCCAGAGCCAGTTATCAGTGTATACCCAGGGCCAGTTATCAGTGTAGACCCGGGCTAGTTATCAGTGTAGACCCAGGGTAAGTTATCAGTGAAGACCCAGGGCAAGTTATCAGTGTAGTTCAAGGGTCAGTTATCAGTGTAGACCCAGGGTCAGTTATCAATGTAGACCGAGGGTAAGTTATCTGTGTAGACCTAGAGTAAGTTATCAATGTAGACCAGGGCCAGTTATCAGGGTCAGTTATCAGTGTAGACCCAGGGTCAGTTATCAGTGTAGACTCAGGGTCAGTTATCAATGTAGACCCAGGGTAAGTTATCATTGTAGACCCAGAGTAAGTTATCAATGTAGACCAGGGTCAGTTATCAGTGTGTATCAGTTATCAGTGCAGACATACATATCATTTACCAGTGTCGTCTAATGGTACATGTATTTGACAGTTTGTAAAGCAGTTTCACCCTTAAGCTCATAAATATTCATGTAAGATATAATGTCATTATACATATTAAGATGACTTTTATAATGGATCGTGAGCACAGGAACGTTTGGCCAAAGCAAAAACTCTAGAATCAGATCTATTTCATAAGCAAATATAACAGACCCTGGACAGATGACTCCTACAGTAGCCTTCTAATCAGGGTCTACTGTGTTTGAAAAAAAGCGCATGATCTATGAAGTAACGCGTTAAAACTGTACATATTGTCATTTGTAAATCAAGGGGATTATCAAAATTCACTGCGTAACACAGGTTTATACAGGTTTGTACATGAGATAATATCATCGACAAGGCACATTCCTCAACTAGGAAGTGACCATGCAATACTGAACGCAACACTAAACAAACTGGTAATCAAGTAAAAACTTGATTATTCGAACAATAGAATACGTATCATTATTGATCGTTAGACAGGCGGCAGCTTAATACAGGGTATAAGGTCAGTCAGAAAGCTTCTCTATGAGCTTTCTGCATGACTTTCACGCTGCATTAAGCAGTCACCTGCCTAAAAAGCATCACTTATTCATTGCTAAAATTCGTAGTATCGGGTTTTTACTGTAGCTATATATGTGCGTTTCTACATATTACCCAACTGTGATAAAACAACGGCTGCTCAATTTTGAATATAATGCAGATTTGACTACTTCCAATTCAATCAAACGATTTGAGAAAATATTAACCAAGTGTCAAACAGCTTGAATCCCGATGTGACGCCGAGTTACTTGGCGTCTCATCTGGATCCAAGTTGTCTGGTGAGGGGCAGTCTGTCGTTAGCATTATTGGGGTTTTGAAGACTCTGTCTACCACAGTGGGGCCATTTCTTGGGTCTACATAGTCTAAAAGGTAAAAAAAAATTTGATTGGGTCGATTTAGTGTCATATTATATACACTAAATCAAACCAATCATTTTTTTTTACTTTTTAGACCATGTAGACCCACGAAATGGTCCCCTGTGCTGTCTACATCCTAGCGGAAGCTTTGATAACTGTTGCCGGTTTGGATCCTGATACGATGCCAAGGAACGCGAGTTCTATACAACATCCTAATGACCAGTATTTGCGACATTGATTTGGTTATATATATTGGAAAGAAGGTGATGGTTAACTCGCTCTAACATTCAGCACTCTACTGGCGAATTTGTGATAATCTTTACAAGTAGTTTGGATCCAGATACGATGCCGAGTAACACGACTTCTGTACAGCATCTTAATCATTTGAAAGTGATATGAAGATGATGGTTCACCAACTGTAACCCCCTTACTCAATGACTATTCATGTAAGAAATAATGACATCATGAATATTAATTAGAATATTCATTTTATAATAGCACATGAGCACATAAATATTCGACCATAACAGAAACGGTTTAATCATATCTATAGATATTATATCATTAGCAAACAGAGCAGATCCTAATCAGACGGCTGCTCTAGATCTGGGTCTACTCTGTTTGCAAATAGAGTTAAGGGTTGATCTTCAGCACGCTACTGGCGAAATTTTCACTACAGCAATTAAAGAAAAATCAGCCCAGCCTTTTGTGGAGTGAACCTGCAGTGCGTTCAGTAAAGAAAAAAAAACGGTTGCCAGTTACGGTTTTTACGCTCACTGCTTTACTGAACGATTTGCTTTCCGACTTCGTTTTCCAAATGAGGTCGCATTAAAACGCTGACGAATTAGCTGACCGCATAAGATATATTTAATTAACTGCTGACCACAAAATAAAAAAAAAATCGGAAATTGCTGACGATTAAATGAAGAACATTTCCAAAACTTTGAATTATTGATCTAGATCTACTTATCAATGATCTGGCTCCAAACAGTAAATATCGAGTTTTTATTAGTCCCCCACCGGTTACCGGTTGGGGGACTATAGGTTTGCTCGATTCCGTCCGTCCGTCCGTCTGTCACGCTTCGGGCCATATCTCCTACAAAGTTATGCCAAATTCATTATAACTTCACACATTGAAGAAGCATGACGAGGGCTAGTGTCATGCACAAGGGTCATTACTCTAGCATCAATATTTTTGGAGTTATTCCCCTTTTACATATTTTTTTGTCCGGACAATAACTCTTTATCTCCTGATTAAATTGATTTGAAACTTCACATATGGAACAATCATGATGAGGGGTAGTGTCATACACAAGGGCCATAACTCTAGCATCGATATTTTTGGAGTTATTCCCCGCTTCGTGTCCGGGCAATATCTCCTACAAAGTTAGGCCAAATTCATTATAACTTCACACATTGAAGAAGCATCATCAGGAGTAGTGTCATTCACAAGGGCCATAATTCTAGCATAAATATTTTTGGAGTTGTTCCCCTTTTTATACGCCAACCTAATAAAGGTGGTCGTATATTGTCGTGGCCCTGTCCGTCCGTCCGTCCGTTCATTCGTTCGTTCGTTCGTTCGTTCGTCCGTCAACATTTTGTTTGTCCGCTGTTTTCTGGGAAAACTATTTGACAGATATTAATGACAATGTTTAATGCATCAAGATCTGTAGCTGAGTTGATTCTGAGGTTCATTTGATTTTTCATTTCAGAGTTATGACCCTTGTCCTTAAAAAGTAATGCAAATAGTTTGTCCGCTGTTTTCTGGGAAAACTATTTGAGAGATATTAATGAAACTTCACACAAATGTTTAATGCATCAAGATCTGAAGCTGAGTTGATTCTGAGGTTCATTTGATTTTTCATTTCAGAGTTATGGCCCTTGTCCTTAAAAAATATGCAAATAGTTTGTCCGCTGTTTTCTGGCAAAACTATTTGAGAGATATTAATGAAACTTCACACAAATGTTTAATGCATCAAGATCTGAAGCTGAATCGATTCTGAGGATCATTTGATTTGTCGTTTCGGAGTTATGGCCCTTTTACTTAAAAAATAATGCAAATACATGCAAATAGTTTGTCCGCTGTTTTCTGGGAAAACTATTTGAGAGATATTAATGAAACTTCACACAAATGTTAAATTTACCAAGATCTGAAGCTGAGTTGATTCTGAGGTTCATTTGATTTTTCATTTCAGAGTTATGGCCCTTGTCCTTAAAAAATATGCAAATAGTTTGTCCGCTGTTTTCTGGGAAAACTGTTTGAGAGATATTAATGAAACTTCACACAAATGTTTAATGCATCAAGATCTGAAGCTGAGTCGATTCTGAGGTTCATTTGATTTTTCGTTTCGGAGTTATGGCCCTTTACTTAAAAAATAATGCAAATACATGCAAATAGTTTGTCTGCTGTTTTCTGGGAAAACTATTTGACAGATATTAATGAAACTTCACACAAATGTTTAATGCATCAAGATCTGAAACTGAATTGATTCTGAGGATCATTTGATTTTTCGTTTCAGAGTTATGGCCCTTGTCCTTAAAAAATATGCAAATAGTTTGTCCGCTGTTTTCTGGGAAAACTATTTGAGAGATATTAATGAATCTTCACACAAATATTTAATGCATCAAGATCTGAAACTGAATTGATTCTGAGGATCATTTGATTTTTCGTTTCAGAGTTATGGCCCTTGTCCTTAAAAAGTAATGCAAATAGTTTGTCCGCTGTTTTCTGGGAAAACTATTTGAGAGATATTAATGAAACTTCACACAAATGTTAAATGCATCAAGATCTGAAGCTGAGTCGATTCTGAGGTTCATTTGATTTTTCGTTTTGGAGTTATTGCCCTTTTACTTAAAACAAATACAAATATATGCAAATAGTTTGTCCGCTGTTTTCTGGCAAAACTGTTTGACAGATATTAATGAAACTTCATAGACATGTTTAATGCATCAAGACCTGAAGCTAAGTCTATTCTGAGGATCATTTGATTTGTTGTTTTGGAGTTATGGCCCTTGCACTTAAAAAAAATAATGCAAATCTATGCAAATATGAGGATGGCCATAACTTTTTCAAAATTTTGAAATGATATTTACTTCAATTTTTTTATATGGTTAAACCTTTAAATGTGAATTTTCACATAAATTGCGGGGGTTTTGATATGTCATTTTATTCTAAAGTTATGGTCCTTGAACTTCGTGTGTTCGTTGCTTTGTTAGTCAGTCAACTTTTAGTTTGTCTGTTTTTTTCTGGGAAAACTATTAAAATGATATAAAGTCTAATTGCATTAATTCGGATCTCGTTTTCTCGTAATGACGGGATAACTCGTACGTATTGCAAAGTCCCAGTACACTGCCTATTGTTTTCTATATAAATATGATGCAATTATAAGGAAATGAAAAACTCGGAAAATTCAAAAATTCGGATGTGTAGACAGGCCCCTACCTTCATTAATCCCATAATTTATGTCGGATTGACTCGGATCGGTGAGATTGGCAGTGCTTAAGATTGTCGCACGTCATATTTTTCACACCTTTATGTTACAGCGTTCCTGCTCTATTGTTAATTTCTCACCTTTATCGGTGGTTACACAATGTGACACAGATAGTCAGCAATAAGCTGTCCATTTTCAGGTTCGAAATTTTGCCGAGAAAACCAGCAAAGTGTGTGCACTGTTCAATTTTAATTCATGCACTCATCCTTACGAGTTTCCTAATGTGAAACTAGGTGTAAGAAATATAAATTGACCGATCTGAATTATGACAAAAGTAAGAGAAGACTTTTTTACTAAATTAAGAAAGAAAGAAAAAAAGAATGAACTGCACCAATATTCTACTGACTTTTTTTTGTGGCATATTCCTCAATTCCGTGGACATACGTGAGCGTGTGTGTAATTCACTTCCAGCATCACATTCACAATTATAAACGTGTCGCCTGCCCTATGTTTGATTTTGTTTCATTTGTGTTGTGTTTATTTCACCATGGCTAAATGACACTTTAACCCTTAATCTGCTGGTCTGCAAGCGTCATGGCATGTATGCAAACATATTAAGTCCGGATGAGAGACCGAGTAACTCGGTGTCTGATCCAGATCAAAGATATTTGACGCTCAGTCAACATTTTTACAATAAATAAAAGCGAATTTGTGAAGTTTTAATAAAGACATTAGAAGCAGACGGGATTCTTCACATGTGCAAATTTTCATAACAGACAAAGGGTTACAGGATGTTACTCGAGGTCAGTGAGGGTGTCAACAACCATCAGAAATCACTCGTTTTATTTTAACCCCTTTCATCCAAGGGCGTCTGTTATTCAATATGCACATAGTTTTTAACATTCATTCACCAGAGTTGTGGGGAATTTGGACAATATTTCAAAATATATGAGCAGATGATTTTTGTGTGTGTCAGCATCGTAAGTGTTAAGAAACTGAAATGAAAAAGAGTTTAATGTCGTATTTTGTTCAAAGATAAGTGCAGGTAAGGTTTGACTAGTACTACTTTATGCAGTTGTACCCTTAACACTGTACATTGAGTATTTTTTATGATACATCGAAAATAACGACATACAAGTCATGGCTGACCTGTGAGGTGAAAATACAATAACTCGGAACATGCGATAATTCGGATTTTATATGCGGTCCGACAAACATCCGAGTTATCGCAATTAGACTGTAAATGAAACTTAACACAAATGTTTTAAGCAATAAAATTTGGAGCTGAGTTTATTTTGAGGTTCATTCAGTTTGTCTTTGAGTCAAAATATATTTTTGCAACATTAAGCATCAGCATATTAGGGCAATTTCAAAACTTTTCAACAAATATAAAAAATCCATTTTCAAATGATTTTAACATTCTGTTCATCATATTTATATTATACAGGGGTGTGATTTTTCCGCGGATCCGCGGATTTCCGCGGATCCGATGATCCAAAGGACCATTTTTCCAAAACGTCTAAATCCGTTGCGAAATTCCGAGGGGGGGGTGGAGTTTCCGCGTCCGATCTGGTCCGAGAATTAGTCTTGCCGATCTCGCCGCGGATTTACCCTGTGCCATTTCAGCTTCATCTTACCTATACTACGCGGAATCCGATTGGCCAAATCTTCGTGCCTACACCAATCAAATCGCTGTTATCGTTGCATGAGTTACAAATCCGTTTCCTCCCAAATTGTTAGCGAAATTTCACAACAAACGTAAAAAAATGTGGCAACATCTCAAACTATTGCTGTATTTGAATCAAATGGACTTAAAATGACTATAATATTTTATCGGACAGCTGATTCAGCGGAAATTCTGCGTATTGCCACTAGCAGTAGTTCAAGACTGGCTAGAAACTGAAAAATGACAGCGTGTCCTCGTGCGTCTCTGAAGTTGTCATTGACAGAAAACAGCGAAGTGTTGAGTGTGCGACAAATTGATTACATACTGCTAAAGAGGGAAGCTTGCTATTGTAGAACATAGTTCTTCATCTGACACACACAGAAGGAAAATGTGATTAAAACCAACAGAAAGTAAGTTACCGCCCTACGTAACCGATGGACAATCTGAAGATGACAGAAACTATGGTATTCACTCAATTTTCAAAAACGTATCAAAGCCAAAGAATGTGAAACACCTGTTCCTGTAGTATTACTTGAAGACAGAACAGCAAATGCACAGGTAGGAGCAAAAAAGTGTTTAAAATATGTGATTGATTTTCAATGAATAACTAACCTGCAGCTGGTTCCTGAATTTTATGAGAAGGTGCATGTCAACTATTAGTAAACTATTTCATTGACAGTGATGACAGGAAATAAATTACTATAACAAAAAAAAAAAAGCAATAACAATAGAAGATTCATGTTGGCACCTTTTCCAGACTTTAAATCATACTGAGTCAGAGTATTCTATCCATGATGATGAACCCAAGGGCCATATTTTCTCTATTTTTCTCTACATTTATGCAACATTTTGCCATACTTAAGATCTATCTGTTTATGATTGCATCATCATGTGCACGGAAATTTGTTATTTTATGCTGGAATTTCTGGTTACTTCAAAAAGACTTGAGAATATTGCAAGAGCATTCTTTTGTACTTCACTATTTTTTTTATGAATATTCATATCAGAAATAAAGACATCATGAAGTATAATTAGATTAATTTATATTATGCCACATGAATACAATAATTTTTGGCAATGGCAGAGACTTAAGAATTATTATTTGTTGTATATGATTTTATTTATAAGCAAACAGAGCAGATCCAAATCAGACTGCTCCTACAGGCCTTCTCAGTTTGCAAAGGAGTATTTATAGAATGAAGGGTTAAAAACTAGTTCATGCTCATGAGCAGAAGTTAAAAGATCAAACTGATGTTTGTCTTGTACAAACAGTTACATATTAGTAATTCCTTTCACTCTTCTTTTTTCAGGCAATGGTTCTTGGTGTCATTGCTGAGAGGAATCTACCTCTGTCCACGGTACAGGTCCTGATTGACTTAGCCACAGAACTTGCGAAGGACATCAAGGCTTTACAGAACCTGAGTATGGTTTGCACTTCAGCCTCATAGACTTGGTGAAACTATGACTAGGAAAACAGTAGAGAAGCTGAAGAAAACACCAGTTTTGCTACACCTTCATCAAGCAACAATAATAAAAACATACATTTTGTACCAACATTTATTTGTAATAACTTTGATGAGAAAGAAGGCAAAGTTGTGCTAGACCAGTTTGCCTCAATAAAAGTTGTGAAAGTGGATTAACATTATGAAGTTATGTTTTTGTCTTCAACACCAGCTCTAGTAATAAAATGGTATTTAGTACAGTGCAGTTGTTTTTTTTGGTGTGTTTTTAAGTGTTAAATTTTGAACCAGGATAGCTCAGGGAGAGCTTTCCAATTGACCTCTAAAGCCCTATTTTTCATTTTCGGCAGGGGCCTTCGCCCCCTGTGACCCCCACCAGGGCTTTGCCCCTGGACCCCATTGGGGGCCTAAAGCGGCCCCCAAACCCCGCGCCGAAATATTTCCTCCCCTCAGCTCTTAGGTCAATCACACCCCTGATTATATGAGGCTTCAAATTTGCTTAAAGTTTTAATTATTTTCATTTCTTTAAGGTCCATCAATGACCATTTCCATAATGTAACAATATTGTACTGAAGAATATTATCTTTTTATCACAAAAAGAACATTTAGAAAATCATCAGTCTTTTACAGAAAATATGTAACTTTTAGAAGAAAAGCAGTTAGGTAAAAATGATCAAATTGTAAATATATTTAACTAAATGAAAGAAGCACTAACAAAAATATATGATTTTCAGTGCTAAAAACTTATTTTTTCTCTTTTTAAATAGAATTAAGTCAACTTCACTAGATTTAAAATACTAGATATACTGAAAGGTATTCATTGAAACTGCAATTAATCAATATATGCAGACAAAACAAAATAAACAGCTTTGAAGTGACCTGTTACATCATGGACTCACTGTTACAGATGGGAAAGTTATTGTTACATAATGAAAAAAACCAACATTATTTGCTTATATTAAACTTTTATTAACTATTAAATGCAAACAGCAGCATATCTTACTGTATTTTAACATCCAAACGAGAATGAAAAACGTTTATAAGAGTGGCTGTGTCAGTTCCAAAAGAATATTTTCCTTCTCTATTTACATGTTTCATTACAGTAAGGAACGGTTATGCTACAGGAAGGAAAATAAGCAATACAGGGTTTTGTTATTGTATGCAAACATGTTCAGATGTCTTTAAAAGAAGCTATTTAAACTAAATGATTACAATCAATACACATGAAATGTTATCTAACATTTTAAAAACATTTTAGCAATTAAAATGAACGAACGTTACAGCATGGACAAATTGTGTTATGTCACAGAAAATGTTACACGCTGAAATCGTGACAATATGTTTATTGTAACTGAACAGTAACTACAACTTGTAAGAACTGTTAACCAAACATTGTATTGTGAACAATGATCTTCAAATTAAGTCATCAATTCACCAACGGTGCCATTAATGTTTTCGTTTACAGTGACAGAAGCTTGCTTCTTCTTTGACTCATTGTTTGTCTGAATGTTTCTCCTCTCTTTTTAGCTCACCAGAGCACTTTTGTGCTCAAGGTGAGCTTTTGTGATCACTTGATGTCCGTCGTCGTGCGTCGTCGGGCGTCAACAATTTGAACCTTTAAAAATCTTCTCCTCTGAATCTACAGGGTCCTCAGCTTTCATCTTTGGTACATAGCATCATCTTTGGGTCCTCTACAAAAGTTATATAAATTTTGCCCCTGGGGTCAAAATTGGCCCCGCCCCAGGGGTGCCTTGTTTTCTATTGAAATATATAGTAAAACTTTGAAAATCTTCTCCTCTGAATCTACAGGGTTCTCAGCTTTCATATTTAGTACATAGCATCATGTTCAGGTCCTCTACAAAAGTTATATCAATTATGCCCCTGGGGTCAAAATTGGCCCCGCCCCAGGGGTGGCCAGTTTTGAATAGAAACATATAGTGACAACTTTGAAAATCTTCTCCTCTGAATCTACAGGGTTCTCAGCTTTCATATTTGGCACATAGCATCATGTTCAGGTCCTCTACAAAAGTTATATAAATTATGGCCCTGGGGTCAAAATTGGCCCCGTCCCAGGGGTAGCCAGATTTCATAAGAAACTTATAGTGAAAACTTTGAAAATCTTCTCTTTTGAATCTACAGGGTTCTCAGCTTTCATATTTGGCACATAGCATCATGTTCAGGTCCTCTACAAAAGTTATTTAAATTATGGCCCTGGGGTCAAAATTGGCCCCGCCCCAGGGGTAGCCAGATTTCATTAGAAACATTTAGTGACAACTTTGAAAATCTTCTCCTCTGACTCTACAGGGTTCTCAGCTTTCATATTTGGCACATAGCATCATCTTTGGGTCCTCTACAAAAGTTATATAAATTTTGCCCCTGGGGTCAAAATTGGCCCCGCCCCAGGGGTGCCTTGTTTTCTATTGAAATATATAGTAAAACTTTGAAAATCTTCTCCTCTGAATCTACAGGGTTCTCAGCTTTCATATTTAGTACATAGCATCATGTTTAGGTCCTCTACAAAAGTTATATAAATTATGCCCCTGGGGTCAAAATTGGCCCCGCCCCAGGGGTAGCCAGTTTTGAATAGAAACATATAGTGACAACTTTGAAAATCTTTTCTTCTGAATCTACAGGGTTCTCAGCTTTCATATTTGACACATAGCATCATGATCAGGTTCTCTACGAAATTTTTATAATTTATGCCCCTGGGGTCAAAATTGGCCCCGCCCCAGGGGTGGTCAGTTTTCATTAGAAACATATAGTGAAACTTTGAAAATCTTCTCCTCCGAAACTGGAAGGTTCTCAGCTTTCATATTTGGCACATAGCATCATGTTCAGGTCCTCTACAAAAAGTTTTATACATTATGCCCCTGGGGTCAAAATTGACCCCGCCCCAGGGGTGGCCAGTTTAAATAGAAACATATAGTGAAAACTTTGAAAATCTTCTCCTCTAAATCTACAGGGTTCTTAGCTTTCATATTTGGCACATAGAATCATATTCAGGTCCTCTACAAAAGTTATATAAATTATGCCCCAGGGATGGCCAGTTTTCAATAGAAACATATGGGGAAAAGGGTGCTTAGAGGAGCGCATATGCCACCTGCTGTGAGTAGTCTTATTGAAAAATAAAGGTTAAAAAAGTATGATGGACAGACAGATGGACGGACAGACGGACAGGCGACGGAAAAGTGATCACTAAGTGACAGGCTGCCTCTCGGCAGGTGGCACAAAAACAATGAAAATATTCTTCTCTGAAACTGGAAGGTTCTCAGCTTTCAAATCTAGCACATATAATCATGTTCAGGCCTCTACAAACGTAGTATAAAATATATCCTTTGGGTCAAAATTGGCATCGCCCCAGGGGTGGTCATCTTTCTACAGAAACATATAGTGAACTCTTTGAAAATCTTCTTTTCTTTTCTCAGCTTTCATATTTGGCACATATCATCATGTTTAGGCCCTATACAAAGTTCATATAGATTAAGGCACTGGGGTCAAAATTGACCCCGCCCCAGGGGTGGCCAGTTTTCATTTAGTTAAAGCTTTGAAAATCTTCTACTCTGATAACTGAAAGGTTCTTAGCTTTCATATTTGGCACATAACATCATGTACAGGTTCACTACTAAAGTTATATCAATTATGTCCCTGAGGTCCAAATTGGCCCCGCCCCAGGGGTGTCCAGTTTTCCACAGAAATATATAATGAAAACTTTGAAAATCTTCTCCTCTGATTGGCTGGTGGGCAATATCAGGGCCATAATGGTCCTTTTGTTTTTGTTTTGAGAACACGATAACATTTAGATCTAAGTCTTGCTTGTAATTTCATCTGTTGTTTCTTTCTGCCTGCTACAGATGTTCTCTATTGGTTCTGACAGAGATTCTGGTGTATATGGTGGAGTAAGATTCACTGATTCTTGTATAATGTTTCTTTCCTCTTTTGTTCACTCTTTTGTAAACGCCACAGTTTCCGTATATGTCTCTTTTCTCCTTTTGTCATCTTTTAAATAAAAATATTTCCTTCTGTTTTATCCTTTTTATACTTTGCCTTACTTTTCTGGAGGTATTCTCTTCTTTTCAGCTCAGCGTTATCTCATTTTTGTCTGAACTTTCTCCGAAGTTCTGCGTTGGGCATTCCAATTTCTAAAAGTAGAACAGAGATGATCAGTAAATGAAGCCCAAATAATTGTTCAAACTAGTATTTTATGAATAATTTTACAAAAAGTAATACATAAGAAACAGAGAAATATTGCAAATTCTATATCTGTCATCTAGAAAACTTTATATTATGGGTTTATCTGTATATTTTGTATGGTGTACCCATATCTTAAACGGGTGCACATGTTGCACTTTCGACCCTAATGTAACGCCATAAACAAACACTCTTACCGTGCCAGTATAAAACCAAATGTTGAACAGAGTGATACATAAGAAATAGTACAGCCCACTGAGGGCCGTATTGCATTATAGTGACCTACCAGTCAGCCCGAAAATAGTTTAAGGCCCGAAGCCGAAGGCGTTGTAAGAGTAAAACATAGAGTGATACCTCTTTACAGTGCCCATTGAGTAAGAGTAAAACACCAGAGAAGAGTGATACCTCAATATATTGTCTAATGAGTGAGAGTAAAACCCTAGAGTAAGAGTGATACCTCAATGTAGTGTCAAATGAGTGAGAGTAAAACCCTGGAGTAAGAGTGATACCTCAATATAGTGTAAATGAGTGAGAGTAAAACCCTGGAGTAAGAGTGATACCTCAATATAGTGTCAAATGAGTGAGAGTAAAACCCTGGAGTAAGAGTGATACCTCAATATAGTGTCAAATGAGTGAGAGTAAAACCCTGGAGTAAGAGTGATACCTCAATGTAGTGTCAAATGAGTGAGAGTAAAACCCTGGAGTAATAGTGATACCTCAATATAGTATAAATGAGTGAGAGTAAAACCCTGGAGTAAGAGTGATACCTCAATATAGTGTCAAATGAGTGAGAGTAAAACCCTGGAGTAAGAGTGATACCTCAATGTAGTGTCAAATGAGTGAGAGTAAAACCCTGGAGTAAGAGTGATACCTCAATATAGTGTAAATGAGTGAGAGTAAAACCCTGGAGTAAGAGTGATACCTCAATATAGTGTTCAATGAGTGAGAGTAAAACCCTGGAGTAAGAGTGATACCTCAATATAGTGTCAAATGAGTGAGAGTAAAACCCTGGAGTAAGAGTGATACCTCAATATAGTGTCAAATGAGTGAGAGTAAAACCCTGGAGTAAGTGTGATACCTCAATATAGTGTCAAATGAGTGAGAGTAAAACCCTGGAGTAAGAGTGATACCTCAATATAGTGTAAATGAGTGAGAGTAAAACCCTGGAGTAAGAGTGATACCTCAATATAGTGTAAATGAGTGAGAGTAAAACCCTGGAGTAAGAGTTATACCTCAATATAGTGTCAAATGAGTGAGAGTAAAACCCTGGAGTAAGAGGGATACCTCAATATAGTGTCAATGAGTGAGAGTAAAACCCTGGAGTAAGAGTGATACCTCAATATAGTGTCAAATGAGTGAGAGTAAAACCCTGGAGTAAGAGTGATACCTCAATATAGTGTCAATGAGTGAGAGTAAAACCCTGGAGTTAGAGTGATACCTCAATATAGTGTCAATGAGTGAGAGTAAAACCCTGGAGTAAGAGTGATACCTCAATATAGTGTCAAATGAGTGAGAGTAAAACCCTGGAGTAAGAGTGATACCTCAATATAGTGTCCAATGAGTGAGAGTAAAACCCTGGAGTAAGAGTGATACCTCAATATAGTGTCCAATGAGTGATAGTAAAACCCTGGAGTAAGAGTGATACCTCAATATAGTGTCCAATGAGTGAGAGTAAAACCCTGGAGTAAGAGTGATACCTCAATATAGTGTCAAATGAGTGAGAGTAAAACCCTGGAGTAAGAGTGATACCTCAATATAGTGTCAAATGAGTGAGAGTAAAACCCTGGAGTAAGAGTGATACATCGATATAGTGTCAAATGAGTGAGAGTAAAACCCTGGAGTAAGAGTGATACCTCAATATAGTGTCAAATGAGTGAGAGTAAAACCCTGGAGTAAGAGTGATACCTCAATATAGTGTCAAATGAGTGAGAGTAAAACCCTAGCATAAGAGTGATACATCTATATAGTGTCCAATGAGTGAGAGTAAAACCCTGGAGTAAGAGTGATACCTCAATATAGTGTAAATGAGTGAGAGTAAAACCCTAGAGCAAGAGTGATACCTCAATATAGTGTCAATGAGTGAGAGTAAAACCCTGGAGTAAGAGTGATACCTCAATATAGTGTCAAATGAGTGAGAGTAAAACCCTTGAGTAAGAGTGATACCTCAATATAGTGCCCACTTTGTAAGCGTGAAACCCTAGAGTAAGAGTGATACCTCTATATAGTGCCCATTGAGTAAGAGTAAAACACTAGCATAAGAGTGATACCTCTACATAGTGCTATATAGAGTAAGTGTAAAACCCTAGCGTATAAAGCGTCCATTGCGTATGAGTGTACCCTGGATTAAATGTTTACATAGAAGGACTGAAGCATGTATACAGTATCCATATAGTAAGAGCAAAATCCGTATAGAGTGTCAATAGTGTCATTATAAAGTGTTCATATAGTAATTGTGAAACCTGTATGAAATGTCCATAGTGTAAGATCGAAATATACAAATTGACCAAAACGTCAATTAACGTGTCCATATCGTAAAATGGAGTAAAAGTGAAATCTGTATAAACTGTCCATAGAGTAACAGTGAAATCTGTACATAAACTGTCTATAGAGTAAGGGTGACATCTGTATAAACTGTCCATAGAGTAACAGTGAAATCTGTATAAACTGTCCATAGAGTAAGAGTATAATTTGTATAAAGTGCCTATAGAGTAAAGAGTGAAATCTGTATAAACTATCCATAGAGTAAGATGTGTCTATAGAGTAAGAGTGAAACTTGTAAACGTCGTCCCGTACTTCATTCTCAGTGTTGCTCATGAACAGACTCAATAAAACGGAATCTGCAATTTTCTCTTTTTGTGTTGCAATTTTTGCTTTCGGAGGATCACCACCCTTCAGAATTTATAATCTTCACAACAGCAGGTGTTAAATGCTTGTGTGGCGGCTGTAAAACGTCGCCCGGTACTTCATTATCAGTGTTGTTATACCTTCTGATCCTTCGAGATCATGAATTTCAGTACTTCTTGTTCTGAAAATTGAATACCGCTTTAGCCGGTGCTAGGGGCGTGAGCAGTGTTGCACTTTCAATTACTGCTCTTGAACACATTCAATAAAACCGAATCTGCAATTTTCTCTTTTTGTGTTGCAATGTTTGCTTTCGGGGGATCACCACTTTTCAGATTTTGTATAAAGTGTCAATAGAGTAAGAGTAATACCTGTATTAAGTGTGTATTGAATAAAAGTTATACCTGTATAAAGTGTAAAAGAGTAAAAGTGAAGCCTGTATAAAGCATCTATCGAGTAAAATTGAAACTTGTATTAAGTGCCATTATAGTAAGCTTGAAACCTGTATAAAGTGTCAATGGAGTAAGAATGAAATCTGTATAAAGGATCTATAGGATAGAAGTGAAACCTGTATAAAGTGTCTATATGATAGGAGTGTAATCTGTATTAAGTGTCTATATGATAGGAGTGTAACCTGTATAAAGTGTCAATGGAGTAAGAATGAAACCCGTATAAAGTGTTTATAGGATAGACGTTAAATCTGTTTTAAACCATGGAGTAACAATAAAACCTGCATAAAGTGTCTATAGGATAGAAGTGAAATATGTAAAATGTGACCATAGAGTAAGATTTCAGTTGGTATAAAGTGTTTATAAAGTTAGAGTTACCAGTCAGGCTCCGATTGAAATGCCATTTTTCCCGTTGATGTAGGTGGACAATAAAAAATAAGGTTTTGTTGTGCATGTAACTGTCAATAATTTGCTTACTTTAATGAGTCTTGTTATTGTTCACTTACTTCGATATTTTTCCTTTAGTTCGATATTTTAAGCAAACGCCATTTGTTAGTCTGCAAAACCTTAAGTGCAGTGACTAAACTAATATATGCTAATATGTCGTTTGCTTCATTTGTCTTGTTTCGCTACAAATAAATATTGTTTCGTAATCAAAGAGCTTTGACGCAGAGATACACGTGTTTTGTTTGGATCCAAATTGAAATTGTTTACAAGTTTTAAACAACACATTCGTCCATAGTTATATATTAAATTCCTAACCTCTTTTAAGTGCTGTCATTGAAGCATAACATAGGCATGCATGACTGAAAAGCAATCGATCACACTTTTCAAGTACATGCTTTCAAATTTAACAGGTCAATAATTTTTACTTGATAGATTTTATTCAGTATGAAAGAACCATGCCAAAACATATGTAAGGTAAATCAGAAATCATTGGACCCTTCCGGTTTTTTTCTCCTAGATCTGGTCCTGCTCTCTTTGTAAATAGAGCTATCATTTATCCTGATTTTCCATTTAAGATTATTGATAAAAAAGCAATATGATATGATTGTGTTAATTGATAAATGTAGAGTTTAACAGGCCCATGTCTTCTTTTGGTATATACAAGGCTCATCTCGGACAGGATACGATCATTGTTTAATGGTTGAATTTATTACAGTATAAAAGGACATCGGCCTTGAAATGTCTGAATGGCACAAGGTGCAGTTATTGATCAGATGCAATTTCGTTTTAACTCCAAGACCTAGATCTACATAGTCTGCAAATACATCCGCCAGTAACACGACTTCTTTGTATCCTGACCTTCTTAGTTATCTGACCTTCTTTGTTCCTCAGCACGCCTGTAACACGCCTTCATCTATATCGCAAATGAAACATATCGTTTTAACACTTTCAATTATTAAAAATAAGTTGATCAGTAGTTTTGATAGTGTGTTTCCTTTACCGCTAACTCCATTAATATGCAACTATAGGCCTTTGCTAAAAGTGTACACCGGACGGCTCCCTTTACAACCATCTGCTCAAGATCTGCGCTGTTACCATATGGACTGCTATTTATGTTTCTATAGTTTCTGCCATGGCCAACTGTTATTGTTTTGATATGCAATTATAACATGCATAATTAATATTCACGAAGTAAAGGGCAAATGTGCTCAAATGAAATATTAAACCTTATGTATTACTAATAATATATAAGTTTCCTTGTTCCTTTGTTATTATGTGAAAGGTGTTGCAATGTATGACACATCTAGTACGGCCTAATTCTGGATATTACATATCAGCAATTCACTTTCTATAATTTCAAAACCAAAATGCCGATCTTATCTTACTATTCATAGCCTTACCGTTATTATTAATTCTGATCAACTTCAGAAAATTTATGTATGACTTCTTAACTGCTCGGTCTGATGTTATATCCTAAAATGGAATTCGTTACCATGTTCAACACCTTTTGCTTTCACGAAGATAGGACTATGATATCATATGGAAAATTTGGTTTCATGGAGACAGATCTGTGATATCATATGGAAAATGTGGTTTGACGTCTCACCAAGATCCAAAGTGTTCAATGTTATGTTATCTTTTTATAGCGCAAAAGATCCTCTCTAAAACTTGAAACAGACATAAATGTACCCAGAAGGCAGTAGGGTTAAAAAGTAAATCCACATTGTGTGTTTCATTTCACGATTATTGTCCTCAGTGAATATACTCAGGTAACTGAACATACTGAGATGAGTATACAGTGAATATACTCAGGTAATTAGATATACTAAGATAAGTATATAGTGAATATATTCAGGTAAGTGAATATACTCAGATGAAAATAGGGTAAATATACTCAGGTAATTGGATGACTCTGATGAATACGATGCTATACTCAGATAAATACTTATGTATGGGAATATACTCAAGTACATGAATATACTCAGATGAGTATAATTATTATGAATATACTCAGGTACGTGAATATACTCAGATGAGTATAATTATTTTGAATATACTCAGTTACGCGAATATACTCAGATGAGTATAATTATTATGAATATACTCAAGTACGTGACTTCTCAGATGAGTATAATTATTGTGAATATACTCAAGTACGTGATATAATCAGATGAGTATAATTATTGTGAATATACTCAGATGAGTATAATTATTGTGAATATACTCAGGTACGTGAATATACTCAGATGAGTATAATTATTGTAAATATACTCAAGTACGTGAATATTCTCAGATGAGTGTAATTATTGTGAATATACTCAAGTAAGTGAATATACTCATTAGATTATACTCAGATAAGCGATTCGAGGACTTAATGGTCCTCTTTTTTCAAAGTTAAATTTGAATAGGACGATGTCCATTGTAGCAAAAGTTGCAGCTATTTAAGATGTATTTTTCAAAGCATTTATTGTTACTACTGCTTGTGTTTGTAATTAATGTGTATCCATCAAAACAATGGAAAAAGCTCGATTTATCATCTGCAATATATTTAAAGTTACTACTGCATGTGTCTGTAATTAACATATAGACATTAACGATATGATCAGTCTCTCACGGACCATGTTTGGCACACACTGACACAGACTTTGAGGAATTGGAAGAAAATGTGCTTTATAATATAAGCAGACGACCCTTTGATTAACGGAATATACTTAGTGTTGAAACTTGAAAGAGTTAAAACAGAATTAATGCCCCTATACATGTTAGTGTATTACACATCATGCGCAATAGTCAATAACTATTTCCAATTTGACGTAAACACCCATTACCGAGCTTCACTGCGTCCAATGTACTGATTGGCAAAATCAGAAAAATCCATGAATAGACTAGATCAACCGAGAAGCTGATATTACACAGACAACCTGCACTTGAAGTTTAAATAATGGCAATATGTATGTGTACGTTTTGTCACTTTAGATTGTTATTATGTCAAGGTCAGATCACGACAGGGTATACATCTGACTATACCTGTGCCTTTCCCGTTTGGACTCGTTCGTCAATAGTTTTGATGGACATTATGAAAATCATTCGTGTCAAAGTGTGAATTTATCCTGTCATTTATTTGCATAAATATTAAGGACTATTTTTTCTATCATAATAGAACATGTCTCACTTAACCGGATATGTCTGTATCTACGTCACAAGTACCTGTATTGTGTTTATAGCAACAGACGAACTCTGAGCAGGGTGGGACACACATCATTATCAGGATAAACACTGGACGACTGGGTTTCTCGAATGTGAAACAATTCTTAAATGTCAGCGAAAAATGGCTTAACCAGTTGACAGGTAAGATTATACAATTAGTCTATGATGTTTTTGAAGCAAAATAGTTAACTCTAAAGCTGACATGGGGCCATGAAAGAAAATTAACCTTATCGTGTCGGGTAAAGGCATCGAGTGCCTTCATTCCATTTAGATTGCTATGGTCAGACATGCTTACATTAAATGAACTAAACTGTGACCTTTATTTAGCTTTAATAGTTTACTTTTTAAAACATTCAGAATTGTGTTTTAATTACATATAAAAAGGACAAAAATAGCTACCTTCAATAAAACTCTTACCTAGCGTTACCGGTTACCGCCTATTCGTTGGATATTAAAAACAACTTAACCCCGCCAGATACATATCCAGCTGTGGATTTAGTAACGAAACCGTATGCAATACAGATTGTGGGCGACTTTTCCTGCTTGACATTACTGTTCTTTCAATTGTAGACTAGCTACAGTAATTATAAGAAAACGCATAAGAGTACATAGCGTTTCCGGTTGTAACCAATTAAAAAATATAGCATATAGACTAGTGGCAAAACTCTGGTTGTGTATGATAAAACACAGCATACTTATAGATTAGTTGAAAAAGCTCTGGTTGTAACCAGTTGATAGCATTACATATAGACTAATGGCAAAGCTCTGGTTGTGTATGATAAAACACAGCATATACGTAGACTAGTGGCACAGCTCTGGTTGTGCATGATTAAAACACAGCATACAGAGTAGTGGAAAACACTCTGGTTGTAATCAATTGAAAAACCACATCATATAAAGTCTGAGACTCTTTGCAAAACTCTGTGTATGATAAAACATATAGTATATAGACTACAGTAAAACCTGTGTTAAGCGGCCAGTCAAGGGAAGCAGCCAAATTGACCGCTTAAGCGAGGTGACCACTTAATCGAGGGGTGGATATTTTGGGATATTTTTCTGTTTGGCCAGACAATCTACATGAACTTTAATGCCTTATCCAAAACATTATACATTTTATCCTTGTAAATACAGGTAAAATACCACATGTACTGTAAATTGCATGCACAAAAAAAAAATAAACATCAGGCAGAATCATTCGACACATCCGGAAATACAAATGTACATGTCTACACTTCACTCGATTCTCTAACGTGAGGAACTTACATTTGGAAAAGGCGTGAATATTTTGTTTTGGTGTTATCTCTTTTGATTCGGTAACGTGCAGACAAACTTCTCAACACTCCCATATTTGCATATTAACATGTAAAGGAGTTGAAAGGATTATCAGGCCATCGATTATAATCTTGCCCTAAGGCCAAGGTCAACGCTTGGTTTATTTCATTCATTTCCGACATAACGAAAAACACCGAAGCGGCCAATCTATGCACTTTCTCGACACAACGGAACTTTCCGAAGCGGTCACGATATTTCGATCGGTGATTTCCGTAATGGCGGAAAGTTACGATGCGTAGTCACCATTTTGACATGTGTCAACAGTTGGCTGTGTATTGGGTTTTCACACATTTCAATCTGGCCGCCAGGCTGTCTGCTGGCCGTCTAATGGGGTCGAAATATAGGGTTTGGGGTGAAATATGGTGGCCGCTGGCCGCGGAAGGAAGGTGACCGTCTAAAACAGGTGCATTATAGACTGATTTGCGTCGGGAGGATTTTAAACTGACCGTTAAGACGAGGTGACCGTTCATTTAAGGTGACCGTTAGGTCAAGTTTTACTGTAGTAGCAAAGCTCTGGTTATAACCTGTTGAAAACGGATGCAATATCTGCATAGCAGCTAGATTCATCGGCTATATCCATTACTTAGACACTACCGGAAATGAAGACATATACTTGAGCTTGTGCAATGTGGAAGGGTATGACTTAAACACGAAAGAAGTTTTTTTTGGCGAGAGGAGGATAAAGGAGGATTAAAAATTAATATTGGCTATTTATTAGTTATTAATAAGTTAGGTAAATGATATGGACATATAGATACATACAGATAGATTTTAGCTTAAAACAAGTCAAAACAATCTAGAAGATCTTTATGCAGACACATTTCAAATGTAAACCAATTGTATGCCTTTAATTTTACGCCATAATGTTGTGTAACGTATATGGAAAACAGAAAGGCAATAACGTGCATAAATACAAATACAAATAAATATTAGAACAAAATGAAGTAGCTGTATTGTAAGTTGTTAATATACGAACGCATATTATCGATTGATAACATTCATTGTGAACCAATAATCTTTTATGAGGTGTTTAATGGTATATAATACAGAATATGATCAAGTGTGCAAATAAGAGACACATTGATGAAAGTCTGTTATATTATTTTCCGCACCCAGAGCGTTTACATATGTAAATATACAGTGATTTTAAATTTGTGAATGTTTCTTTTCTGTTAAGTGCAAACTTGTCTTTCATTCTCAGTGTTCTCAGTGTTGTTATATTTTCTGGTCCTTCAGGATCATTAGTTTTAATGTTATTAGTTTTAAAAATTGAATACCGCTTGGCGCTTAAGCATTTGATTACTACACATGAACAGACTCAATAAAATCGAGTCTGCTATTTCTTTTTGAATTTCTACTTTTGCTTTCGAAGGATCATCCATTTTCATGATATATGTACTTCACAACAGCAGGTGTTAAATGCTTGTGTGGTTCTGGTCCTTCGGGATCATTAGTTTTAATGTTATTTGTTTTGAAAATTGAATACCGCTTACCCTGGTGCTAGGGGGTGTAAGTAGTGTTGCACTTTTGATTACTAATCATGAACAGACTCAATAAAACCGAGTTCTCTTTTTGTATTTCTACTTTTGCTTTCGAAGGATCACCCATTTTCAGGATATTTGTTGTAGGTAATTATTGTATGCACATGTATTCTGATATGAATGGCAAAACTATTGATCCTGATTATTTATCAGGTACAAGAGAAAGTTTGTATTTGTGGTATAGATAATAAGCATGTTGCATATATCTGAAAATAGGAGTATGCAATTTAATCATACGATATTTTAACCCATTCAATGACATACCGACATGTCTGGATCCAGATGAGAGGCTGGGTAACTCAGTGTCTCATTAGGATCCAAACTGTAACGCATTCTGTTGATTTTTTTCTAAAAAAAGTTTTATAAATAAATAGAACAATCGCCCACTCTAAAACGAAGCAGACAAAATATGTCCAGCAGACTGAAATGTTTAAGATTTTTAGCGTGCTGAATGGCATTGTGCTTAAATGTCGTTAGCTTTATTTCTTTTTTTGTTTTTCCTCACTCAACAAAGATCACATTGAATCACCAGCTATCACGAATAATTGCAAGTGTGTTTGGCTTAGATCTTGAATTATGTTTGTCACAAGTTGAAAGCCATATTCTAAATTCCTAACTTCTAGATAGTTTTTGCCGAACGACAGCACACAATGATTCACAAGGCTATATCTAATGATTAAGCCCTTTATTGTGTTGTTTACAATTTGAACTATCTATACTTCCTTGATAATATATCTACTCGATATTAAATGTCACGATCCTTGTGAGTAGAACGTTTATGACAGTGCAGTGTCTATTAACCCTTTCGCTGCCAATGCCGGATCTGTGATTACCTATGCAAACAGTTAGGATCCAGATGAGACGCCGAGTAACTCGGCGTCTCATCTGGATCCAAACTGTTTGTAACTGTTACTATGTTTTTGAAACAAAAATAAAGAAAATCAAAAAAATGAATATTTGTAGCAGACGACAAAGTTAGCAGACGACAGAGTTTGGCAGCGAAAGGGTTAAATACTCTCAGTCTTGTCCTCAACAATCTGGGTTAACACTGTTTTCAAGTTAATAGTAACCGGATGTTCGGCATTCTGCGAGTTTATGAATAATATTACTAAAACAACTGAACTTGGCTGTCTTTTTGTTGAACAATGTATAGCAGAGTCCGATTATTCGCATCTACAACAGTGTAAAAGCTGCTGGCAAAAGTGATCGTGTCATACTGACTTAACTACTTTAGGGAATGAACATGTATGCCTAAATACACCCGCTTAATCCTTTCCCTGTTCTATGTTTATTTCAAATTTCAATACTTACTGAATATTCATGAACAAAATAATTAAAATGAAATACAGAAGGTGGAACATTGTAGCCATTTTAGACACTAAACAAACAGATACATCAAATTCCATTAGCAAATAGAGCAGACCCTGATCCTCTAGGAGCCGTCTGATCTGGGTCTTCTCTGTTTGCAAATGCGTGAAAATACGTTTACTTGAGGGAAAGAGTTAATGAACTTCATTCACAGTGTTGTTATATTTTCTGGTCCTTCGGGATCATTAGTTTTGATGTAATAAGTTTTGAAAATTGAATACTGCTTCAGCCGGTGCTAGGGGGCGCCAGTAGTGTTGCACTTTTTAATTACTACTTATGAACAGATTCAGTAAAACTCTGCAATTTTCTCTATTTGAATTTCTAAATCTCTGCTTTCTAAGGATCTCCCATTTTCAGAATATTGGTACGAGTATTAGGCCTTTATTCAATAAAAAAACCGTTTAGCGCCTTTGCAAACTGTGTAGACTAAGATCAGCTGTCTGATCCAGGTCTGCTATTTTTGTTTATGACACAATGTAGATATAATTATACCGTTTCTTTCATAGCCAAATATTCCTTTGTTCGTGTACCGTCATAAGAATAGTACAGTATTCATGATGTCATTATATCTTAAACGAATATCTATGGAGTAAATGATTAAAAAAGTAACCTTATCATACCGATTACGCAAATGAGAAATGACATGAAAAATGTGTTACATTGCCGTATAGATACTCTAAAAGTGGGAGGTCCTTCAAAAGGAAAAGTAGCAATGTGTTGTTATATTTTCTGGTCCATCGGGTTTAT
The DNA here is from genome assembly GCA_963576725.1 of Azorinus chamasolen. Lineage (NCBI taxonomy): Eukaryota > Metazoa > Mollusca > Bivalvia > Cardiida > Solecurtidae > Azorinus > Azorinus chamasolen. The sequence goes on along the minus strand of OY755250.1, from coordinate 53,092,224 downwards.
TAGGGTTGATGTTATAAGTTTTGATAATTGAATACTGCTTAAGCCGGTACTAGGGGCGTGGGTAGTGTTGCACATTTAATTACTACTCATGCACAGACTCAATAAAACCGAGTCTGCAATTTTCTCTTTTCACAATGCTATTTTGCTTTCGGAGCATCTCCCATTTTAAGAATTGTGTCAGAATAATATGAATGGCTGTAATTCCAGTGCCAGATGATTGTATGTGAATCAGTATGATATAATGCCAGTGCCAGAATGTCAGGCGGACATGTGTAACGATGTGTGAATCAGTATGATATAATGTCAGTGTCAGCATGATATGCGGATATGGACAGTATCAGTATGACATGAACGGTCGTTATATCTATAACATTGGATGTGGATGTCTATAATTCTAGTGTCAGGATGTGTAAGAGCTTGTAATGTCAGTGTCAGGATGATGTGTAAGTTTGGTGTGAATGTGTTTATTGTCAATGTCAATATAATTTGAAAGGGTGTAATGCAGGTGTACGGTGGTATGAATATGCGTAATGCCGGGGTCAGGGTGGTGTGCCTTGTTGTAAGACAAGTGTCAGGATAATGTGCCCTGTTGTAAGAAAAGTGTCAGGATGATGTCACAGTTCCTTGTTGCAAGACAAGTGTCAGGATAATGTGCCTTGTTGCTAGACAAGTGTCAGGACGATGTAAATGCGAGTAATACTGTTATCTGGATGTTGTGAAATGACATGATATCAGTCAGGATGATCGATCTAGATGTAAAGCCAGTGTCAGGATAATGTGATTGTTTGTATTTGCCAGGTCAGGATGAAAAACGTTAGATGCTTTAACCTTTAGCCTGTTGTGGGCGGATTCAAAAAGGTTGGATCCAGATGAGACGCCGATTAACAAACTTTGGCGCCCTAATAGTATTTTAGTAGGCACATTGATTAAAATTAAAACTAGAGTTTTAAAGTGTAATGGGTGAAAAGTTGTGTAAAATAATTTGCTCAGCATGTTTAATGTTAAACACTTAGATGTGGAGGTAACAAAGAGTTAAGATATATTGAATTACGAGTACATTCGGCGTATTATGAGGTTTTACACACCTATTATATTTATCCACTTAAACGGTAAACCAAGTCATTATAAAGTCTAATTTTAGCATGCTGAGAAAGAAAGAACAACATTTTAACTGTTGATCGCTTCAGCTCTTTTATACCGTAAATGCTTATTTTCTGCACATATTCAAAGCACTTTAACATTGTCTAAATGGTTATATGTCTAAAATGACCATAAAGTACAAATGAAACCTGTTTGATTGAGAGACACCCATGTATGAAATTGACATATCATGAGTGTAACCTGCATCAAGCGAAATCAAATCGGAATAAAGTGTCCATAGCATAGCGTAATAATAAAACCTGTATAGACAGTCCATCGAGTAAGAATGAAACCTTTATAATGAGCATTTAGACTGAGAAAAAGTGTTACTCAGGGAGCGAATAGTGCCTACCATGCACTGAACATTTTGGTACCTATGAAAAAAGTCTAGTGGGTTCATGGTAGGCACTACTGCCGCTACCCCCCCCCCCCCCCCCCCCCCCCCCCCCCCCCCCCTTATGTATTCTAAGCATAATAAAGTGAATAAACTATAAATGGAAAAGTAGTAAAGTCAAGCAGGCAAAGCCACATACAAGACGCAACCACCACCAAAACACCGATAGACAGCATGAAACACACACACACACAACCAAACACACACACACGCTCACACAGAAAAACACCAAAAGACACACAAGAACCAGAGACAAACGTTCCACACATGAACAAAATCACAAGCACAAAGACGCAAGGCAAACAAAAGGAAGGGTGACAAAAGTTTAATTAGAGTAAGAGTAAACCCCTACAGAGTGAAACCTGTATAACATGCAATTTGGTAAAAGTAAAACACTAGAGTCAGAGTGAAATATATATAAAGTGTCCACTGAGTAAGAGTGAAACCTGTATAACGGGCCCATTTGGTTAGAGTGAAACCCAAGCATAAGAGTGAAACCTATAATATAAAATGTGATACTACTATGTAGTGTCCACTGAGTAAGAGTGAAACTTGTATTTATATAACGGGCCCATTTGGTTAGAGTAAAACCTGTATAACGGGCCCATTTGGTTAGAGTGAAACCCAAGCATAAGAGTGAAACCTATAATATAAAATGTGATACTACTATGTAGTGTCCATTGAGTAAGAGTGAAACACTAGAGTAAGAGTGGAACATACATAAGTGTCCACTGAGTAAGGGTGAAACGCTAGCGTAAGAATGATACCTCCATGTAGTGTCCATTAAGTAAGAGTGAAGCCCTAGAGTTCAAGTGATAGCTCTTTATAGTGCCCATTTAGTGAAACCCTATTGTAAGACTGATACCTCTATGTAGTGTCCACTGAGTAAGAGTGATACCTCTATGTTGTGCCCACTGAGTAAGAGTGAAACCTCTATGTAGTGTCCATTGAGTAAGAGTGATACCTCTATGTAGTGTCCATTGAGTAAGAGTGAAACCTCTATGTAGTGTCCATTGAGTAAGACTGATACCTCTATGTTGTGTCCACTGAGTAAGAGTGATACCTCTATGTAGTGCCCATTGAGTAAGAAAGATACCTCTATGTTGTGCCCACTGAGTAAGAGTGAAACCTCTATGTAGTGTCCATTGAGTAAGAGTGATACATCTATGTAGTGTCCATTGAGTAAGAGTGAAACCTCTATGTAGTGTCCATTGAGTAAGACTGATACCTCTATGTTGTGTCCACTGAGTAAGAGTGATACCTCTATGTAGTGCCCATTGAGTAAGAAAGATACCTCTATGTAGTGCCCATTGAGTAAGAAAGATACCTCTATGTAGTGTCCATTGAGTAAGAAAGATACCTCTATGTAGTGTCCATTGAGTAAGAGTGATATCTCTATGTAGTGTGCTTTGAGTAAGAGTGATACCTCTATGTAGTGTCCATTGAGTAAGAGTGATATCTCTATGTAGTGTCCATTGAGTAAGAGTGATACCTCTATGTAGTGTCCATTGAGTAAGAGTGATATCTCTATGTAGTGTCCATTGAGTAAGAGTGATACCTCTATGTAGTGTCCATTGAGTAAGAGTGATATCTCTATGTAGTGTCCATTGAGTAAGAGTGATATCTCTATGTAGTGTCTGTTGAGTAAGAGTGATATCTCTATGTAGTGTCCATTGAGTAAGAGTGAAAACCTAAAGTAAGAGTGATATCTCTATACAGTGCCCATTGAGTAAGAGTGATATCTCTATGTAGTGTCTATTGAGTAAGACTGATACCTCTATGTAGTGTCCATTGAGTAAGAGTGATACCTCTATGTAGTGTCCATTGAGTAAGAGTGATATATCTATGTAGTGTCCATTGAGTAAGAGTGATACCTCTATGTAGTGTCCATTGAGTAAGGGTGAAAACCTAGAGTAAGAGTGATATCTCTATGTAGTGTCCATTGAGTAAGAGTGATATCTCTATGTAGTGTCTATTGAGTAAGAGTTACACCTCTATGTAGTGCCCATTGAGTAAGAAAGAAACCTCTATGTAGTGCCCATTGAGTAAGAGTTAAACCCTAGAGTAAGAATGATATCTCTATAAAGTGACCATTGGCTAAGAGTGAAACACTAGAGTAAGAGTGATACCCCAGGGTCCGAATTTAGGCTAAAAACTTACTGGAATTATTTTGCCAGTTGCAAAAGAATAAACTGGCAAAATCAAATTTCAACTCGCATTTTCAATATTACTATGCATTATTTATAATCCTTTTCTTAAAAGTTGCACTGGCAAAAAATTGCAAGTACCAAATTTTGGTACTTGCAATTTTGAAATTTTACTTGCATTTTGCCAGTATGCCAGTTTAAATTTGGACCCTGTACCCCCATATAATCCTTATTGAGTAAGAGTGAACCCCTACAGTAAAAGTGAACCCCTAGAGTAAGAATTAAACCCTAGGGTAAGAGTAAAATCATAGAGTAAGAGTGAATCTATCCTAGAGTAAGATTCAAACAATAGAGTAAGAAAGAACCATCGAGTAAGAATCAAATCCTAGAGACAGAGTGAAACCCTGGTGTAAGAGTCAAATCCTAGATTAAAAGTCAAACCTTAAGAGTAGGAGTCAAACCCTAGAGCAAGAGAGAAACCCTAGAGTAAGAGTCAAACCCTAGAGTGTGAGTGGAACCCTAGAGTAAGAGTCAATCCCTAGAGTAAGAGTAAAACCCTAGCGTGAGAATGAAACCCTAGAGTAAGAGTCAAATTCTATAGTAAGAGTGAAACTCTTGAGTAAGAGTGAATCCTAGAGTAAAAATGAAAACCTAGAGTAAGAGTCAAACCCTAGAGTAAGAGTCAAGTTTCAAATTCTAGAGTAAGAATCAAACCCTACAGTAAGAGTCAAACTATATAGAAAGAGTCACACCCTAGAGTAGAATGAAACCATAGAGTAAGAGTCAAACCCTTAGAAAGTGTGAAACCATAGAGTAAAAGTGAAACCTTAGCGTAAGAGTCAAACCCTAGAGTAAGAGTCAAACCCTTGAGTGACAGTTAATCCCTAGAGTAATAGTCAAACCCTAGAATAAAAATGAAACCATAGAGTAAGTGTCAAACCCTAGAGTAAGTATGAAACCCTAGAGTTAGAGTCAAACCTAGAGATAGAGTTAAAACCTAGAGTAAGTCTAAAACCCTAGAGTAAGAGTCTAATCCTAGAGTAAGTGTGAAACCCTAAGTAAGAATCAAAACCTAGAGTAAGAGTGAAACCCTAGACTATGAGTCAAACCTATATAAAGTGTCCATTTTGTAAAAGCAAATCCTGCATAGTGTTCATAGAACAAAAGCAAATTCTGTATAAAGTGTCCATAGAGTAATTGTGGAACCTGTATGAAATGTCCATAGTTTAAGATCTAAAACTATAAATTGACCAAAGGTCAATTGACATGTCCATAGAGTAAACATGGAGTAATAGTGAAATCTGTAAAAACTGTCTATAGAGTAACAATGATATCTGTATAAACTGTCTATAGAGTAAGAGTGAAATCTGCATAAACTGTCCATAGAGTAAGAGTGAAATATGTATAAACTGTCCATAGAGTAAGAGTGAAATATGTATAAACTGTCCATAGAGTAACAGTGAAATATGTATAAACTGTCCATAGAGTAAGAGTGAAATATGTATAAACTGTCCATAGAGTAACAGTGAAATATGTATAAACTGTCAATAGAGTAACAGTGAAATATGTATAAACTGTCCATAGAGTAAGAGTGAAATATGTATAAACTGTCCATAGAGTAACAGTGAAATATGTATAAACTGTCTATAGAGTAACAGTGACATCTGTATAAACTGTCCATTGAGTAACAGTGAAATATGCACTAAATAAGGGTGAAACTTGTAAAGAGTGAACTCTTTATGAATTGTCCATAACGTAATAGTGAGACCTACGTAAAGGGAACATAGTGTAACAGTGAAACGTATATATTGTGCCAAATGAGTAAAAGTGGAGCCTTAATAATGTGCCAAGCCCTAGAGTAAGAGTCAAACATTAGAGTAAAAGTCAACACCTAGAGTAAGAGTGAGACCTAGAGTAAGAGTCAAACACTAGAGTAAGAGTCAAACCCTAGAGTAACAGTCAAACCCTAGAGTAACAGTCAAACCCTAGAGTAAGACACAAATCCTAGAGTAAGAGTCAAACCCTAGAGTAAGAGTCAAACCCTAGAGTTAAGACACAAACCCTAGAGTAAGAGTCAAACCCTAGAGTAAGAGTCAAACCCTACAGTAAGAGTCAAACCCTACAGTAAGAGTACAACTCTAGAGTAGGGGTGAACACATAGTGTAAGAGGCACCCCCTACAGTAAGACTGAACCTCTAGAGTAAGACTCAACCCCTAGGGTAAGAGTGAACATCTAGAGTAAGACTCAAACCCTAGGGTAAGAGTGAACCTCTAGAGTAAGAGTCAACCCCTAGGGTAAGAGTGAACACCTAGAGTAAGAGTCAAACCCTAGGGTAAGAGTGAACCTCTAGAGTAAGAGTCAAACCCTAGGGTAAGAGTGAACATCTAGAGTAAGAGTCAAACCCTAGGGTAAGAATGAACCTCTAGAGTAAGACTCATACCCTAGGGTAAGAGTGAACATCTAGAGTAAGACTCAAACCCTAGGGTAAGAGTGAACCTCTAGAGTAAGACTCAACCCCTAGGGTAAGAGTGAACACCTAGAGTAAGAGTCAAACCCTAGGGTAAGAGTGAACCTCTAGAGTAAGAGTCAAACCCTAGGGTAAGAGTGAACATCTAGAGTAAGAGTCAAACCCTAGGGTAAGAGTGAACACCTAGAGTAAGAGTCAAACCCTAGGGTAAGAGTGAACACCTAGAGTAAGAGTCAAACCCTAGGGTAAGAGTGAACATCTAGAGTAAGACTCAACCCCTAGGGTAAGAGTGAACATCTAGAGTAAGAGTCAAACCCTAGGGTAAGAGTGAACAACTAGAGTAAGACTCAACCCCTAGGGTAAGAGTGAACATCTAGAGTAAGAGTCAAACCCTAGGGTAAGAATGAACCTCTAGAGTAAGACTCATACCCTAGGGTAAGAGTGAACATCTAGAGTAAGACTCATACCCTAGGGTAAGAGTGAACATCTAGAGTAAGACTCATACCCTAGGGTAAGAGTGAACACCTAGAGTAAGAGTCAAACCCTAGCCCAAGGGTCAAACCCTAAAGTAAGAGTCAAACCATAGAGTAAGAGTGAACCTCTGGAGTAAGACTAAAACATTTACAAAGTCTCCATCTGGTAAGAGCAAAACCTGTATAGAGTGTTCATAGAGCAAGAGTAAATCCTTTAAAAAGCGGCAATAGAGTAATTGCGAAATATTTGTGAAATTTGCATAATGTAAGATCGAAAACTATAAATTGACCAAAGGTCAAGTAACGTCTCCATATAATAAAGATGGAATAAGAGTGAAATCTGTATAAATTATTGGTCTTTTAATTTAATAACATCACATAATGAATATATACGAGGGATGTCCGACAATAGCGTATATATTTCCTTTAGTTCGATATTTTAAGCAACAGTTGTATGTCTCTGAATTGACTAAATTAGTGTGTGCTAACATGGTGTCGCTTCATTTGTTTTGATTATCAATTTCTCTACAAATAAATCTAGTTTCCTAATCAAAGACCTTGGCCTTGAGTTACAAGTGTTTTGTTAGGATCCAAATCGAAACCTTAAACAACATAGTCATGCATATTATTATAAAGTCCTAACCACTTTTTGAATGCTGTCATTGAAACATAACATAGTCATGCATGACTCAAGATAAATCGATTAGCATTTTCAACTACATGCTTTCAAAATTGACAGGTCTATGAGTGTTACTTAACATATTTTATTCAGTATAAAAGATCCACGCCAAAACATTTTGTGTAAGGCATATCGCATTGGACCCTTTCGTTTTTAACTCCTAGATATGGGTCTACACTCGTTGTAAATACATCCATCTTGTATTCTGATGTTCCCGGATATAGTGGTTTAAGATTATTGATAGTAAAACGAAATATCATATGGCCTCCTTTGTGTTGATTGGTTAATATAACCTTTAACAGGTCCATGTCTTAATCAGTATAAAACAACCACAACAGCACTGCAAATATGTCTTTTGATCATATGACTGCCGGAAAATGTAGCACGTTCAAAGTACTATGAATAAATTATTGCGCGTAAGAATTAATTCATATTTTGAAGCGTGTATATTTATATTGATATGCAGATAAAAAGTTGAATACACTTTAAAGCATATAGAAAGTAGTTTTTTGTTTGTTCAGATTCTGTAATTGCCTAAAGAAGGTAATTATCTAGCCTATCAACGCCTTAATCTACTTGTGTGCATCATCATTAGTGAAATCATTAACAGAATCTATTTCTACAACAATATAAAGTTATCAACCTCAACCTCAACCTTCTTTAACGATCCAAATTCCCAGGTGATAGAGTCTTAGCAATCACCTACAGTAAGAAGATTCATATCACAGAGAGCCAACAACCCTGAAGATCGGTGCTAGTAATTAACACTGGTTCACGGACATTTCGCCACACAGCGTTTCGCTACCCTGACCATTTCGCTACCCTGACTATTTCACTACAGTCATTTCGCACCCTTACGGGAAGTCATTTCGCTGCCCTGCACTAACCCTGTCACCCAATTAAATATAATTATTCACATATTTCATTGATTTGGACGATATAATAGTTTAACAGATTTAAAAATATACGTTAACCGAATTTAACTTCTGTAGCAGCATAGCAAACAGTTATTTATCGAGAGTTTGTGGATGCAAACACCTCGATCTATAGCAGGCAAAGTGTTAACCGACCTTAACCCTTTCCCTGGTCTATGTTTATTTCAACTTTCGATAATACCTACTTAATTAATATTTTGGGACAAAATAGATATAATGAAATAGGGAAGGTGGAACATTGTAGCCATTTTTATACGCCCACCTAATAAAGGTGGTCGTATATTGTCGTGGCCCTGTCCGTCCGTCCGTCTGTTCGTTCGTTCGTTCGTTCGTTCGTTCGTTCGTTCGTTCGTCCGTCAACATTTTGTTTGTCCGCTGTATTCTGAGAAAACTATATGACAGATATTAATGAAACTTCACACAAATGTTTAATGCATGAAGATCTGAAGCTGAGTTGATTCTGAGGTTCATTTGATTTTTCATTTCAGAGTTATGGCCCTTGTCCTAAAAAATATGCAAATAGTTTGTCCGCTGCTTTCTGGGAAAACTATTTAAGAGGTATTAATGAAACTTCACACAAATGTTTAATGCATCAAGATCTGAAGCTGAGTCGATTCTGAGGTTCATTTGATTTGTCGTTTTAGAGTCGATTCTGAGGTTCATTTGATTTGTCGTTTTAGAGTTATTGCCCTTTTACTTAAAAAATAATGCAAATACATGCAAATAGTTTGTCCGCTGTTTTCTGGGAAAACTATTGGACAGATATTAATGAAACTTCACACAAATGACAAATGCATCAAGATCTGAAGCTGAGACAATTCTGAGGTTCATTTGATTTGTCGTTTCGGAGTTATGGCCCTTTTACTCAAAAAAATTGTAAATACATGCAAATAAATTGTCCGCTGTTTTCTGGGAGAACTATTTGAGAGGTATTAATGAAACTTTATACAAATGTTTAATGCATCAATATCTGAAGCTGAGTTGATTCTGAGGATCATTTGATTTTTTGTTTCAGAGTTATGGCCCTTGTCCTTAAAAAATAATGCAAATAGTTTGTCCGCTGTTTTCTGGGAAATTATTTGAGAGATATTGATGAAACTTCACACAAATGTTTAATGCATCAATATCTGAAGCTGAGCCAATTCTGAAGTTCATTTGATTTGTCGTTTCAGAGTTATGGCCCTTTTACTTAAAAAATAATGCAAATATATGCATATAGTTTGTCCGCCGTTTCCTGGGAAAACTGTTTGACAGATATTAATGAAACTTCACACACATGTTTAATGCATCAAGATCCCTGAAGCTAAGTCAATTCTGAGTTTCATTTGATTTGTTGTTTGGAGTTATGGCCCTTGCACTTAAAAGAAATAATGCAAATCTATGCAAATATATATGGGGATGGCCATAACTTTTTCATTTGAAATGATATTTACTTCAATTTTTTTTATATGGTTAAACCTTAATATGAATTTTCACGTATATTGGGGGGTGTTTGGTAAGTCATTTTATTCTAAAGTTATGGTCCTTGAACTTTGTGTGTTCGTTGCTTTGTTTGTCAGTCAGCTTTTAGTTTGTCTCTTGTTTTCAGGGAGAACTATTAAAATGATATAAATGAAACTTAACACAAATGTTTTAAGCAACAAAATCTGACGCTGAGCTTATTTTGAGGTTCATTCAGTTTGTTTTTACAGAGTTATGCCCGTTGCACTTTTCAAAAATCTGCAAATATGAGGATTAGCTGTAACTTTTTTATTTAATAAGTTATTCACTTCAATTTTTAGCTCACCAGAGCACAAAGTGCTCAAGGTGAGCTTTTGTGATACCCCTGTGTCCGTCGTCCGTCTGTCCGTCTGTCTGTCCGTCAACAATTTCAAACAACTTCTTCTCTGAAACAGACTGCCCAATTGTAACCAAACTTGGTCAGATACATACTGTGGGTGGGTGCTTCAAAAGTTGTTAAAAGATAGTGGGCGGGGCCATCGGTCTTGTTTCCATGGCAACCGGACACAATATCTAGAAAAATCTTCTTCTCCAGAATGACTTGTTGGATTTGAATATAGTTTTCACCAAAATGTTTCTCAGTTGATAGACTTTTATAGTTGTTAAAAGAATTTTGATCGGGCAAAAAACATGGCCGCCAGAGGGCGTGGTCAATATTTCCATATATGGTAATATGGAATTTTCATAGGAAAATCTTTAAAAATCTTCTTCTCTGAAACTGTAAAGCCTATACCTTTGATATTTGGTATGTAGCATGATCTTATGGTCCTCTACAAATATTGTTCAAATTATGACCCCTGGGCTAAAAATGGCCCCGCCCAAGGGCTTATCAGTTTTTCATAGGAAAATCTTTAAAAATCTTCTTCTCTGAAACTGTAAGGCTTAAACCTTTGATATTAGGTATGTAGCATGATCTTATGGTCCTCTACAAATATTGTTCAAATTATGACCCCTGGGCTAAAATGGCCCCACCCAAGGGCTTATCAGTTTTTCATAGGAAAATCTTTAAAAATCTTCTTCTCTGAAACTGTAAGGCTTAAACCTTTGATATTAGGTATATAGCATGATCTTATGGTACTCTACAAATATTGTTCAAATTATGACCCCTTGGCCAAAAATGGCCCCGCCCAAGGGCTTATCAGTTTTTCATAGGAAAATCTTTAAAAATCTTCTTCTCTGAAACTGTAAGGCTTAAATCTTTGATATTAGGTATGTAGCATGATCTTATGGTCCTCTACAAATATTGTTCAAATTATGACCCCCGTGCCAAAAATGGCCCCGCCCAAGGGCTTATCAGTTTTTCATAGGAAAATCTTTAAAAATCTTCTACTTTCAAACTGTAAGGCCTAGACCTTTGATATTTGGTATGTAGCATGATCTTATGGTCCTCTACAAACATTGTTCAAATTATGACCCCCGGGCCAAAAATGGCCCCTCCCAAGGGCTTATCAGTTTTTCATTGGAAAATCTTTAAAGATCTTCTCCTCTGAAGCTGTAAGGGCTAGACCCTTGATATTTAATATGTAGCATGATCTTATGGTCCTCTACAAATAGTGTTCAAATTATGACCCCTGGGCCAAAAATGGCCCTGCCCAGGGGCTTATCAGTTTTTCATAGGAAAATCTTTAAAAAATCTACTGAAACTTACTGTAAGGCCTAGACCATTGATATTTGGTATGACTAACATGATCTACTGGTCCTCTATAAATATGTAGCTGTGGCTTGTGGTCCTCTGCCAAGAATGTTTAACTTACGACCCTGACCACTGGGCGAAACTTGGCCCTGCCTCAGGGCTTATCAGTTTTTTCGATGGGAAAAATATGAAATATTACTTTTCTCTGAAATCATAAGGCTTAGTTAATTAATGCCTTTAATTAATGGCATACTGCTTTGCCTTGTGATTCTCTACCAGGTTGTCCACATGATTTCTTGCGGTCAAAAAAGGCCCTGCCCCTGGTGTTATCTCAGGTGAGCGCTTCAGGGCCTCATGGCCCTCTTGTTTTAAAAATAGTATCACCTTAATATGGAAATCAAGATCTGAAGCACAGATTAGAAAATGGCAACACTTGTAAGGCATGTTGAATCAGAGAAAGTTTGCAAGTGGGCGTATTATGTACCGTATGCGATACTCTGTTGAAAGTAAAGAATCAGAAATTATATTAGCAAACAGAGCAGACGCTGATCAGACGGCTGGTCGCTCCTATATAGGAGCCGTCTAATCAGCGTCTGCTGTGTTTGCAAATGAATGAAAACACATTTATAAATATGAAGGAAAGGGTTAAAAGGGTTAAAATAAAAGCAAATTGTAAGTATAGTATTTTCATTTGATCGTTATGCATGTGTCATATTTTCTATCAATGGAAATAGAGCAAAAATGCATATAGCAAAACTGCATGTAGCACGTGTCCATTTTAATTTAATCAGTGTCACATACCGATACACCAATCTAATCGGCTTACCGGCGGTACTTGTGATCTCGGAGTGGACAACATTGACACGTGGAAATATGTAAGCAGTGGGTGCCTTAAAACAATCAGCATTATATCTCAATGGGTCACCAATAATTATACACGTTTTAATTTAAAAAAAAATTAAGTTTTATAAGTGTTTACTTTTACAGTTATTACAGTATTAAAAATTTACATGCATGTGTTTCAATATTTCTATAACTCTTTTTTGGGGATCTGAATATAAATATCCGTTATATGTTAATAAAGTTGACTCTCAAATCACTAGCCACCGCTGCAACAATATTGTTTTACTATTAAAATCGATAGGTAGCGAAACGTACAGGTAGCGAAATGGTCAGGGTAGCGAAATGACTTCCCAGTGGGTAGCGAAATGACTGTAGCGAAAAGGTATGGGTAGCGAAACGTTCGTCAGCCAACACTATTAATGCCACTACTTTAATATATTAAACAACCCTTCTTCTTTATTTCCTATGATTACTGCCAATGGGTTATGATGGTTTCGTCACTACTGGTTCGTCAAACTGGAATTTATGATCAACTGTGGTATCAAAATTGATAGCAAAGTTTTAAAGTTTGGTTCATATGTTGGTAGTGATAAGAACGATAATAGGTTTGAACTGGTATAAATTGTGACACCCATGTGTTGGTATTTTAATACGTATTTATTCATTAATGATAATTATAACAGTATTTATTTGTCAGATTTTTTCATACATATATTAATGTTTTTATAATATTATTAGAGATTATATTTATACCCTTTTCATTCAAATCTTAAATGTTCAAGCAAATACCTATGATAACATGTTATAGGTATTTGGATGAAGATGATGAAGCTATTATTATTGTTGTTTTTATTTGAAATAATGATGATGATGGTGCCTAAAACCTGAGCTGTTGGAAAGGCTATTTAACCATTTAAACTCTAGTAACGCTTATATATATATGCGCGACTTAGAATAAGTATACAGGTAAACCTCTGAAAACCGAACACCTTCGGACCGGACAAAATGTTCGGTTTTCAGAGGTGTTCGGTTTTCAGAGATTTTTCTTAATGTGAAACCTGAAGGTGATGAATGTGATCTTCTGTAATACCGTTCACTTTTTTGATCTTATCAGAATAAGATACAAACATTAGTTTCTACTATAGATGAGAGTATTCAGTAACAAGAAAATAATCATATTGTAATATTGTTTTATCTAATTTATACTTTGCCACATATGGATGACATTGGAGCAGGCATGATTGTGTTAAGGCGTAAAAAAAAATAGGTTTGTTTCTGGTTACCCGACCGACCGTCCATTTTACCCCCCGACTCACTTTTTTTTATTGCATCCAGAAATTTCCGCGGTTCTGTCTCTTGTGATTATTACGTGTTTAGTGAGAGGCCGATCTTCGGGGACTTCCCAATTCGAAAAAGCCTCTTTTTATCCAACTTTTCGTGAAAGAATTTCAAAGAAAAAACCGATGGAGAAATTCCCATTATGTTGACATATCTCAACATTTCCAACGGTCAAACATTTTTTCGCCACAGTCAAAGAAAACGCTAAAAAGATACATCGGAGTTTGACACTAACCATAGACCGAGCGACATTTCTAGTACAGTGCAGGTCAGGTCCAGTCGTTAAATATTCAACTGGACTGAATGGTCCAGTGCGAAATAATCGATTCTAGAAAAATTCCATTCATTTTGCAAGTTTTTCCACTCATTTTCATCTTCTGTCGCTCTAATATTGTTTTGGTTTTATCATTGTAGTAAGTAGAGAAAGCTGCGAGCACCTTGCAACCACGTGACTTCCTTCATAACGTCGAGGTCGGGATTGTCTCAAATTAAGTTAGGGTATTGTGATAAAACACTGTCGTTGTCGAAAAATCGCTAGCTATTCTAATACTTTTATTTCAGTTCAGGTTTCGTGTAAAAAATGTTTTTGTGGAAATTTATATTTTAAGGGAATATATTTACAGAAAAAATATTAGCCAGATGATTCTTAATGACACCACTTGAAACATTATGAAACGTTCCCTAAATGTATGTCGTAAAATAGATGTCGTAAGTCTTGGTTTCCCACACTAACACCACTTTTCTGTTGTGTACACTCGCGACGATATATATGCCAGTTTCAATTTGGGTTTACGGGCAGTGGAGATGACACGAAAGAAAGGGAAATGTAAGGAGTCGTCGAAGAGAAAGGAAGAAAAAAGGCAATTCTGTCAGAAATTGAAAGAAGAGTTTACTTGGTTAAACTACGTACAGTACATTCCTTGTAGAAAATATGATTTGGTAAATAGTGGAGTTTTACAGTGGGGTGCTAAATGCCAATAAGTCCATACCACAGATTAACCGTTACCTGGTGAATGTTGATGATTATTCATATAAGACTATGCCTACTATGAACATATGTTCGTATTTAGGTATCAGTTCGATTTTTAGCATACTGCTGACCAAAAAAAAAAGAATAATAATAAAAAAAAAGTTCCCGACCTACCGACCCAACTTTTTTTGGGGCATGTAACCAGAAACAACCCTATTTTTTTTTAGGCCTAAGTGTTTACATCAAACTGACTGTTAGATTCACTGCCTGATTGATTTTATTTATCTTTTATTATTTTTCATAATCAAAAGGCTTGTTCATGTAGAATTACTCTAAACTAAACTCAGTCCATTGAAGTGCTGGTAATATGTAGCATGAACATTTAAGTATCTAAGCATTGTCTTTATGAAAACAAAATTTGCATGTTGAGATCATCTTCCCTTAATTTCAATAAATAGGTGTGAAAAACCATGCCTAATTAAAGTTTTCTTATGATTTCCAAAAGCAACATCAGCTACAGTATTAGCCTATACCCCTGTTGTGTTTTTCACACCTTTGTAGTAACACAGGCAGCTGTCATACACAGTAGGGGTTCCAAAATTCCCTAGTCAAACTATCAACAAGTCAGCACCCCTAATTGGCCCTCAGGGTATGTTCGGTTTTCAGAGGTGATTTACAATGGAAATATAGGTTTCTGTTCCGGAACTTGTGTTCGGTATTCAGAATTCAGAGAGTTCGGTTTTCAGAGAGCTTTTCTATATAGAATATATAAGGAAAAATTCGGGACCAAAATATTTGTTCGGTTTTTAGAGATTTTCGGTTTTCAGAGGTTCGGTTTTCAGAGGTTTACCTGTACCTATAAAGAGTACACTATGAGCGTCTTTTGTTGGTTATCTGCCCTGTCTAACCAGGTGGCGCTGCCACCGAGTAGGTCCTTTCTGAAACCTACATGATATTATATATATCTTCTAGTCTTTGTTACACTTTTGTTATCCATTATTGATTGTTTTCACTTTGATTACACAATTTTTTTTTTAAAAAAATCGAGAATAACGAAGCATTTGGAAATATATTGTTTGCATTTTGAAGTTTTATTTTTGTTTTATTTCGCACTTTTCTTTAAAAATAATGCAGATAAATGATAAGTTAGTGCCCTAAACCTAAGAAACCGATAGAAATACATGGCCACATTTCAGACTGCTACTTAAATGTTAAAATGTCTTTATTATATCATTTATCTGATAAACTGCCTTTTAATGCCTTTGCAAACAGAGTAGACCCGATCAGACAGATCCTCTAGGAGCCGTCTAATCAGTTACTGCTCTGTTGGCTTATGATAAATATATTTTATGATTCCACAGTTTCTGCTATGCCCCGAAATTCCTGTATTAATATATCATTATAAAAATAGTTTAATTGATATTCACGATCACATTATTTCTTACCTATATTCATAGAGTGAAGGGTTAATAAAAGCGAAAAGTTATTAACTCTTTTGGAAGGGGAGGGGACGTTCAGTATTGTATGTGTAACAGTCTAGCAGTGGCATGGGCCCTTAGTGTCATAGATAAGTTATCACCATATATCACAACCTGCTGAGACCCTTTTGTGTCATAACCTCCAAATTTAATTTGGGAGGTATTGTTTATTATGCAATCACGAGGAGAAAGGGGCTACACCGGAAATCCAATCAATCAGGGAACAGTGGTATCTACTTGGCATATATCACAATTAAAAAAACCTTTAGCTTTAATAATATTTCGTTCTACTTTTGCAATTAAGGTTTGATTGTCCGATTTAAGCAAACAAAAACAGACCATACAAAAAGAAGAAACAAACAATACATATTGAATACTGATCAGAAGCTGTTATATAAATGAATGTCACTAGTAAGAATACTAATCGTCTGTTCTGTTTTAATAAATAAACGTCTTATCTGGGTCCATACCATTTTATTTAGTCACTGAAATTTGCAAGAGAAGTTCAATGTCTTGAATGCTTAATTTGTAATTGAAGTTGTCAAATTACTGACTGAAAGAGTTTAATTTTAACTCAACCGAATGATGTTTGATGATGATGGCAGATTAACACATGAATGTTTTGCGAAAGTATGAACTATAGAACTATAGAGTAGACCCTGATCAGAAAGCCCCTACACTGTACAGGAGCCATCTGATCTGGGTCTACCCTGTATGCAAAGGCAAACTTTTACTTGCAATTATAATTATAGTTAAAGTAAGTATGGACTTTCAAATGAACAAAAAGGATGAAATATTAAAATTAAAACTATATCGAACAAACAACTGTCAAGGGCATATACACAATATCATTGAAGTTAGATTTTACATTATGACAGGGGAAGTGTAATGACCGGTCCTGAAAGTGTAATGTCTACCTCCCTCTTCTGTTTGTGCAAAATGGTTGTAAGAAAAAACATGTTCAAAATGTAAGGAATTTTCATTTCATCTACATACAAGATACAAGATACAAGAAATTTTATTTTACGTCGGATATAAATAACAAATAACATTAGCTCATGAGCTATTTTCCGACAAACATATGTAAAAAACAAATTTAAATTAAAAACAATGTACAATGTCATGCAAACATAAAAAGAAACACGGAAAAAAGCACAAAGGGGGCAGGGCAGGCACGCAACATCTGAATAAAGCGTAATTTAGCATTAATTGCAATAAAAAGCACTAGATCCATGCAAAGGGAGGCAACCATGGTTATTGAAATTTATATAATGTACCACAGTTCTCTCCCTTTCCATTGAGTAAAACCTCATCTCTTTATAATGTAGACCTACTGTTAAAAATCAAGAGAGCAATATCACCGACTTTTGTCTATCATACATGTTATCACAAAAATTGTAAGTTATCTATCAGAACTATTATACATGTATATGACAGATGGATTACTCAGCGGCATATATGTATACATATGTCTCCGAGTTAGCCAGCTTGATTAAAAGTTTATTTTAATGTATCACAGTTTTGCGAAAACAAATATTATTACAATATCTTTATCACAGTTCTACAATACAAGTATTTAAGAAAGTATGTTTATCACAGTTCTGCAATACAACTTTTTACAGTACATTTTAGGACATTTATGAAATTCATATCACAATGGTATAAAATTAATAAAAATTATAAGAAAAATACCTTTTGTATATATAAACATGCAAAGCTAGAAGCACATAATTATGGGCTATTTTAAAAAAAATGGCTAGAAAAGTTGAAAAAAGGTCAGAATTTAAACCTTCATGAAATACAAAAAAATTGGCCTGAATGTTATGATCAACCATTGTAGTTAACAAAATTGGTTGGGTATAAAGCTAATCACAAGTATTTATTGTTTTATCAAGCTTTAATTTCAAGTGAACAAGCAAAAAATACTAAAATACATGAACACTTTAAAAGCATATTATTTTTTTAGTTAAATGGTTCTTTACACTTTCAATGTTTATTTTTGCTAGCTGTTATATCATCATACAGAATTAAACTTTTGAATCGGTCTGTCATTCAAAAATATAATATTATTTTTTTTGCCACTTTTTTCCTCATGGAATTAATAATCACACAATTAAAATTTTATTTTCAAATAAAATGGTGAAACTATTCGAATAAATCAGGCTTGTTCGTGAAATTTTAACAATAACATGTAAAATTTAAAAAAAATCATAAAAGATAATATGATTTTAGCGCAGAAAATCAACATTAAAACAGTACCATTTTCTTTCAGAATTTGTTACACTCCTGACATATGTAGCTGCCTGTCATAAACTAGATTTCACATATAAATTAACAGTTATTATCAACTGAACTGTCAATACATAGCAACTGATAGACAGTGAAACATTTTTAAACAAATTTTGTGATTACATCTCCAATTTGAAAATATTTCAAGAAATTAGTTTGAAACTATATGGACTCCACTTGGAACTTTGGCTGAAAACGTGTCGCAAACTTTAATAGTATGTTTCATTGAACAATTAAACTCTAAAACAATTAAAATAAAGTCACTTGAATCTGATCCTACTAGTGTCATGAACAAAAAAGATTTGTTGCAGACATTTGCCTAACTGTTACACTCCTGACGGAAATACGTAACTTATGATGTCAACTTAAACTTTTAGATGTTTTTCAGAACATTGACCTCTTCAGTTGCATCCTCTTTTCCGCGTGTTGAGCTACTGGTCTAAATTGTAATCTTTGTTTCATACACCAGCTTAAGTGGTATTCAAATTTCAGAACTAATAACATTGAAACTAATGATCCCAAAATACCCGAAAATATAACAACTCTGAGAATGATGTATGGGGCGACTTTTTACGCCTGTCACACGAGAACTTAACACCTGTCCGTCGGCATGCGTCATCAGTCGTCAACAATTTTAACCTTAAAAAGTCTTCAAAATCTACAGGGTTCTCAGCTTTCATCTTTGACACAAAGCATCATCATTCTGTAAGTTCTCTACAAAAGTTATATAAATCATGTTTCTTGGACAAAATTGGCCCCGCTTCAGGGGTGGTCAGTTTTCAATAGAAACATTTAGTGAAACTTTGAAAACCTTCTCCTCTGAATCTACAGGGTTCTCAGCTTTCATATTTGGCACATAACATCCTGTTCAAGTCCTCTACAAAAGTGATAATAAAGTGTGCCCTGGGGTCAAATTTGGCCCCACCCAGGGCTGGTCAGTTTTCTATACAAACATATGAAAATTTTGAAAAAAATTCTTCTCTGAAACTTGAAGGTTCTCAGCTTTCATATTTGGCAATCATTTGGCACATAAACATCAACTTCAGGTCTTCTACAAAAGTTATAGAATTGTGCCCCTAGCGTCAAAACTGGCCAAACCCCAGGAGTTGGGTTCATATTTGGTACATGGCATCATCTTGAAGTCCTCTACAAAAGTTATATGAATAATGCTCCTGGGTTCAAATGAGGTCCGCCGTAGGGGTGGCAAGTTTTCTACAGAAACAGTGAAAACATTGAAAATCTTCTCCTGATTGTCTGGTGAGCGATACCAGGGCCATCATGGTCCTCTTGTTTGCTTTTCTTTCATTTTCTTGTCAAGGGCAGGATCTGAAGTCTGTCCTGTCATATCTGTTCCTTGTTTCAAAACTGTCGGTTTTCAGATTTTCACAGTATTTTCAACTCTTTCTGTTGATGTGCCTAGTTACAATATTCTGATCTGTAGTTGCTCTTTTCATATTTGTCAATGACATTCTAATAGCTGGAAGGCTCACAACTAACTTTGATATTAATTCTGTAGAAGATGAATGAATAATACTTCTTACCAACTTTGGTCAGGAGTGTAACATGTACATATACATGTAAACAGTTATGCTAGAAGCACAACTTATTTTCTTTTATATAAATTTAAATTTTAAAATGGTTATCACTTAGTATAGCAAAGCAAAAAAATATTTTTTAATGATTGGCAATCACTTTTAAAAAATATCATGCATTTCGATTTAAATATCTAAATTCTAAATAAAAATAGACAAAATGTAAATGTTTCTGTCAAATTAAACTGACCTTATTTGCACCAGATGGAATATTTATTATCCAAACTTCATTATATAACTTTAAAACACAGCACATAATAACTGTAATACATTTCAGAAGGCTTAACAAAGAATAGGCATAAAATCGCAAAAATATGTTACACTCCTGACAATCACATGATGTCCATGTACTTGATACACAAACACCATCTTCACTCATAATTGTTACTTGTGATCACTCTCAGACTCAGACTTCCAGGAAAACCATATAAAATATAAATGTGTAAAGTTTTTGGCATCACACTTTTTCATTATATACCAAATGTTTCACTCCTGACGGATTCAGGCCAGTTTTTTTCTATGAAGCAAAACAACAGTTACATTAATAACATAAGAAAAATATTTTATCTAGTTTATTACAACACATTTCTCTTACCTCTGAACAACAAAGAATGTTAATAATTTAAATGTCATTGAAGTTGTAGCTCAATACACATTTTTTAAATATCTTTTTTAGTGATTTTTTTCTGAATACCCATTTATGTAATCACTTACTTTTTTGCGTTTTGACATGATAATAATGCTTAAAATTATATACCATCTTCAAGGCAACATGTTAAACTTTTTGTTAAAAACAATTGTAACTTTCAAAGTTATCAATATTTTTTAAAGGAATGTCTTGAATTTGGTGTTTGTTGAAAACTGTCACGCTTTTTAGCTCACCAGAGCACAAAGTGCTCAGGGTGAGCTTTTGTGATAGCCTGATGTCCGTCGTCCGTCGGCGTGCGTCGTGCGTCGTGCGTCGTCCGTCGTTCGTCGTTCGTCGTCCGTCGTCAACAATTTGAACCTTTAAAATTCTTCTCCTCTGAATCTACAGGGGTCTCAGCTTTCATCTTTGGCACATAGCATCATCTGTAGGTCCTCTACAAAAGTTATATAAATTATGTCCCTAGGGTCAAAATTGGCCCCACCCCAGGGGTGCATTGTTTTCTATAGAAACATATAGTGAAAACTTTGAATATCATCTCCTCTGAAACTGAAAGGTTCTCAGCCTTCATATTTGGCACATAGCATCATATTCAGGTTCTCTACAAAAGTTATATAAATTATGCTCCTGTGGTCAAAATTGGCTACACCCCGGGGTGGACAGTTTTCTAGCAAACTTATAGCTGACTGCGATTTTAAGCATCTTCTCTTTGCTCATAAATAGGTCATCCAGTCAAGCAGTGGGATAGATGACCAGTGGCTATTTTTAGGTCACCTGTATCTGGTGCTGGAGCTCTGTGCCTTAACCCTTTGCCTGTTCTATGTTTATTATTAATTTGAATGCCTACTGCATATTCATGAACAAAATAGTTAAAATGAAGTATGGAAGGTGGAACATTGTAGTCATTTTTTTCCAAATTTCACAACCCACTGAATATTCATCTACAAAATAGTTATAATGAAATATAGTAGGTGGAACATTGTAGCCATTTTAGAAACTTAAGGAACAGATGTATAAAATTCCATTTACAAACAGAGCAGGCCCTGATCAGATGGCTCCTATAGGAGGCATCCGATCTGGGTCTACTCTGTTTTCAAAAATGTGAAAACACGTTTGTATGAGGGAAGGGTTAATTAATAATAGTGATTGGCATTATGATATTATTACATGTATAACCTGCCCTGCAGTTCAGAAGAAGGGTAAATCATGTAAAGACTCCAGAATGCCAAATTAAAGATTTCAAATAAATTATGAAATATGAAATTGTATTACTTGAAACTATTAAGTTATACTTATGATTATGCAATTATTATGTAATAATTTATAATAATATTCAAATGCAAAAAATCAGTTTGGAATGCTAGGGTACACATACCCGTTCAGAAGTACAGTTGATCGCCTTTAGTCAGAACTTTGTATGGCCTTGTTTAAATTATGCCCCTGGGATTAAAATTGGCCCCACCCGAGGGGTGGTCAGTTTTCAATAAAAATATATAGTAAAAACATTGAAAATCTTCTCTGAAACTGGAAGGTTCATAACTTTCATATTTGGCACATAGCTTCATGTTCAGGTCCTCTACAAATGTTATATAAATTATGCCCCTGTGGTCAAAATTGGCCCTGCCCCAGGAGTAGCCAGCTTTCAATAGAAACATAAAGTGAAAACTTTGAAAATCTTCTCCTCTGATTGTCTGGTGAGCGCTTCAGGGCCATTCTGGCCCTCTTGTTTGTTTCACTCCTGACATTTTAGACCCGTTTTGTTATCATAACTTTTTTTTCTGTTAAGCAAATTCCTTCAAACTTCACACACTTTTTAATGACATTGAATGACATGTTTTGGGGTAAAAGATGTTGGCATTATTTGTTTAGAATATATTTTATTGTGGAAAAACCCAAACTAGCCATTTTTTTGAAAATAGCCCATATGCAGAAAGCAAATAAAACACACTGTAAAGCCATGCATATGCCATGGAGCAAAAACCAATCAGGTCTGCATGCACATTGCACATTTACACTTGGGGCCTGTCCAGGTGCGGATCAGTCTTAGGAAGTCTTTGTATCTATGCAAAGATTGAAATCATTTTTTTTTATCAATCTTCTCATGAATAAATTCAGTAAACACATACAATGGCGATCGATAAAAATCAGAAGTTATCCGGATGAGAGACCTACTCGGTGCGAGCGCCACCTATAAATTGAATTTGGGGAGATAACCCACAAAAGACGCCCATTGAGTACACTGGTCCTATGCTATGTGGACCCAGCTCTATTTTGGCTAGTCAAACCGGCCACGTTTAATGAAACTGTCCCACTAAAAGGTCGGGTTGCCTAAAAAAGTGTATTGGAACTTTTAAATACAGTATAAAAATGGATTGGAACTTTTAAATACGGTCAGGCTGTAGCGTATATGTTGAACGAAGTATATGAGCTAATATATAATTTGGGCAGATTTCTTGTCCTTTAGGTTTTAAACAAAGCACAAGAATTGTTTAAAGAAAGTACCTCATAGAATGTGCATATATGAAGGAAATCTAGTAAAATAGTGATAAAAAAATGAATTTGAGGAATTGATTGAGCCGCTAGTTCCCAATTTTGGTACCAATTTATAGGTAAAAGTCATGTCCCAAATCTAAAATAATACATTTAGATCTCTATTTCAATGAGAGAAAATGTTGTTTTCAAAACAATAATGGTGAATATAATAAATATAAACATTTAACTGCATTGTAAAGAGAAAATACAGTGACACCCCGCTAATGCGACCACTTAATAAACAGCCACTGATGTCGTCTAAAGCAGGTGGTTGCTTAATGCAGGACGAAAGTTATGCAGAAAGCTCCTATAGGAGCTTTCTGCATAACTTTCATCCTGCATTAAGCTACCACCTGCCTCTGCCACCCAGAATTATGCCCCTTTTTGGTGGTCGTATTAGAGGGGTTTTACTGTATAGTCAATAAATAGCATTTATGGAACTCAAAATACACTTTGAACTTTGTCCCTCAGACCTACGTCATTGCAGTAACAATGTTATAATATGGTGGAGTTCTACCATTAAAGCACACATTCAAGGGAGACAAATACCCTCTAGAAGAAGATTGTTCACCACAAAATGGTTGCCACCATGTTATAAGCATGGTGTGAAAACAGTTTCAAAAAACAAGATTATTCAAGTTAAGTATGTGAGTGAGTATTTTTGAAATCTGTCATTTAAGTAACACACATTACAGAGATGCTTTAAATCATATCTTGCATTTTAAAGTGCATATAGGTTATAAATATAAATGTTTATGTTATAAACATATCAAAGTATGGCTAGATCAGAGATTAGCACCAAAAGTTGAGGTAAATAAGAGAATGCTTCATTGCAATAACAGTCATTGCAGTTACACTCATTTTGTGACTGCAATGACAGGATTTGTTATTGCAGTGACAATACAGCATTGCATTGTTATTATCTTTATAATTTTCATTTCAGTTGGAATTATTCAACAGAAATATGCAAGTAAATATGCATAATAAATTAAAATGTGCATGTTTATTGAAAATTTATGTAAGATGGGATTTTTAAAAAAAATTGTTATTGCAATGACAGGATGTGTTATTGTGATGACATTTCTAGTTCTTTTAAATTATGTTCATTATTTTTGTTATTTTACTACAATAATAGCACTGCAGATATATGCATGTAAGGTAAATATATGGAATAAATACAGTTTTCTCTTTCTCAAAGTCAGTTTGAAGGCTGGATATTGTAAGACATTGTGTACATGTATTAATACTTTCCCTAATATAAATGCGTTCTTATGCACCTGCAAACAGAGTAGATCCAGTGTCTGCTCTGTTTGCTAAAGGAATTAGATAGATCTGTTTAAAAATGGCTACAGTGTTCCACTTTCCATATTTCATTACAACTAATTTGTCCATGAATATTTAGTAGGTATTGAAATTTGTAATAAGCATAGAACAGGGAAAGGGTTAAATAACAAATATTGTCGTTGAGCTATGATGGACATTAATAGGTCTTTGGATTAACCCTTTCCCTGTTCTATATTTATTCGAAATTCCAATACCTACTGAATATTTATGGACCAAATAATTATAATGAAATATGGAAAGTGGAACATATTGGAGTCATTTTAGAAAGTAAAGAAACAGATCTATCAAATTCTATTAGCAAACAGAGTAGACTCTGACCAGACAGCTCCTCTAGGAGCTGTCTGATCAGGGTCTACTCTGTTTGCAAATGTGTGAAAACATGTTTATATGAGAAAAGGGTTAAAGAGGAAGTCCCTACAATGATCGCATAATTTCAATAATATCATAAAACTTGGTATTTGTTATGCTCTATCATTATTATGAAGGTTCCCAATTTGAACTTATATTGAAAAATGCCCCTGTGATACAAATAAACCGATGTCATCAATACTGATACTTTTTGTTCTACAACACAATATTATCGGACTTTTCCGTTAAATTCTTCCGCGTTTTGCCGATGATCACCCAATCCCTCCATTGTTTACGTAATAGCTTTCTCGGAAGTGGTCGGAGAATCGCGAATAGGGCGAACGGTTACGAAACTAAAACCCAACCCGAATAAGACTGAAACTTCGGGTAGTAAAACCGGGATCGGCGATATCAAACACATGGGTGTTTTGTCATTATAAATGGTAATTGGATGCGGCTTTTTGCGATATACTACTTTTCAGCATATAAATAAATGAGTAGAATATTTTAAGTGTTTATGAAACGCCTCAAATGTAGGGACATCCCCTTTAAGCAAGTAGTGTATAACTGAACAGCCTGTCAATTCTAATTAGGAGCTTGGATATTTGTATCATTCACATATCATTTGAACCCATATTAACCATGATGACCAATGGATATTCCAATCCAGTCCTGAAGTTATAGCTACACCAAGGATCTAACATGGGGTGTCACTTCATAACAACTTTTAATAAACAAGTTCAAGAAAATGTTATTAAGCAAG
This sequence comes from Azorinus chamasolen, assembly GCA_963576725.1. NCBI lineage: Eukaryota > Metazoa > Mollusca > Bivalvia > Cardiida > Solecurtidae > Azorinus > Azorinus chamasolen. The sequence goes on along the minus strand of OY755250.1, from coordinate 53,066,712 downwards.
CCTCTGGCTGAGTTGAATAAAAGTTGATATGAAGTGATAATGAGTGTTTATTTCTTTTTATCACACATATCTTAAAAAAGAGCTCCAAAGTTTTAAATAAAAAATGCTGTATTTTTCAACATTGTATGATGTTGTGCCATACTGTTTTTAATTACATCACATCATTTATATATGTAAAATGGTTAATATCATAAATATGGGTTGACTTTATCAACTCAAAAACAAGTGAAGTAATGTGATAAAAAACTTTAAAGGAGTTTAATAACAAGCTTATAAAATTTCAAGACATCTAAGACTTTACATAAGTGTTATTCTTTAATGTAAGGGAGCTTCAAGATCAGGGTCAACTTCGATTAAAATTCTTTGCTCTCTATACCCCAATAAAAAGTATATTAATTAAATATGTACAGCTGGCAGAGTTTTACCAGAATACTCATACTCAGTGAAAGGGTTCAATTGAAAGATAATTAAGGGTTATCCCATTGCCTGATATGCTGTTTTTAGACTCAAATGCTATTAATGAACCTTCTGGAAAGGAGCATTTCCTGAATAGAAGGGAAATATCTAGATATATTGCAGTCTTGAAACCATTGTGATAAAAAGAGCTTATGCTCTATTTATCACAACTGTTTCAAAATGTGACTTTTAAAGAGTAGTTAAAAGCCATCTGTTTGTATAAACTGTCTGTCTTATCGCAGTCTTAACTTTTAACTGAAGAAACAAAAATATCTTACTTTTTTAGAAAATGACTTTTTTGAGGACACTATAATAAATGTGACCAACATCCTCTATAATCTGTAGCATGATAAGGATTGAAAACAAAAATGCTGAACATTGGTTCACATAATTATGCCAGGATTATTTTCAAATCATGCCCTAGATCAAGCATTATCTTGCAACACCTGTGTGCTTTGGGTCTACCCTGCTAGCCATGTAATGCATTGTAAATAGTTTCTTTGTTTGCTTTATTCTCAGCTATCAAAAATTATTCTATTATTTAAAATAAATAAATTTAAATTTAAAAGTCAGTCTAAGGCAACTGTGAAATATAATGTGCATTGTTGTTGTTCATAAATTTATTATCTGTAACCCTTCCCCTCATTATAAAACATTAACACCCCTCACAACAGAAAAGATCCAGATCAGACATGTTCCTCTAGAATCTGCTTGATCAGGGTTTGCTCAATTTGCTTATTGAAATATTATGGATCAGACCATCTCTTTGACTCTGGTAGTTAATTCCTTTGTTTTATGTAGCGCAATGAAAATTGATAAAATATTCACAGTGGGCAGAGGTTATTTTAAATATTCATGAGGGAAAGTATGAATTTGCAAAGAACAATAATGTGGGGCATTTAAGTCTGGAATAGGGTTGATTTTAGCAGCATAAGATTATGCAAGTCATTGCAATAACAAAAAAAATGTCATTGCAGTCACACTGGAATCTTTTTTCAATGTTCATTAAAATCTTTTTGTAAAATTACTTGATTATAGTTTAGAATTGAAATTGCTGAACGTGCTGTTAACAATATGTGTGTTATTTTAGCAATTTGCAAATTAAAGACAGCAAAAATAAATTTTGTTGTGAGTTTGTCAATGCAGTTACAATAAGTGTCTTTGCAATAACGAGAGTGTCATTGATATAACATGGGTAAAGAATGATGACAAAAAAGCTGAAACATGTTGGAATATTTGAATAATTCATGATTTGTTGATAATTATGGCATTATTCTAGGTTAAGCAAGTGTAAAGCAATATACAAAGCCAATAATGATCATAACACTAATTGAAATGTTTGTAATTGTATTGGTTTTATCGCATCATGCAATGATTCAAAATTTCTCATTAATATCTATGGGAAAAAAGGTTTTTTTATGTTCATCTATTCAAATATGGCATATATAAGAGATATAATGCAATAAGTTATTTTCAATTAACCACATGCTTTTATAGCCATTGTTTTCATTTTCGTTACTGCAATGACATGTGCTTGAGGGTCATCGTCATAAAGTCATATAAATTTTTAAAGATGAATAAATTTAGGGTGCATTTTACATTTTTAGTGTCACTTAAACAACAAAGTACCTGGAAATCACCAAAACTTTCAAGGGGAAACACCTTTGATTTTTCAAAAAATTAATTTCAAAATCTGCCCAAATTATATATTGGCTTATATATGTCAACGGTAATACAGTAAACATCATTGCTTAAAGCAATGTGAAAGTAAAACAGAAAACTCCTTTACCTGCCTTTCATATATGATCAATTAGCCTTCTTTAAGTGGTTGACATAGAGAGGACAACAATGCGGCACATTTATACTGTACCCAGTTTTACGAAATGTCTTTTCGTTTAATATGTTATATATCAGTTTGACGAGCCGGTAGTTTGGCGAAACCGTCTGTTTGACTTTCCAACTCACTTGGGAATTATGAAACAACTGTGCTTAACTTTAGCCTGCTATGGGCGGATGAGTGGATACCTTGGATTGCATGGATTTCAGTTTGCGAAGTAGCTAATTATCATAAACATGGTGTTTTGAAATAACTACTATTTCGTAAGAATGACCCCAGATTTTCATGACATTAGGTGAAGGTATCTTGAACTTGTACACGTTTTACCATGTGTAGTGGCATTATAAAAAGGCTGTATGCCAGTCTAGGTATTAACTATTAACCAATGAAAACACAGTTTACTATAAAATACTAGTTGGTCATATGCAAATTACAGTGTAACATATTTCCTGATTGGTGGAAAACTAGAACAAGATTGAAAGTAGACAGCTAGCCGCTGAAAAAAAGATCGAGTCCTAGCACAAATTCATTAGCCCGGGGTCCTATCATATTGTAGTCTCACCTTCTATCGAACCTCACCTGTTTATTGAACCTTTCATTTTTGGTGTTTTTATGCATGTACAAGTGCATACTACCTCATAAAATCATAAGTACCGTTGCATTGTCTGTAAACAACACCTCGTAGCTTTAAAAAGGAAATATACGTCATAAACAGGTCAATACAGTTTATTTTTCCTTCAACTATGCTAAACATGAGAAAACCCTTAATACGTTATAGAATATCAACATAAATTGAAAAGTGTACCACAATGAAAATGTTTGACAGCTCTGACCCCTTCAGCTTATGCAAAGGTCGCATGCTCATGATCGGTCTCTAAACCTGGTGTTTTAAAGCTCCTAGCCAACCTGAAGTCAGAGAAGGCTGCAGGTCCAGACCAGTGGTGCTGAGGGAGCTGAGACATGAACTTTCTGGTCTAGTAACTTTTCCTTTTCAGAAATCGCTATCCTCAGGAGAAATTCCAAGTGACTGGACCAGGACTTACGTCTGTCCCATCTATAAAAAGGGTGACACCAGCGACCCAGCTAACTACCGCCCTATATCTCTGACATGCATTCTATGTAAAACTCTCGAACACATTGTGTCCTCTCATTTATCCCAACACTTCAATTATCATAATATCCTCTGTAATCTCCAGCACGGATTCTGAGAGAGACTTTCCTGTGAAACCCAACTTATTGAACTCACTGACCAACTCATAAACAACATCTCTTCTGGTTGCCAAACTGATCTAATTCTCTTTGACTTCAGTAAGGCCTTTGACAAGGTCAGTGATCTAAAACTTCTCTATAGCCTCCAGGAATATGGAGTCTCTACGCAGGTTCTTAGCTGGACTCGCTCCTTTCTTACTGGCAGAAGTCAAAGAGTCGTACTAGATGAGGAAAGCTCCGCAGATGTGGCAGTTACCTCTTGGGTCCTGCAAGGGTCTGTCCTCGGACCCCTCTGCTTTCTTATTTACATAAACCAACTTCCTTCTACTGTCTCCTGCTCGGAAGTTAGACTCTTTGCTGATGACACTGCCATTTACATTATAACTCTCAACTCTCTCTTAGACTGCAAATCTCTACAAGAAGATCTTGACAAACTGCAGGAATGGGAAAAGAAGTTGGACATGGAGTTCAACCCCTCCAAATGTCAGGTCCTAACATCTCAAAAAGTTAAAGTGTCATCAAACACAAGTACTGCCTTCATGGCCCAATCCTAGAATCTGTCTCTCATGCTAAATACCTAGGACTTGATATCACTTCTGATCTAAATTTCAACTCTCATATTTTTGGAATTACATCCAATGCAAGCAAATCTCTTGGCTTTATTAAAAGGAATATTACTACTCGTAATCAGAAAGTGCGAGAGCCAGCCTATAAGTCCCTGGTCCGTCCGCAGTTGGAATACGCTTCTACTATATGGTCCCCTCACACCAAAACTTATATTCAGAAGATCGAGAATGTCCAACGTCGTGCCATTAGATGGGTCACACACAGCTACTCCCCTCTTGCGAGTGTTTCAGCCATGCAAAATAGTCTTGGGTGGAGGTCTCTGGAACATCACAGATATGACTCCAGGTTAATTATGTTCTACAAGATCTACCCCAACCTAGTCACAATACCACTTCCATCATACATACAAATACCCAGCAGATTCACTAGACACATGCATCCCCTCTCCCTCTGACAGATTCAAGTCCACACTGATTACCAGAAGTTTTCTTTCTTTCGTCACAGTATCACTCTCTGGAACCAACTCCCAATGCATACCGCTACCTGCCTGATCTAGGCCCGTTTAAGAGGGCAGTGGTAAAGTTGCAGTATTAGTCCCTGTTCAGTGTTTTTATTCTTTTTCTTTTATCTTACCTCACCCAAATTTTAACCAACTGATTTTCTTCCTTAAAGTCTCACTATACTCGAAAATATTTATTGTGGGCTTCTTTTTATCTTTCACTTCACTAACAGTTCTGACGTGCACTTTTTCGTGGCTGTAACACTTGTGAGAGGGGTTGCCAGTATGCAGAGATAGAGATAGATCTATAGATAAATCACGTGATTATGAGTATTATGTTACAGTATGCTCTTTTATTAACAATCTGGTGATAAACAATGGTATTTTGTGGTTTTATCAGGATATTTTAGAAAGCTGTAAGTAAATATATATCAATATTATCGATATAAACGGTAATTACCTGCTTTTTACGCATTTCTACTGCAGCAATCGTGTCGTGGCTTGCTCCGTGAAAAACTTGAGTAGAATTCGGACGCGTTCATTCTTCGCTAAGACGATATTTTGGCGTACTTTTTAAACCACAAATCCAACGAGAAACCACGAATCTATAGGAAAAAAGCATAAACAGTTTCTGAAATAAAGGTTCGATAAGCAGGTGATATTTTTCTTGCAGCCATATTTGTTTTTGTTATGCGGGTGGTGGGGAACACCGGATTGTTTGGGGATTAATAGATGGGAATAAAATTACTTAATTGTTTCAAGGGATGTATAAAAGATTATTATGAACTGCTGATTTATTTATTTTTCTTCAATATTCACAATAAACGTTTTATGTTCCTGGTCAAACGTTAAGAGGTTCGATAGACCGTGAGACCGTGAGACCATGCTACCGCGGTAGTTAACGCTTTTCTTAAAAATAGATTATAATGAATACATACCTGAATTAAATTGTTATTGAAATGAATAAAGCAAGTACTCCCATCAAATATTATCACAGTTTGGTTTCTCAAACTCCAGTTTGTTCGCTGAAAATGACAGCAAAAGCAGCATCCATTTTGGTTGTGCCTTCTAAGGGAGATTACTGTGGTACCGCGGTATTTACTGAATTGAACGTATGGTGTACAATTCGGGCCACAAATTCCATCAAACGACTAATCGAATGACATTTCATTTATGGAAAGAGCATGATGAAACTAAGTGTCGTGCACAAGGGCCATAACTCTGGTGTCAATATATTTGGAGTTATTAGCTGTTACAATTTTCATCTTGAAAATGTGATGTGGAAAGCGCATAATGAGGGGAAGTATCAATCATCAAGTCCATAACATTTTTAGTGATTTCCCTTTACATGTTGTTTTTATTAGAGGGGAGACATCCGTTTTTGTGACAAAAACCTCTAGTTTCACAGTGTCGGCATCTGAATTCATCTCTGAGTTCTTTTGGTTGCCATTCACCACATACAGAGCATAAATCTTCCCTCAAAACATCTTCCAGATCACTATCATCCTCATCATTTTAAAGTCATTTTAAGTCTGGTCCTAACATAAAACAACATAAACTTTCTACCCTTATAAGGCGCGTTTTATAGCCAACTCTAGCTGTTGTAGTACTACTAAAATATCTAAACTTTTGACGTCCTGTCTTACTACGATCTAAGAACATGTAAAACGTTACTGTGATAAAATATATGAACATTCTGGTATTAATGGTTTTTGGTCCATAAAAATTTCAAACAATGTTTTAACGAAACTTGAAAATGAACAGTATAACATTTCTTCACTGAGCTCTTATGATTTCTATACACTCTATACTACTCTACCTCACCATTCTTATAAAGGATAAACTGATTAATAGAAAAAACCTTTGTCAGAGAAAACAAAATGTTCATTGCTTGTAATGTTCAACGTTCATTCTTTTCGAATTCAGAAGTTGAACATTACATAATGTGGACTTGCCTTGATGTTTGTAGATCCCTTACATTTCTTTTAGAGAATATATTTGTGCGTAATGGGGGTACCATATATTGTCAAGTTGTTGGTATACCTATGAGTACAAATTGTGCCCCTCTTGTTGCAGATTTGTTTTTGTATTGCTATGAGACGGATTTTATGCATAGCTTAAAACCTGATACACAGACCGATATTGTTAATGCTTTTAATAAAACTTCAAGGTATTTAGACGATAATAATTATTATTATTATTATTATTATTATACCATATTTATATAGCACTCTTTTCATATCTACGGATATTTTGAATTTAGATAATCCTTATTTTGAAACTATGATTTATCAATTTGCCCAAAAGAACTGTCTTTAAACAAAGCGAATCAATCTGACATTATAGCTTCATTTTTATGCCCCCCAGATCAAATCTTAGGGGCATATTGTTTTTGCCCTGTCTGTCTGTCTGTTTGTCTGTTTGTTTGTCAGCAACTTTAACATTGGTCATAACTTTTGAGCCAGTACAGATAGAGACTTGATATTTGGCATGCATGTGTATCTCTCATGAAGCTGCACATTTTGAGGGATGACATGTCAAAGTCAACGTCATCCTTCTGGGTCAAAGGTCAAATTATCTGGGTTTTTTTGTTGTAACTTTAACGCAACCTTAACATTGATCATAATTTTTGAGTCAGTACAGATAGAGACTTGATATTTGGCATGCATATGTATCTCATAAAGCCGCACATTTTAAGGGGTGACATGTCAAGGTCATCCTTCAAGGTCAGAGGTCAAATATATGGGTCAAATCACAGACTTTAACATTGGCCATAACTTTTGGACCAGTAAAGATAGAGACTTGATATTTGACATGCTTGTGTATCTCATGAAGCTGTACATTATGAGGAGTAAAATGTCAAGGTCAAGGTCATCCTTCAGGGTCAGAGGTCAAATTATCTGTTTCTTTGTCTGTAACTTTAACATTGGTCATAACTTTTGAGCCAGTACAGCTAGTGACTTGATATTTGGCATGCATATGTATCTCAAAAAGCCGTACATTTTGAGGGGTGACATTTCAAGGTCAATGTCATCCTTCAAGGTCAGAGGTCAAATATATGGGTCAAATCACTGACTTTAACATTGGCGATAACTTTTGGACCAGTAGAGATAGATACTTGATATTTGGCATGCTTGTGTATCTCATGAAGCTGCACATTTTGAGGGATGACATTTCAAGGTCATTCTTCAGGGTCAAAGGTCAAATTGTCTTTGTAACTTTAACATTGGTCATAACTTTTGTACAGATAGAAACCTGATATTTGGCATGACTATTTATCTCATAAAGCCGCACATTTTGAGGTGTGACATGTAAAGGTCAAGGTCACTGTTAAAGGTCAGAGGTCAAACATAGATCATGGGTCAAATCACCGACTTTAACATTGGCCATAACTTTTGAACCAGTACAGATAGAGACTTGATATTTGGCATACTTGTGTATCTCATGAAGCTGCACAGTTTTAGGGGTGATATTTCAAGGTTTTCCTTCAGGGTCAAAGGTCAATAACTTCAAATTGGCCATAAATTTTGAACCAATAGAGATAGAGTATTGATATTTGGTATGCATGTGTATCTCATGAAGCTGCACATTTTGAGGGGCAACATGTCAAGGTAAAGGTCATCTTTTAGGGTTAAAGGTCACCAGCTTTAACATTTTCCATAGCTTTTGAACCTGTAGATACATACTTGACATTTGGTATGCATGTGTATCTCATGAAGCTGCACAGTTTGGGGTGACATGTCAAGGTCAAGGTCATCTTTCAGGGTCAAAGGTCACCGACTTTAACATTGGCCATAACTTTTGAACCAGTAGAGATACAGACTTTATAGTTTGTATATATGTGTTTCTCATTTGGCTGCACAGTTTGAGGGGTGACATGTCAAGGTCCAGGTAATCTTTAAAGTTCAAAGGTCATTAACATTGGCCATAACGTTTGAACCAGTAGATATACAGTCTTGATACTGATATGCATGTGTATCTCATGAAGCCGCACAGTTTGAGGGGTGATATGTCAAGGTCAAGGTCATCCTTCATAGTCAAAGGTCACCAACTTTTAACATTGGCCATAACTTTTGAACCATTAGAGATACAGACTTGATATTTGGTATACATGTGTACCCCATGAAGCTGCACAGTTTGTGGAGTGACATGTCAAGATCAAGGTCATCCTTCAGGGTCAAATATCATATTGAGGGGGCATAGTGTTTCACAAACACATCTTGTTAGATTTGAATCTTTCAATTACAAATGATAAAGTTTCGACCAAAATATACGATAAAAGAGAAGATTTTAATTTTAAAATTGTTAATTATCCTTTTCTAGACGGAGATGTGTCCCGTTCTACATCTTATGGGGTTTATATTTCTCAACTTATTCGGTTTGCCCGAGCCTGTTCTTTGCTTGAAGATTTTAACTGTCGTAATTTAGTTATAACTGATAAACTTCTTAAGCAAGGTTACATATATCGCAAACTTCGGAAAACGTTTTCTAAATTTTATTATCGAAATTTACCACTCATTAGTACATATAATTGCAATCTACAGACATTACTGCAACAAGGCATTTCTCAAGCAGACTTTTATGGGGGATGTTATCTACAAACTTAGGAAAATTTGTGGTCATATCCATTTTCATGATTTGTTTATAAAATTCTGAAAGGGGGTGATCCCAGAGAGCAAAAATTTCAACACAAAAAGAGAAAATTGCAGACTCGGTTTTATTGAGTCTGTTCATGAACAGAAAACGCATTAAAACATTTAAGAAGAAAGGTTATGATCCCATTATATAAATTTATATTGCAACGCACTGCATGTTTGGTTATCGACCATTTTACAGTCGGTAGCTACACTTCCATCTTTTCTTGCGCAATGACAGGCCGAGGGTAGCACTCCATGATGGTATACTCTTAAAAACGGATACGGGATGAGCTTACCAGACTCATGTATTACGTTTTCCCTGTCATGCCCTTAACGGCTTACCTGCAGGTGCTCTGACTTCAGCAAAGTCATTGAGTACATTTTTGACGGATTGTCACAGTTATTATGCTTTGTTTTACATGTTGTCCTGTGTTAACCGTCGTCTATGTTGTGGGTAAGTCTGGCGGGGGATACCTTTATTGACACTATTTGTAAAGCTAGGATGACTTTGAGAGAAGTGTGAGGTTAGGACGTCCGTAAACCAGTTTAAACCCCCAGTGGTGTTTTTGCTACTGACCGTGTGTCTGTTGATGTTTTCTGTGTTTATCTCGTGTGTGAGTGCGTTTGGGTGTGTGGTTGTGTGTGTGTGTGTGTCATGCTGTCTTTCGGTGTTTTGGTGGTGGTTGCGTCTTGTATGTGGCTTTGCCTGCTTGACTTTACTACTTTTCCATTCATGCAAGGTAATTGGACCACCCTTACTGGATGTACCTGAAACACTTGGCCTCACATAATCTGGCATCTTCTTTGATGTAATCTTAATTTTCTTCACATTTACCGATGTTTTACTGCCTTTCCTATGTGATGTGTTCATGTTCTTTACTGTTTTACATTTTCTTTGAGCTGCACCCTTCATTGTATTTCTTTCTTTAGCAGGTTCCCTGTAAGAAAAGGTGGTACAAATTTTTTCCTTGTTTCTTTTAATGACAGATGTAATGTTTCGTTCCTTGAAGAAGATGTCTGAAGGATTGCATGCAACAAGATCCTTTTCTAGTGCTGCATCTGGTGCATGTTGTTGTGCTTCATCTTGTACCTGATCTATCTGTATTTCATCTTCTTCAATATTGTCTTTTTATGCCCCCAAAGATAGGCTTTGGCGGCATATAGTGATCGCACCGTGCGTGGGTGTGGGGGTGTGTGGGTGTGTGTACCTTTTGTCCGGTGTATATTTCCTTTGTCACATCAGCTACGGATACCAAATTTGGTGTCTGAGTTCATCTTGGGATGGGGGAGTGTAACATACCATTTTCATGTCACTGTGACCTTGACCTTGGACCTTGATTTTACAAAAAGCTTGTCAGGAGAATATCTCCTTTACCTTACCAGCTACAGATTCCAAATTTGATGTGTGAGTTCACATTTCAGTTACCACTGACGAAAAGACCATCATTTCAGACCATGTCAAAAAGTGTGAACAATTTGGAACCGATATTAAAATTACACAGCATAAACTTCCTACTATGTATTGGTTACCAAAACTACATAAGAAACCATATAAAGCGCGTTTCATTGCAAATTCTAGTTCATGTACAACTACTAAATTGTCTATACTTTTGACTTCTTGTTTAACGAAGGTAAAGGAACATGTAAAATTTTACTGTGATAAGAAAATTCTGGAATAAATCTCTTCTGGTCTATTAAGAACTCTTCAGAAGTCTTAAACAAACTTAAGAACAAAAGGTATCTTGCATCCACTGTAAGCACGTACGACTTTTCTACTCTGTACACAACTCTTCCTCATATTTTAATTAAGGATAAGCTTACTAACTTGATCCAGAAAGTATTTGCCCGAGAAAAAACATCATTCTTGGCATGTAATGCTGAAAAAGCTTTCTTTACTGACGAGCAAATGAAATATTACACCAATTGGACTTGCTCAGAAGTTTGCGAAGCACTAACCTTTCTTTTGGATAACATATTTGTACGTTATGGGAATGCTATATACCGTCAGGTACTTGGTAGGGATGTAACGATTCGCCGGTGTACCGGTATATCGTGGTTCGAGCTGAATAATATTGCACCGCGGTTCAGATTCAGTAAAACCGATTTCTTTGCCTAATTTTAACGTGCAAAAAAAATGGACAGACTTACCTTCTGTTTTCGCGGAAGTGTTCTCGAAACCGCGCGCAGACGCAGTCCGATGTTTTATACCTATCCCGTAGCCAGTGTAACAGTAAGTATTTCGTTTCCGTTTAATCTCGCTCAACGAGACGCTCTTAATAATTAACAAGCAACGAATCAAGTGTCTGGTTGAACAAGATTAAAATAGTAAACACGATGGCAGACGCTCAAGGAGAGGAATTCGAGTTCGTAAAAAATCCAAAGGGTAAAAGTTTGGTATGGGAGCACTTTTCTTTAAAGAGAAGGCGTGGCAATAACGAATTATCCTTCAAAGTTGCGTACTGCCGCCACTGTATGAAATCAGTGCAGTGCTGCGGTGGTACATCTAACCTGAATCAGCTTCACCTCACTTAAATCATTATTTTTGCAATAAACTCTATGGTGTTACTACTTAGTTACTACTGAATCGTACTGATTACAATTGTCTCTTCTAGACAGTTTTGTGTTGAAATGAGTAAGAAAATGTTTAATTTGTCTAGTTTACTCCCTCTTATCTGGGCCCTGAGTGTGTTTCTTGCTTCACTGTTTGACTGTTTGTTAGAAATTAAAGTTAAAATGACGACAATCATTGTTCTATACTTACACAATATATTGCAATATATTGCAATACGGTTTCTCCGTATTGCAATATATGGCAATACGGTTTTCAGCGTATTGTTACACCCCTAGTACTTGGTATTCCCATGGGTACAAATTGTGCACCATTTGATGCAGATTTGTTTTTGTACTGCTATGAGAGAGATTTCATGTTGAGTTTGAATCCTCAATCACAAGAAGATGTTATAAAAGCCTTCAATGAAACTTGTCGATATTTGGATGATATTTTTAACTTAGATAACCCTTTCTTTGATGCTCTGATTCCTACAATTTATCCTAAAGAACTCAAATTGAATAAAGCTAACCCGTCCGACAATTATGCAGCGTTTCTTGACCTAGACCTTAAAATTAATAATGGAATGATTTCTTCTAAAATATATGACAAAAGAGATGATTTTGATTTTAATATTGTAAATTTGCCTCATCTTGATTGGGATGTTCCCCGTGCTCCATCTTACGGGGTTTATATATCTCAACTTATTCGTTTTGCTAGAGCTTGTTCATCTATTGACGATTTTAACAGTCGAAATCTCATTTTAACTGAAAAACTGCTTAAACAAGGATATAGATACCATAAACTAAGAAAAACTTTCTCTAAATTTTACTATCGAAATCTCTCGCTTATTGGCAAGTACAAATGTAATCTCAAGGTACTTTTGCGACACGGTATTTCACATCCTGAATTTTATGGTGATGTGATTTACAAACTTCGTAAAATTATTGGACATACCCATTTTCTCAATTTGTTCATCAAATATATAAAACAATTCATTAATAAGGGATATGATCCTGTATTACTACAACATACTGCATGTTTGGTTGTGAACCCTTTTACAGTTGGCAATCACGCTGGCCTCTTTGCATGTACGCCGACAAGAAAGGTTTAGTACTCTATGAAGGCGACCTCTTAAATCCAGAAATGGAAGGAGAACGTCGGATATCTGTACTATTTCATTTTTGTCGTACCCTTTATTACTTTTCTACAGTTACTCTTAGGGCTGTCACGATACACTAACGTATTCGAATTATTCGAATATCGTTTCTGGCGGTGAGTGTATCATATTCGCTACCCAAAGAACCGAATATTGACGAATACAATTAGACATATAGGAAATTAACAAAATTAAAAGAAAAACAACATATTTTCGCCAGAAATAATTAAAATATGAGCGAACCATTCCAGCTGCGAAACGTCTTTTCGCAGTGCGAAACGTCTTTTCGCAGTGACACCAAGGGAGATGACTCTTGGTGACTTCTTATCTTTACAAATCACGACACCGTGTGTTGGTCCTGTTGGATTCAACAGGCATAATAACTGTACTCTTGCATTCAATGTTTTGCAGAAAAGTAGTCAAATGGTTCAAATACACGAAAAAATTACTGAAAACAAGTTTGTTTTGATATGACTAATTCTTAGTTTTTACGACAACCGCAAACTGTTGTTTCATAACAATGTCGGGGCCGAAAGAGATTTTCAGACTCCAACCAAATATAAAAGCGCCGTCTGGAATCATTTAGGATTTCTGACGGGATCAGAAGGAAAAACCAACAATGAAATCACTGTTTGTAAAGTGTGCCACCACGAAATGAAGTAACACTGCTAGTTGTTGGATCTAGCGATTAGTTATCGGAGCGCCCCAATGTCTGAACGTACCCAAAAATTATTGACCAAATTTATTTGAGTTCGTTCACGATTCACCAGAAATGGACGAAACCAGCAGGCTATATCCAATTAGATACAGTGTAATGCACTGTATTTTGATGGTGCTTGAAAGGTTCTTGAATTTGAATTAGTATTATTTTTATGCATATTGCCTAAAGAGTAAAATACTACAATAGGACTGGATCAGTTTACTTTTGAACAAGTTTCTTTTCAGTGTTTCTAGTTTATGTGACTTTGCCAATTAAATATTTAAACTCATACTTTTCCCTTGCTTATCAGCAGATGTCCAGTAACATTTTCATTATAAGCTTAAATATTCCTAATCCTAAATATGGACTCAGTCTGGACATGCTTTGGCTTACTCTTATTAGCTTATGCCATAGCATGTTTATGTAACTGTATTCGTATTCGTGAATATTTATTCGTATTCGCTATACTGTATCGTGATACGTATTCGTATTCGCTACATGGGCGTATCGTTGCAGCCCTAGTTACTCTGTTTGCAGCTCAACCATTGAGTACACTAGCGATAGGTGGATACAGTATGTTCAATTAAATGTTTCTTTGTTATACATGCACTTTACCACTGTATTTGCTGTCGCGGTTGTTGTAGATTAGTCTGAGAGGGGATACGTTTATTTACACTGTTTGTCTTTTAGGATGGGGATGGAATAAGGGTGAGGTTGGGCGCCCATAAACCGGTTTAAACCCTCGGTGACTTTTGTCACTGACCGTTCCAAGGCGGTACTTCCATCTTCCTCCTATTGTATGTTTGTTTTGTCTTTGTGCGTCTCTTGTTGTTTTTTCCACCTATGTACATTTGCTGTTTCCTTGTGTTGCTGTTCGGGCGAGTGTTTGTTCTGTATGTGGTGTTTCCTGCATGACTCATTTTTGTACTTTCATCTTGGGATGGCGGAGTGTTGTGTACCATTTCCAGGTCACTGTGACCTTGACCTTGACCTTTTGCCTCGATTTTACAAAAAGCTTATACCTTACCAGCTACAAAAAGCTTGTCCGGAGTATATCTCCTATACCTTACCAGCTAAGGATTCCAAATTCGGTGTGTGACTTCATCTTGGGATGGAGGAGTGTCGCGTACCATTTTCAGATCACTGTGACCTTGACCATGACCTTTGACCGATTTTACAAAAAGCTTGTGCGGAGCATGTCTCCTTTACCTTACCAGCTACAGATTCCAAATTTGGTGTGTGAGTTCATCTTGGGATGGCAGAGTGTCGCGTTGAGTGAAGCGTACCATTTTCAGATCACTGTGACCTTGACCATGACCTTTGACTGATTTTACAAAAAGCTTGTCCGGAGCTTATCTCCTTTACCTTACCAGCTACAGATTCCAAATTTGGTGTGTGAGTTCATCTTGGGATGGCGGAGTGTCGCGTACCATTTCCAGGTCACTGTGACCTTGACCTTGACCTCTGACCTAGATTTTAAAGAAAGCTTATACCTTACCAGCTACAAAAAGCTTGTCCGGAGTATATATCCTATTCCTTACCAGCTAAGGATTCCAAATTTGGTGTGTGAGTTCATCCTGGGATGGAGGAGTGTTGCGTACCATTTTCAGATCACTGTGACCTTGACCTTGACCTTGACCTCGATTTTACAAAAAAGGTCCAAAGAATATCTCCTATACCTTAACCAGCTACGGATTCCAAATTTGGTGTGTGAGTTTATCTTGGGATGGCGGTGTGTCACGTACCATTTTCGGGTCACTGTGACCTTGAACCCAGATTTTACACAAAGCTTGTCCGGAGCATTTCTCCTATACCTTACCAGCTACGGATTCCACATTTGGTTTGTGAGTTCATCTTGGGATGGCGGAGAGTCGTGTACCATTTTCAGATCACTGACCTTGACCTTGACCTTTGACCTCAATTTTACAGTCGAGCATATCTCCTATACCTTACCAGATACAAAAAGCTTGTCCAGAGCATATCTCCTATACTTTAAACGTTGACAATCAACCCAGGGTCCTTTTTAACGTTGAGAATGACTTAGGGTCCTTTTTAACTAAGTTTTGACCTTTGGCTCTTTTCTTAGCTATCATAATAGTCAAAGGTTTTGTTTCTAATGTTAAGAACTGACTCCTGTGTCATTTTTAACAGCATCAAAATTTCATGTTACACCTGCATTACATGGTATTGTTTTTCCACCAAAATGCATTTCGGTGTCAAACACTTTGGGGGCATTTGTCACCCGTGACGACTCTCTTGTTGATACTCATACATGAGAGCTGGGGCAACTTGAGATTCCTCGATTACATCTTTTTTGTATGGGTAAATTCCTGTTTTTCTAAAGAATGATATCAAATTTTCAGCAAAGCTCTGACAGGGTTCCCACGGACAGGGAAAAGTCAGGGAAAACATTTTTTTCATGGTCAGGGAAAAGTCAGGGATGTTTTTAATTTTTCAGGGAAATTTGAAATTTGGCAAAAGTCAGGGAAAAGTCAGGAAATTTGAAACCAAAAGATAAGGGCTGAGGAATTATGTCAAAAAGGAGAAAATAAAAGGCTAAGGCAGTTTCTTCAATTTTGACTAAACCAAACATCTTTATACATCTTTGATTAGCTTTGTATATTTCACATCCAAATTTTATAGTATATCTGTCATGAAGTCTGTTAAAACAAAATCATTGGAGAATTCTGGCACCTCTGCAAGACTCCAGCATCTGTTTGGACAGCAATGCTAGAATAGGGCAGCAATGCTAGATATTGGACATACTACTGTAGTGTCTTCACTTGTTATGACAGGCTGGGCAGCTGCTAGATATTAGACATTCTACTGTAGTGTCTTCACTTGTTAGGACAGGCTGGGCAGCAGTGCTAGATTTTGGACATTCTACTGTACTGTCTTCACTTGAAAGGGCAGCAATATTTGGTCTGCTATTATGAAAACAGTGAAAATGCAGACCCTTTTCTGGCGTCTAGATACCCGTTAAAAGGACCTATTTTTCCCAATTTGGGAAAAACATCCCAAGTGATGCAAATTTTGATTAAATTGCAAAACAAGAGGGCCTGAAAGGCCCTGATATCGCTCACCAGAGAATCATAGGAGAAGATTATCAAAGTTTTCACTATGTGTTTCTATAGATATCTAGCTGTCCCTTGGGCAGGGCCAATTTTAATAGCATGCTATATCAGTGTCTTACACAATGTATGTACTATTTTAAAATTCAGCTTACACAGAAAAACTGAAAGATTAACCTTTTCCACCATAGATACACATTTTATCACCTTTGCAAACAGAATAGACCCATATCAGGCAGCTGCTGTAGGAGCTACTCTGTTTGCTTAGAAAAATATCATAAATCTGAGATTTTACTTTAGTCTACTGCCAAAATATTTCTCAACTTTGCCTAAAAATAAAATTTTACTTAATTATATATTCATAGTAGATGGAGTCTCTAATAAAAAACCATGGAGGAAAGGGTTATGAGAGGTAGAAAAGATTCAAGAGACTTTATACTTAGAATGCATATTAGGACATGTTTGGCATCATACAGGTTACATTCAATATTGAGCAATTAAAAATGAAAAAGTCAAAAACATTTTTTTTAAAATGATCAAAACACTACTGCTGTATGTAGTTGTCATAAAGAGAGAGGTGGTAAGGATTGGCTGATGGGGAGGACAGAGGCCAACATTTATTGATCATGCTCATAGATGACCAATTAAACTTCTGTTAATACGGGGTCAGGGAAAATTGAAATTCGGTCAGGGAAAATCAGTGAAAAGTCCGGGAATTTTTTCTGTTTTGTGGGAACCCTGTCTGATGTATGGCTTATTGGTTAGCTGAGCTATTTCATATTTGCTGATGTTAATTCCAGGATGTCTTTGAAGATACATCTGACATACCTTGTAATACATGGACTTTAGAGGACCAAAAAGGCTTACATCCAATGGCTGTGTGAGATGGCTGGTATGGGGAGGGAGAACAAACAATACAACATTATTCAGCTTGGCCCATTCTGTTAGTTTAAGATTGATATGTGACATGTGGTCATCATACAGAAGTAGTGTGGAAGGCTGGTCTACACCAGAGTACTTGACAAAATGTGAAGTAACATATTTGTTGAAGATTTGCATATTCAAATCATTTTCATTTTCATTTTGGCAGACATCGTTATGCATGTTGTGGAGTTGTCTGGAGGGGGAATTTTATTTACATTTTGACTTTGGTGAAAGTGGGATAAGGACGAGATTGGGAACCCGTAAACTAGGTTTAAGTCCCCCAGGAGCTTATTTTGGTTGCTGGCCGTTCCAAGGCGGTACTCCTGCTTTCAACCTACGGTCAATTTTGTTGTTTAATATGCTTAGTGTTCAATGTTTTTCGTCTTGATAGGCGTCCTGTTATGTTTTGTCTTGTGGCTTTCAAGGCGGTGCTTACATCTTCCCCCTATTGTGTGTTAATTTTGTCTTTGTGCGTCTCTTGTTGTTTTTATAGTTATGTACATTTGCTGTTTCCTTGTGTTGCTGTTTGGGCGAGTGTTTGTTCTGTATGTGGTGTATCCTGCATGACTCATTTTTGTACTTTTACCGTTTCTTGTTTCATGGTGTTTGGTGCGGTGTCATTTCGTGTGTGGCTCTCCCTGTTTGATTTTTTTTACATATTGACCAACCAGAATTTGACATTTCACCTGAAGATCGTGGAATACACCCATCCAAAAACTCTGCAGGGCCTCCCCTGGCTTTTTTTTTCTTTGCGCCATCACTTTCGCCAAATTAGAAAAACTTGTGCCAAATAAGAATTTTGTTTCGCCAATTTGGATCTGTTGGAGCCAAAGTTAGAGCCAAAGTTTTCCTTCAGATTCTACGTCATGAAATGTGTAACACTTTAAACACAGAAGAACCAACTTGTGTATATTTAAATTTTCTTTATTATTTTGATAATAGTAACAATGTATGTCAACATAAAGACTATGTTGATCCCTATGGGTCTGATCATGCTTGTGGCAGTGAGTCTTGTATCAACTTCAACATATAGCCATATGGTCTGCTTTGCTGGCGCTCTGCATTACATTTAATGTTTTCCCTGTGAAAAATCATTTTAGGGTCACTTCCTTGTGATGATGGAGTAGTATCTGAAGCCTGGGATTCTCCTCCCCACCTGAAGATCTGAAATAAAACAAACAAATAAAGCAATAGTCGACTTTTATCTGTAAACAATATTAAATCTTCTCTTGGTACTATTAAAAACTTACAATAAGCCACAGAAAAAATGATGTGTACATTTAAGTATTGGAATTTTCCCTAATTTCCATTCAGTTTTGTATTGAACATGTATGTGTATGTCTCCGTTTCAGATTATGTTGCTTAACAAGATAAATAACATTAAATTTCAAAACTGCTGTAACTTTCACTGCAAATAAATAATTTCAGAACAAATATATTTTGAATTAAAAAAGTTTTAAACACAAACAATAAGGATAAAAAAAATGGTCAATTCATTTTCTCTACAGTTAAAGTTGTGCAAAGAAATATGGAATGTTTCTGTTATATGCATTTCCTTCAGTAGTTTCAGAACACTGCGAGTGCACTAGAGTAATGTGAATTGTTTAAACTCTGTTTTTAACAGACTGAAAGCATAAGATATATATCTTTAATAATAGGACACACGATACACATTCAAATTATTTATTCCCAATTATCAAACTGAGAACTAACACAGTAGCCTGAATAGTGCCTTTTAGTGGTGTAATTGTTTCTTACCGTGGATCTACAAAGTCCGATCGGACCCAAATTGCCCGAGATAATCGCAAGCCAAATCCACTTAATTGTCTTGTTTGTCGTTCTTTAATCCCTTTGATGCAAATCCTTAGGTGTCAGTCCCCTCGTTTGAGTAGTGCCACAAGAAGAAATCAAATTGCCCACGGCTGAACTTGCAAACAACGTCGCCATCTTTGACATGACTGGTTTCCCGCATAATCTGTTTGCTTACATGTAACAAAATAGTAAGACACAAATTGGGAACCAGCTAGAATCACATCTTTCACGCATGATATCCGGTGCCTGCATGGGAAATCCCCAGGTAAAATTTCTTGTGTAAACAACCGACACGCTTTGCACACAAACAGAAGAAGCTGTGATAATTGACTGAGAGAGCTAAATTGGGTCTGTATTTCTCTGCATAATTTGCAAAATAGTCTTTCGCCACAACATTCGCCAGATTTAATTTTTTATCGCCAGATTATGAATATTTTCGCCATTGGCGATTTTGGCGACCGCCAGCAGAGGCCCTGCTCTGGATTCCATTTTTTCCCCGGAAATATATAGTATGGGGGTATGTATTTGCCTACAGAATTAAAATTTTCCTCCAGCTATAATAGTTACTGTTGATGATCTTGTAGATGTTATGGCTTGAGGTTTTGTGTCTTTGTTACAGACTATTCATGGTGGACTGTGTTCTGTGTTTATTCCTGTTTCATCTATGTTGAAAATGCGTTCTGGATGATCATGAAGGTTGTGCTTGGTGAGAATGGTTGAAAGTTCATCATAATATTTATCCAGTGTTTCTCGTGATGCTGTTTGAGCTCTACAAATTGATAGTTTTGGGGGTTTAACAACTGTTAGTTCTGGCCACCTCTTCAAAACCCCATAAAACCAACAGTTGCTGAGAAAGTGTTCTGATTTCATGGATGTTCCTAGTGAATGTGCATCGTCCCTTGCCATGTATTGGATCCCTATCTTATTGTAGCCATATCCTATTGTGGCCATGTAAGAAATATGTTCCGCTAGTTGTTTTTCTTCTGAGGAGAAAAATATAGTGGGAAATCCAATTGCTGGTTCCATCTCTGTCTTGTCCCAGGTCCTGTCTCTTAAGATTGATTCAGGTACGGCCAAAGGTGTCCGACGCATGCTTGGACTCACCCATGGAACCCCCCCCCCCCGCCAAAAAAAAAGTTATCGAAGTATGTTAAACTAGCCTAAAACTATCTATCTGAACCTTAAACCACTCCAAAAAACAAGAAAAACACGACCCGGAGAAAAACATACCTTTCGGGTCTATATATGTATTGAAAGGTATCTAACTATGTCAGATCAGCGGCGGAAAACACAACAGTAATATTTTTCAACGTCTTACAGCAAAGCCAATTCAACACCGATTTCAATCATTTTGGTCTTGATCCGTTCCAAATTCCATATATTAAGCGCCACAGTTAGTGCTTTCATTAAATATTGCTCCGTCTTGTCGCTGCAAGACCGCGAATTCGAAAATACGCTAGAGCAAAACGATGTGACTCCCGCCAGGATGCATAGAAGTATATAGGGGGATCTGTATACGTTTAACTTTTCAACAAAAACGCGAATTATGCTGAAACACATTCGAAAAACATTCAACTCACCGCAGTTAAAACAGTGCTGACTATTTCCAGTCTTCTACGAGACGCCAGTTTTCTTTCTCCCTGCTTTCGTTTTGAACGGAGATGGCCATTTCGCTGTTGCCCGGAAGTAGTAGTCAATTTGCACATCGAATAGTTTATAAGCCGGGTCAAAGCAAAATGGTCGCATCCATTCAAAAAGAAAGTTGGAGAAAGAAAACTGGCGTCTCGTAGCAGACTGGAAATAGTAAGCGCCGTTTTAATTGCGTTGAGTTGAATGTTTTTCGAATGTGTTTCAGCATAATTCGCGTTTTTGTTGAAAAGTTAAATGAATACAGATCCTTCTATATACTTCTATGCATCATGGCGGGAGTCACATCGTTTCGCTCTAGCGTATTTTCAAATTCGCGGTCTTGCAGAGACAAGACGGAGCAGTATTTAAGGAAAGCACTAACTGTGCCGCTTAATATATGGAATTTGGAACGGATCAAGACCAAAATGATTGAAATCGGTGTTGAATTGGCTTTGCTGTAAGACTTTGAAAAACATGACTGTTGTTACAATGTAATTTCCGCCACTGATCTGACGTAGTTAGATGCCTTTCAATACATATATAGACTCGAGAGGAAATTTTTTCCGGGTCGTGTTTTTTTACTTGTTTTTCGGATGGTTTAAGTTTCAGATAGATAGATTTAAGTTAGTTTAACATACTTAGATCACTTTTTTTTTGGGGGGGGGGGGGTTCTATAGGTGAGTCCAAGCATGCGTCGGGCACCTTTGGGTACGGCATACAATCTTGCATCTTTGTAAACAGACAGGCCATTTGCTGTAGCATCAAAATTAATGCTGAGTCTTTTCAGGTTGGCTCTGTCATACTGCATTTTCTTCTTCTTAACTTTTGTATCCTTCAGGATATTTTTTTAAGTTACAAAAAAAAATATTTTAAAAATTAATATATAAAGTGACTTTTTATGCCCCCTAGATCAGATCTGCATATTGCCCTGTCTGTCTGTCTGTTTGTTTGTCAGCAACTTTAACATTGGTCATAACTTTTGAGCCAGTACAGATAGAGACTTGATATTTGGCATGCATATGTATCTCATAAAGTCGCACATTTTGAGGGGTAAAATGTCAAAGTCAAGGTCATCCTTCAAGGTCAGAGGTCAAATATATGGTTCAAAACACCGACTTTAACATTGGCCATAACGTTTGGACCAGTAGAGATTGAGACTTGATATTTGGCATGCTTGTTTATCTCATGAGGCTGCACATTTTGAAGGGTGACAATCATGTCAAGGTCATCCTTCAGTGTCAAAGGTCAAATTGTCTGTTTCTTGGTCTGTAACTTTAACGCAACCTTAACATTGGTCTAAACTTTTGAGCCAGTACAGATAGAGATTTGATATTTGGCACACATATGTATCTCATAAAGCCACACATTTTGAGGGGTGACATGTCAAGGTCATCCTTCAAGGTCCGAGGTCAAATATATGAGGGGGCATAGTGTTTCACAAACACATCTTGTTCATTATATAAGTGATAACGGTAAACACCATTCACAGCTGCGATCGAAGTTTCACTTTAGTTTGCAACGGACTCTTCACAATAAACCCAACATTTGTTTCAAACTGTTTCAAACTGTTAGACACAGAACAGTTTGTAGCTTGTATCCTTATACTTATGGATGTTAGTATTGCGAGTCTACCGGACTAGGGGAACCAATTCAGTGGGTATATAACTAGTGCTCGGCACATGGTTCCTCACTCCAGGTTAGACACAGAACAGTTTGTAGCTTGTATCCTTATACTTATGGATGTTAGTATTGCGAGTCTACCGGACTAGGGGAACCAATTCAGTGGGTATATAACTAGTGCTCGGCACATGGTTCCTCACTCCAGGTTAGACACAGAACAGTTTGTAGCTTGTATCCTTATACTTATGGATGTTAGTAGTGCGAGTCTACCGGACTAGGGGAACCAATTCAGTGGGTATATAACTAGTGCTCGGCACATGGTTCCTCACTCCAGGTTAGACACAGAACAGTTTGTAGCTTGTATCCTTATACTTATGGATGTTAGTAGTGCGAGTCTACCGGACTAGGGGAACCAATTCAGTGGGTATATAACTAGTGCTCGTCAACATTTCATTTAGATGTGGATGTTAATAAACACTACCGTGCTGTTTCGTGATTTAAGGAAACTCAGGGCAAGTTGATCCAGTTCTGAAATAAATTAAAAATGGCAACATTTGGCTTTGTTCATCTGAAATATTCTTATAAACATTGATTGTCTTTCATAGCAAATTTCCAGTTGAATGTGACTTGTCTAAAAATACCCAAACTATCAATTAACTGTTGAGCATTGTGTTCACAAAAAGCACATGTACATGCATACACTCTAAATACATTTACACGTTGAGTCTACAAAGTACGATTTCATGGATAATCCACCGGTAATACGATCATTGTCTCAGTTACCGACAGTCCTCGGATTATCACCATTTTACTGTAATTTTGCTCATCAATATGGGTGGTTTAAAAAAAAATGAAGCCAAATTAAAATACTCATTTATTTTTCTACCATGAGGCTTAATCGGATTCTTTTTCAGTCCTGCAGATTTGTTTCCTTGTGGTGAACTTGAATGCAAAGTTTGGTAATGATACCTTGCTTAAGTAAAAAGACATTTTGGAAAAACACCCCCAAAATGTCCCAAGTGAACTGTTTTTGCGTGACATTTTCACTTAAGCCTCAATTTCAACACTAAACTACACCAAAAGTTGCAGGATTACAATATATTATCATTGTTTATCAAGTAGGAAAATATATATTAGTTCAGAAAAATTGAATTTAACAATTTGTTGATGTTATTATATTTTGTCAGAAGGGTTCAAAGCATTGAGGTGCTTGTCATTTTCACACCAAAATATTTATCATTGTTTACAAATCAAGATGCAGTTATAAAATGTGATCGAAATTTAAAGGAAACTTTTGCTTAGTTTAGCAGGAACAGGTGTATTCTTCATATTTTTGAAGGTATTTCTATAATACTTTGTCAGTGTAAGTTGTTATAAGCTGTATAGTAAATGCAGTCAGAATTTGTCCCAAGTGTACATTTTGCTATAAATGGCTGATAATTTTTTTCCCAACACACATGTTCAAAGTTTTACACTTTTAAATTCACACCATGGATACTTAAAACAAGTTGTAATAAAAACCTAATGCCAAAATATTATGTGCATTTTTTTCAAGGCACATCTTGTGTTGTCCCAAGTGTACATTTTGAAACTTTGGATTGACAAGTGTTATGTTCCAAGGTCAATATCAATGATACTTGCAGAGACGCATGTCCTAATGCTGTTAAATGTTTTCATATTTAGTTTCATAGAAAATTTTCGAATATTTTCTAAGAAATGGTTCAGGACAGACATTTTTTTGCAAACAAAGGGCCACAACTCTAGTGATCCAAGGTCAAGACATTAAAACAACCTCGTCTTGTTTCAGGAAGAGAAATTAAGCTCATTTTTACGATGATCCCATGTCTTCGTTCTAAAAAATGCTTTGTAGTTGGTCACATATACTAAATGTAGGACAATTTCCCCTTAATACTAGTGCTTGCCCTTTAGGACGATTGCCCCTTTGGACAATTGCCCTAGATATATAGGATAATTATAGCAGTATATTGTAGGATATAGCAGTATATTGTAGTAAAGGTAATATTATACTAATATATAAGTAATATATAATAATTTTTATAATACATAAATGAGCAGAAGGCTGTGTAGACCATATATAGCACTTTGTATGTATTGTATTTCCTCCAAAATATTTGGATATGTAAACCTTTACAAATAGCATAGTCTTGGAGACTCTCCCAATGGAAAGTAGACACTGAACCACATTTCAACTTTTTGTAGCTGTACAACTTAAATGAATAATTCTTTTTTCCAACAGTTTGCCTGCTAGGTGCAACCTAACTAGTATTTGCAAACAGTTTGGATCTAGATGAGATGCCGAGTAACTTGGGGTCACAACAGAATGCATTAGCTGTTTGACACCCGGTCAGAAGTTTCTCGAAATTCGAAGTAAGCTAAAACTGTAACAGGTCCACAAAGGCAGGATACTCCTATTTTATTTATTCCTATACAGAGTAGACTCAAATCTAAATGAACTCTTATCTGATCTGGATCTACCCTGGTTTTTCACTGACAGTTTATGAAGATTTATTGGGTAAGAATAATGTAATTAGCACACACCTTATACAAGTGTACATTGTATAACCACAATGGGAGGAAATTCCTTATATTAATTCCCAAACAGAGTAGACCCAGATCTACATGATCTATCTGATCTGGATCTACCACATTTGCTCAGTGACAGTTAATGAAGTAAAAATATGTTGCCTAAAGCATGTGTTTGATAGACTGTCCCAAGTGTACAAAATGTTGAACATAAGTATTTATGTTTACAAGTCCTTCAAGGCTCGTCTTGCTAATATTCAATTATATTTTATTGGCTGTTAATAAAACACCCTCTCATTTGATGAAATGGCTTCCTTATGTGACCTAATTAAGTTAGGCCAAAAACAATAGAAAGTTGTGTAATTGTGAAAGGAGTAAGGTCAGTTGATCACTGTTATATTATTATTCTACGCATAATGTGTATCTACATAATTTTCACCCAATCTTTACTTAGTCCTCTTGAAATCACAAAAGAGAAAAAAAACTTTTTCTGTGATATTAAGTACATTATGACTTGATATTTGTTCCAGTCCATAATTGTCCCAAGTGTACAAAAATGGTGTGAAGGTTTTATATAAAAAATAATTTAAGTTTCCAAAACAATTGTTTGTCTAGAACAGTATGGATAATGATAAGTTAGTTTAAAATGCGTAAATTTGACTGCTATGATCACATTATCTGGGAATAAATGGGCATTGTATGTTTTTGAAAGTGCAAGAAAACATAATGCTCTTACCATTGATTCTAAGACTTCTTAACATAATTCTAGTACCAAAATTTGTTATAGTTGGTAACATAATTTTATTGCCAAGTGTAACTAACACTTAATCTGTGTGTTAAAGTTGTTTATATGTGTTTAATGTATGGATCATTGTTCTTGCAACCTGTTGTCCCAAGTGTACGAAATATCTCAAGAATATGCACCGTTTTGAACCAGCAATATCTGCAGCATTGTTTTGTATACAGTAATGAAACTTTGCATATATCTGAGGAACATGCTCAATTTTAGTAAACATTAGGTTTTTATTTCCTAATTTACTTCAGACAGACATTAACAAAACATTAAGGGGTGCACATTTGAAATTAATAGGTTAGAAAGCATAAAAATCTCCATTTTCCAACATTTTCTTGAAGTACACTGTAGTTTTTTGTGTTGAAATGTTGAAAAAAAATGCATAGTTTATGTTGACACAATGTTAAAACATTGATTAGATGTTATGTTTCAATTGAGTGCCACATACTGGTACAGTTTTTTGTAAAAGTTCAATAAAAGTTTAACAAAATCTTCAATTGTGAATTTATGTTCACGTTTGTCAATACGACCCTGCTCATTTATCAAAGATGGACCCTTTTGCTACGTGATGCAAGCAAAGATTTTGTGCAATCATATCCTTTAAAATTCAGCAAAAAAATAAAATCAGGCTTCATTTTTAGCTCACCAGAGCACAAAGTGCTCAGGGTGAGCTTTTGTGATCGCCTGATGTCCGTCGTTCGTGCGTCGTTCGTCGTCAACAATTTGGACCTTTAAAGTTCTTCTCCTCTGAATCTACAGGGGTCTTAGCTTTCATCTTTGGCACATAGCATCATATGTAGGTCCTCTACAAAAGTTAAATAAATTATACCCTTGGGGTCAAAATTGGCCCTGCCCCAGGGGTTTTCAGTTTTCAAGTGAAAACTTTGAACATCATCTCCTCTAAAACTAGAAGGTCCTCATCTTTCATATTTGGCACATAGCTTCAACTTCAGGACTTCTACAAAAGTTATATAAATTATGCCCCTAGGGTCAAAATTGGTCCCACCCTAGGGATTGCAAGTTTTTTCTAGCTGACTGCGTAAACAGCCTATGGGATCACTAGTTATGCATAGGAAAAACTTTAAAAATATTCTTGTCCGAAACTACATGTCCCAGAGCTTAGATATTTGGTGTATAGATTTACTTAGCAGAACTTTATAAGTTTTATAAGTATCATAGATCTGGGGTTAAAATTGGCCCTGCCCTGTGTGTATATTCTTCTTTACATCACAAACTACATTCTAAAGGTTTCTCCTTAATATCACTCTTAGCTGAGACCTGAGTCAGGGGAGTTCTTATATAATCACCCGTGAGTAGAAATTGTGTTTAGACAAATAACACACACTCATTTAAGATTGAGAAAACTGTGGATAATTCCCAAATGCAGAATATACTCTTAAAGCAGTTTTCATACCTATGCCCTGCATTAAGCTACCAGCTATCAATATAGAGCATATCTGTTGTGAATTTCAGCTTAACTCTTTGCATGCTGGGTAATTTTGTGATCTGCTAAATTGTTGACTGCAGCATATTCACAAGTTATCCTAACTGCACACTTTCTTTTTGAGTTTTTCAGAAGTTCAGTCTCATTGACAAACAGTTAAGATATCAGATCAGGTACCACATTATGTTGGCCCTGATCTGGATCCAAACTGTTTGCATAGGTCATTAGTGGTGGGAGAATCCCACTACACAGACTAACACACTCTCTTTCTAAGTTTTTCAGAAGTTCAATCTCATTTACAAACAATTTGGATATCAGATCAGGCCCCACATTATGTGGGGCCTGATCTGGATCCAAACTGTTTGCATAGGTCATTAGTGGTGGGAGAATCTGCCTCTACGTCCAAAGAATGCAAGTTCCAGTGGTCTAATGCTCTATCCATTCTTTCACTACATTCTTTCAGCATCATGTTCAGGTCCTCTACAAAAGTTATATAAATTGTGTCCCTGGGGTCAAAATTGGCACCGCCCCTGGGGTGTTAAGTTTTCAATAGAAACATATAGTGAAAACTTTGAAAATCTTCTCCTCTGATTATCATCTTCTCCTCTGATTATCTGGTGAGTGATGTCAGGGCCATTCTGGCCCTCTTGTCTATAGAAACATATAGTAAAACTTTGAAAATCTTCACCTCTGAAACTGGAACCCAGGTTCTCAGCTTTCATATTTGGCACATAGTATCATGTTAGGTCCTCTACAAAAGTTACATAGATTATGCCCCTGGGGTCAAAATTTTGGCCCCGCCCAAGGGGTAGCCAGTTTTCAATAGAAACGTATAGTGATAATTTTGAAAATCTTCTCCTCTGAAACTGAAAGGTTCTCAGCTTTCATATTTGGCACAAAGCATCATGTTCAGGTCCTCTATAAAAGTTGTACAAATTATGCCTCTGGGGTCAAATTTGGCCCCACCCCAGGGGTGAACAGTTTTCAATAGAAACATAGTGAAAACTTTGAAAATCTTCTCCTGATTGTCTGGTGAGCGATATCAGGGCCATTCTGGCCCTCTTGTTTTTGAAACCACCCATATCTGTTATCTGTTTTGTTTAGGGGACACAATGTGATGTATTCTGTTACTATCAGATCTTGGTTAGGCTGATTGAAGTATCTCAGAAAATGAATTATGAGGTTGTGAAATAAAAGTATCATTCATTTGAGCCAATTGAATTAGATGTACATTGTGTTTTCAGTACATTTCAGTGGCCTGAATAATTTGGGTACATAAAAGATTGCATGCCCGTTTAACCAGATATACAATACAGGGTCATTGTTGACTTGTTTATGAACCAGGTCATGGTTTTCTTATTATGTTGGTTTGATTCCATTACTCAGAACAATTCACTTACATTTAGCAAATTCTGATTGTATCTCATGATCTTCATTAACTTTTGTTCTGGGTCAGTCGATTGTGACGTGATCACATGACACAAGAAGAATGCTGTAGACTGGTGGTAGCTCTAACCCCTCGTCCCGGTTTAGATTGTAAGATACGATCGAAAATTCTTCAATATAAGTGAATTTTTCTGAGTTATGGAATCAAACCAACCTAATGTTATTATGCTTCAAGAACAAGAGATCAACCTCCATAATTGTACAATAGTCTTGTTTATGAACCTCCCTACCTTTCAGTTTCTATTAGTTGTAGTGATATACCGAATCCCAGTCTGGCCAAGTGGCCATGCATGCTTTTAACCTAGATTAGTCATAGTCAGACTGACTCAGTACCTGTTCAATTATTAACACTGTCTTCTCTCTATATTCAGGATGGCAACACCAGGTTCAAGATTTAACGATGAAAATTACCTAAACTGGCTGCGTGGGAGTCTGTCGCTGCTATTTCTTAAAGAAGGCATTGAAGCCTTTACTGACAAGAGAGTGATAGATTTACACAAGTGTTTGCAAAAAATCGTGTCTCAACAGCCTGGTCAGCAACAAACAACATTATGCACCACCTGTACTTATTATGACGTACAACAACACAATAACATATGGAGGGTCGAGTGTTCATCTAACACATGCAACACATGGCTCATACAGATCCTGAGACATCATGCCTATGGAACAAATGCTTACTTAGCACGCACCAACTTGAAGCCACAGCTTTGGCCAAATCAGGCGTGGGAAGTTGCCAAGTGTTTCCTACCGCATGGCAGTGAGAATTTGAAATCTGCAAAATATGCTGATGTGGCAGCGGTGTTGAAGCTTATGAAATCGTGTAAGTTCATGCATACATTCATGGACCATAGGATAGTTCAGGAGGTGAGGCTATACTCTTTTTTACTGATTGACTCAATATTTTACCAGACATCATGATAGGTTTACTTGTAAATTGACTTGTGAAGATAATATTGTTTACGACCTTCATTTAATAGGGGAAGACGGGGGTAATTGTTATGCTGGACACATTGATTTGATCCCAGGGTGTATTTTACAACAGACGGTACCAATCTGGTGCTCCTGGTCCTCCTTATTTTTAGGTCACCTGACGTGATCCCCCAGCCTCTGTTCAACATGCATCACCCAGGATGCTTCATCAATAATTTTTTTCAATGACATCTCCAAAACAAATTATTGGATTTTCACCAAATTTTGAAGTGAATGGTCTGTATTCAATATTCATGTAAAAATAATGACATGAATATTTATTATCTGATTTTTTTTATTGAGCCCGCTTGCAGTTGCCACAATGTCTGTGCATGGTGGGTGTATGTTAGTGCGTCCGTCCGGTCCGGTTTTGTTCGGGCTGTAACTCAACTCCATGAATTGATTATGAAAGGACCAGGCATAAATGTTCCTCTAGAAATTATGGCGTGTAACTTGCAAACACCAGGTCATTAGCTGAAAAGTCAAGGTCGTACTTTGAGGTCAAGTGTCAAAAACATGTAATTCTTTGCTTGTCCAGGCTCTAACTCAAAACTCCATTGATGGATTGTTAAATGTTTATACATAAATGTTCTTCTAGAAGTTACAGTGTGTCACACAAAAAACCCAGGTCAGTTACTGTAAGGACAAGGTCATACTTAAAGGTCAATGGTCAAAAGCATGTATATGTTGCTTGTTCGGGCTCTAACTCAGAACTCCATGGATGGATTGTGAAGTAAATTAGCATATAAATGTTCCTCTAGAATGTACGATGTGTCACATGCAAAAAGTAGGTCAGTAGCTGAAGGGTCTGGGTTACACTTGGATGTCAGATTTCACAAACGCAATCTATGCCTATAATTTACCTTTAATGGCTTTTTAGCTCACCAGAGCACAGAGTGCTCAGGGTGAGCTTTTGTGATCGCCTGATGTCCGTCGTCCGTCGGCGTGTGTCGTCCGTCGTGCGTCGTCAGTCGTCAATAATTTGAACCTTTAAAAATCTTCTCCTCTGAATCTACAGGGTTCTCAGCTTTCATCTTTGGCACATAGTATCAGGGTTACAGATAAGGTGCGTATCTGCGTAAATACGCAATTAAATTCAGTTGAAAAGCAATTATTTTGAAACTCATGCGTACTGAAAAGCAATTATAAAAGGTGTTTACGCAAAAGCATTCATGCAGACGCGTATTAGTATGCGATAGTCGGGCATTTCTTAGGCATGAATAACTATTGTTTACTGTGACTCCGGGCTTGTTTTACTGCAACACATTCTTTAATTATATTAGGTCTTCCCTTGGCGAACCAGAAATAATTTGTGAAATATGAACAAGGTGTGTAAAACCTCAAAAGAGGTTGTCAGTGGTATATTCCTCGATCTTTTGTCACAAAACTGTAAGCCACTAGTAGAGAAGGTGCAACTAAAGTCGGCAAAATTACTGTCAAGAAATATGTTTCAAAGTATCCTTGGCTTATAACACATTACTCCTGCACAAATATGATGTGTTGAAATGTTAGCAAATGAAGGTACATCGAACATTTGGATGTCGAGTATCAGTTAATGGACTGTTAGAATTATAGAACGAAAAGGGTCTTTCTGTGAAATATACCAATCTCAGTTGCAGGTGTAGGCTTATAACATATGTAATATATTGAATCTAAAACTGTTGGGGTAAACAGCAATTCATTTCAAATTGATGGAGTAACACTTTTCTTGATACTCAATTGAAATTCTGATTACCCAATTCCTTGAAAAGGTAAGGAGTAAATACCCAAATAACACAAAACCTTATCTATAACCCTGTAGTATCATCTTTAGGTCCTCTACAAAAGTTATATAAATTATGGCCCTGGGGTCAAAATTGGCCCCGCCCCAGGGGTGCCTTGTTTTCACTAGAAACATATAGTAAAACTTAGAAAATCTTCTCCTCTGAAACCAAAAGGTTCTCAGCTTTCATATTTGGCACATAGCATCATGTTCAGGTCCTCTACAAAATTTATATAAATTATGGCCCTGGGGTCAAAATTGGCCCCACCCCAGGGGTGGGCCATTTTCAATAGAAACAAATAGTGAAATCTTTGAAAATCTTCTTCTCTGAAACTGGGAGGCTCTCAGTTTTCATATTTGGCACAGAACATCATGTTCAGGTCCTCTACAAAAGTTATATAAATTATGACCCTGGGGTCAAAATTGACCCCGCCCCAGGAGTGGGCAGTTTTCAATAGAAACAAATAGTGAAAACTTTGAAAATCTTCTCCTCTGATTGTCTGGTGAGCACTTCAGGGCCATTCTGGCCCTCTTGTACTTGATATTCATGCCTTTTCAAAGTAGTCCCAGATCAGGCATTCCAATAGGAGCTACGTGATAAGGATCTGCTCTGTCTAACGTATACATGAATTATTGGTGAATGGCCAGCGGGCTCGACATGTTGCCCATGGGCATCTAGTTTAATAATACAGTCGAGACTGCCTTAGCGACCCCCTGGATTCAGCGACTCCCTCTCATATGCGACCATGTTTCATCCCGCCCAACGTATTTTCCTATAATTTTGGTCTGAATTAAGCGACCCCCTGTCTTACGTGACAAGCTACCCTGATTTTGCGAACCAAACATAGGCTTTGGTCTGTATTAAACGACATTCAATTATCAGTTTCTTTTCTTTGTTTACATAGCGCGTCGGTTTTTCACACCATATTAATTAGGGAAAACTCGGGATTGTAATCATTCGTGAACTAGCTGGTTCCCGACTTCCGCTCTACAGATACATGTACGCGAGCAGAATATTCGGGAAACCAGTCGTGTCAAACATGGCTACGTACTTCGTATACAAGATTCGCCGGAGGAGATTTCGAGCGACAAAACTGTTAAAGAACGACAGACAAGGCAACTAATTCCATCTGGTTTGCGATTATTACGGACTCTTTAGTTCAGAACGGTCTTTATAAATATCAATCAGTATGTGCATAATACATGTCTCTATCAACATTACTTGAACTTAGTATGCTTGTATGCTGCACCTAGTTTATGTTTATATCATTAAGTGTTTAATTTAGTGCATGCACTTATATGAGTATTATATTTGTACATTGTTCGAAAGTGGGTTACGTGGGGTCAAAAAGTAGGTCACTGGGTCATATCTTAGAAAAAGTTTGTTTACACTCCAGCGGCCTTATTTTCAGCCCAATTGTCCATAAACTTGGTCAGAATGTTTGTCTTGGTGGTATGAATCACTATCAACATTGTTAAAATATTGTCCCTTAGGTCAATATTGGCCCCACCCAGGGGCTACCCACCTATAATTTTAAATCTATGGTAATCAGGTGAGCGATTAAGGGCCATCTTGGCCCGCTTGTTGTCTTAGCCATGAATTGAATTTATCTGAAAACTCTCAGTTGACTATATAGTCCTAATCAGACAGTTTCCTGCCAGATATCCCCATCTTAGAGTGTTAAGCTAAGATAGGAATTGAAAAAAAATCCAATATTGATAATTATGTAGATTATAATCAAATATAAGGTGGCGATAGTAATGTTTTAATGTATATTTACTTTGAAATATTATTAATTGAATAATTTTGCAACATTAAACTGATGTGGGCCTTTATATGACATTCTTTATTTAACAGGTGTTAAAAGTGCGTCATAGACTCATGCATTCTAGCAGTATGACCACAAGCGACGACGAGTTGCAGCGTGACACGGACACTATAATTAAGCTGTTAAAGAGTATGAAAGACCTTACACAAGAAGAAAGTGACAGTGCTAAGAGAACTATTGAGAGCATCAACAAGGTATTATTTACTAGACTTCCCTATAGATTTGATAAGCAATGGCAGATAAGACAATCTCGATAAATCATGGTTGTCACGCATTAGAGAACAGTCTGGAAAATTGAATTGTTTTCAAGGTCTGGGAATTGTCAGGGAATTTTGAGAACTGTAGGGAAATTATGTCTCCCCCAAATATGGGGGAGACATTTTTTTCGTGAGAGTTGCCTGTCTGTATGTCCGTCTGTTTGTCAAACTTTCTTGTCCAGACGATAACTCCTATATGGATCATGCAATTGGATTGAACTTTATACAAGGAAAGATCATGATAAGAGGAAGTTTCAGCACAAGGTCCATAGATCTGGCTTCACTAATATTGGAGTTATGGCCCATGTTTGTATTTTTTCACTTTTTTGTCCCGACGGTAACTCCTTAGTAT
The DNA here is from genome assembly GCA_963576725.1 of Azorinus chamasolen. NCBI lineage: Eukaryota > Metazoa > Mollusca > Bivalvia > Cardiida > Solecurtidae > Azorinus > Azorinus chamasolen. Next base: position 53,032,645 of record OY755250.1, on the reverse strand, counting down.
ATGGCTAATATCATTGGATTGAAACTTCATTCATGGAAAGATCATGATGACAGGAAGGGTCATTCCAAACATCCATAATTCTGGTCTTACTAATATTGGAGTTATAATATTGCCCCTTGCATTTTTAGCTCACCAGAGCACAAAGTGCTCAGGGTGAGCTTTTGTGATCGCCTGATGTCCGGCGTGCGTCGTGCGTAGTGCGTCGTCCGTCGTTCGTCGTCAACAATTTGAACCTTTAAAGTTCTTCTCTGAATCTACAGGGGTCTCAGCTTTCATCTTTTACACATAGCATCATCTGTAGGTCCTCTACAAAAGTTATATAAATTATACCCCTGGGGTCAAAATTGGCCCTGTTTTAGGGGTTTTCAGTTTTCAATAGAAACATATAGTGAAAAATTTGAGCATCATCTCCTCTAAAACTAGAAGGTCCCCAGCTTTCATATTTGGCACATAGCTTCAACTTCAGGACTTCTACTAAAAGTACAAAAATGAGTCATGCAGGAAACACCACATACAGAACAAACACTCGCCCGAACAGCAACACAAGGAAACAGCAAATGTACATAGGTAGAAAAAACAATAAGAGACGCACAAAGACAAAACAAACATACAATAGGAGGAAGATGGAAGTACCGCCTTGGAATGGTCAGTGACAAAAGTCACCGGGGGTTTAAACCCGTTTATGGGCGCCCAACCTCACCCTTATTCCATCCCCATCCTAAAAGACAAACAGTGTAAATAAACGTATCCCCTCTCCGACTAATCTACAACAACCGTGACAGCAAATACAGTGGTAAAGTGCATGTATAACAAAAAAAAACATTTTATTGAAAATACTGTATCCACCTATCGCTATTGTACTCAATGATTGAGCTGCAAACAGAGTAACTGTAGAAAAGTAATAAAGGGTACGACAAAAATGAAATAGTACAGATATCCGACGTTCTCCTTCCATTTCTGGATTTAAGAGGTCGCCTTCATAGAGTACTAGACCTTTCTTTTTGGCGTACATGCAAAGAGGCCAGCGTGATTGCCAACTGTAAAAGGGTTCACAACCAAACATGCAGTATGTTGTAGTAATACAGGATCATATCCCTTTTTAATGAATTGTTTTATATATTTGATGAACAAAGTGAGAAAATGGGTATGTCCAATAATTTTACGAAGTTTGTAAATCACATCACCATAAAATTCCGGATGTGAAATACCGTGTCGCAAAAGTACCTTGAGATTACATTTGTACTTGCCAATAAGCGAGAGATTTCGATAGTAAAATTTAGAGAAAGTTTTTCTTAGTTTATGGTATCTATATCCTTGTTTAAGCAGTTTATCAGTTAAAATGAGATTTCGACTGTTAAAATCGTCAATAGATGAACAAGCTCTAGCAAAACGCATAAGTTGAGATATATAAACCCCGCAAGATGGAGCATGGGGAACATCCCCGTCAAGATGAGGAAAATTTACAATATTAAAATCAAAATCATCTCTTTTGTCATATATTTTAGAAGAAATCATTCCATTATTAATTTTAAGGTCTAGGTCAAGAAACGCTGCATAATTGTCGGACGGGTTAGCTTTATTCAATTTGAGTTCTTTAGGATAAATTGTAGGAATCAGAGCATCAAAGAAAGGGTTATCTAAGTTAAAAATATCATCCAAATATCGACAAGTTTCATTGAAGGCTTTTATAACATCTTCTTGTGATTGAGGATTCAAACTCAACATGAAATCTCTCTCATAGCAGTACAAAAACAAATCTGCGACAAGTGGTGCACAATTCGTACCCATGGGAATACCAATTACCTGACGGTATATAGCATTCCCATAACGTACAAATATGTTATCCAAAAGAAAGGTTAGTGCTTCGCAAACTTCTGAGCAAGTCCAATTGGTGTAATATTTCATTTGCTCGTCAGTAAAGAAAACTTTTTCAGCATTACATGCCAAGAATGATGTTTTTTCTCGGGCAAATACTTTCTGGATCAAGTTAGTAAGCTTATCCTTAATTAAAATATGAGGAAGAGTTGTGTACAGAGTAGAAAAATCGTACGTGCTTACAGTGGATGCAAGATACCTTTTGTTCTTAAGTTTGTTTAAGACTTCTGAAGAGTTCTTAATAGACCAGAAGAGATTTATTCCAGAATTTTCATAAGTCTTATCACAGTAAAATTTTACATGTTCCTTTACCTTCGTTAAACAAGAAGTCAAAAGTATAGACAATTTAGTAGTTGTACATGAACTAGAATTTGCAATGAGACCCCCTTTATATGGTTTTTTATGTAGTTTTGGTAACCAATACATAGTAGGAAGTTTATGTTGTGTAATTTTAATATCGGTTCCAAATTGTTCACACTTTTTGACATGGTCTGAAATGATGGTCTTTTCGTCAGTGGTAACTGAAATGTATGACTTAGTATAAATAATTTCTTGCTTCAAGACATCGATATAATGTAATCGTCAAATAATAATCACATTATTTGATGCCTTATCAGCAGGAACAAAAATGTATTTTGAATGGCAATCCTGTAAACCCTTTTTAAGATGTCTAAATGAAGTTCTAGGTTTAGGTGGAAGAAGGTGTTTATTAGAGCTATAAAAGGAAATGCGTTTATCAATTATATCAAAAATTAGTTTTTTCCAACAAGAAAGGGCATTAGACTCAACATGTTCTCTTCGACACCATTTAATACTAAAATTTTGTAAAGCCTCCGCAATCTGAACTCGACAAGAGTTAAAATCTATCTAGCAAACTTGAAGCTGACTGCACTTTTAAGCATCTTATCTTTACTCAGTCTCATAAACAGGTCATCAGGTCAAGCAGTAGAGATGGGGATGACCAGTGGCTATTTTTAGTGCACCTGTATTGCTGGTAGTGGCTGTAGTAACCCTTTGCCTGTACTGTGTTTATTATTAATTTGAATGCCTATTGCATATTCATGAACAAAATAGTTAAAGTGAAGTATGGAAGGTGAAACATTGTAGCCATTTTTTTTTCCAAATTTCACAACCTACTGAATATTCATAGACAAAATAGTTATAATGGAATATAGTAGGTAGAACATTGTAGCCATTTTAGAAACTAAAGGAAGATCTGTCAAATTCCATTAACAAACGGAGCAGACCCTGATCAGATGGCTCCTATAGGAGGCATCTGATCTGGTCTACTGATTTTTCAAATGTGTGAAAACACGTTTATATGAGGGAAGGGTTAATTAATAATAGTGATTGGCATTATGACATTATTATGACCTGTCCTGCAGTTCAGAAGAAGGGTAAATCATGTAAAGGCTCCAGAATGCCAAATTAAAGATTTTAAATAAATTATGAAATAATTTTTAACATGAAATTTTATTACTTGAAAATATTAAGTTCAACTTATGAATATGAAATTATTATGTAATAATTTATAATAATATTCAAATGCAAAAAAATCAGTTTGGAATGCTAGGGTACACATACCTTTTCAGAGGAACAGTAATGTTGATTATTTGAGAGGTCAGTTGATCGTCTTTAGTCAGAACTTTGTATGGCCTTGCATAATTAAAATTCCCTGGTTAATACATATCAATCTTGCAATTAACTTTCTTGTACAAACCACATATGAAGTTACATATGTGTCAGATCAAATCAAAACTGTGTGCTAATTTCAGTCAAAATATGTGCAGCAGTAATAGGGTTTCTGTCATCTGTAATTTGTTTGTCTGAAAAATTAACACTTTCAATGGCCGTCTTGTCTATAGAAACGTATAGTGAAAACTTTGAAAATCTTCTTTTCTGAATCTACAGGGTTCTCAGCTTTCATATTTGGCTCATAGCACCATTTTCCGATCCTCTACAAAAGTTATATACAGGGTTCGCACAGACCTGGAAAAGTCATGGAAAACGAGGTCTGCCTGGAAAAATCATGGAAAGCTGAAATTTCAAATTTTATCATGGAAAAATCAGGGAATTTAGAGAAAAATCATGAAACTTACCAAATACACCCTTGAATAATTCCTTTATTTGCAGATTTACCAACATATGAATTTTCTTGGCATGAAATTAAAAAAAGAAGAGTTCATAACAGAAAGTAGATCTGGTCGGCGTTATGAGTAACAGCAATTTTCTACTATGACACCGGTAGCGAACAGTCATTGGTCCGAAAATGGATTTCCGGTGCACCGGCTCATTTTTCGGAACTCCTCTGCTCTTTTCATTTGTTCATTATTTATCGCATGGTGAAAATCTGCCCAGCGTTCGGTGATGGCTTAAGTGAGAAACCGGTTGCAACCAGGGACTTTACTACAGTCCATTAATAGTCTGTATGCTTTCGGCTAAAACACGGTATTTGTTCAGTAAAGTGTCTCACCAGGGTGAAAAAATCAATTTCAACATAGGGCTCTGAAACTCATTCACAATGATGCTGAAACATTATGTTTTTTAAATATTCTTTGGTTTTACCTGAAAGTCTCGGCATCTTACTTTTTCGGAGCGTACAAACACGCAGGGTATGGTAAAGTTACGGACACTACATGAGGTATATAACAATAAAAAACAAATCATATAGCTTCTACTTTTAATCTTTTTCTGCTTCAACATTTGAAATTGAATACAAACAAAACTGTAAAACAGCAATTTCTTGGAAACAAACTTCTAAACTAAAACTATCGAGTGAATATGTTGAAAGGGGTCTAACTCTGAATGCGAACCATACACAACGTTTGTTTTTACTGAACACTAAAAGATATACTGATGTCAAACAGAAGCAACAACCAACATATATAAAAAGCTCTTTAACTATTTGTTCAGCTGTTTTGTGTTTATGATAGGTAAATAGTAATTGTGTATAACTGGTTACGGACACTACACCACATATTTCCAATAGTCAGTCATTTAAAATTTACATGTTTGTTCTCTTTCAGCAGTTTTTGGTTAACCTCAGACAAATCCTGTTTACTGAATTCAAAATGCCCCCTTTCATTAATGATTTTAGGTGCTTTTAGACCTGAAATGATATGGTTTATTGGCTCTTGGGATACGTCATTCTTCTCAGGCCATATATATATACTGCCCGACTTTTTCATGTATTTCAACTGAATCTCGGATTGAAATACAGCCATCACCTCTGCCACATACACACTTAGTGGCCCTTTTCTAGGTTTTAGACCCACTGTGACAAAGTCCCCAGTCTTGAATTGTTCTGGTGGCCTGTGGGTAGGGTTTCTTGTTGTTGACTTGTGTTCAATTCTTTTTGACTTAGACAATGACTGTGGCACTTGGTTAACACTTGCTTTCCTCTTTGGAGCTTTTTTCGTTGGTTTCACTTTCTTAGGATTCTGATTTTGCTTTCCGCAGAGCTGCTCAGTTTTCTCATATGTCAGTGTTTCACCAACATAATCAATGTGTCTTTTCTCCCAGTCGTACACATATTCAGTATTCTCACAACCATTACTCTGCTTATTCATTTTTAACAAGCATTGCAGTAACAGCTCAGGTTCCTTGTGTACAGCTCATAGTCAATGCCCATTGACTTAACTGAGTGTAACCTTCTTGTTCCTTTTAATGTCTGAACATTACTTTCAGGTCTATTTCTGTTCACATCCTTTACAAGGAGAAATTCTCTTCTTGACACAAAACTGTTCTCTATATCTTTTGTTAGCTCACCAGAGCACAAAGTGCTCAGGGTGAGCTTTTGTGATCGCCTGTTGTCCGTCGGCGTTCGTCGTGCGTCGTCCGTCGTTCGTCGTCCGTCGTCAACAATTTGAACCTTTAAAAATCTTCTCCTCTGAATCTACAGGGATCTCAACTTTCATCTTTGGCACATAGCATCATATTCAGGTCCTCTACAAAAGTTATATAAATTATGCCCCTGGGGTCAAAATTGACCCCGCCCCATGGGTGCCTTGTTTTCAATAGAAACATATAGTAAAACTTTAAAAATCTTCTTCTCTGAAACCAGAAGGTTCTGAGCTTTCATAATTGGCACATAGCATCATGTTCAGGTGCTCTACAAAAGTTATATTATTTATGGCCCTGGGGTCAAAATTGGCCCCGCCCCAGGGGTGGGCAGTTTTCAATAGAATCATATAGTGCAAACTTTGAAAATCTTCTCCTCTGAAACTGGAAGGTTCTCAGCTTTCATATTTTGCACATAGCATCATGTTCAGGTCCTCTACATAAGTTGTATTATTTATCGCCCTGGGGTCAAAATTGGCCCCGCCCCAGGGGTGGGCAGTTTTCAATAGAAACAAATAGTGAAATCTTTGAAAATCTTCTTCTCTGAAACTGGAAGGTTCTCAGCTTTCATATTTGGCACATAACATCAGGTTGAGGTCCTCTACAAAAGTTATATAAATTATGCCCCTGGGGTCAAAAATAGCCCCGCCCCAGGTATGGGCAGTTTTCAATAGAAACAAATAATGAAATCTTTGAAAATCTTCTTCTCTGAAACTGGAAGGTTCTCAGCTCTAATATCTGGCACATAGCATCATGTTCAGGTGCCTTACAAAAGTTATATAATGTATGGCCCCGGGGTCAAAATTGTCCCCCCCCCCCCCCCCCCGGGGTGGACAGTTTTCAATAGAAACATATTGAGAAAACTTTGAAAATCTTCTTTTCTGAAACTGGAAGGGTTAGTCTCAGCTTTCATATTTGGCACATAGCATCATGTTCAGGTCCCCTACAAGTTTTTCTAAATTATTCCCCTGGGGTCAAAATTGGCCTGCCCCAGGGCCGGCTAGTTTTCTATAGAAACATATATAGTGAAAACTTTGAAAATCTTCTCCTCTGATTGTCTGGTGAGCGCTTCAGGGCCATTCTGGCCCTCTTGTTTCCATTTTCAATTTCTCTTGACAAAAGTTGAAAACATGGCTTAGTAGCTAAACACTGCTGTTTTTTCGAGCTCAACAAAGTATGAAAATTTTGTGGCCCGGCAACGGAATGTGTCGGTATAATCCAGTCTATATAACAAACTGTACAAAGACAGAAGAACAGCTAAGGAAAAAAGGCAAGAGATATAAAACAAATTGAGACTGGCGTACTCGCTATACCTACATAAACACAAATAAATAATTGTTCTTGGTGTTTAGCATTCATTTCTAACAAAGAATATTCAGTTTGCAAGCTTAAAATCATTGCTGGAGGCGTATATTATATATCATGGAAAAAATGTTTTTGTCATGGAAAAATCATGGAAATATGGAATTTGATTGTCAAAAGTCTGTATGAACCCTGTATATAAATTATGCCCCTGTTGTCAATATAGGCCCCACCCCAGGGTTGGTCAGTTTTCAATAGAAACAATTTTAATGTGCAAACTTTGAAAATCTTCTCCTTTGAAACTGGAATGTTCTCAGATTTCATATTTGGCACATAGCTTCATATTTAGGTCAACTACAAAAGTTATATTTTGTGTCCCTGTGGTCAAAATTGGCACCGCCCCAGGGACGGTCACTTTTCAATAGAAACATATCTGATGAGCGATGTCAGGGTCATTCTGGCCCTCTTGTTTCACACTCTTTTTGTCCAGATGAAATCTCCTATATGGCTCATGCCATTTGATTGAAACTTCATACATGGAAAGATCATGATGAGTGAAATGGGGGAGATATATTGTTTTCGTGAGAGTTATCTGTCTGGCTGTCGTCCGTCTGTCGGTCACACTTTCTTGTCCGGACGATAACTTCAATATGCCTGATGCTAGTTATTTGAAACTTCACATATGGAGAGGGCATAATTAGAGGAAGCGTCATGCACAAAATTCATAACTCTGGCTTCACTAATATTGGAGTTATTGCCCTTGTAAAAAATTCACGCAATTTTGTCCAGACGATAATGGCTATATGGTTCATGCAATTGGATTGAGACTTCGTACATGGAAATATCATGATTAGGGAAAGTGTCATGCACGAGGTCCATAACCCTGGATACATTAATATTGGAGTTATTACACCTTATAATTTTTTCACACTTTTTTGTCCGGACGATAACTGCTATATGGCTGCTGCAATTGGATTAAAACGTCTTACATAGAATGGTCATGATAAGAGGAAGTGTCCAAGGTCCATAACTCAGGCTTCACTTATATTGGAGTTATTGCCCCTTGTAAAAAATCACTTTTTGTACCCCCACAAACGAAGTTTTATTTGGGGATGGGGGTGGTTAAACTAGAGTCACCATATCCGTCTGTCCGTCCATCCGCCTTGATAACTTCCAAAGTATAAAAGCTATTGACTTCAAACTTCATATATATAGATAGATCACATTGACTGCAAGTGTAGCGCACAAAGTTTGTAACTCTGTCTTCAGTATTTTTGGAGTTATTGCCCTTTGTTATTTTATTATGTCTCCCCCCATATTTATATGGGGGAGACATATTGTTTTCGTGAGAGTTGTCTATCTGTCTGTCTGTCTGTCCGTCTGTCTGTCCGTCCGTCTGTCCGTCCGTCCGTCCGTCTGTCTGTCTGTCACACTTTTTGTCCGAACGATAACTTCAATATGCCTGATGCCAGTTGATTGAAACTTCATATATGGAAAGAGCATAATGAGAGGAAGTGTCATGCACAAGGTCCATAACTCTGGCTTCACTAATGTAGGAGTTATTGCCCCTTGTAAAAATAATTCACACTTTTTTGTCCGGACGATAACTTCAATATGGCTGATGCCAGTTGATTGAAACTTCCTATAAGGAAAGAGCATAATCAGAGGAAGTCTTATGCACAAGGTCCATAACTCTGGCTTCATTAATATAGGAGTTATTGCCCCTTGTAAAAAATGCACACTTTTTTGTCCGGACGATAACTCCTATATGACTCATGCCATTGGATTGAAACTTCATATATGGAAAGATCATGGCGAGAAAAAGTGTCATGTACAAGGTCCATAACTCCGGCTTCATTAATAATGGAGTTATTGCCCTTGTAATTTTTTTCAACAAATTTTTGTCCGGGCGATAACTCCTATATTGCTCATGCCATTGGATTGAAACTTCATACATGGAAAGATCATGATAAGAGAAAGTGTCATGATGACATGATAAAGAGCATGATGGCCTCACTAATATTGGAGTTATTGCCCTTTGTACAAAAAAAAACACGCAATTTTTTTGTCAGGATTATAACTCCTATATTGCACATGCCATTGGAGTGAAACTTCATACATAGATTGAGAAAGTGTCATGCATAAGGTCCTTAACTGTGGCTTCAATATATTGAGAGTTATTGCCCTTTGTACATTTGTTTAAGGCTTTCTTGTCCGGACGATAACTCCTACATGGCTCTTGCCATTGTATTTAAACTTTATACATGGAAAGAGCATGATGAGAGAAAGTGTCATGAACAAAGGCCATGACTCTGGCTTCAATACTTTTGGAGTTATCGGACGCTTTATTACATTTTTGTCCGATCAATAACTCCTCTTCGACTGATGCTATTGGAATGACATTTCATTTATAGAAAGAGCATGATGAAAGTAAGCGTCATGCACAAGGGCGATAACTCTGGTATCAATATGTTTGAAGTTATTAGCTGTTATCATTTTCTTCTTGAAAAATGTGGCGTGGAAAGCGCATAATGAGGGAAAGTATCAATCATCAAGTCCATAACATTTTTAGTGATTTCCCTTTACATATTGTTTTTATTAGAGGGGAGACATCCGTTTTTGTGACAAAACCTCTAGTTGCCCTTTGTTATTTTTCAGTTTTCCAGAGATTTTTCTGAACCTTTACAGATATTAAAGTGATATGCGGTATCCGATATAATGGTCTGTGTCGCCGAATTTTTTTTGTAATTACCTTATTTATAATATGATCGAATATCGCAATGAAACATAAAATAAACTTAGGTAAACTTGTCTGCCCGCAGCAGGCTAAAGGATAAAAATAAACACCGGTCCCTACATAAACAATTGAAGACAATCTTACGTGTGAAAAACTGACAACTATCAATTCGTATATATGCCGCCATGAATGTAATACACACAGCTGATTACCAGCTCGTATCATGCGCATGATGCCCTAATAGCATGGGCACCAGTAAAATCTTAACTGCATAACTTTCGTTACAAATTAATTGTGTGTATAATTGAGATGCGCGTGTACTGAATTTTTTCACTGTCAAAGCCACCGAAGTTTGCACTTTAATTATGAAAAACAAACATCATTAGAAATCTAACCCCTAACCCAGTGCGGGGTTGGAGGTTGTATACTAATGCAGAAAAGGGTGTGTACTCTTTGACCAATCAAATGAAATTTAAAACCCCAATAAATCACATGCGACATCACATGTGACCTTTCATTTTCTGAAAACGGTGACAGCCATATTTATTGTTTTACACAGCAGGTTTAATCGGATTAGGGGTTTGACAGGCCCAGAGGCAATTACATCCAGTCAACAGTCTTGTTTTATGAAATATACTTGGTTGTTTGAAATCATACTCGATTTAATTTGTAATTTTGTATAATAACGTTGAATCTTTCCAGTATGTGAGTGAGCGGGGAAACACAGTAAGCAAGTCAGTTTCTTTCGATATTAGTTTATTTTAGGATGATGGGGTTTATGTAAGTACCCAGATAAAAACACCCGTTACAAGGCGGTTCTGTATATAACACTGGTTGAATTTTATGTCTCCGGACCCTTGTAACGGGTCTCCAGTGTATGTGGCTTTATTATAATGAGTTACAGATCAAGTTTGAATTTCGTTACGCTTCATTAATTTTTCATGGAATTACAGTGATTTTACTTAGAAATTTTCCGGAAATTCAGGTTTTCCGGAGTTTTTTTCTACACCTTTACAGATATTTAAGTGATATTTGGTATGTGGCTTTAGTATAATGAGTTGCAGATCAGCTTTGAATTTCGTTACGCTTCATTGATTTTTAGCTCACCAGAGCACAAAGTGCTCAGGGTGAACTTTTGTGATAGCCTGATGTCCGTCGTCCGTCGGCGTGCGTCTTGCGTCTTCAGTCGTCAACTATTTGAACCTTTAAAAATCTTCTCCTCTGAATCTACAGGGTTCTCAGCTTCCATCTTTGGCATATAGCATCATCTGTTGGTCCTCTGCAAAAGTTATATAAATTATACCCCTGGGGTCAAAATTGGCCCTGCCCCAGGGGTTTTCAGTTTTCAATAGAAACATATAGTGAAAACTTTGAACATCATCTCCTCTAAAACTAGAAGGTCCTCAGCTTTCATATTTGGCACATAGCTTCAACTTCAGGGCTTCTATAAAAGTTATATAAATTATGCCCCTAGGGTAAAAATTGGTCTAACCCCAGGGATTGCCAGTTTTTTAGCTCACCAGAGCACTTTTGTGCTCAGGGTGAGCTTTTGTGATCACTTGATGTCCGTCGTCGTCTGTCGTCCGTCGTCCGTCGTCGGGCGTCAACAATTTGAACCTTTAAACATCTTCTCCTCTGAATCTACAGGGTTCTCAGCTTTCATCTTTGGTACATAGCATCATCTTTAGGTCCTCTACAAAAGTTATATACATTTTGCCTCTGGGGTCAAAATTGGCCCCGCCCCAGGGGTAGCCAGTTTTGAATAGAAACATATAGTGACAACTTTGAAAATCTTCTCCTCTGAATCTACAGGGTTCTCAGCTTTCATATTTGGCACATAGCATCATCTTCAGGTCCTCTACAAAAGTTATATAAATTATGGCCCTGGGGTCAAAATTGGCCCCGCCCCAGGGGTGGCCAGTTTTGAATAGAAACATATAGTGACAACTTTGAAAATCTTTTCTTCTGAATCTACAGGGTTCTCAGATTTCATATTTGGCACATAGCATCATGTTCAGGTCCTCTACAAAAGTTATATAAATTATGGCCCCTGGGGTCAAAATTGGCCAGGCCCCAGGGGTGATCAGTTTTGAATAGAAACATATAGTGAAACTTTGAAAATCTTCTCCTCTGAAACTGCAAGGTTCTTAGCTTTCATATTTGGCACATAGCATCATGTTCAGGTCCTCTACAAAAGTTATATAAATTATGCCCCTGGGGTCAAAATTGGCCCCGCCCCAGGGGTAGCCAGTTTTCAATAGAAATATATGGTAAAACTTTGAAAATCTTCTCCTCTAAGAAGAATATATTCTTCTCTGAAACTGAACGGTTCTCAGCTTTCATATTTGACACATAGCATCATGTTCAGGTCCTCTACAAAAGTTATATACATTATGCTTGACCCCGCCCCAGGGGTGGCCAGTTTTCAATAGAAACATATAGTGAAAACTTTGAAAATCTTCTCCTCTAAATCTACAGGGTTCTTAGCTTTCATATTTGGCACATAGGATCATATTCAGGTTCTCTACAAAATATATATAAATTATGCCCCAGGGGTCAAAATTGGCCCGGTCCCAGGGGTAGCCATGTCTCAATAGAAACATATAGTGACAACTTTGAAAACCTTCTCCTTAGAAACTGGAAGGTTCTCAGCTTTCATTTTTGACACAAAACATCATGTTCAGGTCCTCTACAAGAGTTATATAAATTATGCCCCCGGGGTCAAAATTGGCCCCTCCCCAGGGGTAGCCAGTTCGCAATAGAAACATATAGTGTCAAATTTGAAAATATTTTCCTCAGAAACTGGAAGGTTCTCAGCTTTCATATTTGGCACATAGCAGCATGTTCAGGTCCTCTACAAAATTTGTATAAATTATGCCCCTTGGATCAAAATTGGCCCACCCCAGGGGTGGCTAGTTTCTCTAGAAACATAATGAAAACTTTGAACATCTTCTCCTCTGACTGCCGGTGAGCGATGTCAGGGCCATTCTGGCCCTCTTGTTTAAGCTGACTACTTAAACAGCCCATAGGATCACTAGTTATGCATAGGAAAACTTTAAAAGTATTCTTGTCAGAAACTACATGTCCCAGAGCTTAGATATTTGGTGTATAGATTTACTTAGCATAAGTTTATGGGTTTTATAAGTATCATAGTTCTTGGGTTAAAATTGGCCCTGCCCTGTGTGTACAGTCTTCTTCACTTCAGAAACAACAGCCTAAAGGTTTCTCCTTAATATATCAGCCTGCATAGCTCAGACCAGTCAGAGTGAGTTCTTAAATAATCACCCTTAGCCTGATAAGTAGAGTAGAAATTGTGTTTAGACAAATAACACATTCTCATTTAAGATTGAGAAAACTGTGGATAGGTCTTAATATGCAGAACACTCTTAAAGCTTTTTTTCATACCTATGCCCTTCATTAAGCTACCAGATATCAATATAGAGCATAATTATCTGTTGTGAATTTCAGCTTAACTATTTGCATGCTGGGTAATTTTGTCATCTGCTAAATGGTTGTCTGCAGCATATTCATAAGTTATCCGTACTACACAATTTCTTTCTAAGTTTTTCAGAAGTTCAGACTCATTGACAAACAGTTTGGATACCAGATCAGGCCCCACATTATATTGGCCCTGATCTGGATCCAAACTGTTTGCATAGGTCATTAGTGGTGGGAGAAGAATCCCACTACACACTTTCTTTCTAAGTTTTTCAGAAGTTCAGTCTCATTTACAAACAATTTGGATATCAGATCAGGCCCCACATTATGTGGGCCCTGAACTGGATCCAAACTGTTTGCATAGGTCATAAGTGGTGGGATAATCTGCCTCTAGCATTCAAAGAATTAATACAAGTTCCAGTGGTCTATGCTCTATCCATTCTTTCACTACATTCTTTCAGCATCATGTTCTGGTCCTCTACAAAAGTTAAATAAATTGTGTCCCCGGGGTCAAAATTGGCACCGCCACTGGGGTGTTAAGTTTCAATAGAAACATATGTGAAAACTTTGAAAATCTTCTCCTCTATTTTCTGGTGAGCGATGTCAGGGCCATTCTGGCCCTCTTGTTTAAGGAAATACAGTGATTTTACTTAGAAATTTCACGGAATTTCAGGTTTTCTGGAGTTTTTCTCTAAACCGTTACAGATATTGAAGTGATATTTGGTATGTGGCTATATTATAAGGAGTTACAGATGAATTTTGAATTTTGTTACGCCGCATTGATTTTTTACGGAAATACAGTGATTTTACTTAGAAAATTTCCGGAAATTCAGGTTTTCAGGAGTTTAATTTTTATACGCCCACCTAATAAAGGTGGTCGTATATTGTCGTGGCCCTGTCCGTCCGTCCGTTCGTTCGTTCGTTCGTTCGTTCGTTCGTTCGTCCGTCAACATTTTGTTTGTCCGCTGTTTTCTGGGAAAACTATTAGACAGATATTAATGAAACTTCACACAAATGTTTAATGCATCAAGATCTGAAGCTGAGTTGATTCTGAGGTTCATTTGATTTTTCATTTCAGAGTTATGGCCCTTGTCCTTAAAAAATATTCAAATAGTTTGTCCGCTGTTTTCTGGGAAAACTATATGAGAGATATTAATGAAACTTCACACAAATGTTTAATGCATCAAGATCTGAAGCTGAGTCGATTCCGAGGTTCATTTGATTTGTCGTTTTGGAGTTATGGCCCTTTTACTTAAAAAAATAATGCAAATACATGCAAATAGTTTGCCCGCTGTTTTCTGGGAAAATTATTTGACAGATATTAATGAAACTTCACACAAATGTTTAATGCATCAAGATCTGAAGCTGAATTGATACTGAGGTTCATTTGATTTGTCGTTTCGGAGTTGTGGCCCTTGTCCTTAAAAATATGCAAAAAGTTAGTCCGTTGTTTTCTGGGAAAATTATTTGACAGATATTAATGAAACTTCACACAAATGTTTAATGCATCAAGGTCTGAAGCAAAGTCGATTCTGAGGCTCATTTGATTTGTTGTTTCGGAGTTATGGCCCTTTTACTTGAAAAATAATGCAAATACATGCAAATAGTTTGTCTGCTGTTTTCTGGAAAAACTATATGACAGATTTTAATGAAACTTCACACAAATGTTTAATGCATCAAGATCTGAAGCTGGGTTGATTCTGAGGTTCATTTGATTTTTCATTTCAGAGTTATGGCCCTTGTCCTTGAAAAATATGCAAATTGTTTGTCCGCTGTTTTCTGGGAAAACTATTTGACAGATATTTTTGAAACTTCATACACATGTTTAATGCATCTAGACCTAAAGCTAAGTTTAGTCTGAGGATCATTTGATTAAATATTTCGGAGTTATGGCCCTTGCACTTAAAAAAATAATGCAAATCTATGCAAATATGAGGATGGCCATAACTTTTTCATTTAAAATGATATTTGCTTCAATTTTTTTATATGGTTAAACCTTAATGTGAATTTTCACATATATTGCGGGGGTTTTGATATGTCATTTTATTCTAAAGTTATGGTCCTTGAACTTTGTGTGTTTGTTGCTTTGTTATTTGATAAATTTTTAGTTTGTCGGTTGATATAAATGAAACTTAACAACTTAACACAAATGTTTTAAGCAACAAAATTTGAAGCTGAGTTTATTTTGAGGTTCATTCAGTTTGTCTTTACAGAGTTATTGCCGTTGCACTTTACAAAAATCTGCAAAAATGAGGATTAGCTGTAACTTTTTTATTTAATAAGATATTCACTTCATTTTTTAAAAAAATAGTACCACCTTAATATGGAAATCAAGATCTGAGCACAGATTAGAAAATGTCAACACTTATAAGGCATGTTGAATTGGAGAAAGTTTGCAAGTGGGCGTATTATGTACCGTATGCGGTACTCTTGTTAACATTTACAGATAATGAAGGGATATTTGGTATGTGCCTTTATTATAATAAGTTACAGATCAAGTTTGAATTTTGTTACGCTTCATTAATTTTCACGGACATCGAGTGATTTTAATTCAGATTTTCCGGAGTTTTGTTTTATATTTTTACAGATATTGAAGTGATATTTGGTATGGGGCTTTATTATAATGAGTTACAGATCAAGTTTGAATATCGTTACACTTCATTTATTTTTCACGGAAATACAGTAATTTTATTGATAGATTTTCCGGAAATTCAGGTTTTCCGGAGGTTTTTTTTCTAAACCCTTGCAGATATTGATGAGACTTTTGGTATGTAGCTTTATAATAATGAGTTACAGATCAAGTTTGAATTTTGTTACACTACATTTATTTTTAACGGGCCACGGAATTACAGCATTTTGACTTAGAAATGTTTTAGGAAATTTCAGGTTTTCCGGAGTTTTTACTAAACTGCAGCAGATATTGTAATGATGTATTTCTATAACCCCCATCTCTGTGTCAAATGTGCTTGAGGGGTATTCATCACCTTTAGTGGAAGTTCTAGTTTGTACAGACGATGACTCCTATATGTTTCATGACATTGAATTGAAACTTCATACATGGAAAGGGCATGATGTGAGAAAGTGTCAGAACAATGGCCATAACTCTGGCTTCAATTCTTTTTGAGTTATTGCCCTTTGTTACATCTTTTGTCGGATCAATAACTCCTGTTCTGATGCTATTGAAAGCATGATGAAAGGAAGTGTCATGCACAATGGCAATTACTCTGGTATCAATGTTAAATTTTTGGAGTTATTAGCTGTTATCATTTTTAGCTTACCTGAGCAAAGCTCAGGGTGAGCTTTTGGGAGACTTGAATGTTAGGCGTGTGTTTTGTTTCGTCCGTATGCAACAATTTGCTTGTGAACACTCTAGTGATCAGAATTTTAGTCCAATCTTCATGAAACTTGGTCAGAATGATTTTCTTGATAAAATCTCGGATCAGTTTGAAAGTTTGTTGCTTGGGGTTAAAAACTAGGTCAAATAATAGGAAAACCTTGTGAACACTCTAGTGGTCACATGTTTTGCCCAATCTTAATGAAGCTTGGTCAGAATGATTGTCTTAGTAACATCTCGGACGAGATTGAAAGTGGGTCATATGTGGTCAAAAACTAGGTCACTAGGTCAAATAGTACATGGCTCGCAGTCTTGAAAAGGCCCTAAATTTTGATGTGTGTCTTGAAAAGTCCCTAAATTTGAAGATTGGCCCTAAAAAGGCCATATATTTGTTGACAATGGCCCTAAAATTTAGATGTCCTGGCCATAATTTTCATTTAACACGTATAATAATTCAGGGATCAGAATTTTCCTCGGATTTTGTTTCACTCGGAACGTTTTTGAGATCAACGTAGATCCGATGAGAAATTTGGAAATGGGGGGGGGGGGGGGGGGGGGGTGTTTCATCCGTGAACTTATTATTCGCCGATAATTATATTCTTTTACTATATATTCCAAGTGAATCCGCGTTAATAACGTGTATCACGTTAGCAGCGAGATTTCAGTTCAGTTAATCAAATAACGAGACTCTTGTCCTGCAGCCAATCAAATCACTCGTATTATGCAGTGTTTGCTCAATATTCCAATATGGCGCCCATGGTATGAAATTCTGTATCTGTAATGTCAACTAATCTGAATGTAAGACATAAATGAGAAGCACAGACAGAGATTACGAAAACAGTGTGAAAAATAAGTTCTACACAAGATGGCTAAAGAAAGAAATGACGTTGACATTTGTTGAGAAACAAGAAAAGTGATAGAGATCTAATTGGCGACGATTTCGTGAAACTGAAAGTAAACCTTCCCGGACGAGGGGTCCTTGTGTAATAATGTAAACTTTGTTCAAGACATATGAATTACGGAAAACGCGACTGCGTAGCCTTTCAAGGCATGTTTTAAAATGTGTCATAAATCAATTGATATTGGTAAGATGAGAGAGAATGCGTGGTGGTCACATGAGAAATGTGAACAACACAAAATGAACCATCAGTGTCAATCTACACAAAGAGGCATGGATGCATTTAATTTTACTGTTCCTCCCCCACCAGAAAAGGAGATAATATTTTCTCACATAGCCAAATCCAATGATCTCAGGAGAAAAGGCAAAAGAGAAAAGTGTTTTAAATACAAAGCTGGAAAGAAAGATCAGTGACAAGGTAAAAGAGCTGAAAACAGTTTAAGTATTAGGTAGGTACCCGTAAGTGTACTTATTATTAGAAATAATAGAGCTATAGCCAAAAACATACTGTTAAGCTAGGACATACTTTGAGACCCTAAATTTAGTGAATGGAGTCCCTAACCAGAAATGGTGTCAAAGCCACCTGATGCTCGCCTGTTTAAAAGTTAAGTCTAAAACGTGTCATATTGAATACAAAAAAAAATCAATTTTCAATTTAAACTGAACTGCATCAATATCACAACCAAGGGCAACAAAATACCAGTTTTCATAAATTTAAGAAGATTATTAAACAAAAAAGATACATACCAAATATGAAAGCCCTAGGTCTATTCAGGTTCCAATGTAATAGGCAGTTAAAGATTTTTGCAAAAGTAGGTCAAAGGCGAAGGTCAGAAGGGTAAAAATGTTGGCAAGGTCATACCAAGTATATAAGTCCTATGTCCATCGCATCCAATAGCATAGGCATTTAAAGATTTTTGCAAAAGAAGGTCAAAGGTCAAAGTCAAGGTCACATGGTAAAAAACATTGGTATGGTTGGAAAGTCTTAAGACAGGAAATATACATCCAAAGTATGGAAGCCCTAGGTCTATTAGTTCCAATGTTACATGCATTTAAATACTTTTGCAAAAGTAGGTCAAATGTTAAGGTCAGTGTCAGAAGGGCAAATACGTTTGCATGGTCATACCAAGTATGGAAGTCCTAGGTACACTGGTTCCAAGTTATAGGCACTTACAGATTTTTGCAAAAATAGGTGAAATGTCAAGGTCATATGGTAAAAAACATTGGTGTGTTTGAAAAAGTCTTCAGACAGAAAAGATACAAATCAAGTATGGAAGCATATGCATTTAAAAACTTTTGCAAAAGTAGGTCAAAGGTCAAGGTCAGAAAGGCAAACATGTTGGCATAGTCATACCAGGTATGGAAGCCCTAGGCCTATTTGTTGCAATGCTATAGGCATTTAAAGACTTTTGCAAACGTAAACGTAAGTCAAAGGTCAAGGTCACATGGTAAAAACAATGGTATGGTTGGAAAAGTCTTAGGACAAAAAAGTTGCATACCAAGTATGGAAGCCCTTGGCCTACCAGTTCAAATTTTATA
The DNA here is from genome assembly GCA_963576725.1 of Azorinus chamasolen. Classification (NCBI taxonomy): domain Eukaryota; kingdom Metazoa; phylum Mollusca; class Bivalvia; order Cardiida; family Solecurtidae; genus Azorinus; species Azorinus chamasolen. The sequence goes on along the minus strand of OY755250.1, from coordinate 53,013,682 downwards.
GGCATTTAAAGAAGTTTGCAAAAGTAGGTCAAAGATCAAAGTAACATGGCAAAAACAATATTGTTGGAAAGGTCTTAACACAAGAAAGTTGCATACCAAGTATAGAAGCCTGTGGCCCATTGGTTCAAATGTTACAGGCATTTAAAGATTTTTGCTAAAATAGGTCAAAGGTCAAGGTCAGGAGGGCAAAAAAGTTGGCATGATCATACCAAATATGGAAGTCCTAGGCCTATTGGTTCCTAGGACATTTAAAGATTTTTTTCAAAAGTAGGTCGAAGGTCAAGGTCAGTCAGAAGGGCAAACAACAATATTGTTGGATGTTATAGGCATTTTAAAGATTTTTGCAAAAGTAGGTCAAATGCCAAGGTCAGGAGGGCAAAAAAGTTGACACGATCATACCAAATATGGAAGCCCTATGCCCATTGGTTCAAATACTATAGGCATTTTAAGATTTTTGCAAAAGTAGGTCAAAGGTCAAGGTCAGGAGGGCAAAAAAGTTGGCATGATCATACCAAATATGGAAGTTCTAGGCCTATTGGCTCCAATAATATAGGCATTTAAAGATTTTTTTCAAAAGTAGGTCGAAGGTCAAGGTCAGTCAGAAGGGCAAACAACAATATTGTTGGATGTTATAGGCATTTTAAAGATTTTTGCAAAAGTAGGTCAAATGCCAAGGTCAGGAGGGCAAAAAAGTTGACATGATCATACCAAATATGGAAGCCCTATGTCCATTGGTTCAAATACTATAGGCATTTTAAGATTTTTGCAAAAGTAGGTCAAAGGTCAAGGTCAGGAGGGCAAAAGGCAAAAAAGTGGGCATGATCATACCAAGTATTGAAGTCCTAAGCCTATTGGTTCCAATAATATAGGCATTTAAAGATTTTTCAAAAGTAGGTCAAAGGTCACGGTCAAGGTCAGAAGGGCAAACAATAATATTGTTGCAAACGTCTTAACACAAGAAAGTTGCATACCAAGTATGGAAGCCCTAGGTCTATTGGTTCAAATACTATAGGCATTTAAAGATTTTTGAAAAAGTAGGTCAAAGGTCAAGGTCAAGGTCAGAAGGGCAAAATATTGGCATGGTCATACCAAGTATGGAAGCCCTAGGCCAAATGGCTCCAATAATATAGGTATTTAAAGATTTTTGCAAAAGTAGGTCAAAGGTCAAGGTCAGAAGGGCAAAAATGTTGGCATGGTCGGAAGGGTCACGACAATATGAACCTTCTCACCAAATTTCAGCATAATAGCACAAATATTAAGCTTTATACCAACCCGTCCAAAAAACTTTAACCTGGTGATTTTTGACCCCACAAAAAACTAAGTCCAAAACATGTCAAAAATTGATAAAATTGAAAAATATTTTTAATGTTTAACTTCATAACAGCAATACTTAACCTCAAATGAACTTCCATACAAAATTTCAGCATCCTAGTACAAATATTAAGCTTTAAAACAACCCGTCCAAAAAACTTTAACCTTGGCCACGCTCACGCCCACGCTCACGCTCACGCTCACGCTCACACCGGGGGTATAGCATAAGCTCTACTGTTCTACGAACAGGCGAGCTAAAAAGGCTCTACAAATGCCCTGATTTTATGTTTGGAAAGTCTGTATGAACCATGTAGTAGAAAAACCTTGTGAACACTCTAGAGGTCACATTTGTGGCCAAATCTTCATGAAACTGTATCGGAATGATTGTTCTGATGAAATCTCGGACTCGTTTGAAAGTGATTCGCGTGGAGTAAAAAACGAGGTCATGACTCTAGGTCAAACAGTAGAAAAACCTTATGAACACTCTAGTGTTCACATTTTTTGTCCAATCTTCATGAAACTTGGTCAGAATGATTGTCTTGATAAAATCTCGGGCATGATTGAAAATTGCGCATGCTGGGTTATAAAAGTACAAAAATGAGTCATGCAGGAAACACCACATACAGAACAGTCGCCAGAACAGCAACACAAGGAAACAGCAAATGTACATAACTATAAAAACATCAAGATACGCACAAAGACAAAACTAACAATAGGGGGAAGATGAAAGTACCGCTGTAACAATCCTATCTTTCCCCCCGGCCAGTTTTTTTTCGGAGAAAAAAAAGGCTCAGGCCTATTTTTCCCCCGGGGAAAAAAAGGCCTAGTCAGTTTCTTCCCCCCCTAGTCCAGTTTTCCCCCCCCCCCCTCCCCAGCCTAGGCCATTTCTTTCCCATCCCCAATCTGAAAAGATACAATCGATTCACAGAGGAGAAAAAAAGGCCTGGGCCATTTTCTCCCCCTATCTAAAAAGATAAAATCATATCAAAGGGGAGAGAAAAAGGCCTAGGCCATTTCTTCCCCCCTATCAGAAAAGATGGTCAATTCACAGGGGAGAAAAAAAGGCCTAGGCCATTTCTTCTCCCCTATCCGAAAAGATACAATCAATTCACAGGGGAGAAAAAAAGGCCTAAGCCATTTCTTCTCCCCTATCCGAAAATATACAATCAATTCACAGGGGAGAAAAAAGGCCTAGGCCATTTCTTCCCCCCTCCCATCCTATCTAAAAAGATACAATCAATTCACAGGGGAGAATAAACGGCCTAGGCCATTGCTTCCCCATCCCCTATTTGAAAAGATAAAATCTATTCACAGGGGAGAAAAAAGGCCTGGGCCATTTCTTCCCCATCCCCTATCCGAAAAGGTACAATCAATTCACAGGGGAGAAAAAAAGGCCTAGGCCATTACTTCCCCATCACCTATCTGAAAAGATACAATCAATTCACAGGGGAGGAAAAAGGCCTTGGCCATTTCTTCCCCATCCCCTATCCGAAAAGGTACAATCAATTCACAGGGGAGAAAAAAAGGCCTAGGCCATTTCTTCCCCCTATCTAGAAAAAAAATCATCAAAGGGGAGAAAAAAGGCCTAGGCCATTTATTCCCAATCCCCTATCCGAAAAGATACAATCAATTCAAAGGGGAGAAAAAAAGGCCTAAGCCATTTCTTCCCCATCCCCTATCCGAAAAGATACAATCAATTCACAGGGGAGAAAAAAAGGCCTAGGCCCATTCTTCCACCCAGGCTGAGGAGGGGGGGAAAAACTGGACTAGGGGGGGTGAAACTGACTAGGCCTTTTTTGGAACGGTCAGTGACAAAAGTCACCGGGGGTGGGGGGTGGGGGGGGGGGGTAAACCGGTTTATGGGCCCACACTTATTCCATCCCCACCCTAAAAGACAATGTAAATAAACGTATCCCTTCTCCGACTAATCTACAACAACCGCGATGGCAAATACAGTGGTAAAGTACATGTATAACGAAAACATTTAAGTGAACAAACTGTATCCACCTATCGCCAGTGTAATCAATGATTGAGCTGCAGAGTAACTGTAGAAGAGTAATAAAGGGTACGACAAAAACCAAATAGTACAGATATCCGACGTTCTCCTTCTGTTTCTGGATTTAAGAGGTCGCCTTCATAGAGTACTAAACCTACTTGGTCACTAGGTCAAATTGTAGGAAAACCTTGTGAACACTCTAGAGGTCACAATTTCAGCCAAGTTTTCATGAAAATTGGTCTGAATGATTGTCCTGATAAAATCGTTAACCAGTTTAAAAGTGGGTTATGTGGGGTCAGAAAGCAGGTCACTGGGTCATATCTTAGAAAAATCTTGTTTATACTCCAGCGGCCACATTTTTAGCCCAATCTTCCCTAAACTTGCTCAGAATGTTTGTCTTGGTGATATCAAGGTCGAGATTGATGATGGGTGGAGTGGGGGATCAAAAAGTAGGTCACTAGGTCAAATCTTAAAAAAACATGTTTACACTCAAGTGGCCACATTTTTAGCCCAATTGTCTTCAAACTTGCTCAGAATGTTTGTCTTGGTGATATCAATATTGAGTTTGATCATGGGAGGGGTGGGATCAAAAAGTAGGTCACTAGGTCAAATCTTAGAAAATTCACTTTAGAGGGCACATTTTCAGCCAATTCTTCATTAGTCATAATGATTGCCTTGATAAAATCAATATTCTAAATCTTTGAAAATCTTGTTCTCCAGGACCACTGCTCATGATCCACTATCAACAATGTTCAAATATTGTTCCTTACGTTTTTGTGAAAAAACCTCTAGTATAACTCCTACATGGCTCATGCCATTGTAGTGAAACCTCATATTGGAGTGAGCATGATGAGAGAAAGTGTCATGAACAAGGGCCATAATTCTGGCTTCATCACTTTTGGAGTTTTGGCCTTTGCTACATGTTTTGTCCGTTCAATAACTCCTGTTCTACAGATGCTATTGGAATGACATTTCATTTATGGAAAGAGCATAACAAAAAGAAGTGTCATGCACAAGACCCATAAGTCTAGTATCAATATTTTTGGAGTTATAAGCTGTTATAGTTTTCTTGAAAACTGGTTTGGAAAGCGCATAATGAGGAGAGGTATCATTCATCAAGTCCATTACTATGGTAGGAACATTTTAGTTATTTCCCTACATATATAATGTTTTTGTTAGAGACTGTCTGTCACAAATCTTGTCCGGTCAAGTTCTCGTGTGCTGAAATATGACGATATGTCGCAGCGCCATATATACGATTGGTAGGGGGTTTAAGGGGAGGGAGACATCTATTTTATGACAATAAACTGTAGTTTGCTACGCATGCCTAAACGTATGTTATTTGTTTAAATAAGTTTGATTAAACAATAAAATGTTATATTTGATAAACAACTATATTTTATCAAAACTCATATCATCGCAGACGATTATGGCGGGCCAAATATCATGAAAACATGGTGTTACTTTTAGTGCAAATAGATTTCGTTGTTTTTTATATCTGTCTGATCAGGGTTTATCCTGCTTGCTGTCTGATGACCTGTAATCATTGATCATATGATTCTACATAGTCTGCCATGATACAAAATTATTTATATAATTCTTTTCTACTTGAATATTCATTGAGTAAAGAGTCAACTGTGTAGTATCCTGATCTGTGATCATAGGCCATGTGTATTTGTGTTAATTATAATTCGATTTTTAAACTGATTACGTCACATATAATTTAAACGAGAAGATTATGGAAAAAAGAGGGAAAGTATTTTTTTCAAAAAGCAAAACAAAATGAACATTTACTCAATGCATAAACTCCATAGGATTGATTAGCACCATGCATAGTTGTGCAAGTCTTAATCCTGTTCCGGTTCGATGATTTTCTGCAGAGTTATCGGACTTTGAAATTTTTATATGAAAAAAATGTCTCTTTAAACCCTTCATCAGATATTCATGCAACTTCATAGGGTTGATCAGCACCATATCTAGATGTGCATATCGTATTTCTGGTCTGGTTCGATAATTTGTAACAGAGTTGTGGGACATTGAAATTGTGGAAAAAAATTCGCGATGTTCTCTAAAACCTTTGGTCGTATTTTCATGAAACTTCATATAGTTGATCGGCATCATGTCTAGTTTTGCATATCTTACTTCTGTTCCGGTTAGAAAATGTTCTGTAGAGTTATTGGACTTTGAATTTTTTGTCCAGTTTGGGAGGGGGGAGACATCATTTTTATATAAAAAAAACAATTAGTATAGTTAGAAAACAGTTTTGCCTTGGTTTTTCTCAACCTGTAGTTTTTATATAAGGCAGGAAGGTCATTTTGAGGTGAGTATTTGAAATACCAAGGTCAAACTAAATTTAGCTTTAGCCATTATGTTTGAAATATTAGCAATAAGAGCATCATTTTAGCTCACCTGGTACAAAGTGCAAAGGTTATTGCGATGATCCTGTGTAGACCTGTCGCGTCCATCGTCATGCATCGTGCGTATTTGGGTAGTGCGTTGTGTTGGCGTCAACGATTCAGTTAAATATTTTCTTCTGTGAAACCACAAAGCCTAGGACTCTGATATTTGGTACACATGTAGCGTAATCTAATTGTCCTTTACAACAAAAGATTGTTCAACTAATGAATCCGGACCAAAAATTCCCCCTTGGGGCTTAAAATCTTTAGAAATCATCTTCTCTGAATCTGTAAGGCAAAGACCTTTGATATTTGATATTTAGTACTTATTATGTAATGGTCCTCTACGAAGTATATTCAAATTAAGGTCCCCGGGTCAAAAATATTCCCGCCCAGGGGCTTAATAGTTGTGCATAGGAAAATCGTTAAAAATCTTTATCGAAAACCGCATCTCCCAGAGCTAATATGTTTGATGTATAGATTTACTTATCCATGCCTTTATTTTCTGGTCCTTTGGGATCATTAGTTTTCATGTTATTAGTTTTGAAAATTTGAATATTGCTTAAGCAGGTGCTAGGGGGCGTGAGTATAGTGTTGCACTTTTAATTACTACTCATGAACAGACTCAATAAAAGCGAGTCTGCAATTTTCTCTTTTTAGCTCACCAGAGCACTTTTGTGCTCAGGGTGAGCTTTTGTGATCGCCTGATGTCTGTCGTCCGTCGTCGGGCGTCAACAATTTCAACCTTTAAAAATCTTCTCCTCTGAATCTACAGGGTTCTCAGCTTTCATCTTTGGTACATAGCATCATCTGTAGGTCCTCTACAAAAGTTATATAAATTATGCCCCTGGGGTCAAAATTGGCCCTGCCCCAGGGAGTTTCAGTTTTCAATAGAAACATATAGTGAAAACTTTGAAATTCTTCTCCTCTCAAACTAGAAGGTTCTCAGCTTTCATATTTGGCACATAGCTTCAACTTCAGGTCCTCTACAAAAGTTATATAAATCATGTCCCTGGGGTTAAAATTGGCCCCGCCCTAGGGGTGGCATGTTTTCCATAGCTGACTGCTGTTTAAACACTAGTATCTTCTTGTCAAAAACTACATGTCCTAGAGCTTAGATATTTGGTGTATGGATTAACTTAGTTTACCTTTAAGAATTGTGTTAATGTCATAGTTCTGAGGTTAAATTTGGTCCTGCCCTTTGGGTTATACTTTAAAATAGGCTTTTTCACTTCAGAAACTGCGGCTAAAGGTTTCTCCTACAACCCAGTCCACTGAGACTGACCTAGTATAGCCAGTTTCAGTGGTTTTACCCTTAGTCTAATCAGTAGAGTACAAATTGTGTTTAGCCAAATAAATAACAAACACTCATTTTAGATTGAGAAAACTAAGAGGATAATTCTCAAAATGCTCTTTGCATATCTATGTCCTGCATTAAGCTCTCAGATATCAATATAGAGTCTTATCAGTATATCTTTTGTGAAGTTTAGCTGAATACAAGTCAACTGTTCTATGCTGTAGCATTCTTTATCAGTATCAGTATTATCTGCTTCAGAATTGTTGTCTGCTTGTCTAAGATTGTTCACATTGTTTTTTAATACATGTCAATCTTACAATTAACTCTCTTGTACAAAACAATTATGAAGTACAATATTGGATTCTGATCTGACACATATATAATCTGAAGTTACACATGCGTCAGATCAGAATCCAAACTGTGCTAGGTCTCCCTTTGCACTTTTGATAACAACTGGGTTGCCTCCCTTCTGGGTAGACAACTGATATTTTTAGATCTGGCCTATTGCACAGACAATTAACCCTTTGCTCCATAATTATGCATTTCTGCACCATTGCAAACAGTAGACCCAGATTAGATGGCTCATTTAGTAGCCATATGATCAATCTGCTCTGTTTACTTATGATATTATATAGTGCAAATTGCATTAAATTATTTCCTGTTTTGTGTACAATATACAATGTACTTATAATATGTTTACCTAACCCTTTCCCTCATATAAATGCCTTTTCATGCATTTGCAAACAGAGCAGACCCAGATCAGGCGGCTCCTTTAGCAGCTGTCTAATTAGGGTCTACTCTGTTTGTTAATGGAATTTGAAAGATGTTTTTCATTACTTTCTAAAATGGCTACACTTTCTATTTTTCATTATAACTATTTTGTCCATGAATATTCAGTAGGTATTGAAATTTTGAATAAACCTAGAACAGGGGAAGGGTTAAAAATAAGTTAATATATGAATAATAATATGAACTCATGTATCATCATCTTCAGGTCCTTTACAAAAGCTATATTAATTATGGCCCTGGGGTCAAAATTGGCCCCGCCCCAGGGGTGGGTAGTTTTCAGTAGAAACATATAGAGCAAAACTTTGAAAATCTTATGAAACTGAAAGGTTCTCAGCTTCATATTTGGCTCATAGCATCATGTCTAAGTCCTCTACAAAAGTTATATAAATTATGCCCCTGGGGTCAAAATTTGCCCGCCCCAGGGCCGGCTAGTTTTCTATAGAAACATATAGTGAAAACTTTGAAAATCTTCTCCTGATTGTCTGGCATTCTGGCCCTCTTGTTGTACTTCTACTTTTGCTTTCGAAGGATCAACCATTTTCAGAATATTTATATAGTTTGTTAATATCATAGCTCTGATATATGAGATGCCTGATCTGGTTCTACTCTGTTTACAAAGAGACGTGAAAAAGTGCTCATATGAATAGTCCACTAGGTTACCCTTTATAAAAATTGCTAAAAACCATGCTGTTTCTGAAATAACATGGACGGTCATGGTTGGGTGAGGGACTATATTAAAGTTCTTTTTTAGGACGATATGGAAACTTTTTAAAAGTTAACAAAACCATGTCAGTCTCCAGGAACTGCCTGATCTTGGTCTACTCAATGTTTGCAATCATGTGAAAATGTGTTCCTGCTGGCTGATCTTTATTTAAATTCTTAAATTCACAGTTTTTCTGAAAAAACAAAACGTGGCCAGCCAGGGGTAAAGGGGGAGGATAAACTTCTCTATCATTTGTGCTTGACTATAGGGCAAGCTTGGTCAAAGTTAACAAATCCATGTTTATATCAGAATAAAAAACATGGCTACCAGGGGTGGGACTAAGTTTCCTTACATTACTGTAAGATAAACAATGTTTTCTTACCTAGTGAATAGCCAGCATACTTGCCACCTTGTTTAGATCCAGACTGTTTTAAAAATTACAGTGTTTAATTAACGAAGTTTCATTATTTTTAGCTCACCAGAGCACAAAGTGCTCAGGGTGAGCTATTGTGATCACCTGTTGTCCATCGGCCTGCGTCGTCCGTCGTTCGTCGTCCGTCGTCAACAATTTGAACCTTTAAAAATCTTCTTCTCTGAATCTACAAGGATCTCAACTTTCATCTTTGGCACATAGCATCATATTCAGGTCCTCTACAAAAGTTGTATAAATTACGCCCCTGGGGTCAAAATTGACCCCGCTTCAGGGGTGCGTTGTTTTCAATATAAACATATAGTAAAACTTGGAAAATCTCCTTCTCTGAAACCAGATGGTTCTCAGCTTTCATATTTGGCACATAGCATCATGTGCAGGTCCTCTACAAATGTTATATTATTTATGGCCCCGGGGTCAAAATTGGCCCTGCCCCAGGGGTGGGCAGTTTTCAATAGAAACAAATAGTGAAATCTTTGAAAATCTTCTTCTCTGAAACATGAAGGCTCTCAGCTTTCATATTTGGCACAGAGCATCATGTTCAGGTCCTCTACAAATTGTATATGAATTATGGCCCTGGGGTCAAAATTAGCCCCGCCCCAGGGGTGGGCAGTTTTCAATAGAAACAAATAATGAAATCTTTGAAAATCTTCTTCTCTGAAACTGGAAGGCTCTCAGCTTTCATATTTGGCACATATCATCATGTGCAGGTGCTCTACTAAAGTTATATAAATTATGGCCCTGGGGTCAAAATTGGCCCGCCCCAGGGGTGGGCAGTTTTCAATAGAATCATAAAGTGCAAACTTTGAAAATCTTCTTCTCTGAAACTGGAATGTTCTCAGATTTCATATTTGGCACAGAGCATCATGTTCAGGTCCTCTACAAATGTTATATAAATTATGCCCCGGGGTCAAAATTAGCCCCGCCCCAGGGGTGGGCAGTTTTCAATAGAAACAAATAATGAAATTTTTGAAAATCTTCTTCTGAAACTGGAAGGCTGTCAGCTTTTATATTTGGCACATAGCATCATGTTCAGGTGCTCTACAAAAGTTATATAATGTATGGCCCCGGGGTCAAAATTGGCCCCGCCCCAGGGGTTTGCAGTTTTCAATAGAAACAAATAGTGAAATCTTTGAAAATCTTCTTCTCTGAAACTGGAAGGCTCTCAGCTTTCATATTTGGCACATAGCATGATGTTCAGGTCGTCTACTAAATTTATATTAATTATGGCCCCAGGGTCAAAATTGGCCCCGCCCCAGGGTGGACAAATTTCAATAGAAACAAATAGTGAAATCTTTGAAAATCTTCTTCTCTGAAACTGGAAGGCTCTCAGCTTTCATATTTGGCACATAGCATCATGTTTAGGTCCTCCTTAAAAGTTGTATAAATTATGGCCGTAGGGTCCCCTACAAGTTTTTCTAAATTATTCCCCAGAGGTCAAAATTGGCCCGCCCCAGGGCCGGCTAGTTTTCTATAGAAACATATAGTGAAAGCTTTGAAAATCTGCTCCTCTGGTTGTCTGGTGAGCGCTTCAGGGCCATTCTGGCCCTCTTGTTGTACTAGGCATTGGACTTACTTACTCCCAAACTTTGTATATTCTTGCAGTTGAGGGACAAAACTCTTGACGTCACTCTCAACAGAGAGGTAATTGTATTGACATCAAGAATGCATGCTGTCGAGAGAGACCTAGCCATTCTTGAGGATAAATGTAAGGAATTGACTAAAACAGCAGGAGATCTACAGTCCCTTGATAAAGAGTACAGGAAGACGAAGACAGAGATTGATCAGGTACAATAAGCATCAAAACATGTACAAAACATAGTTCCTAGAACTAGCCAGATAATTCCCAATGTTACAATGTTACAATGTTGCTCTATTAACCTTGTCCTTTTCACGCATTTGCAAACAGAGCAGACCCAGATCAGACGGCTCCTATAGGAGGCGTCTGATAAAGATCTGATGTGTTTGCTAATGGAATTGTTGGACAATTATGTTTCTTTAGTTTCCAAAATGGCTGCAATGTTCCAACTTTCATATTTCATTCTAACTACTTTGTCAATGAATATTCAGTAGGTATTGAAAGTTTGACTAAATACAGAACAGGAAAAGAGTTAGTCGTCACATGACATTTTCTATTTGGAAACTGATGCCAATATCAAACCCTATAGTTACTGTTGTCAACATTGAACAAAGACATTTGTGTCAGTGCAGGGGTTTTTCACCTTCTATAACAGAGGCCTATAAAAGGCCCCTTCCCAATTAAAAATTTCTTTAAAATCATGCAGTTTTCCCAAAAATCTAAACTTACACCAGCTTTTTTGTTTCCCAAATCAGCAATTTTAGCGATAATTCTTCCCAAAATCAGCAGGCTAAGGCCCCTTCCCAATTAAGAGAGAAAAAGCCCTGCAGTGCGAACTTTGACCTGCCCTTTCTCTTATGCAAGCACATTTTTACACATCTGCAAACAGATTAGACTCAACTAGGAGCCGTCTGATCAGGGTCTGATGTGTTTGCTTATGGTGTAATATAGATCTGATTCTGCAGCTTCTCTATATTACACCATAAGCAAACAGAGGTAACCCTGGCCAGACGCCTACTATAGGAGCTGTCTGATCTGGGTCTGCTCTGTTTGATGAAGATGTGTGAAAATGTGCTTATTTATGGGAAAGGGTTAATACGATCCAGAATAGTGTATAATATTATGGACCATTAATATATAAGTTACACTGAACCGCTCATATGCACTTGTGATTACAATCAATACTACTTATCAGTCCAAATTCAACTATGAGTTACGACTTTAGGATTGCTATCAGATGTCTCCCAGGAGCAGGGTAGATGTTTTAGATTGATTGACAGTACTTGCTTGTTGAAAACACATTAGGGTATTTTATCCAATGTTGTATCAAGATTTGACAGTGTTTATTTGCAGTTGATAAAAACAAAGGACAAATTTGAAGATTTTCTACAAAAGAATGATCTTGTTGGTGACGTTGCAAAACTGTCGAAAAAGATAGATGAGCATGGTCATAGATTCGATCTTCAGGATGCAAGAATAGATCAGCTGAATGAAAGACAAGGCCAGCAGGATGAAAGACTAGGTCAGCAGGATGAAAAACTAGGCCAGCAAGATGAAAGACTATGCCAGCAGGATGAAAGACTAGGCCAGCAAGATGAAAGACTAGGCCAGCAGGATGAAAGACTAGGCCAGCAAGATGAAAGACTAGGCCAGCAGGATGAAAGACTAGGCCAGCAAGATGAAAGACTAGGCCAGCAAGATGAAAGACTAGGCCAGCAGGATGAAATACTAGGTCAGCAGAACCAAAGACTAGACAAATTGGAAGAAAGCAAAAACGTTAGTATATACTTGGAAAACAAACGCATGGAAATTTACCATTAGAAAACAAATATTGTCTCGTGATTGCCAATTGCAATATGAGTAATACTTCAATGATTTATTAAATGAGTATGACCCCTTGTCATCCTATCAAATGAATCTTTAGTTGTAGTAAACATATCCAAGTATGCAACGATAATCGGTAGGATGCAATTTAAAAGAGTATGTTGTGTACATTGGGCGCTGTATTTATCGGTATATTATATGTAATTATTGCTTAATACAGATGTAACTGTAATCTTTGAATATCAGTGTCAGTGCTTGCTAAACTAGTTGGTTTGATTCCATTCTAGTGTATTATACGCATAATGACGCCTTTTGATGCCTCTAAAAATCACTTTGTGAAACCATTGTGATAAATAGAGCATTTGCTCCATAGGAACAAATGCTCTATTTATCACAATGGTTTCAAAACTACAAAATTCTGAACATTTCATTTTCTCTAGTAAATGATCCTTTTTGGTAGATTTATTCAAAGAGGTTGGATCTAAAAATACCTTATGCAGGAATTGGTTAAACAATATATCCTTTACCGCTTACTGGACTCAAAACAACAACCTTACAACAACAGAATGCATTTAAAAATATACTTATACACTTGATTTAACCCTTTCCTTCTTCAAAACTCATATAAGAACTAATGATATCATAAGTGTTTTTTAGTTGAACTGTTATGATGGCATACTTACACAGGTTTTTATACGCCCGTTTGAAAAAACGGGACGTATTATGGAATGGCACTGTCTGTCCATCTGTCCGTCTGGTTGTATGTCCGTCTGTCCGTCTGTAACATCTCTAACTCAAGTTCCGCTTGGCTGATCCTTCCCAAATTTAACCAAAATGTTAATCTAGACATGCTACAGTAGCCTGATAAGTCCCGGTTCGTTTATCCAAGGTCAAGGTCGCTTAATTGGACTTAGAATTTGCGTTAAGCAAAAATGTTTACCTCAATTTATGTGGAACAAGTCCACTTATTTACATAACACTTTGTGATAAAACTTTGACTGAATTATGCCCCTTTTTAACTTAGAATTTTTGGTTAACTTAGAAGTTTTGGTTAAGGCTTTGTTAAAGTCCATATATTTACATAACCCTTTGAGATAAAGCTTTTAACTTTGGAACAATTGTTCACCATCACACGCTATACCTGTATGCTAGAGTACATAACTCTGTCCAACATTTAGACAGAATTATGCCCCCTTTTAACTTAGAAATTTTGGTTAAAGTTTTGGTTAAAGTCCACTTATTTACATAAACCTTTTAGATTAAGCTTTTAAACTTGGAACACTTGCTCACCATCACAAGCTTCACCTGTAGGCAAGAGTACATAACGCTGTCTAACATTTTGACATAATTATGGCGCTTTTTAGCTTGGAATTTTTGGTTAAGGTTTTGGTTAAATCTACTTATTTACATAATCCTTTCAGATAAAGCTTTTAAACTTGAAACATTTGTTCACCATAACAAGCTTCATCTTCATCTCAAGCATTTAGACACAATTATGGCACTTTTTAATTTAGAATTTTTGGTTAAGGTTTTTTGTTAAAGTATTCCTATTTACAACCTTGAAACATGGTCACAACATTGGACTTAGAATTTTAATTTAGCAAATACGTTAACCCCAGTTTATGTTGAACAAAACCTCGACGGGGTATATTGTGCCCACTGGCACTCTTGTTTGGTACTGTTAAAAGCCATAAAAGTAAAAGTATGAGTCGTGTAGGAAACACCACATACAAAACACGCAGCCAAAATCAAAGTCAAACCTGTTAATATATCATATTAAAGAAAACTGAGCAGACCCTGATAGGTCGGCTCCTATAGGAGCCATCTCATCTGAGTCTACTCTGTTTGAAAAGGTTTTTCTATTTAGGGAAGGGTTAAATGACATAAAATGTATTTCCATTAATTCTACAAGAATGATCTTCAAGTGACCCTCTGTTGAAGCTATATTCATGATTCTAATCCACTGCATAATAAGGTTACAGTAACTGATAATAGAATTAAACTATTACTAAAGGTAACAAATCTCCCCCGAGCTCAATTACTGATCCAAAACTACTGACTGGGATTTGACAAATTGCCACATGAATGATGTTATAATGGTCGTCTATGTATGAAAACGGGATATTTTAGGCAAGTGAAGTGTCCAGACCAATAGAAAGCCGTATTATGTCCAATGTCCAACACTGGTTATCAGTATGTTAGTGTTCTAATAGATAGGGGTGGTCAGTTTTCAATAGAAACATATACGGTAGTGCAAACTTTGAAAATCTTTTCGTTTGAAACTGGAATGTTCTCAGATTTCATATTTGGCACATAGCTTCATATTTAGGTCATCTACAAAAGTTATATAAATTGTGTCCCAGGTGTCAAAACTGGCACCGCCCCAGGGACAGTCAGTTTCAATAGAAACATATCTGATTGTCTGGTGAGCGATGTCAGGGCCATTCTGGCCCTCTTGTTTGTACTGTTAAAACACTGGTTATCAGTATGTTAGTGTTTTAATAGATTGAATATGTGTGGATACTGTTGATGTCTTGATGGGACCTTGAATTCGTATGGCTCAGTCAGAAAATAGAGTATTGGGTTTGACTACAAAAATAGAAATTGAAAGTCATACAGGGCAAATATGTCACCCATTGCAATTCGCTTTACATTCTAGAACAAAACAGACACTACTGCTGGTAGAGATGTTGGCAGCTGGGAGGAGCAGTGTAATGGTATGTATAGTAATGATCTATGTGAGTATGTGTTGCCCGGTAAGCTGACACGTTAGTTGTCTACGTATCAAAAGATATACCCCGCAAACAAAGTTGGGGTATTTCATCACCTTGAGTGATACGCTTATTGCAGAAGTAGCAGTAAATGTAAACATCATGCAATCATTCTGTTTAGGGATTGTTTTGGGACACAATGAAAATGTGTCTGAAATTCATGTCGTCTTTGCGTTTTCTGCGTACATTAATCCACAGGTTTCTGTATTTGGATAAGTGAATTATGCTCATGTAATGCCGCTACAATCCACCAACTATTAGTACAGTAATGGCCTTTGCTACTTTCAAATAGTCCTTTACATAGGAAGTTTGTTCATCGGAAAAAATGGAACAACAGTAAACAGGGAGAGCCACACTCAAACAGACACTAAACATCATCAAACACAAAACAATTGCAGGACAGAACGTGATGCAAAACCCATGAAAACATAAAACACAACCTCGTAATGATAAAGTTATGGCCCCTTGTTATTTGGTAGTCTGATAAATGCAGGTTATTATTTTTTGTTGATTATATTTCATTCATAGGAAAATTTCCGTCCACAGCAGTATTTAGGTAAGGGATACTTTGACAATTTGCAGGAATATTTGCATGTATAGGAGATTGATGCGTGCCTATATAACACTGTGCATATCCATTCATTTATAGCAGAGGTTTGGCCTGTTGTTACTTTAAAAGTATTTTATGGGCTTATGTAATATCTGCAGTCATATAGGGGCTGTACTGTCTGGAGACATACTTGGATACTCTTTGTTGGATGTCATTGACACGTGATATAAATATATAGTTATGTTTGGTCAGCCAAATGATGCATCTTACTTGGTTGAAATATAGAACATGGCCCTGTGTTATTTCCAGGAAGCCATTTATACAAGTCATATCTAGGAATTTGTTATACATGTT
This sequence comes from Azorinus chamasolen, assembly GCA_963576725.1. NCBI lineage: Eukaryota > Metazoa > Mollusca > Bivalvia > Cardiida > Solecurtidae > Azorinus > Azorinus chamasolen. The sequence continues at coordinate 52,997,682 of OY755250.1, read as the reverse complement.
GCAATCCATTTATATATAATAGAGGTTTATCCAGTTGTTACTCTAAAATATTTTATGGGCTAATGTACTGACTGCAGTCATACGTAGGTATCCTTTGGTAAGATGTCATTGACACGTGGTAAATTCGTAATATATGTTTGGTAGGGCAAATGATGCATCTTAATAAATATCATTACTTGCCTAAATACAGAATATTGCCCTTTCAGTTTGCCAGTTCAGTCTTTGGCTCAGGTGAGCTATTGTGGGAGAGTGGAGGTTTTTTATGCCCCCATTGACGATAGTCAGGGGGCATTATGTTTTGCACATGTCTGTCTGTCTGTCTGTCAGGCTTTTAGGTGCAGTTGGATGTCACAGTTTTTAGCTCACCAGAGCACAAAGTGCTCAGGGTGAGCTTTTGTGATCACCCGTTGTCCGTCGTCCGTCGTCGTGCGTCGTCCGTCGTTCGTCGTCCGTCGTCAACAATTTGAACCTTTAAAAATCTTCTCCTCTGAATCTACAGGGATCTCAAGTTTCATCTTTGGCACATAGCATCATATTCAGGTCCTCTACAAAAGTTATATAAATTATGCCCCTGGGGTCAAAATTGACCCCGCCCCAGAGGTGCCTTGTTTTCAATAGAAACATATAGTAAAATTTGAAAATCTTCTCCTCTGAAACCAGAAGGTTCTCAGCTTTCATAATTGGCACATAGCATCATGCTCAGGTGTTCTACAAAAGTTGTATAAATTATGGCCCTGGGGTCAAAATTGGCCCTGCCCCAGGGGTGGGCAGTTTTCAATAGAATCATATAGTGCAAACTTTGAAAATCTTCTCCTCTGAAACTGGAAGGTTCTCAGTTTTCATATTTAGCACATAGCATCATGTTCAGGTCCTCTACAAAAGTTATATAAATTATGGCCCCGGGGTCAAAATTGGCCCCGCCCCAGGGGTGGACAGTTTTCAATAGAAACAAATATATAATAGAAACAAATAGTGAAATCTTTGAAATTCTTCTTCTCTGAAACTGGAAGCTCTCAGCTTTGATTTTTGGCACATAGCATCATGTTCAGGTCCTCTACATAAGTTATATTATTTATGGCCCCAGGGTAAAAATTGGCTCCGCCCCAGGGGTGGGCAGTTTTCAATAGAAACAAATAGTGAAATCTTTGAAAATCTTCTTCTCTGAAACTGGAAGGCTCTCAGCTTTCAAATTTGGCACATAGCATCATGTTCAGGTCCTCTACAAAAGTTATATGATTTATGGCCCCGGGGTCAAAATTGGCCCCGCCCCAGGGGTGGGCAGTTTTCAATAGAAACAAATAGTGAAATCTTTGAAAATCTTCTACTCTGAAACTGGAAGGCTTTCAGCTTTCATATTTAGCACTTAGCATCATGTTCAGGTCCTCTACAAATGTTATATAAATTATGGCCCCTGGGTCAAAATTGGCCCCGCCCCAGGGGTGGGCAGTTTTCAGTAGAAACAAATAGTGAAACTTTGAAAATCTTTTCCTCTGAAACTAGAAGGTTCTCAGCTTTCATATTTGGCACATAGCATCATGTTCAGGTCCTCTACAAAAGTTATATAAAGTATGGCCCCGGGGTCAAAATTGGCCCCACCCCAGGGGTGGGCAGTTTTCAATAGAAACATATAGTGAAATCTTTGAAAATCTTTTCCTCTGAAACTGGAAGGTTCTCAGCTTTCATATTTGGCACATAGCATCATGTTCAGGTCCTCTACAAAAGTTATATAAAGTATGGCCCCGGGGTCAAAATTGGCCCCGCCCCAGGGGTGGGCAGTTTTCAATAGAAACAAATAGTGAAATCTTTGAAAATCTTCTCTGAAACTTGAAGGTTCTTAGCTTTCATATTTGGCGCATAGCGTCATGTTCAGGTCCTCTACAAATTTTTTATAAATTATGGCCCCGGGGTCAAAATTGGCCCCGCCCCAGGGGTGGGCAGTTTTCAATAGAAACAAATGGTGAAATCTTTGAATATCTTCTTCTCTTAAACTGGAAGGTTATCAGCTTTCATATTTGGCACAGAGCATCATGTTCAGGTCCTCTACAAAAGTTATATAAATTATGGCCCCTGGGTCAAAATTGGCCCCGCCCCAGGGGTGGGCAGTTTTCAATAGAAACAAATAGTGAAATCTTTGAAAATCTTCTCGTCTGAAACTGGAAGGTTCTCAGCTTTCATATTTGGCACATAACATCATGTTCAGGTCCTCTACAAAAGTTATATAAATTGTGCCGCTTGGGTCAAAATTAGCCACGCCCCAGGGCAGGCTAGTTTGCTATAGAAACATATAGTGAAAACTTGGAAAATCTTCTCCTCTGATTGTCTGGTGAGCGCTTCAGGGCCATTCTGGCCCTCTTGTTTAAGTGTTATAAGTCAGTAATTTCTACACTTATACACATGAAACTTCGCATATACATCAATTACCATCTGTGCTATCATTTGGCACCCCATCCATGCTGCCGGCAAGCCCAAGGTCGAGGTCAAATGATTTGGAAATTTTACGTGCAGTTGTTTGTCACATTTACGTGCAGTTTTTTGTCACAGTTTTTTCATTGTCTTATATCTTCCTATATCTCCCTAACCACTGTAGCTACTGCCATGAGATTACATATACACATTAAACACCATCCATACTTTCATTGCACACCCAGCCCATGCTGCCCGCAAGCCCAAGGTCAAGGTCAAATGACTTAGGAACTTTATGTGCAGTTGGTTGTCACAGGTTTTTCATAGTCTTATATCTCCCTAACCACTGTAGCTATTTGCATGGAATTGTATATACAAATTAAATACCATCCATACTTTCATTACGCACCCGACCCATTGTGTCCGCAAGCCCAAGGTCAAGGTCAAATGACAGGAATTTTACGTGCAGTTGGTTGTCACAGTTTTTCATAGTCTTATATCTCACTAACCGCTATAGCTATTGGTATGGAATTGCATATACACATTCAACACCATCCATACATTCATTATGCACCAGGCCCATGCTGCCCGCATGCCCAAGGTCAAGGTCAAATGACAGGAATTTTACGTACAGCTAGGCAAGCACTCACACGGGGGCATCACTGTGTCTTACAGACACAATTTTCTAGTTTTTCAGTCCGGTGGGGGACTCATGTCTTGCAAAGCAATACAACATGCCCTTGTTATCCCCTGCCAAAGGCAGAGGGATACTGTTTTGGGTTCGTCCATCCGGCCATCCTTCAGTCTTTCCGTCCATCCACCTGTCCGGTTTCCGTCCTATGCCATATCTCTGTAACGGATTGAGAGAATTCAATGAAATTCAACATGAATATTTGTTATTACAGGGGCATCGTTCACATGTATTACGTTTTCAGATTGCTTGCGGCATTTAAGAGTTATTGCCCTTTTATACGCAAAAATGACACATTTTTTCTGTCCGATGCCATATCTCTGTAACGGATTGACAGAATTCAATAAAATTTTACATGAATGTTTGTTATCACTAGGGCATCTTGTCCATGTATACTTTTCCAGATCGCTTGCAACATTTAAGAGTTATTGCTCTTTTATTAGCTCACCAGAGCACAAAGTGCTCAGGGTGAGCTTTTGTGATTGCCTGATGTCCGGCGTCGTCCCGCGTCAACAAGTTGAGCCTTTTAAAATCTTCTCCTCTGAATCTACAGGGTTCTCAGCTTTCATCTTTGGCACATAGCATTATCTATAGGTCCTCTACAAAAGTTATATAAATTATGCCCCTGGAGTCAAAATTGGCCCCACCCTGGGGGTGTGAAGTTTTCAATATATATTTATATAGTGAAAACTTTGAAAATCTTCTTCTCTGAAACTGGAAGGTTCTCAACTTTCATATTTGGTACATAGCATCATATTCACATTCTCCACAAAACTTATATAAATTATACCCCTTGGATCAGAATTGGCCCCGTCCCAGGGGTGGCCAGTATTTTGAAGCAGACTGTTGTTTAAGTTTTCTTTAGCACTAGCAGAATGGTGGGTTCACTTAGTAGTTATATTCAGGTCCACTACAAAAGTTATATAAATTATGGCCCCAGGGGTGCCTTGTTTTCAATAGAAACATAGTAAATCTTCTTCTCTGAAACTGAAAGGTTCTCAGCTTTCATCTTTGGCTCATAGCATCATATTCAGGTCCGCTACAAAAGTGACCGTATATAAATTATGGCGCTCGGGTCAAAATTGGCCCCGCCCCAGGGGTGGCTAGTTTTCAATAGAAACATATAGGGAAAACTTTGAAAATCTTCTCCTGAAACTGGAAGGTTCTCAGCTTTCATATTTAGCATATAGCATCATGATCAGGTCCTCTACAAAAGTTATATAAATGATGCCCCAGAGGTCGAAATTGGCCCCGCCCCAGGGGTGGCCAGTTTTCAATAGAAACATATTGTGAATACTTTGAAAATCTTCTCCTTTGAAACTGAAAGGTTCTCAGCTTTCATATTTGGCACATAGCATCATGTTCAGGTACTCTACAAAAGTTATATAAATTATGCCCCTGGGGTCAAAATTAGCCCACCCCAGGGTGGTCAGTTTTCAATAGGAACATATATTGAAAACTTTGAAAAATTTTCTCCTATGAATCTGCAAGTTTCTTAGCTTACATTTTGGGCACATAGCATCACGTTTAGATCCTCTACAAAACATATATAAATTATGCTCCTGGGGTCAAAATTGGCCCCACCCCATGGGTGCCTTGTTTTCTATAGAAACAAATAGTTAAAACTTTGAAAATCTTCTCTGAAACTGGAAGGTTTTTCAGCTTTCATATTTGGCACATAGCATCATATTCATTTCCTCTACAAAAGTTATATAAATTTTGCCCCTGGGGTCTAAATTGGCCCGCCCAAGTGGTAGCCAGGTTTCAATAGAAACATAGTAAAAACTTTGAAAATCTTCTTCTCTGAAACTGGAAGGTTTTCAGCTTTCATATTTGGCACATAGCATCATGTTCAGATCCTCTACAAAAGTTATATAAATTGTGTCCTTTGGGTCAAAATTGGTCCCGGCCTCTGGCTAGTTGTCTATTGAGACATATAGTGAAAACTTTGAAAATCTTCTACTCTGATTGTAAGGTGAGCGCTTCAGGACCATTCTGGTCCTCTTGTCTTTAATTGTTTTGGAGGTAAAATCGGTGGTAGAACGTGAACAACCAAGGCAGATCTGATGTTATCTTTTTCTTTATTTACCGACGTTTACAAGTGTCATCTTCAGGGTAATCATGAACATTTTACAAAATACTGTCTACTTAGGTACAAGTTTTTGGGTGGCCTTATCACGTGGTTTTGTTTGTGACGTCACGTAATTGTAGGTAGTCACAAGCTTCATCTGGAGGCAAGAGTACATAACTCTGGCAAGCATTTTTACAGAAGTATGGTCCTTTTTATGGTTGGTCAGCATGTGCATTTCAGGGGAATTTGAAATTATGTCAGTCAAATGTCAGGGAATTGTCAGGGAATTTTGTTTCCTCTGGTTTGTGGCAACCCAGAAGATTGATAGGATGTTAACCTCTGTGTCTAAAAATATGGCCCTTGGTTTCATATTGGCCCTAATCTTCAGGAATACAGTGTATGCATAGTCTAGACTAAGATTTCATTAGACTTCTGTCACAGTTGGTACACATCATGTCTTTGAAGTGTACATGGATGTGCATAACAACTATTTTTGAGTCTTTTACAGTTCATACTGGAGTTATCTGTCCCTGAACTTGCACCATATGTGTTACTAGCAAATATTGTTTATGGGGTGAAATTGTACATCACACAACATTTAACCCTTTATTCAATAGATACAACTTTCTACACCTCTGCAAACAGTAGACCCAGATCAGATGGCTTCTATAGGAGGATCTGCTCTGTTTACTCCATAGATACACCTTTCTACACCTCTGCAAACAGTAGACCCAGATCAGATGACTTCTATAGGAGGATCTGCTCTGTTTGCTGATCACATAATTTAGATATGATTCTACAGTTTCTGCCATGGCCAAAACTCAGTTTTCGTTTATGCGATTAGAAGAATGCATCTTATTAGTATTCATTGTGTCAACATTTCTTTCATAAATATTCATGGAGGAAAGGGTTAAGTATATAATATACATGAGCTGTCAGCCCCTGTATTTGCAAGCAAGACTGACATGAGCTCGGGGGAGATTTGTTACCTTTATTGATAGTTCTAGTATTGGGTCTGTTGCACTGTAAGTGGATGGGGGTATTCGTTACCTTTAGTGATAGTTTTAGTATTGGGTCTGTAGCACTGTAAGGGGGTGGGGGTATTCGTTACCTTTAGCGATGGTTTTAGTATTGGGTCTGTTGCACTGTAAGGGGTGGGGGTATTCGTTACCTTTAGCGATGGTTTTAGTATTGGGTCTGTTGCACTGTGTAAGGGGGTGGGGGTATTTGTTACCTTTAGCGATAGTTTTAGTATTGGGTCTGTAGCACTGTAAGGATGTGGTAGCTAGTATTCATTACCTTTAGTGATAGTTTTAGTATTGGGTCTGTTGCACTGTACTACTGACATTCCATCTGTTTTCAGAATTGCAGGCCATACTAATGCAGCACTACAGAGACACTTGCCTGTTGGTCCAGAATCCAGTAAACAATACGAGTATAGGAATGGAGTACATGTATGTTGAACCAGCAGTTCGGATCTTACAACAGAGTAAAGGACGAGATGGATTAAAGAATGTTAAAGGCGATGCAGAAATACTGTCCTGTAGGAAGATGTTCTACACTGATGAATACAAGGCGAGGCAGATATACATCACTGGAGACGCTGGGTTAGGCAAGAGTATGCTGTGTAAGCACCTTGTGGAACTGTGGTGTGAGGCACATGGTGATTCTGTGTATGTTGAATCTGAGGAAAGTGATACGGACTCTGATGAAGAAGACTTTTCAATTTACCCATCTTCAATAGGAATGGAGGAAATGATGGACTCTGATGAAGAAGACTTTTCAATTTATCCATCTTCAATAGGAATGGAGGAAATGATGGACTCTGATGAAGAAGACTTTTCAATTTATCCATCTTCAATACGAAAAGAGAAAATGAAAGCAAGGACAATTAGACAGAAAGATAGAAAAGACAGGAGAGAAGAGAACAAACATATATTGTTTCAGTTCAAGTTTTTGTTTTATATAACACTGAGAGACTGTTTGTCAGAATATAAAATATCTGACATGATTCAGTCTCAACTATTACAAAACTATGATGAAATTAAACATGTTCAAGCCTCTGATGTACTAAAAAAAGAATGTTGCCTTGTCATTGCTGATGGTCTTGATGAATGGGTGTGTCCAAAAGGTAGATCTGTCCCACATTTTGTAAATCCTGGGATCCCAGGCAGGAACATATTGAACAAAAACAATGTGTTCTTGACCACTACCAGGCCCTGGAAATTTGATGTACTGGAGTTGAATGACTCAGACGTTGACAAACATGCTGAGCTTTGTGGGCTAGAAAAACTGTCTGCTTCACAATTCTGTTCTAAAATCATTAGATTACTGAATAAGAACAAAGCTCAAAGAAAAACGAAAAAGGAATTCTACAGGGCACTTAAGCAGAAAGGCCTTGGTCACTTTAAGACTATACCTGTCATTCTCATCCAGCTTATTTGCCTCTGGTATGATGATCAGGAGCTTAACAAATCTCAAGTGCAGCTATACTGTGCTATGTTGAATTTCCTTCTGAAAAAGGCCCAAAAAAAATTGCCTGGGCAAACCAAAATCACTCCAAAGAGTGAAACTTCAGTATTGTCCATACACAAATGTTTTTTGGACCACCCATTTTGTCAAAACCATCAGCAACTGATACACTGCTTGTCTAAAATGGCATTTGAGGCTTTGATAGACAAAAATAAAGAAAACCAGTTAGTGTTTGACAGTTCACAAATGGAGATCTATGGTGTAGATGAAGAATCAGTAAACATGTGTTTAAAATATGGTATTCTATCACAAAGCAAAATGTTTGACAAGTGTGCCGTGAGTGAAAAAAAAATGTCATTTTTGCACAAAAAGTTTCAAGAATTTCTTGCGTCTGTGTACATAGCAAACAGTGATGATGTACAAGGTGTTGCCAAACGTCTAACAGATTTCTGTGGCACATTAAAAGATTGTTTAGAAATGTCTCAGGTTTGGTTGTTTGTGTGTGGGATGAGTCATGACATAGCGAGACACTTGCTGAAACATTTCACTGATGTTATCACTGCTGACACTGACAAACAAATACAAAAGTACAGACAGAGTTTAGGTGGTAAACGTTTGATTCGAGACATACAGACATTCGTGGCTGACTGTGTAGTTGAAGGTGAAAATAATGGCCACAAATACAATAACATCGGTTTAGAGGACATTTATATTGACGCACACACTTTTAGCCATGTAGAACGCTTGTTGCCAGGCAACATAGTGTCTGGGAGAGAGACTGTCTACTATCCTACTATTAGCCATGTAGAACGTGCGTTGCCAGGCAACATAGTGTCTGGGATAGAGACTGTCTACTGCCGTACTGTTAGCCACGCAGACCGTGCGTTGCTAGGCAACGTGACGTCATGTATAAAGTCCATGTACATTAACACTGACGACATTACAGTTGACCAGTCCACACTTATAACTGGTCTCTTACTGCACAGCCAGGCAGTGCAGAAACTGTACCTGTATGACCTCTCCTGGTCTCCACGTATTACCAGAAAGACGCTGACAACATTCTTACACAACTGCAGTAACACGTTGACGTGTATAGAATTGGTCAGTGTGACACTAACAGAGAGTGGAGTGACTTCAATATGTCACAGTAGCAGCGAGTGTTTAATGGCGCTTAGGCTGCGTGAGGTTAGACTGACTCATGTAGATACAGTAAAACTGTTGAACGGGTTATCACAGTCACACACCATTAGGCATTTAGACCTGTTGTTACACTGCACAGACCATGTCAACACACAGTGTAGACCTCGTATAGACATGTCTACTATGACACAGTTACAGACACTTGACCTGTGGTGGATGTGTGTAGATAATCTACCGACCGTGACACAATGTTTGGAGCGGGTTGACCTGTGGGTTGTTACTTTACCAATGGCGACTCTGTGTGAGTTTGCACTGAGGATTTCACAGACAAAACGTTACGTAGACGTAACACTACACATGGTAACAGTTAGAGAGGAGAGAGAGGACCGTGTAGACCTGGAGACTTTCCTCCGTGGTTGTCCCGGTCTGACAGTGAAACTCTACCAGTATGATGACAGAAACAACACATGGACGATATACTTCCACACAAACAAACAATAAAGTGAAATGTTTCGTCAAACACAAAACTTGTCATCATCCATTTTACTGTGTAAAACGTTTCGTATCTGATGAGACAAGTTTCAACTCGAACTTCAGAAAAAAATTATTTTTCATCTCTCGGCTGCTATTTAACATGTTTTAAACAACTTAAAATTAATCAAACATACACCTATGACCATTCATTGTCTTAGTTAGAACATTTCAAGTCGGATTATATAAGTTTTAAATCAAAATTCGGAAAAAAATACTTTTTCATCTCTCTGCGGTGGCACGTGCGATAATTCCATTGCGAAAATGTTGGTTTTTCAGCCGTAAAACTCGTAATAATCGGTCAAACGCCCAACTTGTTGTATTTGTTTTCTAAGTTTGACCATTTCCTGTCAGATTAAACAAGTTTTAAATCAAAATTCAGAAATAATTACTTTTTCATCTCCCTGGGTGTTATAAGTGGAATTACTCCATTGTGAAAATACTATTTTCGGCCGTAAAACTCGTAATAATCGGTCAAACACCAAACTATGAGTATTTGTTTTCTTAGTTGAACCATTTCCTGTCAGATAAGACAAGTTTTAAATCGAAATTCAGAAATAAATACTTTTTCATCTCTTTCGGTGAGATAAGTGGAATTACTCCATTGCGAAAATATCATTTTCAGCCGTAAAACTCGAAATCATTGGTCAAACACACAACTATGAGTATTTATTTTCTTAGTTAGATCATTTCCGGTCAGATTATACAAGTTTTGAATCGAAATCAGAAAAAAATACTTTTTCATCTCTACTCGGTCTCATTCTATTATGAAAATGTTATTTTCAGCCGTAAAACTGGAACTAATTTGTCAAACGTCCAGCTGTGAGTATTCCTTTTCTTAGATCGAGTAGATCTATTTCCTGTCTAATATATCAAAGTTTACGATAAAAATACGGGAAAAGTGTTTTTAAAACTCGCCAGCAATTTCTGTATGAACTATTGAAATCAACCATAGCTGTGATTCGCTTGTTTTCTTTAATTCGCATAGTCATATTTTCATCACAAAGTTTTTAGGATGGGACTAGAAAATCTAGTGGAATTCATTATTATTGAGCACCGCTATTTACCGTTTATTCATTTTGTGTCTTGTTTAACGTTTTGAAACCATCTTAATGCTGGTGCATGGGAAGCTTTCCGAAGTCTGATCCAAGTGCGACGTTATAAAACTTCAGAGTCTGAATTCATTTTCAAAAGCTGACCCATTCGCCGGCATCCGGTGTTTGAGAAGAATGTTGTCGGACTCGAGTAAAAAAGGGGCAAATATAAAGCTACCACACTCATACTTATTAACCCTTTACCCAATAGCCTGTTTCTAGTTTTGAAGACATATGACCACTTAAAGCAGGTTGAAAGTAAAGCAGAATGCGCCTTAAGGCGCATTCTGCTTTACTTTCAGCCTGCTTTAAGCTACCACCTACTAGGATATATAAAATATTTATTATGCAATATGTTCATGACTGTATGAATTTGAACTATTTTCTTCAGCGGAGGAATAAATCAAACACGCTAAAAGCCGCTTCTATCAGGTAAAGGGTTAAGCGGTCACTATATATAGAGTCATTATTGTACTTTTCTCAAATTGTGATTGAAGAAAATAAATTGTAAATCTTTGTTTCTCGTCTTTCTTTTGTTACGCCAAATTGGCTCACATTACACAAAAGTGCCATAGTGAGTTTTAAGAATCGCCTGTGTCCGTCATTTAGCCCCAAGCGATGTCTTCACATTTCACATCTATACTATTTTGTAGGTCAACAGACAAGGCAGTACTGGTCACTATGATGTAAATTCGAGTAAAATGCTTAAACACGATTTGAAATTCCGAAATTACTCGTAGTTTTTTCTAAAAAACAAAACATTTTTATTGCTGTTTGTCAAATTTCTGCAAATTTCAATAAATATGTTGATTTTTCTCCATAGTAAACCCTCTCTACAACACGTTGACTGTTCTCAATAGTAACCCTCTCTACAATACGATGACTGTTCTCCATAGTAAACCCTCTCTACAATACGTTGACTGTTCTCCATAGTATACCCACTCTACAATACGTTGACTGTTCTCCATAGTAAACCCACTCTACAATACGTTGACTGTTCTCCATAGTAAACCCACTCTACAGCAACCCCATCAAAAGTCTCAATTGTTGGTTTGCGAGACAAGTAGTAGAAACATTACATCAAGTTTTTTTCGCCGCCATAGGTGATGGCAATTTCAGTTTTATTGGGATAAGACCCGGAGTATATCAGCGTTTGGTCAGGATCCAAACTGTATAACCATTTATTTCATGATTACGCATTTGCAAACAGCAAACGCAGAACGGGCGACTTCTACGGGAGTTGTCTGACCAGAGTCTGCCGTTTGTTTATGGTATGATATACATGTAGATTTAATTCAGCAGAATCTGTCAAAGCCAAAATATTCTGTATTCATACGCCATTATAAAACAATCTAATTAATATTCATGATATAATTTTTTATATAGATATTCATGGAGTAAGGGTTAACACTGATTATGTTACTTGCGCAGTGTTACTCATAACGGGTCACTATAGGGCGGTTCTTGGTTTCCCCTCTGACTGACAATGAACGGAGTATAATGCAAAGCTCGGTCTAGTGTCTTCTGTGCACGGTAGAGCCTCTGGGGTCTTCCGCCACCTGTAATTAGCTGGACATGACAGAAATACGGCTGACCCATTCCTTCATACACGGTAGAGCCTCTGGGGTCTTCCACCACCTGTAATTAGCTGGACATGACAGAAATACGGCTGACCCATTCCTTCATACACGGTAAAGCCTCTGGGGTCTTCCGCCACCTGTAATTAGCTGGGTATGACAGAAATACGGCTAACCCATTCCTTCATACAAACTCTTGTTTACGCTTTTGCAAACATTAAACAGATTATACCAGTGTAATGCTATGGTCATCGACCGGTATCCGGAGAAATGGGGTAATCGGGAGTGCACCACTGGTTTTGGCCATTTTTCCGATATCGGACAACACCGGTCAAAAAAAATGTCACACATCATTGACAAAAATGGCACCACCCGAAGACCGTCTGGTAATCGTACGGCGTCTGTTTCCAAAGAAAAAAAATGGGGGTCGGCGAGGCAGTGAATACCGACCGAACATCTAATACTAATCGGCCGATTATCCTATGATGTCCGGGCGATAACCGGCCTATTCATCGGATATCGTACGAATAGCGCCCGAATATCCTACGGACAACGAACGATGCTTGTACCAGACCCGGCCGAATGTCTTGCCATGTTCTCCTTCTTTTCCTTTGGGAGGCACCTTCTTAGCTTCTCAAGTTGTTGTTGTGGGTGTGTTGTCTCTTGTGTAGAAACGCGCTATAATGTTTTACACGGCGACGGACGTGGGGTTTATATAGTCCGCCCGATGCCCGGCCGAAGTCCGGTAGGTGACAGGCAGATGTCTGTAACATATCTGGTCCACACCGGTTTAAGCCGATCGGACATCAGTGGGCTACTTACCAATGTGTAAAACAGACATCGGCCGGATATAGTCCCATGTCCGGTCCCAAACAATTCTCCTCTGAGGCTACATACACCCGCCGATTCCCGCTCGATTCCCGGCCGGATATCGGACGATACTTAAACGATGTGTGAAGGATATGTGGCCTATTATCAAACACCGGAGAAATTTTAACTTCGAGTTAAAACTCTTCGGGGCACCTCCCCGATGCTGCCTGAGAGCCCCGGCCACCGGCCGGCCATGTTTGGTGTCCGACCGGGGACCAGGCCAAAAATGGCTAAAAATCATGCCGGGGGTACATCCTAAACCTAATCGGAAGGGGTTGTGACCAAAGCGTAAGCTAGACGAGACGTCCCATACAGGGTATGCTGGACCAGACCTCCCATACAGGGTCTACTAGACCAGACCTCCCGTACAGGGTCTGCTCGACCAGACCTCCCATACAGGGTCTACTAGACCAGAACTCCCATACAATTCTACTAGACCAGACATCCAATACAGGGTCTGCTAGACAAAACCTCCCATACAGGGTCTGCTATACAATACCTCCCATACAGGGTCTGCTAAACCATACCTCCCATACAGGGTCTGCTCTTTTTTATCATGAAAACATAATTGATCTGATACAGCTGCTCCTCTGCCTCAACCATTTCCTTCATAGAAAGGTTTCTGGTCTTTGTAGAAAGTAGACCCAGACCACACGGCCCCTAGAGCGGCAGTCTCACTACAGGGGTTGTCTGATCAGGGTCTCCTCTACTTGCTTATGAACATTTTAGATCTTGAATTCAGTTTCTATCAATAGCATAACTGCACGTGTACATGTCATTATACAAATTTAGTGATTATATATGCATGGTGACAATTTTTCTGACATGAATATTCAACAAGGAAATGATTAAAGCTGCGTAAAACAGCTATACAAACTCGACGTTTTCATAGAATAACGTGATTAGGGAAAATATTACACCTAATTTCATCTTCCTTGTAAAGCTGAATATTTTAACTTTTATTACGCTAAACCTGACTTATGTTTGAAAGCAGCATAGATCCAGATGACACGCTCGGCTACTCGGCATTCATCAATACCCAAGCTTAGATCAACATGAGACGATGGGTAACACGGCATTCATCAGTACCCAAGCTTAGATCGACACGAGACACTGGGTAACTCGGCATTCATCAGTACCCAAGCTTAGATCCACACGAGACACTGGGTAACTCGGCATTCATCAGTACCCAAGCTTAGATCCACATGAGACGATGGGTAACACGGCATTCAGCAATATCCAAGCTTAGATCCACACGAGACACCGAGTAACTCGGCGTTCATCAGTACCCAAGCTTAGATCCACACAAGACACTGGGTAACACGGCATTCATCAGTACCCAAGCTTAGATCCACACGAAACACTGGGTAACACGGCATTCATCAAAACCCAAGCTTAGATCCACACGAGACACTGAGTAACTCGGCATTTATCAGTACCCAAGCTTAGATCCACACGAGACACTGAATAACTCGGCATTCATCAGTACCCAAGCTTAGATTCACACGAGACACTGGGTAACTCGACAATCATCAGTACCCAAGATTAGATCCACACGAGACACTGGGTAACTCGGCATTTATCAGTACCCAAGCTTAGATCCACACGAGACACTGAATAACTCGGCATTCATCAGTACCCAAGCTTAGATTCACACGAGACACTGGGTAACTCGACAATCATCAGTACCCAAGCTTAGATCCACACGAGACACTGGGTAACACGATATTCATCTGTACCCAAGCTTAGATCCACACGAGAAACTGGCTAACTCGGCAATCATCAGTACCCAAGCTTAAGTCCACACGAGACACTGGGTAACACGGCATTCATCAGTACCCAAGCTTAGATCCACACGAGACACTGGGTAACTCAACTTTGTCGCCAACTATATCGTTTCCGAGTAAATAAAAACACGGTTTTCTGAAGGTATTTGCCCCTAGTAATCGCTAAAACGGAGACAAAGTATGGGGTATTTGGTAGCAGCGTGTAGATAATACATTTTTCTTTTTATATAATATTTGTTTTGTAGGAAAATTCCCCTCCGGTCGAAAATAATTGCAGTTGAAGCGGAGCACCCGTGGATCGGATAGCCCGAGAGTTATTTGCCTTTCTCTTATATAGAATATACGAAATTTCAGCTTTGTCTCAAAACACCACAGGCTTTATTTTTTCGGCCCCAAATGTTACAAAACGTCAATTTAGGGACATTTTAACTTATTTCATGAGCCTGTGGTTTTATAGGACAACAGACACAACACCGGTTGTAGTGATTGAGGTGTCTTTGGGTAACACGTGTCTAAATGAAATCTACTTTATTTGTACCTTTAAATGCTATTGGCTGCAAAAGGTAATAACTATAGTTAAATTTAGTATAAATATCTGTATTGGAGACAGGTGGCAGCTTAATGCAGGGTGATATTTATGCTTTGATTTCACCCCTGTATTAACCCTTTCGCTGCCAGTGCCGGATCTGTGATTACCTATGCAAACAGTTTGGATCCAGATGAGACGCAGAGTAACTCGGCGTCTCATCTGGATCCAAACTGTTTGTTATTGTTACTATGTTTTTGAATTTTTTTTAAAGAAAATCAAAAGAATGATAATTTGTAGCAGACGACAAAGTTAGCAGACGACAGAGTTAGCAGACGACAGAGTTAGCAGACGACAGAGTTTGGCAGCAAAAGGGTTAAGCAGTCACATGCTTTAGAGTAACTCAATTCTTCTCTACTAGAATTCCTGTTTAGAGTGGTTTTACTGTGTATTCTTCCGTCGTCAAGGGTGAAGCTGAGATGCCATCCAGAAGAGGCACTGGACATCTCGATCTCTCATCAGATCCAAACTGTTTAACCCTTTGCTCTATGAATATTCATATAAGAAATAATTACCTCATGAATATTACTTAGATTGATACATACAGGAACTTTTGACCAAGTCAGAAAGTATAGAAACATATCTATACTATATCATAAGCAAACGACCATCGGATCCGTCTGAACTAGGTCTTCTCTGCTTGCAAAGGCGTAGAAATGCGTATTTAAAAAAAACTATTTATGGAGCAAAGAATTAATTAGATTACTTGTTATAATAGCACATGGACAAATAAATTTTCGGTCGTAGCAGAAACTTTAGAATCATACCCATAACATACTATAAGCTCATAGATCAGATGCTGATCAGAAAACTCCCATAGGTTCCGTCTGACTTGGGTCTACTCTGTTTGCAAAGGCGTATTTATGGAGTAAAGGGTTTTCATGAAACAAAATAAAGAAGACAGGTTTTTATGTGTTCATAAAGTGGAAGCGCGCTATATAAAGTGGTTTAGGAAGTGTTCTCTCTGATTGAAGAACGGCTTTCCATTAGACGCCGTAATACTATTAGGAAATGGTCTCTCTGATCAAAGTACGACTTTCCGTTAGACAATGGCAGTACTAGGATTTGATCGTTGATCAAATAACGACTTTCTGTTAGACTCTATGCCACTCTGTTAGTTTCAAATCTCCATTACTGTCCTTGAAGGTCAGGATCGTGAATTTGAATGTTAGGATCAGTTATATGTGATTTTTTCAGAGTCAATGTCATCACTGATATGGGTCTACACTGCCATCTAGAACTATTGTCTGCTGTGCTGTGCTCTTTCTTGTTTGGTGGTGTTTAGGCATTGTGGCATGTGTGTGGTGCTCCCAGTTTTCGCATTTTTCTCACTTTTGCATCCCGGTGAGAGGTAGAGTAAATTGACCTCTCATCAGGATTTAAACTGTTTATCCATTACTCCATGAATAGTCATGGACAAGATAATGACATCGTGAATATTAATTTGATTATCTTTTTTGATGACTTTATGTACATAAGTTTAAGACATAGGTTTAAGACATATGTTTAAGACATTGGTAATGCGTTTATAGTATACATGTTATCATATAGGAGCCGTCTGATCGGGGACTACTCTGTTTGCAAAGGGTCAAAATGCTATGGACTATCTCGACTTGAAAGGAACACAACTATATGTGAAACTGAAAATAACCAATCCTAATGGGACTGCTATTACCAGGACCTGTAAATTTATTTCTACAGGCTTTATTTTCATCAACCGAAGTTACACTACGAAACAAAGTTATTACTACGTGTAATTACAATCCATATACTGCCATGATTCAAACATTAGTGCATTATGGACAGGATGCTACTTCTTCACAGTTATTATCTCAAGTATTCACCAAAGATGATAATGACCATCCAGAGGACTGTGATCCTACAGGCGCAATTAATGGTTTGTTTTTAAGACAAGCCTCGTACATTGATGGATCCAAAACTGTTGATCTGCAAGGATCAATTTATCATAGTTTGTTCACAACCA
The DNA here is from genome assembly GCA_963576725.1 of Azorinus chamasolen. Lineage (NCBI taxonomy): Eukaryota > Metazoa > Mollusca > Bivalvia > Cardiida > Solecurtidae > Azorinus > Azorinus chamasolen. The sequence goes on along the minus strand of OY755250.1, from coordinate 52,980,476 downwards.
AAAGATTCTTACAAAATTGAAGTGTGTCTGAAATTCTCCCGCAGTTCTGCAGCATTTTGTTTATCTTCTGGCGATACTGCACCAGATTACAAAATTGAAATTCTTGATGCATACTTACTTGCGAGGAAAATCAGAGTCAATCCTGCACTCGTTATAGCCCATTCAGAGATGTTGAAGACCATTACAGCAAAATATCCATTCAATAGAATCGAATGTCGTTCTCAGAGTATGGCTGCTGGAAGTACAATGTTTACATGGGATAATCTCTTTCAAGGTCAACGACTTAATCGAGTGGTGGTTGCATTTGTAAAATCAAAAGCAGTCTCTGGAGATTACAAATCTAACCCTTTTCATTTCCTTAACTGTAATATTCAAAGTATATGTTTATATGTTGATGGAGTTCCTGTAGGTGGAAATCCCTTAAGATTAGACTTTAATGCTGCTAATGGTCAGACCTGCGTGCGAGCTTGCACAAATCTGTTTCTCATGAATCGCGCTTGGGGAAAAGATGCAGGTCTTAATATAAACAAAAGCGATTTTATAAATACATCTCCATGTTATTCACTTTTCAGTTAGAACCTATTTTCCCTGAAGATAACACTCCATTTTTGTCACTCGTGAAATCAGGACATGTAAGATTATACGTTCAGTTTAGACAAGCGCTGACAGAGACAATAAGTTCTGAAGGGTGGTGATCCCCCGAAAGCAAAAATTGCAACACAAAAAGAGAAAATTGCAGACTCGGTTTTATTGAGTCTGTTCATGAGCAGTAATTGAAAGTGCAACACTGCTCACGCCCCCTAGCACCGGCTTAAGCGGTATTCAATTTTCAGAACGAGAAGTACTGAAATTCATGATCTCGAATAAGTTGCATTGTGTACGGTGAATCACCTGGGTTTTTTCAAGTTAATAAGGAGAGAGATATAATTACAGAATGAACACATCACAACTTCAGTGCTACATTAAAGAGGAGGTCCCTATATTAATCGCATATTTTCAATAATATCATAAAACTTGGTATTTGTTATGCTCTATCATTATTATGAAGGTTCCCAATTTGAACTTACATCGAAAAATGCCCCTGTGATACAAATAAAGCGATTTCATCAATACTGATAATTTTTGTTCTACAACACAATATTATCGGCCTTTTCCGTTAAATTCTTCCGCGTTTTGCCGATGATCACCCGATCGCTCCATTGTTTAGGTAATAGCTTTCTCGGAAGTGGTCGGAGAATCGCGAATAGGGCGAACAGTTACGAAACTAAAACCCAACCCGAATTAAACTGAAACATCGGGGAGTAAAACCGGGATCGTCGATATGAAACACATGGATGTTTTGTCATTATAAACGGTAATTGGATGGGGCTTTTTGCGATATACTACTTTTCAGCATATAAACAAATGAGTTTTGTACATTTTAAGTGTTTATGAAACGCGTCAAATGTAGGGACATCCCCTTCAACTGTAGTAACGCATTGAAATGTTAGAAGGTGAGATATTCTCGACTTATGTAGAGGCCGATAAGTATGAATTGGCGTTGGAAGAAGGCAGAGGAACTCGAAGGGTTTAAGGAAGAGAACAGAAAGTTAAAGGAAGGCATTACAAAGGAGGCTGCCTTGAGGGAGAAAGATTTGAATAAATTAGAACAGTATGGACGGAGAAACAACGTTCGGATCAGTGGGGTACTGCAAGACTGTGAGAAACAGGACTCGGCTTCTGTCATTAAGTCTGTTACAGAGATCATGAAGACAAAAGGGGGCTCAAAGATAGCCGAAAAAGATATCGGTATTGCACATCGACTTGGCAAAAGGGAAAGTGGCAAGAACCGCCCAGTGATAGTTAGGTTTGTGAGGCGCCAAACAAAGGTTGAGACAATGAAGTGCGCAAAAGCCCTAAACGAACATGAAATTTTTGTAAATGAGGACCTGACCTGGCTTAACCAACAAGTTTTATCGCCCTTAAGGTTAAAGGACCGTAAATCTGTGGTGAAGTGTTGGTCATTTGAAGGAAAGTTATTTGCGCAGTTTAAAGACAGTACTGACACAGTAGAGATAAAATATAAATACTTCGGGTACTGGTTAGATAAACCATGGCCGAAAAAGGCGAGAAGTGCAAAATCAGACTTTCGGATGAGACCGTCCGAAGTTTTTCACAGTGACAAAGTGATTTTCTGTTGCTGTTGTTGCTTTGGGTTTTTTCTTTCTTAAATTGTGTGGGAATGAATGGCGCGTGACAACATATGCGAGTTTTTAGTTTCATTTGAGACGCTGTGGTCTCAGCATCTCACAAGGATCTAAACAGTTGTGTTAACTATTTGATACCATTGATAGTGCGTTGTTAAGAGATATCGGGTATTTAAAGCAGACCGTGTTGTTGTTGGTTTTTTTGCCACGTGGTTCCTAAAACTTGCATATATTCAAGCATGTTATTTTCTGTCCATCCTTAGACCGGTGCTCCTTTTTAATGTAGATCAGACACCATGTAACGGGATGTCTGATTGGAATCCAAATTGATTTTTGCATAGCCAGTTTTTCCCTTGAAACTGTATTTTAAACGTATTTTAGCAACTATGGGTTCCTGGTATTAGAGGCTGGAAACACTGCACTCGGCATGACCGTAAGCTTTTGGATGCAGATCAGACACCGTGTAACTTGAGCGTCTGAATAGGATTATATCTGTTTTACTTCCTGCTTTTTGCGGTGTGCAGTTTTTCCTGCAATCTTCAGGAAACTGTGTAGTCGGACAAACGTTTTGTAGCAGATCTGGGTCTGACTTTTTCCTGCCTTTAGGGGAAGAAACGTGTGTGGCGTCTGATCAGAATCCAAACCGAAGTTTTGGATGCAGATCAGACAAACATATTTTTGGTGGTTTGGTTTCTGCTGATAGCGGTTATAGACACTGTATCCGTAATGGTTTTTGTTACAGCTTTAGATGCAGGTCAGACAGACGGGAAGGTTATATTTGTTTGTTGTTGATACCGTTTCGACAGAAAACGATACGCTTGCTTTTGACTAGACTTTTATATGTTTAATGAATACATATCAGACACCAAGTTATTTGGTGTCAGATCGGACTCAAAAACCTTTCTTTACCATCGACTTTTAGCCGTTGGAAACTGTACAGTCTGTAAACGCGCTGTACACTTTCTAAAAAATTGATTTACCCTGCTGTTCAGGGCTGTACACATGCAAGGGGTCTGATCAGAATCCAAGTCGAAAATTTGGATCCAGATCAGACGGACAGAATATTTGAAGTCGTTTGTTTTTGTCGTAGACGGCTATAGGACATTGCACTTGTTTATAATTAGGCCTGTAAAGTTACTTTTTGGAAGACAGATCAGACACCGGAAATTGCAGTGTCTGTTCAGATGTGAATATATATAAATATAACAGGAAGTTTGCGTCGAAAATACCCCGGGTCGAAGGTTTAGATCCGGATCAGTTAGCGGCTGTATTACTTGTAATACATTGTACTTTGCTTTTGGATTTAAAATTACAGTTTTGGAGACAGGTCAGACACCAGCTATTTCAGCGTCTGTTCAGATTTCAATACTGCTTGTCCCTGACTCCCGAGACTATACATGAGTGCGGCTTCTTATTAAAATACACTTTTAAGGGTTTCTGTTTTTGCCGAAATCCTTATAAAATGGATTGCGACTCAAACTCTGGCGGAAAACCCTATTGCACGAGCGCTACCTAGCGGGAATTCCCCTAATTATTAATAGATGGGAGTTAATCGTGACAGCACTATGACATCATAGGAAAATCTTTAAAAATCTTCTCACATCAGGCAATCACAAAAGTTATTTTTCATCTCTCAGCTGCCTTTTATCATGTTTTAAACAACTTAGAATGAATCAAACATACAACTATGACCATTCATTGTCTTAGTTAGAACATTTCCAGTCGGATTGTATAAGTTTTAAATTAAAATTCAGAAAAAAAATACTTTTTCATCTCTCTGCGGTGGCACGTGCGATAATTCCATTGTGAAAATGTTTGTTTTTCGGCCGTAAAACTCGTAATAATCGGTCAAACACCCAACTTTTTGTATTTGTTTTCTTAGTTGGACCTTTTCCGATCGGACTAAACAAGTTTTAAATCAAAATTTTCAGCCGTAAAACTCGTAATAATCGGTCAAACACCCAACTGTGAGTATTTGTTTTCTTAGTTGGGTCATTTCCTGTCGCAATATACAAGTTTTACATCAAAATTCAGAAAAAATACCGTTCCCTCTCTCTGGGTGATAGGCCTAGATCTACATGAAATCAGTTCCTCTGCGAAAATATTATTGTCGGCCATAAAACTCGAAATAATTGATCAAACACCCAACTGTGAGTATTTGTTTTCTTAGTTTGGTCATATCCTGTCCGAATATACAAGTTTTAAATCAAAATTCAGAAAAAAATACCTTTTCATCTCTCTGGTGATGGATCTACATGGAATCGGTACCACTGCGGAAATCTCATTTTCAGCCGTAGCCTATTACTCGAAATACTTGATCAAACACCCAACTTTTAGTATTTGTTTTCTTAGTTGGGTCATATCCTGTCCGAATATACAAGTTTTAAATCAAAATTCAGAAATAAATACTTTTTAATCTCTCTCCGGTGATAGATCTACATGGAATAAATCCATTGTGTAATATGTTTGTCACGTAAAACTAAAACAAATCGGCCAGACACCCAGCTGTGAGCATTTGTTGTTTTAGTTAAGTAACACATCTAATTGCAAATGGAACTCATCTGCGATGAAGACGTTTTACATCTTAACTCATGGTCTATGTGTGTTCCGGGATGAGGATCCGATATAGGGTTACTGGAATGTATGTCGTATAGGCCTACCTATACTGTTATTAATCCACCTTGACAAAAGTCAACTCGAGTTTAAAGCCTTCCAGCCACATTTTCTTTTTGGTAACGCCATTTCCAAAGAATATTTCGGTCATTGATCACGGTTGTTTATGTGGTTTCATACTGGTTTTCATGTATTTTGTCGCTGATGCCTGCATATAGCAGGACTCGTGCACATTATTTGAATACATTTGAAATTTGAGTTGTCATTTTCCTGTCCAATGAGTTGACCATAACATTCCAGAGAAAGTGTTTTTCATCGTCAAACCAATGGCAGCTTAATGCAGGTGGTAAGCTTTCTGAAATCTTTCATCCAGAGTCCGAGGTTATTCTAAAAATATTATCCGTCCGGTGATTGAGAAATCCGTCCGCTGATTGAGAAGAATGATGTCGGACTCTAGCAAAAAGGAGCTAAGATAAAGCTACCACACTCGTGTTTATTAAGCGGTCAGTATAGAGAGTCTTGTACTTTTCTCAAATTGTGGTTGAAGAAAATAAATTAATAAACTCTTATTTTTCGTCTTTTGTTTCGCCGAATTTGCTCCCGTGACACAAAGTGCCACAGCGAGTTTTAGGAACCGCCTTGTGTCCGTCATTAAACTTCGTACGTTCTCAAGCGATTTCTTCACAGTTCATAGTACCTATATTGTTTTATAGGTCAGCAGACAAAGAACTGGTCACTATGATGTTAATTCGAGTAAAACTGTAAAATACGATTTGAAATGGCGAGATTAACTGTATTCTCTAAAACATTCTGGCTTATTATTAAAGATTCAATATGTTAACTTTTTCTCCATAGTAAATCCGCTATACAGTGATCCTTTAGGTTTGCGAGAGCAAGTAGTAGAAGCATTACACCGAGCTGGTTATGCCCCCATATAGGGTTGCCCTTGTTCGTACGTACGTCCGTCCGTACGCACATCTAGAATAACTACATGTATACAGTGATCCTTTAGATTTGCGAGGCAAGACGTATTGAAACATTACACCGGGCTGGTTATGCCCCATCTAGGATTGCCCTTGTCCGTACGTGAGTCCGTCCGTACGTTCGTCCGTACGCACATCTGGAATAACTACATGTATACAGTGATCCTTTAGGTTTGCGAGGCAAGAAGTATAGAAACATTACACCGAGCTGGTTATGCATCCATCTAGGATAGCCCTTGTCCGTACGTGAGTCCGTCCGTACGTCCGTCCGTACGCACATCTGGAATAATTTCGTTCTATATCGAGACAAGCAGTAGAACCATTACACCGGGCAGGTTCCTTGTTGCCTTACTTTCGTTCTATATCGAGACAAGCAGAAGAACCATTACACCGGGCTGGTTCCTTGTTTCATTACTTTCGCTCTATATCGAGACACGTAGTAGAACCATTACACCGGGCTGGTGTCTTGTTGCCTTACTTTCGTTCTGTATCGAGACAAGCAGTAGAACCATTACACCGGGCTGGTTCCTTATTCCATTACTTTCGGTCTATATCGAGACAAGCAGTAGAACCATTACACCGGGCTGGTTCCTTATTCCATTACTTTCGGTCTATATCGAGACAAGCAGTAGAACCATTACACCGGGCTGGTTCCTTGTTGTATTACTTTCCCTCTATATCGAGACAAGCTGTAGAACCATTACACCGGACTGGTTCCTTGCTGCATTACTTTCCCTCTATATCGAGACAAGCTGTAGAACCATTACACCGGGCTGGTTCCTTATTGCATTACTTTCGCTTTATATCGAGACAAGCTGTAAAACCATTACACCGGGCTGGTTTCTTGTTGCCTTACTTTCGTTCTATATTAAGCTCTTTTCTTTTAATCTGGTTTCTGGTTTCAATTACTTCGTAAGAATATCAAGTTCTTAACTCTTTTGTCGCCATAGGTGTATTTGTGTTGAGAAATTCAAACTTATATTGATGTAAGACCCGGAGTATTTCAGCGTTTCCTCAGGATCCAAAATTTAGCCCTTTGTTCCATGATTATACCTTTGCAAACAGTAAACCTAGAACGGAGCTGTCTCACCCGAGTCTGCTGCTGTTTGTTTATGGTAATATTATAGATCTAATTCTGACAAGTGTCTGCTGTTTGTTTATGGCATAAATATCTAATTCTACAGGAGCCGTCGGATCAGAACCGGCTGTTTGTTTATGGTAGGTAGATCTAATTCTACACGAGCCATCTGATCGGAACCGGCTGTTTGTTTATGGTAGATAGATCTAATTCTGCAGGAGCCGTCTGATCAGAACCGGTTGTTTGTGTATGGTAGATAGATCTAATTCTACAGGAGCCGTCTGATCAGAACCGGCTGTTTGTTTATGGTAGATAGATCTAATTCTACAGGAGCCGTCTGATCGGAACCGGCTGTTTGTTTATGGTAGATAGATCTAATTCTGCAGGAGCCGTCTGATCAGAACCGGCTGTTTGTTTATGGTAGATAGATCTAATTCTACAGGAGCCGTCTGATCAGAACCGGCTGTTTGTGTATGGTAGATAGATCTAATTCTACAGGAGCCGTCTGATCAGAACTGGTTGTTTGTTTATGGTAGATAGATCTAATTCTACAGGAGAAGTCTGATCAGAACCGGCTGTTTGTTTATGGTATGTTATACCTCTGATCAGAGTGTGTTGCTTGTAAATGGCATGATGTACATGTACATGTAGATCTAATTGTACATGTGCCGCCCGACCAGTGTCTGCTGTTTGTTTATGGTATGTAGATGTAATTGTACAGGTGCCGCCCGACCAGTGTCTGCTGTTTGTTTATGGTATGTAGATGTAATTGTACAGGTGCCGCCCGACCAGTGTCTGCTGTTTGTTTATGGTATGTAGATGTAATTGTACAGGTGCCGCCCGACCAGTGTCTGCTGTTTGTTTATGGTATGTAGATGTAATTGTACAGGTGCCGCCCGACCAGTGTCTGCTGTTTGTTTATGGTATGTAGATGTAATTGTACAGGTGCCGCCCGACCAGTGTCTGCTGTTTGTTTATGGTATGTAGGTGTAATTGTACAGGTGCCGCCCGACCAGTGTCTGCTGTTTGTTTATGGTATGCAGATGTAATTGTACAGGTGCCGCCCGACCAGTGTCTGCTGTTTGTTTATGGTATGTAGATGTAATTGTACAGGTGCCGCCCGACCAGTGTCTGCTGTTTGTTTATGGTATGTAGGTGTAATTGTACAGGTACCGCCCGACCAGTGTCTGCTGTTTGTTTATGGTATGCAGATGTAATTGTACAGGTGCCGCCCGACCAGTGTCTGCTGTTTGTAAATAGTATGGTATATATTTTTATAAAACAATCTAAATAATATTCATGATATTATAATTTCTGACATTGATATTCATGGAGTAAAGGATTAGCACTGATCATGTGTTTATACTTACACGTGTGTTACTCATAAATGGTCGCTATAGCCCCTTCCCTGATAAGGACGACATTTGGCGACTCTGTAAAAGTCTCTTTGTGAAACCATAGTGATAAATAGAGCATTTGCTCCTATAGGAGCAAATGCTTTATTATCACAATGGTTTCAAACTACAAAATTCTAAAACTTTCCTTTTCTCTAGTTAATGCTCCCTTCCGGTTGATTTATTCAAAGAGATTGTATCTAAAAATAGCCTATAAGATAATGGGATAGAGCAGTTCCAAGTTTTCCCTCTGATCAAAGAACAACTTTTTTAGACCCTGACAATGAACGGAGGACAATTTACAGCTCGGTCTAGTGTCTTTGCTCATTTTGAAATACAATATATATCCAATCTCTCTTCCAATATGTAATGAGAATGTCACGCAGTTTGGAATTTGAGTTTTAAATACCGAGATACAAGACAGCGTAACTCCAAAATGTTTATATACGTTAAATTACGTATTCGAATCCCGGTCTGATCGTTTGAATTTTTCATTTGTATTCTAGGTAGCTTTGCGGGAGATCGACGGCTCTTCCCGGATGTAAACTCTTGTCGATGCTATTGCAAACAGTCAACCCAGAACCCAGAACCCGAGGCTGTAAAACTTGTTGCTTGAGTCTGAGTTTTATTAGTATCTCAGTTTTATATCATTGGGTCCCGATCTGGTGTCCCATACAGGGTATGTTCTGTGTGCTCATGGAATCATAATTGCTGGCAGGTGCAGATCTAGAAACGTACTCTGTGGTGTGTGTGTGGGGGGGGGGTACCTTTTTGGGTGACATCACTAGTGTCTGCGAAATTGAATTACAGTACGAATGGAGCGAACTGGGAATTGAAAACTCGGATAAATAATTGTTTTATTTATTTTTATTAGTTCTAGATCTAATGATGTCACTCAAAAATGTTTGAGAAATGTATAGTGGGGGACTAGACCGGCTCTATCTATCTAAATCCGCGCCTTGTTGCCCTCTGTCTTAATCCTTTCCTTCTTATAAACCCCTTTTCGCGCCTTTGTAGACAGTAGACTCAAACCAGACTGCAACTGCATGCGCCTCCTGCCCAGGGTTACCACTGTTTGATATGACTAATAATAGATCTAACTGCAGTTTCTATCGATATAATAATTACACACATACATATGCCATTATCCAATTCAGTAAATAAATATTCATGATTGGCATTATTTCTGACATGAATATTTAACAAGGAAATGAATAAAGCGGCCTTAAAGAGTTATGCAAACAAACGAACGGACTCGACACTTTCATGGACTATCGTGCTGTAGTTAAATATCACCATAATTTCCCCTTCCTTGTAAAACTGAATATTTTGCTCATGAAATAATAATTGCTGACAGGTGCGGATCCAGAATTTCAGATTTTTAAAAGTTGGATGACATCACTAGTGTCTGCGTAATTGAATTACAGCACGAATGGAGCGAACAGGGAATAAAAACTCTTGATTAAAACATTGTTTTATTGATTTTCATTAGATCTAGATCTAATAAAATCACTCAAAACTGTTTGATAAATTTTTAAGGGGCGGGGGGGGGGGGGGGCGGGGGGGGGGGCGGCTAGACCGGCTCTGCCCCTTTAATGCCTCGCCTTACTGCCCTCTGGCATAATCCTTTCCTTTTGATAAACCCCTTTTCGCGCCTTTGTAGACAGTATTCCCAGATAAGATTAAAAGTGCAGGCGCCTCCTGATCAAGGTTTCAGTTATTTTCTATGAATAATAACAGATCTGACTACAGTTTCTATCAAACTGTAATTGCACACGTATACATATGGCATTATCCAAATTCAGTAATTAATATATTCGTGATCTGTATTATTTCGGGCATGAATATTCAACAAGGAAAGGTTAAAAGCGGCGTTAAACCACTATACAAACAAACGAACTCGACACTTTCATTGTGTATCGTGCTAAACCTAAATATCACACCTAATTTTCCCTTCCTGGTAAAGCAGAATATCTTATAACTCTTATCACGCTATGCGAGACATGACTCATCTTTAAAAACAGCTTTGATACAGATGACACACTGAGTAACGCCAAATGAGACGCCGAGTAACTCGACGTCTCATCAACATGCAAGCTGTTTGACACTCGGTCAGTAGGTAATAGCTATACCGAGTTACTCGACATCTCATCAATATCCAAGCTGTTTGACACCCCGTCAGTAGGTAATAGCTATACCGAGTAACTCGGCGTCTCTTCAATATCCAAGCTGTTTGACACTCGGTCCGGTAGGTTTTAGCCATACCGAGTTACTCGACATCTCATCAATATCCAAGCTGTTTGACACTCGGTCCAGTAGGTAATAGCTATACCGAGTTACTCGACATCTCATCAATATCCAAGCTGTTTGACACTCGGTCAGTATTTTTCAGCTATACCGAGCAACTCGGCGTCTCTTTAATATCCAAGCTGTTTGACACTCTGTCAGCAGAAAATGGCTATACCGAGTAACTCGGCGTCTCGTCAATATCCAAACTGTTTGACACTTTGTGCTCATATACACTTATATTGCTAAGAACGATTGGACTGTAATATGCAAACTGATTTTCTTCATATATCCTTGTATTGCTAAGAGCGTCTTGGATGTAATATGCAAACAGCTTTTCTTCATATAACCTTATATTTCTAAGAGCGTCCTTGCTGTAATATGCAAACAGCTTTTCTTCATATACCCTTATATTGGTAAGAGCGTCCTGGCTGTAATATGCAGACAGCTTGTCTTCATATACCCTTTTACCATGCAACGTCACGAAATACAGTCACTTCCTACTAGCATAATATTTTCCACGTCGACGCTGTATTTTGTGAGGTATAGTGCATGTATACTGACCCCACTGGAATGCAAGTTTTGTTCAGCCAATGGGAGGAAAACAGAAGGAGCAAAAAGGCATTATTAAACATAAACATCAAATTTAACACATTTGCTCACCATTGTCTCAACTATTTGTCAATATAAAAGGATTAAATCAAGTGTGTTTATGTTGTAAAAGTCGATGACGTCACTGCATGCCAACATGACGTCAAGTAATACGTACTTGCATGCATTTTCATTCAGGGGACGAAACCGCTTTAGCAATCTTTCTTTTTCTTCATTTTCTCCATTTTTCTTGGAGTTGCTTGATAAAAGAATTACGATATGCTTGTAGTTTGGAACTTCAGCTGTATTTTGGCTCGTCAGAAAAGTAGTTAAATGCTCGCCAAGGCTCGCATTTAACAACTTTTCTAACTCACCAAAATACAGCTGAACTTCCAAACTACTAGCATAGTAATTCTTATTTATCATGCAACGTCACGAAATACAGTCACTTCCTACTAGCATAATATTTTCCACGTCGACGCTGTATTTTGTGAGGTATAGTGCATGTGTACTGACCCGACTGGAATGCAAGATTGGTTAAGCCGATAGGAGGAAAACAGAAGGACGAAAAAGGCAGAATTAAACATAAACATCAAATTAACACATTTTCTCACCTTTGTCTCAACTATCTGTCCATATAAAAGGATTAAATCAAGTTTGTTTATGTTGTAAAAGTCGATGACGTCACTGCATGCCAACATGACGTCACGTAATTCGTACTTGCATGTATTTTCATTCAGGGGACGAAACCGCTTTAGCAATCTTTCTATTTCTTCATTTTTTCCATTTTTCTTGGTGTTGCATGATAAAAGAATTAAGTACTATGCTAGTAGTTTGGAAGTTCAGCTGTATTTTGGCTCGTCAGACAAGTAGTTAAATGCACGCCAAGGCTCGCATTTAACAACTTTTCTAACTCACCAAAATACAGCTGAACTTCCAAACTACTAGCATAGTAATTCTTATATATTGCTAAGAGCGTCCTTGGTGTTATATGCAAACAGCTTGTCTTCATATACCTTTATATTGCTTAGAGCGTCCTAGGTGTAATATGCAAACAGCTTGTCTTCATATACCTTTATGTTTCTAAGAGCGTTCTGGCTGCAATATGCAAACAGCTTGTCTTCATATACCTTTATGTTGCTAAAAGCGTTCTGGCTGTAGTATGCAAACAGCTCGTGTTCATATACATTTTTGTTGCTAAGAACATTCTGGCTGTAATATGCAAACAGCCGGGGTCCTGATGAACGTAAATATATATGGCATCCCAGCATACTACCTTGAGCAAAACTGTTTGACACTCGATCTATAATATCCCAAAAGTTTGTGCGAAGCGGACATCGTACAAATCATATAAGTGAGGGGTTTTAGCAGAAATAATGTTTTTCTCCATACCATTACATCCAATGAAAGAGCCACTGTATTTATTATCAATGTAACCCCCATCACAACTGATTGCTCATGGCAATATGTGTATATTGTTTTATAACATCGATCATCCATGTCTAAAACTCATTGACTCAGCGGATCATTAACAATATCCGTACACATTTTTTGCTGAATATTCATTTAAGAAATAATGACCTGTATTTACTAGCGTTTAATAATAACATACGTATACGGGGAACTATATCATTAAAACCAGCACATACCCTGCCTATAGAAGCCATCTTATCTTGGTTTAGTCTATTTACAAATGCATGAAAATACATTTATTTGAAGGAAAGGGTTGATTCGATAATTGAGAGGCTTTAAAGGAGTACTGTTTTTATGTTATTGCACACGGACTATATAAATGTGCAATGACTCCTGTCTAATCAGAACTTTACGTACAGCGTTGCGATAGTAAAAACCGATTCTTAAAGGAAAATGAAAGTACATGAATGAAAATGTATAGACCGGTCCTTAATAGAGTGTGGTAGGCAGACTATACTGTGCACTGTGCACTGTGTATTGTCTAGTAAATCCGGTCTATAGATAGTGTACTGCATATTTAGAGTGGATACATAAAACTAGCGCTGTCTGCTTTATATTGCATGCTTTTCTGATGAGCTATTTTGTATAGGTACCTATATAAGGCAGCGAGTTTAGTATATCAGGGAGTTCTGCTTCAGCCGTCACTGGGTATATATCTCCAGTTCTCCACAGCAATCCCTCGCTGGGGAACTTTTGTAAAAAGAAAAGTTTATAAAACATGTATACCCGACCCCCTGACCTTTGATCTAGTGACCTTAACTATAGAGGTCATCTAGTGGTCATGACTAATTACCACAGCAACTTTGAAGATCCTAAGCCAAACCACTCATCATTTATTGATCTGAAATCATTTCACAAGTTTAGGTCATGGTGACCTTGACCTTTGACCTAGTGACCTCAACACTATAGGGGTCATCTAGTGGTCACGACCAACTACCACAGCAAGTTTGAAGATCCCGAACCAAACCATTGAGCAGTTATTTATAGGAGACCATTTCACCAGTTAAGGTCATGATGACCTTGACCTTTGACCTAGTGACCTCAAAATCGATAAGAGTCATCTAGTTGTCATGACCAACCACCACATCAAGTTTGAAGATCCTAAACAACACCATTCAGCAGTTATTGATTGGAAACCATTTCACCAGTTAAGGTCAAGGTGACTTTGACCTTCGATCTATTGACCTAAAAAAAAACAAGGCTCATCTGGTTGTCATGGCCAACCACCACAGTAAATTTGAAGATCCTAAGCCAAACCCTTGAGCATTTATTGATTACAAACCATTTCACAATTTATGGTCATGGTGACCTTGACCTTTGACCTAGTGACCTAAAAACATCAGGGCTCATTTAGTTGTCATGTCCAAGAACCTAAGCAGATTTAAAGATCCTAAGCCAAACCCTTGAGTAGTTATTGATCAGAAACAATTTTAGCAGTTAAGGTCATGTTGACCTTGACGTTTGACCTAGTGACCTCAAAAACAATAGGGGTCATTCAGTGGTCATGTCCAACTACCGCAGCATGTTTGAAGATTCTAAGCCAAACCATTGAGCAGTTATTGATCGGAAACCATTTAAGTAGTTAAGGTCATGATGACCTTGACTTTTGACCTAGTGACTTAAAAAACAATAGGAGTCATCTAGTGGTAATGGCTAACCACCTAAGCAAATTTGAAGATCCTAAGCCAAACCCTTGAGCAGTTATTTATCGCAAATCATTTCACCAGTTAAGGTCATGTGACCTTGACCTTTGACCTAGTGACGTAAAAAACCCAGGGCTCATCTAGTTGTCATGACCTAACACCTAAGCAAATTTGAAGATCCTAAACCAAAACCTTGAGCAGTTATTGATCAGAAACCATTTTACCAGTTGAGGTCATGGTAACCTTGACTTTTGATCTAGTGACCTCAAAAACAATAGGGGTCATCCAGTGGTCATGACCAACTACCACAGCAGGTTTGAAGGTTCTAAGCTAAACTCTTGAGCAGTTATTGATCGGAAACCATTAAACCATTTAAGGTCATGGTGACCTTGACCCTTGACCTAGTGATCTCAATTATTGATTGGAAACTATTTCACCATTTTTGTCAGTGTGACCTTGACATTTGACCTAGTGACCTCAAAAACAACATGGGTCATCTACCTGTCATGACCAACCACCACAGCAAGTTTGAAGATTCTATGCCAAGTCGTTTATTAGTTATCGTTCGGAAACCATCGATCTACCGACCGACCGACCGACATGTGCAAAGCAATATAACCCCATTTTTTCAAAAGCGGGGTATAATAAACCTCATTTAAGGTAGAATGTTGCTCTTACTTTTATTCTCTTTTCTGGACACAACATCCGTTTTTTCTGTAAATTATATTCTAAAGCTCTGAAGTTATAAAGTGTTTCTAAATTCTAGTTCCTTAGTTTGAACCCGAAGACGTGTAAGATTTCTAATCTTACTCGTGACTCTCAAATAAAGCTAATACAGAAGAATGAAAAGAGAACTATAGACCGGTTCTAAATTGAGTATGAAAGTACAGGAAAGTACAGGAATGAAAACGTATAGGCCGGTTCTTGATGGAGAATGAAATAACAGGAAAGAGAATGTATAGGCCGGTTCTTAAAGGAGGTTAAAAGTACAGGATTAATGGCCGTTATTAATGGATGATGAAAGTACAGGATTGAGAATGTATGTGCCGGTTATTAATGGAGTTTGAAAATAAAGGATTGAGAACGTATTTGCTGGTTATTACTGGAGATTTAAAGTAAAGGAATTGATAGCGTATAGGCCGGTTCTTATGGGGGTTGTAGGTCTGTCTTTAAATGTCACCCTGCATTAAGCTGTCGTCTGTCTGGAGCTATATTGATAAATGCCCTTTACTTCATGAATATGTATGTAATAAATAATTACCGCATGAATATAAATTAGATACATTGTTATAATGAAACATGGACATGCGAATGTGTTTTCCAGACATAAACTATTTTGTATAAAAAAGTCAACAGAGCAGATCCTGATCAGGCATCAATTCTAGGATCCACTCTGTATGCAATGGCATAGAAATGCGTTTGTATGGAGTAAAGGT
This sequence comes from Azorinus chamasolen, assembly GCA_963576725.1. NCBI lineage: Eukaryota > Metazoa > Mollusca > Bivalvia > Cardiida > Solecurtidae > Azorinus > Azorinus chamasolen. Next base: position 52,964,793 of record OY755250.1, on the reverse strand, counting down.
TTATTTTGATAGTTAGAAAAGCGTGTTTTTGTGTATTGATAAATCACCAAAGGCAAACCTCTCATCCTACGTTAAGCTGTCACCCAGGACCTCTTGAAGATTGATATTGATATCAATTTGAGTGTCTGATAAGCAAGTTATTGTTTATTGATAAATCACCCCAGATTACTCGGCAATTCGTCGATAGATATAACTCATAACTTCATATATATTCAAGTTACTATTAATTTTTTCATGAATTGTTGATCTGGATCAAACTATTTGCCAATATAATCAGACAATTATACTCCCAAGCTGAGATGATATCGACTAATCCATGTCCAAATTACGAAATAATGTTTCAAACTTGTTTTAATTACCAAAATTGCAAAAGTGCTGATCTTCCAGGATCGAAGCTGTTTGACATTATTGGTTGATTTGTCAGGAGAGGAGAAGGTGGAAAATTAAGTTTTGACTTTGCTACAGAAGACAACTGTGATATTTAGCCGTTTACATAGAGGATCTTACATGAGTGTTCTTGATTATCGGATTTATTAAATGAGTCTTTTTAAAACGATACAAAACGAGCTTTAGCGATTTTTTTTATCGTTTTAAAAAGACGAATTTAATAAATCCAATAATCATGAACACGAATGCAAGATTCTATTTATAACATAACAAACACAAATGTTTTTTGCAGCCAATATTCCAGCAGTAACGTGGATTGTAATAAATTATCCTTACATATAGAAATGATGAATGAAATACATTAGGTTGGCTAAATAACTGGGACAAAGTAGGTCCAAAATTTCCAACTGTTTTTTTGACTAACTGTCATATCAACCAGGATCTCATTTAGACCTCTGTGATATTCAATTGAACTGTGATAGTTTATGATAACAAAAACCTACAGAAACACGTCACAATAATTTTGAGTTACAGTTTCGACATACAAACACGTCACATTATGACGTCACTGTACACAACATGTGTCTGAATAAAGTGCGCCATTTGCTAATAGTTTAAACGAAGAATACGCACAGTTCGCCTACACGTGCGACCAGTTCTTTGCCATCTATCGTGACTCAATCGTTGACAGGTAGGTCACCATCCGCTAGTTTGTTTGTTTTGACAGCGCGTATGAATACAGTTCGGTCTTTCGAATGTTATTCTCTAGTGAATATATGCCCGTGAATATCAAAATATATAAGATAGTGTTACGTCGCGCTGAAGCCACGAGTTATGTTATAATTATTAATATTTGCAAAATATTTCACGATGTCACGAATATTCATTAAACAAATGGACCACGAATGATTTGGGTATTACAGAAACTAGATCCAGTCCAATGTTATAAATAAAATTAAGCAGAGCAGGCTATTATCTGTTCCTTTTGCATAATGTCGGAAATGTGTATCTTCAGGTATAGGGTTGACAAGCATATTAAATATAAAACTTAAGATATAAACAATTCCAAAATTGCTCACATGTCATGGATAACCATCTACTCCATCAGTACGCTTTTATGCGCCTTTGCCAATAGAGTAGACCCAGATCATACGGTTCCTACGAGAATTGTGACCAAAATCTACTCATTGTGCTACTAATATAATATAAATATGATTCCACAGTTTATACAATGACCAAAATCCTTCAAGAGGACCGGAGCAAAGTCCACACGGCATCACTAAATTTTCTATAGGATTCAAAGTGTATTCATACGCGGTATAAATAACCAGTTCATCATAAAACAAATGTATTCATTCATTTTATTACCCCTTTACACCAGGAGTATTCATGTAAGACTATCAATTAGAATACTTATTATAATAGCACATGGGCAGTACTAGAAATGTGTTTATGATACACAGATGCCCCTGCTTAACGACAACGAAATGGAAACGCTGTGCTATCCGGATAAAAAGTAGCACATATAGTCAGTATGTTCATCACAAGGCGGGTGCATATAGCATTGCTCCTGTTCGTCCGTTGTACGTACATCCGTACCTCCCACAAGTCGTATGTGTCCAACTCCTCACTCATACACCAACGGGGGATTTACTTCAAACATTCACAGATGGACAATGTTGATGTGAAGATGAACGAAATATTTGGTTGTTTTCGCTCCGAACGTGTCTAGTACATTTTACTAGACTTATGGGACTTTGCAATTTTCTTCACTTTATAACATAGAGTGAAACGTTTTTGATTCGGAAACAATATCGCTAGGGACATTCTTGTCCTTTTGACATATTTGTGCTAGTTTTATTGTTATGTTTCTGATGTAAATCCTCAAATTGTAATTATCAAATATATATTGCCATCTAGAGCTTGAAAAAAGGTTCTGAATATAGATAAATGCATATATATTTTACCGCAGTACTTTTGTATAATACTAGACCAAGCATTATCTAAATATTTACGTGATAGATAAGCTGTTTCCTGATTTTGCAAACTGCGTATATTAGGATCAGACAACTCCATCATGTATTCAGTTTGCCCGTGGAGTATTTTATCCAGTGAACACGCTTGACATTTCGTAGACAAACTGGAAAAGGGCAACGTGTCAGACACTGTTTCCTTAATTTGAAGATAATGGGTAAATGTCAAGATCACATATTTAAAAAAGGTACGCGATACTCCGCAGTGCCGAAATGCATCCACAGAAGAGACCTTTCAAGCATTGTGCAAAAGAGAAAATGGTATATATGTTATTTCTGATAAAGGTTTCTGAAGTCTAAGGTCAAGGGTCAATGTCATATCGTTCTGAAGATGGTATACGACACGCTCTTTTTATCACAATGGTTTCAATACTACACAATTATATAATTTTCCCTTTCTCTAGTTATTGTTCCTTTTCGGTAGATTCATTCAAAGAGGTTGGGTCTAAAAATTGCCTATGGAGGAAAGGGTTAATCCAGATCCTCGTAGAGACATATTTTCAAACAATGTAGACCCAGGTCAAAGGACTCCAATAAAGGTAGTTTGATCAGGGTCGGTTCTGCTTGTCTATAATTACATGGATCTGATCATACAATGTCTGCAATGGTATGTGTTCAAAGCCATTATAAAACAAATCAAAATTAATATTCAAAAGTTCCTCTTTAAATCATATTCTCCACGATCATGTAAATCAGGAGAGCTCCTGATGTCACCTACTGGCCAGGTCTGAACTGATTGCAGTACCAAAAAAGCGAGGGCTTACGCAAGCGTAAAATGGATGCGTAAAACATGTTTAAGCAGAGTAGGAGATGAAACAGAGCAACATTATTAGTAAGTAAATTAGATTATGCACAGTTTCTTTCGATTTTCATTTTTCTGCACTCTCTTCATTTTTCAAATAAACCGAACAAAAACACCATCATCGCAGTCAAGCGAAGTCAGTTCAAGTAATATTTATCTAAAGTCTGAGATTTACAATAGCAGTACATGTAATAAAAAAGCTCTGCAGAACTTTTAAACCGACCGACAAGCAAATATATGGCAAAGGAATTGACACGAACACACATATAACATGTAAGACATGCAATTAATAGTAAGGTTTGAGCTAATGGCTAAGTTGAAAACCTTACTTCTAGCATACACAATTTTTCGGTAAATAGAAAATTGAAAAGGTGTGAGTAAATATATTTAATTACTGAATAAATTAAATTGTAATAAGAATGATTGTTTATTAAATTGGTTAACGTTTTAACAGCATATTATTTACTCATACAGTCAGTTAACACCAGCAATATGAGTGAAAACTTTTCTAAATAAAAGCAATACCTAACAGTACATGGAGCATCACATAACCATTGACAGCAAAATAGTTAAACCCACATGAAACAAGAGTAAGATCAAAGAAGCATTTTATACTGTAACACTTCTGTATAAAAGAGCCGGTCAATAAAACAAGTGACAGCTTAACCCATTCCTCCATAGGCTATTTTTAGACCCAAACTCTTTGAACAAGTCTGCCCAAAAGGAGCATTTGCTAGAGAAAATTAAATTTTAGAATTTTGTAGTTTGAAACCATTGGGAGCAAAGGCTCTATTTATCACAATGGTTTCACAAAGCGACTTTTAAAGAGTCGCCAAAAGTCGTCAATATGAGGGAATAAGTTAATACAGGACGAACGTCCTTTGGGAGCTTTCTGTATGACTTTCACCTTGCATTAAGCAATCACCTGTATAGGAGGTATAAATTCCTCTTTACTTACAGCTCGCTTTAGAGCTGTTACATATGCTCGCTGTTACAAATAGCAGAGGTACGCATTACACGCCTCACGTCTCTTATACTGAAAATTATCGGACACGTACACCAATTATGTTGGTTTAAAACATACATTACTTGTGTTACGTAACTAATGGAAATACCACAAATATGTTTGGATGTACCAAGCTGTGTGATAAGGGTGTAGAAAGGAGATAGTCTCGACTTTTAAGCGTTCTATATTTCAAATTTCAGTGAAAACAAATTAAAATGTGATGTTGGAGAAATAATGCTTCAACCGGTACTGTGTATACTGGTCTTCGCATCGCAATATGTGTTCTAGTATATAGTGTATTCAAAACAGAAATGCACAAATGTGTTAGTTAATTAACCTTTAGCCTGCTTAGCAACTTTTGTTTACAGAATGTTTCACCTAGTACACCTTCAAAATAAAAGCCATAATGAGTTTGTCTACCAAAATGCCATCAGGGTGTCAAACAATTGGGATCCTGATGAGACGCCGAGTCACTCTGCGTCTCATCTGGATCCAAACTTTTTGCATAGGTATTAGTTCATTTGCCAAAAGCAGGCTAAATGTTAGCTCTTTCGCTGCAAATGTCGCACCTGTGATAATCTATGCAAACAGTTTGGCTCCAGATGAGACGCCGAGTAACCATGCATCTCTTCAAGACCCACACTGTTTTATTGAGACTGTTTTTTAACAAATGTAGAAAAATGAAAAAAAATGTAGCAGACGACAAAGTTTGCAGACGACAACATTTGGTAGTGAAAAGGTTGATGTAGGTCGAAAGTACTAGGTCTGGGTCTGAATTCGTTCTCAAGTTTTTGATTGGTCAGATTTCAGCCTTTGGCTCACATCTGACCAATCAAAAGCTTGAGAACTCAAATCTGACCAATCAAAAGATTCCGAACGAACTCAGACTCAACTAAAAAGCTTTATAAGCATGGACCCAGATGTATTAGTCGCTCTCTGTGATAAGGGATCTTATTGCATTGAAAACAGTTTAGAAGCAGATCAGACACCATGTCTATGATGAGATGTCTCATCAATCTCTATGCTGTATGTAAAGCAAGAGGACACAAAACGACATATTCTACTGAGTAAAACACGTTTGATATGAGTATACACTCTTTGCAATACAATAAGACCCATTTCCTAGGAGTGCGGCCCAAATATTCCATATTTCACGATATTTACCACACAAAATGGCGATTTCAACTTCATGAAGTCAATCTTCGTAAATTATTGAAATCGGAATAGTGAATATGTGAGTTTGTTGGCTGAATCATTGCATTGGGGAACTATAAGTGATTAACATTTGTATCGGTATTTCGTACTATGCAATGTATCCCCCTAAATGTCAAATGAAAAATGTCAGGCTCATTTCAAATGAATCATTATTTTCTCTCAGAGATAGTTAGATACTCGTACTGAACACAAAGTGAGTGTCATTCTGGTGACTAACTTCTGGATCTCTAATCACTGGAACTGTATAACCGGTAGCCAAATCACCGGAACGTTACACCAAGTGGACAAATCACCGGAACGTTACACCCACTGGACAAATCACCGGAACGTTACACCCACTTGACAAATCACCAGAACGTTACACCACTGGACAAATCACCAGAACGTTACACCCACTGGACAAATCACCAGAACGTTTCACCACTGGACAAATCTTTGGAACTGTATAACCACTAGACAAATCACCGGAACGTTACACCCAGTGGACAAATCACCGGAACGTTACACCCACTGGACAAATCATTGCAACTGCGTATCTACTGGACATATTACTGGGAGTGTGTACCTATTAGAAAATCACTGTGATCATGTACCTATTAGAAAATCACTTAAACTGTGTATACCAGACAAATAACAGGAACAGTGTACGGTGTAGACGAACCACTGGAATTGTGTTCCTATTAAACAAATCACTGCACCGTAACTGTGTACCTACAACTCACTGGACTCGTATACAAACTAGACAAATCTGAAACTGTTTTCTAATTACACAAATCACTGGACTTTTGTATCTATCAGAAAAAGCACTAAATTTGTGTACCTATCAGATAAAGCACAGAAATTTTGTACCTATTAGAAAATTCATAGGAGCTGTGTACCTACTAGAAAAACTCTGAAACTGTGTATCGCTAGACCAATCACAGGAACAGTGTACCTACTAGAAAAACTCTGAAACTGTGTATCGTTAGACAAATCACATGAACTGTGTACCTACTAGACAATTCATTGAAAAAGCGTACCTACTATACAAATCACTACGCTCGAACTGTGTACCTACATGACAAACCAATAGAACTGTATACCCACTTCCAACCTCAGAGTTGATGATAGGCAATGGACTGACCGCTAACATAGAGAGATGTGTCAACACTGGATTGGGATAAACCAGTGAATGTCATTATTTTGACTAATTTAAGGAAACATGGGTGACATGTCGTGTTATGCATGTGCTAATGGCAACAGGGCTGTTAACTGACCAGATAGCGTATTGTAATTTCGCTTAAGAGGGCTTTAATCTATTTGTTATATAGTATGTAAAATGCACCTTAGACGATGAACATCTTAAATACACTCGCTGTTTCTACTGTTCCAAGAAATCATCATGCTTATCGTTTACTGATAGAAATAGCTCTACATCATAAACAACGTATTCTGACTAACTGTAAATTACAAGATCCAAGGAATCGAACGTAAAAACAGCTTCAACAAACTGTTTTTAGAATGTTTCCCAACTCGAAATGATGACACTGTTCGTTTCAAGCTTAAAGCAGATAAGAAGAAAAGCTAGGACCATTCAATATGCCGTGGTGTTAAACGCATTTAGGTTTAGAACCTAAGCATGGCCATATATTCTAAGTAACAGATAATTGATAAGAACCATGGCTCGACCGTCTAGTTCAGCAATGAATACCAACGGATACCAACGGAATTTCAACAACACCCATTCTTAAAAATATTTCAGGACACGAATAATTTGACGAAAGCACTTGGAGGTTTTAAAACGATAATGTTTGGTTTTAGTGTTGCGGAGGGTGTTTTGGATGGAATCGGATTTACGCTGAATATTATAGTTATAGTAAGACTTTTAGTGCTTTATAGAAACGGAAGCCTTAGAGCATTCCTTAAGCTTGTTGTAAATTTAGCTCTGTGTGATGCACTCATGGCTTTATTGGTATTGTTATTCACATTTAGCGACTGCGCGATGCGGCAGATCGGCAAGTTGGAGAATGTCGATGTACATATGATTATATGTGTAGCTGTGATAGTATCAGGCACTGTGTTCCAAAGCGAGGCTTTATTTATCATGCTGTTTCTGGCCATTGATATACTTATTCTTATGAAGTAGCCCTTGACATATTCTTCGATAATGACACCCGAGAAGGGAACAAAACTCATCCTGTCTTCATGGATACCTTGTAGTTTGGTGTGGATTGTCATCTTTGTACTGTTTATAGTTGAAGCGGAACGAAGCTCGTGGTTTTTAACAATTGTCATGTATGTCAGTATGATGCAGTCTTTGTCATTTTTCATAGCATTCGTAGTGATATATATTACAGTGTTTTGTGAAATTCGAAATACTAGGTCAGCAGGATAAAATGCTGGGTCAGCTGAGAGAAACACTTGATCATCAGGATGAACGACTAGGTCAGCAGGATGAAATACTAGGTCAGCAGGATGAAATAATAGGTCAGCAGGATGAAAAACTGGGTCAACAGGGTGAAAGGCTGGAAAATCATAATTAGAGACTTTCCATAATTGAAGAAAACATTAAGGTTAGAATACAGGGTGTTTTGGCCGAGTTTAAAGCTATTCCATATATACTGCTATATTCCCAATGGCAACACAATACGTTTTGTTTCCAATTTTGATGGAAAATTGGTGTCGAGATCTCCTCCCTCATTTTTATATTTGGTATGCATAATAACTACGAATGGTAGATGTGCAAGACGTGTTTATCGCTGGGCATTGCAGAATTAGCTCCCCATTAACTTTGAATTGTATTGTCATTTTGGCATGAAACATGGGGAGTTGTTGTCTAAGTCCTTCAATTTTGAATGATTCAGTTTATATTTGGTATACAAAAATAACCATGAAAGTAATTTCATTTTGAAAGTAATTGATTTAAAGGTGATGTCGCTACATTTGACGCGGTTCATAAACACTTAAAATATACAAAACTAAATTATGTATATGCTGAAAAGTAGTATATCGCAAAAAGCCCCATCCAATTACCGTTTATAATGACAAAACATCCATGTGTTTGATATCGCCGATCCCGGTTTTACTGCCCGAAGTTTCAGTTATATTCGGGTTAGGTTTTAGTTTCGTAACTGTTCGCCCTATTCGCGATTCTCCGACCACTTCCGAGAAAGCTATTACGTAAACAATGGAGGGATCGGGTGATCATCGGCAAAACGCGGAAGAATTTAACGGAAAAGGCCTATAATAATGTGTTGTAGAACAAAAAGTATCAGTATTAATGAAATCGGTTTATTTGTATCACAGGGGCATTTTTCGATATAAGTTCAAATTTGGAACCTTCATAATAATGATAGAGCATAACAAATACCAACTTTTATGATATTATTGAAAATATGCGATCATTGTAGGGACTCTCTTTTTAATACTTGCCATATGAAAAACAAGAGGGCCATGAGGCCCTAAAGCGCTCACCAGATATAATCCCAGGGGCGGCGGCCATTTTTGACCACAAGAAATCATGTGTACACCCTTGGTAGAGAACCACAAGACAAAGCAATATGCCATTAATTAAAGGTCTAAGCCTTATGGTTTCAGAGAAAAATAATATTTATATTTTCCCCATGAAAAACTGATAAGCCCTGAGGCAGGGCCAAGTTTCGCCAAGTGGTCAGGGTCGTAAGGCAAACATTCTTGGCAGAGGACCACAAGCCACAGCTACATATTTGTAGAGGACCATTAGATCATGTTACATACCAAATATCAAAGGTCTAGGCCTTACAGTTTCAGTAGAGTTTTAAAGATTTTCCAATGAAAAACTAATAAGCCCTTGGGTGGGGTCATTTTTGGCACAGTGCTCTTAATTTGAACAATATTTGTAGAGGACCATAAGATCATGCTACATACCAAATATCAAAGGTCTAGGCCTTACAGTTTCAGAGAAGAAGATTTTTAAATATTTTCCTGTGAAAACTGATAAGCCCTTAGGCAGAGCCATTTTTGGCCCGGGGTCATAATTTGAACAATCTTTGTAGAGGACCATAAGATCATGCTACATATCAAAGGTTTAGGCCTTACAGTTTCAGAGTAGAAGATTTTTAAAGATTTTCCTATGAAAAACTGATAAGCCCTTGGGCGGGGCCATTTTTTGCCCGGGGGTCATAATTTGAACAATTTTTGTAGAGGACCATAAGATCATGCTACATACCAAATATCAAAGGTTTAGGCCTTACAGTTTCAGAGAAGAAGATTTTTAAAGATTTTCCTATGAAAAACTGATAAGCCCTCGGGCGGGGCCATTTTTGACCCCGGGGGTCATAATCTGAACAATGTTTGTAGAGGACCATAAGATCATGCTACATATCAAATATCAAAGGTCTAGGCCTTACAGTTTCAGAGAAGAAGATTTTTAAAGATTTTCCTGAAAAACTGATAAGCCCTTGGGCGGGGCCATTTTTGGCTCGGGGGTCTTAATTTGAACAATCTTTATAGAGGACCATAAGATCATGCTACATACCAAATATCAAAGGTCTAGGCCTTACAGTTTCAGAGAAGAAGATTTTTAAAGATTTTCATATATTACCATATATGGAAAAAATGACCACGCCCTCTGGCGGCCATGTTTTTTGCCGGATCAAAATTCTTTTTAACAACTTTTAAAGTCTATTAACTAAGAAACATTTTGGTGAAAACTATATTCAAATCGGACCAGTCATTCTGGAGAAGAAGATTTTTCTAGATATTGCGTACAGTTGCCATGGCAACCAGACAGATGGCCCCGCCCACTATCTTTTAACAACTTTTGAAGCACCCACCCACAGTATGTATCTGACCAAGTTTGGTTACAATTGGGCAGTCGGTTTCAGAGAAGAAGTCGTTTGAAATTGTTGACGGACAGACGGACAGACGGACGACGGACGCCGGACACAGGGGTATCACAATAGCTCACCTTGAGCACTTTGTGCTCTGGTGAGCTAAAAATAAAAATGGCAGATGTCCAAGACAAACTTTTCATATGTTTAGTAGCAAGCATTGCAGAAATACCTCCCCTTTAACGCAAGGAAGTTTTTATTTCGGCCCTGTTACATGGGTAGTTTGTGTCACAAAAGTACAAAAATGAGTCATGCAGGAAATACCACATACAGAACAAACACTCGCCCGAACAGCAACACAAGGAAACAGCAAATGTACATGGGTAGAAAAAACAACAAGAGACGCACAAAGACAAAACAAACATACAATAGGAGGAAGATGGAAGTACCGCCTTGGAACGGTCAGTGACAAAAGTCACCGGGGGTTTAAACCGGTTTATGGGCGCCCAACCTCACCCTTATTCCATCCCCATCCTAAAAGACAAACAGTGTAAATAAACGTATCCCCTCTCCGACTAATCTACAACAACCGCAACAGCAAATACAGTGGTAAAGTGCATGTATAACAAAAAAACATTTAATTGAACTTACTGTATCCACCTATCGCTAGTGTACTCAATGATTGAGCTGCAAACAGAGTAACTGTAGAAAAGTAATAAAGGGTACGACAAAAATGAAATAGTACAGATATCCGACGTTCTCCTTCCATTTCTGGATTTAAGAGGTCGCCTTCATAGAGTACTAAACCTTTCTTGTCGGCGTACATGCAAAGAGGCCAGCGTGATTGCCAACTGTAAAAGGGTTCACAACCAAACATGCAGTATGTTGTAATAATACAGGATCATATCCCTTTTTAATGAATTGTTTTATATATTTGATGAACAAAGTGAGAAAATGGGTATGTCCAATAATTCTACGAAGTTTGTAAATCACATCACCATAAAATTCAGGATGTGAAATACCGTGTCGCAAAAGTACCTTGAGATTACATTTGTACTTGCCAATAAGCGAGAGATTTCGATAGTAAAATTTAGAGAAAGTATGGGGAATATTCATCACCTATAGTGATAGTTCTAGTTTTGGTATATGTAGATAAACGATAAGTAGGCGTATCAACCATGTGTCCACCATAGCTCTATTGTAACAGAAAAGTGTTTGGATTGAATGGATTGAATGACATATTTTATTTTACTTACAGTCTAACGATGAATCTTCTGCTTGTGAAAGTACTTGTGGTTGGGAGGAGCATTGCAAAGATGGGTGTCTGAAGGAAAGCAACAAATAAGTCCTATTTTTATCTCGACTATACAAAGAATGGTGAAGTTGTCCTGCCAGCCCGGTGTTGGCATCGGCGTCATCACACCGTAGTAACTATTTTCGTTAGATATTTTAAAGAGATTCAACATTTTGAATAGTGTTAAAGATATTTTACTGATACTTCAACTATATACTTCTAATATCACTGGACACATTGTAGTCCATTGTCAAGCAAGTTTGCTTTAAGTTTAATAATACATGTACTGAGAATAGTCGAACGCACTGTCATGTAATAACTCTTGTTTAATTGAACTGCAACAGAAGCTTGGGGGCATACTGCGTGTCCTTTTCTTCTGAATATGTTTTTGAATTATTTTGTTTTATTATTTCTTCTTTCCGTGAACATGTCTGACTTTTTTAGCTCGTCTGTTTCGAAGAAATCACGAGCTATTGTCGTAACTTCGGCATCATTGTTGTCGTCCGAAATCTTAACATTGACCATAACTTCTTCAATTTTTCATTTACAACCTTCATTTTTGGTATGCATGTTCATCTTGACAATGACGACAGTTGCACTTGCTTGTGGTGCTCTTGTCTCAGAGACTGATGATCCAATTTTCACCAACCTTCACAGGAAGGTGGATCCCTATCTGAGTCTTAGAATTTTAAAATGGCCACTGTTGCCTTAGAAATAGCGACACTTGAAAAAAAAGAAAATGATGTGCTCGCTTTGAATGTAACTTTGCAGAAATGTTGTTTGGGATGTGTAGGGTTGATTACATGTCTTCGAATTTTCAAAATGGCCACCAATGTCGTTGAAACTGCAAAAAACCCGAAAATTTAAAAGTCATCAGGAATTGAAACATTACTGATTTTGTAGAACGGATTTCTTGTCAGGATTTCCAAAATGACGACCGTTGACATGGTAACAAGAAAAGCATGAAATCTGATGTGTTCTCTGATGTCATGTCTTGGAATATTCAAAATTGCCACCGTTGTTTAAGAATTTCAAAATGGTGGCCATTGACATCGAAACAGCAAAAGCCATGAACTTTAGTATGATGGTCGTTTCATGACTCTTTTGGATGACTAATGTGTTTCTATCAAAATACAATAATTACAAAGTGCTCAGGGTGAGCTTTTTTGATCACCTGATGTCCGTTGTCCGTCGGCATGCGTCGTCCGTCGTCAACAATTTGAACCTTTAAAAACCTTTTCCTGAATCTACAAGGTTCTTAGCTTTCATCTTTGGAACATAGCATCATCTGTAGGCCCTCTACAAAAGTTATATAAATAATGGCCTTGTGGTCAAAATTGGCCCCGCCCCAGGGTTGCCTTGTTTTCAATAGAAACATGGTGAACATTTGAAAATCTTCTCCTCTAAAACTGGAAGGTTCTAAGCTTTCATATTTGGCACAAAGCATCATATTTATGTCCTCTTCAAAAGCTATCTAAATTATGGCCCTGGGGTCAAAATATTGACCCCGCCTCTGGGGTGAGCAGTTTTCAATAGAAACATATTGTGAACTTTGAAAAGATTCTCCCTTGAAACTGGATGGTTCATAGCTTTCATATTTGGCACATAACATCATGTTCAGGTCTTCTAAAAAGTTATATAAATCATGCCCCTAGGATCAAAAACGGCCCCACCTTCAGGGGAAGCAAGTTTTTCAAAGCTGACTTGCAAGTGGCTATTTACAAACATGTGCTGGTGTCTATTTTAAGCATACATTTAAAGCTAGGTTATCTCCCTTTGCCCTTTTTGTGTCACCTGCCGAGAGGCAGTGTGTCACGTAGGGATCACTTTTCCGTCGTCTGTCTGTGTGTCTGTCCGTGTGTTCATCACACTTTCGCTGTCATTTCTAAACTAAATATATATAAAGCTTTCAAATTTCAAATATGTCTTTCTCACATTGAAGACCATTGATGTAACTAAGGTCCATCACTCTGCATGCAATACTTTTTATACGCCCACCTAATAAAGGTGGTCGTATATTTGGCGTGGCCCTGTCCATCTATCGTTCGTTCGTCCGTCAACATTTTGTTTGTCCGCAGTTTTCTTGGAAAACTGTTTTACAGACATTAATGAAACTTCACACGAAGGTTTAATGTATCAAGATCTGAAGCTGAGTTGATTCTGAGGTTCATTTGACTTGTCGTTTCGGAGTTATGGCCCTTTTATTTAAAAATAATGTAAATACATGCAAATAGTTTGTCCGCTGTTTTCTGGGAAAACTTATTTGAGAGATATTAATGAAACTTCACACAAATGTTTAATGCATCAAGATCTGAAGATGATTTGATTTTGAGGATCATTTGATTTTTCGTTTCAGAGTTATGGCCCTTGTCCTTAAACAATAATGCAAATACATGCAAATAGTTTGTCCGCTGTTTTCTGGGAAAACTATTTGAGAGATATTAATGAAACATCACACAAGTGTTTAATGCATCAAGACCTGAAGTAGAGTCGATTCTGAGGTTCATTTGATTGTTCGTTTCAGAGTTATGGCCCTTTTACTTAACAAATAATGACAATATATGCATATAGTTTGGCTGCTGTTTTCTGGCAAAACTGTTCGACAGATATTAATGAAACTTCACACACATGTTTAATAAATCAATTCCTGAAGCTAAGGCAATTCTGAGGTTCATTTGATTTGTCGTTTTGGAGAGTTATGGCCCTTGCACTTAAAAGAAATAATGCAAATTTATGCAAATATATATGATGATGGACATACCTTTTTAATTTGAAATGATATTTACTTCAATTTTTTTATATGGTTAAACCGTAATATGAATTTTCACATATATTGCGGGGTTTTTGATAAGTCATTTTATTCTAAATTTATGGTCCTTGAACTTTGTGTGTTCGTTGCTTTGTTTGTCGGCCAGCTTTTAGTTTGTCTCTTGTTTTCTGGGAAAACTATTGAAATGATATAAACGAAACTTGACAGGAATGTTTAAGCAACAAATTCTGAATCTGGGTTTATTTTGAGGTTCATTCAGTTTGTCTTTACAGAGTTATGGCCGTTGCACTTTTCAAAAATCTGCAAATACATGTATGAGGATTAGCTGTAACTTTTTATCTAATTAGATATTCACTTCAATTTTTTAAAAAAAATAGTATCACCTTAATATGGAAATCAAGATCTGAAGCACAGATTAGAAAATGTCAACACTTATAAGGCATGTTGAATCAGAGAAAGTTTGCAAGTGGGCGTATTATGCACCGTATGCGGTACTCTTGATGAGTTATTATTAGTTATACAGATCATTGGCGGGGTATCTTTTTGTTTCCTGCTTAAGAAATTCATGTTGCCCGAGCGGTCAGGCGAGGGCTACATGTATTTTCCTCAGCAGGAAATAAAAAGTCAGATATCCCGCCAATGATCTGTATTACGATTTTATTAATACTGCAAAGTTTAATATTTGCAGCAGTTAATTAGCGTTGTTAATGTAGGCGTCGTTTTGCTTCCCCTCAGGGGCCTCATGCTGTAAGGTAAGGGCTTGTCATATCTGTATAATAACCAGCTCATGAATTACAATTATGGATAGAAAGGGATCTTCCAGGAGCATTATTTTCTCATAGGATTGAAAGAATCAGGCGTTAGTAAAAATTTTAGCGTTTCAGCAGACACTATTTTTTAGCATGAGAACGGTTAAACATAATTGACGCACTTCCGACGTCATTTAGATGACGTCAAAATGACGGTTTTATAATATTCAAACAAATAGGCGTTGGAAGGAGCGGCTATACTGGAATTTACAGGTACGTGTACTGTGCATGTGCATAAATAAAATCTGAATCGAATTGGGCGTGGTATGTTTTTGGAAAAGCGAGGGTTTGGGGGCTTAGCACTTTGACAGCATGTGCAGCATCATAGCAGAATAAGGCATTCGTCACGTATCGGGTTCATTTACATTGTTATACAACAACTGTAACAAAAATGTTTCTCAATGGATAACTTTATTCAGCCCCAAACTCTTGTTATTTCGTTTGTGAACGGTTGTTTGGATCGAATCGACGAAGTGAAGCTAGTCGGCCATTTTTAGTTTGTTGTAGCAATGAAGCGAGGCCCTCGACAGGGGAAATTCCATTGTTGCTCATGACTCCGTATATACATCAGAATTTAGAGGGATACACGGCTTTTATACAAGGCTAATTGACCAATCAAAATTGAGGATTTTACTTTGCAGTATAATAATACCCTTTGTTCTGATTTCACTCCAGCATATTGACAGTTTTTGTGTCACTTGCGAGCAGGTGACACATGTGTTCCTCTGAACACTCTTGTTTTTTACAACAACTGGATTGCCTCCCTTGTTGGTAGTAAATCTGCAGTAATATAGCAGACCCAAACTAAGGAAACAGGCAAGGTTTTACGCAAGCGTAAAATGGCTGCGTAACGTCTTTAAGCAGGATAGAAGAAAAAGAAGGAGCAATATTGTTTAGTAGTTTTAAGTAACAGATACATTGGGAAAACATGACTGTAATGTATAAATTAACAGCAGAAACGGGGGAATGTTTTAATGAGCCATGATGCATAATACCTGTGTATGACACCAATAATACACATTACCACGAAGTAATACAGATCAATGGTATCCATGCACAATTGTGAAATATTCGAAACGGTCAACAAAACCACGAGTAAAAGGTCTCGGCTAAATAACTTTACCAAATACAAAATTCAAACAAAGGACTTATACTTTTCAGGCACGTACCCAGGTGGGGGGCTCGGGGGCCCGGGCCCCCCAGCTGGCTGCCAAGATACCATTTTTATTAATGGGCCCTTTTTAGTTTTCCCTACCGTTTTGAAATTTTACCATGGCAATTTTTTTAGTGACCGATATTTGTGGGAGATTATCTGTTAGTTCTCTACACATAGACAGACCACCTTTATCACGCTGTCATTCTGTGATACACGCTTGGACTATTTTGGTATGGACCAATCATGGTAATCCCCAGCGGAGAACACCCGAATTACGCATTCACGAGTTGGTTCCGGTTTTCGCTATACTTGAGTTTAGCAAATAAATTGTTCAGGAACCAGTCGTGATAAAATGCAAATTGCTACGTTGTCCACAAATACTACATGTGGCATGTAAATTACTCAAGCGTGGAGACAATGTCGCAAAACGAGAGGACGGGGGTGACATATCAAGACGCTAAGCAGTATGCTCTTCGACCGATAAACGTTTTACTGTATTGATCAATAACTAGTAATGAAAGAATAACTCCGAACATTCCGAATGATAAAAAAGTATGAATTAATTTTTGTAAATTGAGATTGTCCTAAAAAATAGGTGAAAAACACACCTTTTGCCATTGGGAATATAGCCAAATAAAAAAAACTTTTATTGTAAAATAAGATAACAATGGAATATCTTTTTCATTGTACATGTATACATATTTCTGTTATAACCAGGTGAGCGATTAAGGGCCATCATGATCCTCGTGTTAAACTGTTACATTTAATGTTTGTAGTTTTGATCAGGGTTGTTTTCACATTTTGAAGAAAGAACTAGTGTGATGCTATGGTAAGTTGAGTGTATATTTACTTGGATATTCTGCTTTTTTATATAATTTGGTAATGTTCAGAACACCCCCCCCCCCCACCACCCCACCCCCAAAAAAAAAAAATCTATGTATTTACATTTCAGTTATTCATACTTGCCCAATCTTGAAAATAATATTTTTTAGCCATATTGCATAAAATCAATTAATTTTGAAAATTCCAAAGGATTTTCATTATGATCAATGAATAAAAGAATGGTCATTTTCTTTTAAAAGTAAATATATTTATATAGACAACTGATATACTTTTGTTTTCTTATTTTAATAAATAAATGGATTTGATTTTCAAAAAAATGTTTTCTTTATTACTTTTAATTGTGTTCTTGCCAATCTTGGTAGATCAACATGCATGTCTTTAAATAAAGACAAAAGCAGATGTTAGTTCTGAGGTTAATAATGCCGAGTCTGTCCATAGCATTTTTTTTAAAATAATGATCAAATGTCTGTCTGTTTGTCAAAGGCAACACTTTAATCATATGTCTGTCTGCCTGTCTGTCAATGGCAAAAGTCTTTAGTCAGTCTGTCAATGGCAAAAAACTTTAACCAAGATCACGTCTGCCAATGGAAAAAAGGCATGATCACATGTCCGTCTGTCTGTCTGTCAATGGCAAAAACCTTTAACCAAGATTACGCCTGCTATGGAAAAAATGCATGATCACATGTCCGTCTGTCTGTCTGTCAATGGCAAAAAACTTTAGCCTTGATCACAACTTTTGTGTTAGGGTGATTTGTACGAAGTCCATACATTGAAACATTGGTGATCATTCATCATGTATTAAGTCTCTGCACTGAAATCCAGGTGTAAAAGGAGCCGATTTCCTATATTATAACATAAAATTATATATTGATAGAGTGATCCAGATAGCAGGAAATTGCACCATTCAATGCGGCATACCAAAAAAAATTCGGCTATCGGGAGGGGTGTACCCTCCCCAACTAGGCCCCCCCCCAGCAAAAATTTCTGGGTACGGCCCTGCTTTTACAATATTTTTGTACAGAATTGTTTTTAAACCAAAATCACGTAAACTAAGGGTGCTAACCAAAAGAAAATGAGAGAAAAAGAAATTAAGCTTCCGCCGAGGATCGAACCCGCGACCTCACATTTCCTAGGCCACCGTTATAACCGTTCGACCACACTGACTGCTACAAATGGAGACGTGCTTTTAAATCATTTATACCTAATACACTAGCATTTTCACTGGCAGAAAAGAAGCAAATAACATCGACAAAAATATTTGTCCCCGCTAAGAAAAAATGTATGAATCAGAATAAGTAAAATAAATGAATGTATATAAATAAAAGCTTGTCTCACAGTAACCCATACTTATTAAAAAAGATTGGCTTTTATAGAAACACAGGAACGCAGAAACGCATGGTCAAAATTCAAAGCCGTATAATTGTGGGCTGCTTTCGCAGCCCAATTATTGTAGTTAGATCTGGTTTGTTGCACAATTAATCAGACGATTAACCGTTTACTCCATAAATATGCCTTTCTACACCTTTGCAAACAGAGTAGACCCAGATCAGATGGCTCATATAGCAGCTGTCTGATCAGGGTCCACTTCGTTTGTCAATGGAATTTGAAAGATGTTTCTGTACTTTCTAAAATGGCTACACGGTACCACCCATATTTCATTATATTGTCCATGAATATTCAGTATCCCAGTGAGGCAGCACTATAACTTGTCTCATGCGGGCGGCGTCTGCAAATAGCTGAATAACTGTTGGTCGGACGTAAAACCCAACTCATTCACTTACGTCTGTAGCGTGATGACGCTAAAATTGTGCTTCCTGCTTAGATGCCAGTAGAGTGCTTCAATTAAAACATGAGTGTTAAATTTCTGTCGAAACACTGCTTAGGAGAGGTTTACTGTTCATCCATAATATAAAATATACATTGATAATTGATAAGTTTAGTTAGTCAATTCCCGATGAGACACATGGTGACTCGGCGTCTCGGTAGATCCAACTCGCATACACACATTTGTTTAATACTTTTGAATTACAGGTTCAATACACTATCAGGTTTTCAACCCATCTTTTTAACACTCTTGAATTATAGGTTCAATACAATATAAGGTTTTCAACACACATTGAATTACAGGCTCAATACAATATGAGGTTTTCAACACGTCTTTTTAACACCCTCGAATTACAGGTTCAATACAATATGAGGTTTTCAACACGTCTTGTGGCTTTAAAAGATGATTTTGATTTTAATATTGTAAATTTTCATCATCTTGACGGGGATGTTCCCCGTACACCATCTTACGGGGTTTATATATCTCAACTTATTCGTTTTACTAGAGCTTGTTCATCTATTGACGATTTTAACAGTAGAAAACTCATTTTAACTGAAAAACTGCTTAATCAATGATATAGATACAATAAACTAACAAAAACTTTTTCTAAATTTTACTATGGAAATCTCTCACTTATTGGCAAGTACCAATGTAATCTCAAGGCGCTTCTGCGACACGGTATTTCATATCCTGAATTTTATGGTAATGTGATTTACAAACTTCGTAAAATTATTGGACATACCCATTTTCTCACTTTGTTCATCAAATATGTTAAACAATTCATTAAAAAGGGATATGATCCTGTAGTACTACAACATACTGCATGTTTGGTTGTGAATTCTTTTACAGTTGGCAATCACGCTGGCCTCTTTGCATGTACGCGGACAAGAAAGTGTTAGTACTCTATGAAGGCGACCTCTTAAATCCAGAAATTGAAGGAGAACGTCGGATATCTGTACTATTTCATTTTTGTCGTACCCTTTATTACTTTTCTACAGTTACTCTGTTTGCAGCTCAATCATTGAGTACACTAGCGATAGGTGGATACAGTATGTTCAATTAAATGTTTTTTCGTTATACATGCACTTTACCATTGTATTTGCCGTCGCGGTTGTTGTAGATTAGTCGGAGAGGGGATACGTTTATTTACATTGTTTGTCTTTTAGGGTGGGGATGGAATAAGAGTGAGGTTGGGCGCCCATAAACCGGTTTAACCCCCAGTGACTTTTGTCACTGACCGTTCCAAGGCGGTACTTCCATCTTCCTCCTATTGTATGTTTGTTTTGTCTTTGTGCGTCTCTTGTTGTTTTTTCTAGTTATGTACATTTGCTGTTTCCTTGTGTTGCTGTTTGGGCGAGTGTTTGTTCTGTATGTGGTGTTTCCTGCATGACTCATTTTTGTATTTTTAGTATCTGGCAAAAATATTTCCCAAATTGAAAGTTGTCTGTCTGAAGATCTGGATGAAGTTAGCAAATGGTTAAATGATAATAAACTTTCTCTTCATCTAGGTAAGACTGAGTCAATGCTGTTCGGTTCTAGGCCTCAATTAAGAAATCAACCATATTTAGATATACTTTGTAATGGTCAATATATTAAGTCTTCTACATCTGTTAAATATCTGGGTGCTATTTTAGACCAATTATTATCTTGTGAGACAATCGCAAGATCGGTTATTACTAAAGCAAACAGCAGGCTGAAGTTTTTGTACAGGAAAGGCCAATTTTTAAACTTCCATACAAGAACTCTTTTGGTTTTAGCACTTATCCAATGTCACTTTGATTACGCTTGTTGTTTTTGGTACCCTGCTCTTACTCAAGATTTGAAAAATAGACTGCAATCAACTCAAAATTAATTAATCCGCTTTGTTTTAAACTTAGACGCTAGAGAACACTTAGGCACATATCATTTTAAATACCTCAACTGGTTGCCAGTATCCAAAAGAGTTGATCAAATCACTCTTTCTCATGTTTTTAATATTTCTAAGGGCACTGCTCCTGTATATCTTAGTGACTGTTTTGTTCCTTTAAGCTCTGTACATACCCGCTGTACAAGATCAAACATGCCAGATGTTCATGCTCAAGAAGATTCATTTTCTTTCACTTTTACAGATAACAGACGCTACGCCATTCCTGTGTTCACTTGTGGAATGGCCTTTCTCAGACTTTAAGACAAAGCAAATCGTCTAGTCAATTTAAAGTTGATGTTAAAAAGTTTTTGATAGATAAAAAATAAATTATACAACAATTGTCTTTAAAATGACGGCTCTTCTGTATGTATTGCATTTTCTTGAATATCAGGGCTTAGTTTTATTAATTACTGTTTTATCTTTGTTAATTTTTATAGGTTTGTTTCATTTTATTCTTTAATATGAATTCTTTATTATGAATTGTTCTAATACTCTGCGGTGGTAATCTGTAAGCATTGTCATCAACATTCTATAACCGACATATTAACAGTGTTAATAGGGATGTTCTGTGATACTTATATTTTAAGATAATACCTGTGATAGTTAATTATAATGATACCGTGACTGTGACTCTGTGTCTTGCCACTAGAATCAAGGACCGCAATGGAAATAAGGAAACTATTTTCCTTTTTTGTGTAATCCTTGGTTTCTAGTGCGCATTACATGGCTTTTTATATGTTTTCATAGTTATGTTTTGCCATGTTATGTACACGTTTTACCGAAATCAATCTATTATTTTATCTATATGTACGCAGCACCAAGATTATAGTTTGTATTGAATAACAGTTCTAAAGATGACAGCTCAGAATCAAAATGATATATGGCTATTATATAGGTGTTCGCATTTAAGGGGTGCATCTATGTAAACACTGTAAATTAAAATTAGCAAATGTTGTATTAAATTTCTTTTAAGCACAAAATTGTGATAAGCAGTTATGGTAAACATACGCCTTCTGATATGTATAATCAAACCATTAGAGTATGGATCCTGATTATTTTTCAAGTACGATGTATGATTTGTATTTGCGGTATAGATAATAAACATCTACATCGTGTACATGAAAGCAGGCGTTTGCAATTGACTACTTTAATCCCCTAGTGCCACAACGTCGGATAATAAAATCAATTTCGATCCAGATGAGACTTCGAATAATCAGGATACAAACTGTTTGACACTTTTAAAAGAAAAATATAATCAGACATTGTTAAGCGATGCAGACCGAGGTATGTCCAGCAGACAACAATGGTGGCACTGAAAGGTTTAAGCAAACGAAATGACATTTAGTGTGCTGAATGTCTTACAATGTGATACAATGTCGTTTGCTTGATTGATTTTGTTCTTCCTAAAGGGGCCGTCACACCATAACGTTCTGCTCAACGTTCTCTGAACGTTTCAATCGTTCAATTTTTGAGCGTTCTAGAGTGAGGATGACACATCTGGCGTGTGATAAACGTGTACCTAACGCATGACTAGCGCGTGTCTTACGCGCGAGAAGCGTGTAACAGCGACCCAGTACGATACCCCTGAAAACCATTAGCGTGTGCTGACGTGTCACTGGCGCACAACGAACGATTTGTGAACGTTACAGGAGCGTGTTGAGCGTGTGACTAACGTGTGAATAACGACAGAATAGCGTTTTGACGTTCGTTTGACTTTAGCCACACGCTGCGTGCGCTAGGGGACCGTTCAGCGGTCATTGACAGGTCGCAATTGAGTCGTTCACTGCAAAGCAAACGATTAGTAACAACCAAGTAACGCTAGTGTAACGACTGACTAACGATATCCTAAC
Organism: Azorinus chamasolen; assembly: GCA_963576725.1. Taxonomy (NCBI): domain Eukaryota; kingdom Metazoa; phylum Mollusca; class Bivalvia; order Cardiida; family Solecurtidae; genus Azorinus; species Azorinus chamasolen. The sequence goes on along the minus strand of OY755250.1, from coordinate 52,942,107 downwards.
GCGTGCAACGCTCATCGAACGTTAGTAAAACGTTCCATTAACGTTCTTAAACGTTCTTCAGCGTTTAAAATTAAACGTTGAAGAACGCTGGTCTAAGTGAGAACTTTTGTGCATGTTCAAAAAATATTTTCCGGGCCAGCGTTCTCCGCCGATTCCCGGCGATCATCGACGTTTACTAGCGTTCACAAGCGTTCTTACAACGCTCTTCTGGCGCTATCCCAGCGACCATGGGCGACTACTAACGTTTCCTCAAACGCCAGAGAACGCTGACCAGAACGTCATGGTGTGACGGGCCCATTACTCAACAAATATTCTGAAAATGGGTGATCCCTCGAAAGCAAAAGTAGAAATGCGAAACGAGAAAACTGCAGACTCGGTTTTATTGAGTCTGTTCATGAGTAGTAATTAAAAGTGCAACACTACTCACGCCCCCTAGCACCGGCTTAAGCAGTATTCAATTGTCAAAACTAATAACATGAAAACTAATGATCCCGAAGGACCAGAAAATATAACAACACTGAGAATGAAATACAGTTTGATTTACAATGTATTTATTTTGTTCTTTCTTACTCGATAAAGATCCAAATCAGATTCAGCTAGTTCTCATGTAGAATTACTACAGGCGTTTTGCTTGGATCCCAAATCATGTTTTTTATAAGTTTTAAGCAATTAAATATACTTCCTAACTTCGATAACCTTTTTAACGGACCAATACACACGGTGATTCATAAGTATATATATAATGGATAAGCCTTTCATTGTACTGTTTACACGTTGAATGGACTATACCTTGTTCATAATATAATCCATTTTGTAGAAGATGACATGATCTATGCGAGAAGAATTCTGGTGACAAAAAGTGCTGCTCCTATCAAATAGACCCAAACATGTTATATCATAAATATGGGTAAACACTGTTTTCGAATAATTAGTTACTGGATTTCCTGAACTCAACGAGTTGATCAAGACTGATACTAAACAACTTAACCTAACCATTTGTGTGGTAAATTATGCATAGCATATCGTATCAGTTACATTGTAATCGTATCACCTTAAAGTAGAGTACCGCATACGGTACATGATACGCCCACTTGCAAACTTTCTCTGATTATATATGCCTCATAAGTTTTCTTATTTGTGCTTCAGATTTTCATCTCCATATTAAGGTGATATTGTATAAAAAAAATGAAGTGAAAAGTTATTGCCATCTTCATATTTACAGTATAAAAAAAAGGTTATGACCATCCTCATGTTGGCAGATTTTCATAAAGTACATGGTTCATAACTCTGTAACGACAAACTGAATGAACCTCAAAATCGACTCAGCTGCAGATTTTGTTGCATAAAACATTTGTCTGAAGTTTCATTTCCAAGAAAACAACACACTAAATGTTGACGGACAAACAAAGCAACAAACACAAAAAGTTCAAGGGACATAACTTTAAAATATATGACTTTTTTCCAGTCATCATAAAGCTGAAATCGCCCCCGTGAACGGTGTGGTGTGTAAGAAACCGAACAAACCGTTTGTCACGTGAATAATCTGTTTTGTTTCATCATCGATTCGCGTAAACAAACTCAATGTCTATGTTTATAAGGAGGTTATTTCCTATGAAATAGACGGAATTAATTCATTAAAACTGTCTAGCATCTACACACATGGATGACAAGAACATAGTATCAATAACATGTTTGTATCTCACTTCTTTTGCTTTCGCCAAATACCCCATACCTTGTTTACTTACAGCGCGTGCAAATCGGCGCTTTAGTTTCAGTGATGGCATACGCCATTTTTGAGTCAGGGCTTTATTGACAGCTGTGCCAAATCGCACGCGCTGTAAGTAAATGTGGAGGATTAAATATACAGAATTGTGTTAGGTTATGCATGTATTCTTTCTTGTAATTGACCCGGATTGGAAATAAATTCGTTACACGGTGTTTCGGCTTTGTGCTAAGGAAATACGGAATCCAAAACGGCCATACCAACCCGTACACCCTGTCGAAAAACCCTGTAACTAAAAATATCAAAAACGCGCAAACCATCCTAAGGTAATATCATATAAACGATTGAAGTAAATATCATTTAAAATGAAAACGTTATTATTTCTAAGTGCAAGGGCCATAACTGCAAACGACAAATTAAATCAACCTCAAAATCGATTCAGTCTCGGATCCAGATGTATTAAAAAATTGTCATTAAAAAATCATTAATATCCGTCAAAGAGTATTTCAATGAAACAGTGGACAAACAGAATATTGAATGACGAACAAACGAACGAACGAACAAACGAACGAACGAAGGAAAGAACGGACGGACGGACGGTCAGGGCCACGACAATATACCACCACCTTTATTAGGTGGGCGTATCAAAGGTAAGGATTTGAATACTTGCTTCAGTACTGAATAAAATTGATTAATAGGATGTGCATACAAACAATACAAAGAGAGCAGATATATACACACACTACATGACACAGTCAAAGTAGATCAAAATTATATATGTTTGGTTTGATCAGATTATCAAACATGAAGCGAGAAGTGTTTAAATGACATGATACGCATGAGACATGAGAAGTGCAGAGTATAGTGACACGTATAGCAAATTGCCTCTAAATTGCTCAAGTAAAGCATATTTGATTGGTCGTCCCTTTTGTACACACTGAAATGCGTATTGGTTCTGTTGCGTGCTTGCTTAACCCTTTCCCTCATATAAACGTGTTTCACGCACTTGCAAACAGAGTAGACCCAGATCAGACGGCTCCAAGAGGAGCCGTCTGATCAGGGTCTACTCTGTTTGCTAATATAATTTGATATATATGTTTCTTTGCTTTCTAAAATGTCTACAATGTTCTACCTTCCATATTTCTTTATAACTATTTTGTTAATGAATATTCATGATGTATTGAAAGTTTGCCTAAATACAGAACAGGGAAAGGGTTAATGTTACCCTGCTGCATCTGACATAGACTCTGTGCGTGATTAATGTAACTATGCTGTATTCGACACTCAATGTTTAATGTGTTTCGTCTTGATATGCGCCCTGTTATGTTTTGTCTTGTGGCTTTACCGTTTCTTGTTAGGTGGTGTTTGGTGCGGTGTCATTTCGTGTGTGGCTCTCCCTGTTTGACTATTTTTCCATATAGACATATTTAGCGTGCTTGACGTCAGCATGATTCATTCTGCTTAGTCATCTATAGCGTCTTTAAAGTTAACATGGTGCATAATGCATATATGTCAGTGGCATACTTACCGCTAACATGGTGCGTCTTACATAGATGTCAGAAGCTTTCTAACATTAACATGGTGCGTCATACACCAAAGTTGGTAGATAGCTTGATTTTAACATGGTGCATCCTGTTTAGATGCGGGTAGCGTGCAAAACATGGTCATGATGCATGTTTTGTAGAAGTATGTAGGGTGCTAAAAGTTACAATTTGAGCGAAACAACCAGGTATTGTGTTTACTATACATCCATATTTATAGTATACCATCTGGCTCATGTCAGGTCAGTCACAATTTTATTGTTTAGAACCTGATGAGACACATAGTTACTCGCTCCAAACTACACACACGGGTGTGTTTAATACTGTTGAGTTACAGAGAATTTCAATACATAATGCGGTTTTAAACACACAAAGTTTTCTCATTCCATTTACCTTTAACTTGCTGAGAAAAACATGCCGACACAAGTTTGTTCATCCACTACATTATCAGTTTATCTACCAAATACAATTAGGGTATCAAGCAGGTGGATCCTGAAGAGTTACCTGGATCAATACTGTTTACTTAGATTAACATGGGTTCGCCAACATCAGACGCAAGGTTAAGAAATAGCCCAACGTTTAATCGATTCAATTCATTCTATTCGATTCAGTAAATAGACCGATAGCTCACTTATATGAATGCGTTTGTCCTATACACTTTATAATCAGTCTATATGTGTCTACAAATATATGAAACACACATATTATAGAAATAGATTAAGGACATTTTCTACAATTTTTAGAAAAATAATTCCTTTCGTAGAATTTTCTAAATATTTTGTATAAAAGACAACATTTAATGGTGAATTTAAAAATAAAAAAAATTATATGTCGACGATGCCAAAACTGTCAAAATGACTACACTTTTTTTAAATATAATAAAACTGAACTAAAATCAGTGGTCAAACAACGATCGTACAGTGGTCATACAGCGGTTAATATGTGGCAATACATCGTCACTGATCACACAGTAGTCATACATTGATCATAGAGTGATCTGCAATGGTGTTACAGTGGTCATGTAGTGAGTGTTTATTCAGGAAGGCCTCTTACAGTGGCTATGCAGCGGTATTTTATGGTCAACCAGGGGTTAATCTATGGTCATACTTTGGTCATGTAGTGATCATACTGTGGCCATACAGAGGTAATACAATGACTATACAATGGTCACCTAGAGGTTAATATGTGATCATATAATGGTTAGTGATCATGAAGTAGTCATACATTGACCATTCAGTGAACATACGGTGGTCTTACAGTAGTCATACAGTGGTTATTCTGTGGCCAAACAGATATTTATATGTGGTCAAAAAGTGGTCGTACAGTGGTCATACGATAGCTATTCCGTGAACAAATAGTTATTTTCAACGCACATATCATGTCTTAAAAGAGAACTATATAATGATGGTATAATAATAATAATAATAACAGTAATTACTCGGTGGTCATACTGTGGTCATCTAGTGGTTAATATGTGGTCATACAGAAGTCATTGAGTGGTCATAAAGTGGTCTTACAGTGGTCATACAGTGGTCATACAAGTGGTTATTATGTGGTTCAACAGTTGTTAATAAAAAAGTACCTAGTTATAGTGTACTTTCAGTCCGAATGACCGCTCAGCCGACTGTACATTTACTCCCCTGGTAATTGAGTCATTGGCCTACAATATTGAGCACTGCTAACATATGGCAAACGCATGCAGCCGCAGTACCGGCGAATGCAGGTAGCCATTTTAACCCCTGGGTGGAGAGGGTGTGCGGGTGGGAGACACGGAAATGCGTCTCTGAAATTTCCGGGAGGGACCAGGATTTGAACCCCGGACCTCCGGATTGATAGTCAAGCGTGTTACCACTATACCACCGCCACCTGTTAATACATGAATGTGGTCAAAAATTGGTGAGACAGTGGTCATACGATAGTTAATCGGTGGTCAAATATTGTTTGATATGTGGTCATATAGTGGTCATACTGTGGTTATTCTGCTGTAAAGCGGTATTTAAGCTGTGGGCATACAGTGGTCATACGGTGGTTTTTCTGTAATCATACGATGGTTATTCAGTGGTCATAAATTGGCTTACATGTGTTCAAATAGAGGTCATACAGTGCTCAATCAGTAGTAGTACACAGTGGTCAAACAGTGGCTGTTCTGTGGACGTACTGCGCTCATACGGTGGTTATTATGTGGTATTACTGTGGTCGTTCATTTGTCAGACAGTGCAGTGGTCATTGAATGATCGTATAGTGAGCATACAGTGGGTGTACAGTGATTACACAATAGTTATACAGTGGTCGTACTGCGGTCGTAAAATGGGCATACGGTGCTTATTCCGTGCTCAAACAGTGGTTGTATAGTTGCCACACAATGGTCATATCATGGCCATACAGTAGTCATAAAGTGGTCATGAGTGGTAAAACAACGGCCATAATGTTTTCACGTAACAGTCATGCAGTTAAAATGGAAAAACATAAGCAAAACTGGACAAAATGACCAAATTAAGTTGAATGAACATATGTACATGTAAGTCAAGTTGAACCTCTCTATTCATTTTCACCTTGATTATTCATGTAATAAATAATGAAGTAATGGATATATATTAGATGATAATGGTATATGTGATTTTTTTAGTATTTGGAGAAACTGTATAGTACGGAGTTATTAATCATTTATAAGCATCGACAGGATAATGATTATGTAAGTTGTCATTTGATTAAAATCCTACCACTATACATTCGTCATATGTCAAAGTGAAATAGTGGCAACGGCTGATCGGGGCCTGCGAACAGCCGCTATATTCTGTTCCTGTGTCTGATCGGGGCCTGAGAATAACCGCTGCATTCTATCCCAGTGTCCGATCGGGGTCTGAGGATAGCCGCTGCATATTATACCCGGGTTTGACCGGGGCCTAGAATAATCGCTGTATTCTATCCCTGGGTCTGATCGGGGCCTGAGAGTATCCGCTGCATTCTATCTCTGGGTCTGATCGGGACCTGAGAATAAATGCTGCATTATATCCCTGGGTCTGATCGGGCCCTCTCTTATTTGGAACACATCAGAATATGTACAATTTCATTTTATAGCTTTTTTCTTTTAATAGTATTGAACCAGATAGGATATTGTGTTGCAAACGCGAAAGCTGGTCTGGATCCATGTCTTTTGCTTTTTATGGTATTACATGTATATTCCATTCTGTGTAACCTGTTTGTATTTACAATGTATTTCTAAATTGTTCGTATCCAGCTGCATTGACCCCAGACTAATCGGTTTATCACGGTCTACAGTACACTGTACGATTTTGTTTGAATCAGATTTACCCTTTCCTCCATATGTACACCTCTCTACGCCTTCGCAAACAGAGAAGAGCCATCTGACCAGGGTCTGCTCTGTTTGCTTATTCAATAAGATAGATCTGATTCTATAGTTCAAACGTTCGCAAAAATCACGTGTTAACATATCAAAATCAATCTAATTAATATTCATGATGTCAACGAGACCTTTTACGCCTTTGTAAACAGATAAGACCAAGACCAGATGATTATTGTAAGATCCGACTGATCAGGATCCTAGCCAACGATTGATTAATTGTGAAAAATGCATTAAAACTTTACAATAATACTACCTGAACAAAAAACATCCATGTCAACTCACTCCAGCAGACTTCAATTGTTCCATAATATGGCATATATAATAAGCATGTTGATATTGATTTAAATCAATATCTTACACCAAACAACAGACAGGCAAGACAAAATAATCAAATGGCTTTCCAAATACCTACTGCCTCAGTGGACTGTTACACATACTATTTTTCCCAAAGGACAGTTGTCCAGTGGAACTCCCTGCCACATGTTGCCAGTGTTGACATCATTCCCTAATTCAGGTCAGTACTGGTAGTATGCATGGGATATACTTAAACAAATATTCACTTGTGTGTTGTTTTTTTTAATTATCTTTTTAACCCTTTCCCTGTTCTATATTTAGTCCAAATATCAATACCTACTGAATTTTCATGGCAAAGAGTTATAATGAAAGATGGACGGCGGAGTACTGTAGCCATGTTAGAAAATAAAGAAACAGATCTATCAAATTCCATAGAAACAGAGCAGACCCTAATCAGACGGCTCCTATAGGAGCTGTCTGGTCTGGGTCTACTCTGTTTTCAGATGCGTGAAAACACGTTTATATGAGGGAATAGCTTGGCAGTCTTTTTTACTCCAGTCGTTTCTTATATGAAACAAAGTACGTATACACATAATTTAGGTGGACCTTGAACATGACATATAAACACAAGAAAATCATTGATACGAAGCATCAAAAGGCGTGTATAACTGTAAAAGAATTAAACCTATTTTATATAATATATAAATATTGGGTAAAGTAACAACCAACATTTTTTTTTATTTTACTGCATACATGTTTCGATTTACATCTTCATCAGGACATACCAAAGTGGAAGTGACGTCATATTTTTTTTTAAATATAATATTTAAGTAACGTCAAAAAATGTCTAAATGTTTTAGACTACTCATATAGTCTTAGTAACTTAATCACAGGCCTGAATGGCCATAATGGCGTCCGGGTTTGATATGGATGTTATGTGTAAGGGGGGAACTTGATGTAAACGTTAATAACAATAACGTCTTTGAATTGATAACAGTATTAATAACAACACATTTTTATGAAACACTATGCCCCTGATTGTGACAAATATGAATTTGACCCGTAATGTGACATTTAACTGTAATATAACCTTGAATTTATTAAGCCCGCCCTCACCCCCCCCCCCCCCGAATTTTTTTTTTAAAAAAAAGGTTCGCTTCTGTAAGTTTCATAGACTTGCCAGGTTTGAAGTATGTATGTACAATGACTACAAAATTATTGCCAACATTAAAGTTTGAGCCAAGCTAACAAACCAACAAAGTCAGCCCCCCCCCCCCTGATCGGGGGCATAAAAATATGACAGACTGGAACAAAAGGAGCCATCTCATGATCTGCTGTTTATATATAGACATGCTTCTAGTTTATACTATGGCAAAATAATATCTTAATTATATTCATGATGTCATTATTTCTTATATGAATATTCATGAAGTAAAGGGTCAATTCATGTCCAAAGCTGATGCAAAAACTGAAGCACAACATCAAAATGATACAAAGGTTACCTATACTCCTACATTTTTGTTCAACTAATTCTTACACATAACATTTATTTTTCCATGTTCAGCACTCGTTTATTTTGAATAAATGTAGTCTGCTTACAAATTTGAAGGTAGACTGTTTTTTAATTTTTAAATTACTAAGTAGATCCATACATGTACATACAATTACGGTAGTTGTTTGGAACCTGATGAAACTCAAATTCAGAACTACAGTCAGAAGTAGAGTTGTAAGCTGGAAAAGACATTTCAACAAATTGCTACCTACTTTCGCTTTTACACGACACAAACGTCTTGAGCAAACGACACTTTTTACTGTCGGCGACTCGGCGGTTACACGATACAAAGAAGAAACTCTTATTTTCACAGTTGTTATTGACACTGGAATATAATTTGATTGAATATGTGTTAAAAACCTTAGATTAGTAGTAATATTACACAGCGAATTATTATTAAATACATGAAGAGTAAACAAATACATGAACATTTTACAACCATGAGGAAAACTATTTTGTATTGCGCATGTTCACTAGACAAGTGAACTCGTTGCCGTAAAGAGACCGACTAGTATATGGCGTTCCGAACGCCATAATAAAAAAATCACCAGTTTCATCATAAAGGGCCCTTGAATCGATAGCAATTTCGGTCGGGTGATCCTAGTTATACCATTTCAGTCTCACATTGGACCCCTTATCCCTTTTTCAGGATAAATATTCATTTTTAATCCTCCTTTCGCCCAAAGCCATCCTTTTGTATTTTAGGCATACTCGGTTTCGCAACATCTTAGTCATTTCCTCGGTGATTATCCTTGATTATCTTGCCGTTGTGGTATTATACATTTTGTATTAGCTCCGACCATAGGGGAAATTATTTTCTAACATTTTCATTTCCAAAATACATACAATTATACAGTGGAAACAATTGTGTCGACCTGTTTCCAACTACATATAATTCTATTATTCCAGCCATACTGTTTTTACACTCATAAACCACAAATTACAATTCCACACTAGTTTCACAAGTCCATCCGTGCTTTGGTGGTGGTTGCGTCTTGTATGTGGCTTTGCCTGCTTGACTTTACTACTTTTCCATTGATAAATCAGCGCTCCTACCAGTGAAATTTCACCTAATACGTTCCATATAGATGCGAGAGCTAATGCTCTCGCGCCGATAAAACAAAATAAGGTAAAATAGTTCACAGTTTGGGGTGTTCGAACGCCCATTATCGATGTATGGTTGTTTCCATTCGTTATGAATACGTGGACTTTAAATTAGGCTATAAATGGTAAACTATACATGATCTAATCAGCAACATGTTGATTCTTTTCTTCATTCAAACCGTTTGTATATATGTAAACATACTTTGAATTTTAATTTGCAGAAGTTGAAATAGATTTCTGTTAAGTATCCACGGTGTAATTAATAACTATGGTATACACGTATGTTCAGAGATGAATGATAAAACTAATAAAGCATGGAATATTTATCAAACACAGTATTGTATTTGCCGGATAAGATAAACATTATGTGGTATATCTTTCAGGCCGGTACCCAGGTGGGGGGCTCGCCCCCCCCCCCCCCAGCTGGCTGCCAAGATACCATTTTTGTTAATGGGCCCCTTTTTAGTTTTCAGCTAGATCTACCGTTTTGAATTTTACCACGGTAATTTTTAGTGACTGATATTTTCCTACCTCGGGGAGATTATCTTTTAGTTATCTACACAGACAGGCCACCTTTAGCATGCTGCCATGCTGTGATCCACGCTTGGCCTATTTTAGTATGGACCAATCAGGGGAATCCCCCAGCGGAGAACACCCAAATTATGTAATCAGAGTTGGTTCCAGTTTTTGCTATACTGGAGTTTAGCAAATAAATTGCTCAGGAACCAGTCCTGTCAAAATGCAAATTGCTGCATTCCCACTAATACCGCATGTGGCATGTATATTAATTAAGCGAGAAAACATTGTTGCAAAATTAAGAGGACGGGAATGACGTTTCAAGACGCTATAGCATAGCTACAAAAAGCAGTATGCACTTCGACCAATAAGCCTTTTACTGACATTGATCAGTAACTAGTAATGAAAAAATAAATCTGAACATTTCGAATAATAAAAAAAGTAAAAATGATCTTCGTCCCCAGGCTGATTGTACTGAATAAATCGAGGTTTCTTAATGTTTTTATCATGGATTTGTTTTGTAACTTGAGATTGGGATTTTTCCTCCAAAAAAATGGGTGCAAAACACATGCTTTGCTATTGGGAATATACCCAAATAAGGGCTATAAAATCAGCCAAAATATTATTGTAAAATAAGATAAAATGGAATGTCTTTTTCATTGTATGCATACATCTGTCATAACCAAATGAGAGAATAATTAAGGGCCATCATGACCCACCTGGTAAACTGTAAAATTTGATGTTTGTAGTTTTGATCAGGGTTATTTTCACATTTAGAATAAAGACATAAGCGGGTGCTAGTTTTGAGATGAATAATGCAGAGTCTGTCCATGGCAAAAAAAAACTTTAAGCATAATCAAGTGTCTGTCTGTCTGCCAATGGCAAAAAACTTTAATCATGTTCATATGCGTGTCTGTCAATCGCAAAAAAAACTTTAGCCTTGATCACAACTTTTGGTGTTAGTATAATTTGTATGAGGTCCCTCAGACCCTGCATTGAAACATTGGTAATCATTCATCATGCTTTAAGTCTCTACACTGAAATCCAGGTGTAAAAAGGAGCGTGTTTTCTATATTATAACATAAAATTAAATTTTAATAGAGTGATTCAGATAGCAGGAAATTGCACCATTCAAAGCGGCATACTTAAAAATTTCGACTACTCTGAGGGGACACCCCTCCCGTGCCCACCCCAACTAGCCCCCCCCCCCCCCTCCAGCAAAAAAAATCTGGGTACGGCCCTGTCTTTAAACAGGCGTATGCAATTTCGGTAAACGATACTTTAACCCATTCAGTGTTATGGTGACGGGTCTGTGATATCATATACAGACAGTTTCGATCCAGATGAGTGGCCGAGTTACTCGGCGTCTCATCAGAATCCGAACTGGTTGACACTGAATATTTTCCATAAAGAAATTAAACAATCACCTTGTCTAAATTTTGAAGCAGACGAAAATATGTCCAGCAGATGACATTACTGGCACTCAAAGGCTTAAGCAAACAATATGCATGTGTCGGTGAACATTTTGTGGGCTGAATGACTTGTAGTCTGCTGAATTGGTGTTCACTTCATTTATTTATGTTTTACCTACCCAACAAAGATCCAACCCAGAGTCAACCAGTTCTCATGTAGAATTACAGATGGTTTTGCGTCGATCAATATTTCGTTTTTTATAAGTTTTAAGCAATATGTCGTCAATGTATATTTAATTGCTGCCTTCAAATATGTGTTTGACAGATTATTACACAAAGGAACGTATTCGAATGATGAACATGGTTGAGCTCAAAAGACAAAACTTGCCACAGAACGCGACAGCATCTACAAACTACTCTCTAAACGCGAACAACAACCATCATCAGCACACGGCGATTAGGCAATTTCAAACCTATTCAATATTTAAACTTACAATTCATTCCACCAAGCTGACCATGCCTCCTAACTCAACCAACAAAACTATGCCACAACCCATTGGTAATATTTTCACGGCGACGTTCCTTTACGAAGTGAAGCAATTAGTGGATTCACGTGATAGTATATACCGCGCAAAGATCACGTGACAAAAACAGGCAAAACGACACCTACCAGGAAGAATTTGTCAATACAGTCAGAGAACACCAAATTCTCAGAGTTTTAATACGGTCAGATGACACCAATTATTATAGGGTTGATCCCGATTATTTCGATAACAAGACATTGAAAATACAATCCGACATGCGGAATAGTGTAGATCCTTATTATATATAAAAACATTTACAACATTTCGTCAGAATATTAGATATAAAAATACCAACTGGACCTTTTACATCACGAGGCCTTTCTTCCATTTGTATGCACACATGTCACTTCACATATTCATAAACAGTATTATGCTCTAATGGTCTAATGTGTACAATTCTGTTTTTGTTTTGTGTATGTTTCCTGTTTTGCTTTTTCTAACCATGTTTATCTCTTCTCTTACTGTTTTTTTGTTCCAATGAAAATAGCCACATCCTAATTAGTTTATATACCCAAATGCAATCCGGGTGTCAATTAGTTTGGATCATGATGAGGATCTTGATCCGCTCTCATCTGGATCCAAACTGTTTACCTAGATAAACATAAGTGCGCGGACAGCTGGCTCAAGGTTAAGCAGTAATTCAACATATTATTTATAGTTTAAACATATTTTATTCCATATAATGTTTGGAATGGGGTCGGGCCACAAGTTCTGACAACATTAGAAACGGCCCTCCCCCTACAAATCTTTTCCAATTTACATTCAATGGCGGTAGTGTATAAATAATGTCAAATATAAACAAACAATATATACACAGAGAGAGAGAGATGAGAGAGAAAGAATGTGTGAGAGAGAAAGAGAGAGAGATAAAGAAGAGAGATTGCGGATTGTGATCAAAGGCCGGAGAAAGCAAAGTTTGAGGTAACCAATAATCATATATGCTAACATGTAATATCCTGGTAAATCTTAAATGTTGTTAGTAGTCAAATATTATCAACGTTACTAAGAGAAGAAAATCTTCCTGTTTGCTTTATAAAGCAATGGACAGCAGCAAATACAGTTTTATTATCCTCATCAGAAAAATCGCTTTTTCCAAATAAAAGCGTGTCTATATTTAGTGGATGGTAATTATGTGTTTTATAAAATAATGCTATTCTCTGATTGTGGAAAAATCTGCAGTGGAAAAAATAATGAACGGCATCTTCAACATCATCAGTACATTCACAAATTGGAGTTTGACTTATGTGGTTAATAAAAAGATCATTGTTTAAGTTACTGCAATTATTTCTGATTCGAGCATGTATAACTGATAAATACCTATTGCCATAAAAGTAATAAGAAGGAATAATCTGATACCCTGATTCTTTACTTAAAGCACTTTTGAAAGAAGTGAAACTATCTAAATTCCTTAAATCACGGTTACAGTTGTTCCAGAGAAGTACTGATGACGGAATGCAAGATCTTTTTGAGATGGACGTTCGAAATGGTGGCAACATATAATCAGCTCTGTTTCTCAAAGGATAACGAGTTTCTTCTCCTACAGTCGGTGGTACTAAATCATTAATATATGATGGAACTATATCATGAAAAACTTTATACATAAAACAGAGTTTTTGAGTTTTGCGGCGACTAGATAAAGATTCCCATCCACATTCGCGATATAAGTTTTCTAATGCGACTGATCTAGTGAGACCTGTTACTATTCGTGCTGCCTCGTTCTGAAGTTTTTCCAAGGTATCAGAGCAATTCTCTGAGCAGCCATCCCAAACAATAGAGGCATACTCAAGTATAGGTCTGACATATGATATATAGATTTGATTTAAAGATTTTCTATTTAATGTGAATTTCAATTTTTTCATAATACCTATAGTTTTGGATGCTGATTGCAAAATATTATCGATATGACTATTCCAATTACCAGTTGCATTCAAAGTAACTCCAAGGTGCTTATGATTTTCTACAAATTTCACAGGAGTGTTCTCAAAAACTATATCTGGTGGTTTATCATAGCTTTTAAGTGTGAACAACATCGCTTCAGTTTTGTTAGGGTTAAAATCAACGAGCCAGGTGTTGGCCCATACAGTTATTAAACTAAGATCATGATTGATAATACCTTCTATATCATTTAATGATGATGCCGAGTAGTACAGAGAGCTATCATCTGCAAATAATCTAGTTAAACTTAACAAAGAATTTGAAATATCATTGACATAGATTAAAAATAATAGAGGTCCCAACACTGAGCCTTGGGGTACTCCTGCAGATATAGACTTGCCTGATGAGACTGACGAACGCAAAATAACATTTTGCTTTCTGTGACTTAAGTAGTTTGTTAACCAATTAATAAGTCTTCCATTTATACCATTTTGTTTTAATTTGAAAATAACCCCCTTATGCCATACACGATCAAATGCTTTTGATATATCACAGAAAATCATACAAGAGAATTGCTTATTGTCAAAGGACTGACAAATGTGGTGAAATATATCAATAAGTTGAAGCACTGTTGAGTGTTTCGGAAGAAATCCTGATTGGTATTTATAAAGTAAATTATTATCATGAAAAAAATTATACATATGTTTAAAGACCACTCTTTCTAATAATTTACCACAACAACTAAGAAGAGAAACAGGCCGATAATTTGACGGTAGAGATTTGTCTCCCTTTTTAAAAAGTGGCACAACATTAGCCAGTTTCCAAGAGTCTGGGAAAACCCCTTCCTTTAAAGACCTGTTGAAAAGTATAGTTAAAGGTTTCGAAATAGATTTAACAACCCCCTTTAGCATTCTGTGTGATATTAAATCTGGTCCTGATGCCTTGTTCGTTGCTAACGATCTAATGAGATCTTCAACTTCGGATTCAACTATAATGATATCTGATAAACTATTTGAAGTTTTCACAGTGAATTGAGGCAGAACAGCGTTTTCATCTCTTACACTAGAAATTGAAACAAAGTAGTTATTTAAGCAGTTAGCCTTTTCTTGATCTGATGTAAAATATAAAAGTTCCCCTGTACTCGAAGTTTCACAAAGAGGTGGTATATTGACTGTACATGTAGTATTTTTAACAAAATGTCTGATAATTTTCCAAAAACTCTTCTTATCATTTGTTTCAAGATTTTCCAGTGTTGTTTCTAATGAACAAAAAAAAGACTGTTTTGCATGTTTTTTCATGTTGTTGACTTTATTTCTTAAATGTTTGTATTTTTGAAAATCATTTTGTTTACCAGATTTTAATGCTATACGTTTTAATCTATCTCTCACTCTACAAGAATGCCTTAATTTTGAATCGAACCATGGTTTGTCGTCATGCCTCACAATAATTGATTTCGATGGAATACATAAATTTACAAAAGAAATAAAGATTTCCGTGAATAAATTGCATGCATCATTTACAGTTCCTTGTAACAAGCACTCCCAATCAAAGGTTGAGATTTTATCATTTAACTTATCAAAGTCAGCTCTATTGTACAAGTAAACATTTCTTTTAAATGAACTGTTTATATCATATGGAAAAGGTAGCATAATAAATGTAGCACTATGGTCACTTATCTCAGGTGGAACTGAAATTGTACTGGAGTCAGTAAATGTCATGTCAGCAGAAATAATTATTGGATCAAGTAGTGCACCAAGCCTTGTAGGTGTTTGAATTGTATTTACTAATGAATTAGTAATCATAATATTTTTTAAACGTTTATTACTTGGATTTAATAGGTCTTCATTTAGATCCCCTACAAGTATTATATTATTTGAAATTTCAAAAGCTTTTTCAATATTACTATTAAATTTCATAAAAAAATCTGAATCTGACGTCTTTGGACTGTAGAAGGTTCCTATCAAGTAAAGTTCATTTTTAACTCTAACGCTTATCCAAAGAGACTCTGTGCAAAATTGTTCTAGGTCTACCAGCCTTTTGTGAATGACACCGGAGGAAACATAAACTAGTATTCCACCACCATGATTGGTCCTGTCCTTTCTATAATGAGCATCATATTCATTTGATATAATTAAACAATCATCAGGAACTGCCATATCTAAATGAGTCTCAGTGAAGCACAATATATCGAAATCTGTAAAATGTTCTCTAATAAAATCTATTTTGTTTCTAATGCTTCTTATATTACTGTGCAGAACAGACAAACAGCTAGGTTTAATGATATCAGGTGTAACTGGGCCTGGATTTGTTTCTACATCTCCCGCTTCCAGTATTAAGAGTAGTAAAATGTAGTAAAAATGTACATTTGTAATGCTGGCTTTGCAAAAGGTTAGTACTTTAAAAACTACTACTAACAATCTAAGCAATATGTTATACAAGACAAAAGTTAATTTCATTTGTACTTTCATATATCTATAACTGATATATACCCTACCATGGTACAGACCGATGGAACATCTCCATGAATTTAAATCATTACCCATTTGGGAGCAAAATTACAAAAGGTGTCGAACTGTCCATCGTGTCTGACCCATGCTTAGGAAATGTCCTCTGATCACCAGGAGAAAGAAGAATGAAAAGGAAAGTGAGAAAGAAAAAGGTACAAAGTTTATCTACAAATAGATCGATTACCAATGTAAGAGACATTGCGAGATAAAAAAACAACGAAATTTCCCTGGGAAGGAAAAAGGATACAAATTTCACCAAATATCTATAATTAACATGACATACTTAAGTATGCCAAATTGATATGAACAACAATTTCAGGCAGTGTTCATCAATATCAGTCGACCGGAAGAGCACTGAGTGACAAAGGTCAACACGGTCTGTCAGATTACGTCTTGTAAAGATAGAAACATTTTACCCCATTTTTGCTTTAAGTACACTTTAAATTCAGTTATGTAATTCATAAGGCAAACAATATCTAAGAAAACACTGATATAGTATCTAAAACAAAAACAACAAATAAAAAAAAAAAAAAAAAAAAAAAAAAAAAAAAAAAAAAAAATCCAAACAAATAATAAATCTAAAAGTCTAAATTTCGTCAACATAACCAGTCACCCTTTTAACAATCACCTTAAAATAAGATCAAACAGATTTAACCTTTAGCCAGCTATGGGCGGATGATTACGTACCTGTGCAAACAGTTTGGATCCAGATAAGTCGCCGAGTGACTCGACGACTCATCAGGATCCAAACCGATTGACGCACCGAATGTATTTCGGCAGACAAGTCGATCGAAGCTTGAACCCCAAAACGCATTAAACGAAAACTTCCGTAAAAATAACTTGCTCAGCAGGCTAGAGGTTAACCAACAATATCTATAAATTTGAAAGTAAAGAGCAAACTAATGGACACACTGTTCCGTATAATATTTGCCCTAAACAGATTTGATCCTAAATGTATATGCATGCATGTTTACCGGATTTGTTTTTAAATATATACACATACAGTACGCAAAAAAGGAAAGTCAAGATTTTAACAGAAATACACTCAGAATCTAGCACCTGTAAAAGCATGTCGGCCTGGTAGTCCCCAAGACAGGCGGCAACGTAACCTTCCGTTTTGAGAAGCACATGGCCCACACGAGCTCCCTCGCCATAGATACCCAGCTGTGAATTAATATTTACGTTTTAAAAAACATTCACATAGAGCCGATTTGTAACTGTTTACTATGCAATGAAACAAATACGCAATTGATCCGTATATCAAACATAACCTGAGTGGATATATTTACAGATCCACAACAGAATCCTTCAACTACAGTCATTTTCATCTTGTATCCACCACGCATGGGAAGTATACATGTATATTTATATATGACAGCTTTGGAGGGAAAAAACACGTGGCTAGTGAAAAACAAACGTTGCCACGTGCTAAGATAGAGGGCACGACTTAGACACCGTATAAAAAGTTTTGAAATTGCAGTCCGCTTCACTTATCATGTACCTTGATTTTGAACTTCGACAAGTATTCCTAATGTATACAGTTTGTCAAGTGGTTGGATTACACATGAGATACCACTTGTCAGACGGTCGGGACTCATATGAGCTGCCGGCTCCGGGAATCACATTGGATCATATAATATCACTATAATTTCCATGCATGGCTTAATATGATACAAAGTGAATACAAAGTGAATACAAAATATCCGTGCGAATGGGACCCAACCGCCAGCACGATGCACACATATGTATTTTAATCATACATTTCACCCATAAACTATTTACATATATAACAAGCGAACAAGATTGACTATGTTGAAATACCGTTTCGGTAGACCTCTCATCTAGAACCAAACAATTCGCATGCAGGAAACAGTTCAAGCCGTAGCAGCGGTTAATCGGCTACCGCACGAACACGTCTACTGCTTGAAAACTTAAAAACTTGCATTCACCCTTTAGATCTACGGCACCAACTAGACCGACAACTCCAATTCAAATGCTAGCTTACACGGATTTGACATCTGCTCCAGTTTTTAGGATAGATAGCCTTCTAACGTTCAGACGACCACAGTTAACTTTTTCACCTTGTATAACACATCTGTTTTTATATGTACATGTAGAGTCTAATCTGAATGAAAGTATTAACATTGCCGGATAATTTGAAGTATTTAAATTTCAAACAGTGTAGATCCCGTTCAAGGGGCTTTTCGCAGGAGTCCTCCGAAGGGGTATACACCGTTTGCAAAAAAGAAAAACAAATGATTTGAAAGGGCTACTCAGGACGAGCTTCCATTATTAACTAGTATTATCTTCCACTCACGAAGAGCAAATACAATGTGAATCAAACATTCATACATTGAACTCAAAATAAACGATCATGTACATAAAGTCATACACAGATTACCATAGAAATTGTATAGAATTAATGTTCTATCATTTATTTATTTCCGGCGCATGCATATCACCCGCTGTCCTCTCTAGCGAAACGAAACCTAGAAGAGGAAATAAGTTGAAATTCATGCAAGACCGTAAATTACGTAGACAATAAAAATCACTGCTTATATATCTCTCGCTATCCTGTCTAGCGAAACCAAACGAAACATAGACGAGGATAACATGAGAAATTTATGCCAGCCTATATAATGCGAGTAGAGAAATAAAACATTTAAGCATGAAAACAGGTTAAGGAAGTGGAGAAATAAGATTATATCTATAATCATACTAGAGACTATGACGATGAGTATGATGAAGATGATGATAGCTATCTCCATCCTCCTCATCATCTTCATCATCATAACAATTGCCATCAGTATCTATAAGTATAGTCTAATCTGTATGTAAGACTTAAACTTGCCGAATATTTTGAAATATTTAAACTGCAAACAGTGTAGATCCCGTTCAAGGGGCTACCACAGGAGTCCTCCGAAGGGGGTATACACACCGTTTGCAAAAAAAGAGGAAAGAATATGCTTCAATTATACTAGAAAGGCCTATTAATTATCAATACTATGCATTCCATCAAAATTTCCCAAAATACGATTCCAAATTTAAATTTGAGTTCGAGTTACCCTGGGCTACTAATTGCTTTCTTCAACCTAACTTAGGTCACCAAACCGTTTAAATTTTGATAAGACACTGGAAATTAACAGACAGTTATTCACATCTCGATCTATACGGTTTGATCCAAACTATTTTTCAAATTCATCAGAATTTCACCCAAAATATACACAAAACAGGTAGAAATAGCAATACGTGCGCAACCCATCTCATTTACGCCAGTCCTGTTCTATAAATAGCACAGTGTTCGGAAAACCAAGTGGTCACGTGAAAACTGTCAAAGTATAACAAGCTCGTATCTATAAATAGCACAGTGATCGGAAATTCCAGGTGGTCACGTGAAAACTGTCAAACTGTGTACGTTTCATTGTTATAGTTCAGTGACGGTTTGTTAACCCTTTCCTTCTTAGTACAGCCTTTCCATGCCTTTGCAAATAGTGTAGACCCAGGGTCTGCGCTGTCTGCCAAGCCATAATATAGATCTGGTTCTAAAGATTTTGTCACAGCAAGGGATTCCTTCGCAAAACATACATAAAATACACGGCTAATAAATATTAATCATATAATCATTTCATACATGAATATTGGAAGTAAAGGGCTAACGGATCCGCTGTACAGCAGTAAATACTGTACTATTCGCAGAATCAGCGTTGAGTCTTACAGTTAGAGCAAAGTTTCCGGTTATTCCTGACCGAACACGATTTGGCTTCAAACCAAACAAGAAAAGTACTAACACTAATAGCTATAAAGCTGAACATCAGTATCTTTTAAATGTAACAGCACATTACTTGTTGGTTTGGGGAACACCATCATTTCTCTTGCCATCAGCAGCTGCAGTAGAAAGGAGTTTCGCATCGATATCAGAGTACCCAACGATTTTCACAATATCAGTTTCATCACTCTGTTTTGCAAAAACATTGCCATTGAAGGTCCAAAAACTGAAGATGCGCTTCCCTTTCTTTAAGCTATCAAGGCTTTTAACAAGACCATAATTCGACTTTGTCAGGTCTTCGGTAATGAAATATTTAGCCGGGTTTCCTTTCAAATTTGACTTAGACCCGTAGACCAGTCGTTTGGTATGGTAGCTCTTAAACTTGACAAGGATTTGTCGCCTTCCGGTGGAATTTGACTGGCTTACAGGGTGGCATCTCTCGATCTCAGAGCTATTCACAAGATTACCGTCAGACAATACAGTTTCATTGAAGAATTTCACAATTTGACCAGTAAGCACCGATTCAGAAACATCACCAGGACACTTGAAATTTGAAACCCGGATCGAATTTCGACGACTATACTGCTCCAAATCATTTAAGCGAACAGAAAGTTTGTCCACCTGTGAAGACAAAACAGCAACTTCTGACTCTAAGCCCGAAACTTTACCACACTTTGCTTCAATTTCAGCACTCTGTTTTTCAATCAATGCCGACTGTGTATCTATCAAGTCATGTTGTTTAACAACAGCATCCTGAAGAGATTTGTTAGCACTGATGAGGTCGTCAATAACATTGGCCTTTAATTCATCAACAGCGCTTTTGACGGCAAATTTAACCGCATTGTCTACAACTGTGGACATCATTGAATTAATGACTGGTCTAATGCCATCTATAAAATTTCTGTCTTTAAATGTCTGCAATATGAGGTCACTAAAAGGGACTGCTTTCTGTTTGCCTTCCAAAATCTCCGGATTCGAATTCACTCTTTTAATAGAGGCAGGCTTTTCTAGGGGCGACCCTTTACGCTTTGACTTAGATTTCGCAGACTTACCGATCTCAAACCCTTCACTGTCTGCATCTGTGTCCATATCGCTTCTCCAACCTTGAGATGCCATATTGTTTATCACTAGTAAAGTACAGCACAACACAACACAACACTATTATATATCACTCGCTGTGTAAATCTTTGGTTCACCTGTCCGATAACTGTTCCCGGGTGGTCAAACCGGTGGTCAAACCGGTTTGCGCGAAAATATGTCCCTATTGTGTCCTATTGAATTGCAAAAAGTCCATAAAATGCTCCAAATCAGTCACTTTTTCACTCCACAAAACATTAGATCCTTACATATGCATACTCAGATACTCTAATTCACAAAATTAAGACACACAAAGTATTATTTATCCAATTTCCCAGGGAAAAAAAAGCTAACACCGTTTAACGATGACCATTCATGTCCGCCATTATCCGAGCTACCTAGATAAACATAAGTGCGCGGACAGCTGGCTCAAGGTTAAGCAGTAATTAAACATATTATTTATTCAGCCTTTGGTAAAAAGAACGATAACTCACTTACGTGAATGTGTATGTCCCATAAGAGTTATAATCAGTCAAGTTATCTACACATATTATTGGCTTCTAGGCGTAAAATGTGTAAGATAAATATAGATTAAGTGATAATTGAGTTAAACAGAAATCACTCACGTGGGATACAGTAATCATACAGTGGTCCTACAGTAGGACCAGAGTAGTCATACAGTAGTCATACACTGGTGATAAGTAGTCATACAGTAGTCATACAGTAGTCATACAGTAGTCCTACAGTAGTCCTACAGTAGTCATACAGTAGTCATACAGTATCCATACAGTAGTAATACAGTAGTCATACAGTAGTCATACACTGGTGGTAAGTAGTCATACATTGGTCCTACAGTGATCAAGCAACGTTAATACACTGGTCATACAGCGGATAATATGTGGTCATACAGTGTTCACTGGTCATAGTAGTCATAGACTGGTCATACAGTGACTGTGTAGTGGTCTTAAGTGGTCATACACTGACTGTGTAGTGGTCTAACAGTGGTCATACAGTGACTGTGTAGTGGTCTTACAGTGGTCATACAGTGACTGTGTAGTGGTCTTACAGTGGCCATACACTGACTGTGTAGTGGTCTTACAGTGGTCATACAGTGACTGTGTAGTGGTCTTACAGTGGCCATACACTGACTGTGTAGTGGTCTTACAGTGGTCATACAGTGACTGTGTAGTGGTCTTACAGTGGCCATACACTGACTGTGTAGTGGTCTTACAGTGGTCATACAGTGACTGTGTAGTGGTCTTACAGTGGCCATACAGTGACTGTGTAGTGGTCTTACAGTGGTCATACACTGACTGTGTAGTGGTCTTACAGTGGTCATAAAGTGACTGTGTAGTGGTCTTACAGTGGCCATACAGTGACTGTGTAGTGGTCTTACAGTGGCCATACAGTGACTGTGTAGTTGTCTTACAGTGGTCATACAGTGACTGTGTAGTGGTCTTACAGTGGTCATACAGTGACTGTGTAGTGGTCTCACAGTGGTCATACATTGACTGTGTAGTGGTCTTACAGTGGTCATACACTGACTGTGTAGTGGTCTTACAGTGGTCATACACTGACTGTGTAGTGGTCTTACAGTGGTCATACACTGACTGTGTAGTGGTCTTACAGTGGTCATACACTGACTGTGCAGTGGTCTTACAGTGACTGTGTAGTGGTCATACACTGACTGTGTAGTGGTCTTACAGTGGTCATACACTGACTGTGTAGTGGTCTTACAGTGGTCATACAGTGACTGTGTAGTGGTCTTACAGTGGTCATACACTGACTGTGTAGTGGTCTTACAGTGGTCAAACTCTGACTGTGTAGTGGTCTTACAGTGGTCATACAGTGACTGTGTAGTGGTCTTACAGTGGTCATACAGTGACTGTGTAGTGGTCTTACAGTGGTCATACACTGACTGTGTAGTGGTCTTACAGTGGTCATACACTGACTGTGTAGTGGTCTTACAGTGACTGTGTAGTGGTCATACATTGACTGTGTAGTGGTCTTACAGTGGTCATACAGTGACTGTGTAGTGGTCTTACAGTGGTCATACAGTGACTGTGTAGTGGTCTTACAGTGGTTATACAGTGACTGTGTAGTGGTCTTACAGTGGTCATACAGTGACTGTGTAGTGGTCTTACAGTGGCCATACAGTGACTGTGTAGTGGTCTTACAGTGGTCATACACTGACTGTGTAGTGGTCTTACAGTGGTCATACACTGACTGTGTAGTGGTCTTACAGTGGTCATACAGTGACTGTGTAGTGGTCTTACAGTGGTCAAACTCTGACTGTGTAGTGGTCTTACAGTGGTCATACAGTGACTGTGTAGTGGTCTTACAGTGGTCATGCACTGACTGTGTAGTGGTCTTACAGTGGCCATACACTGACTGTGTAGTGGTCTTACAGTGGTCATACACTGACTGTGTAGTGGTCTTACAGTGACTGTGTAGTGGTCATACAGTGACTGTGTAGTGGTCTTACAGTGGTCATACAGTGACTGTGTAGTGGTCTTACAGTGGTCATACAGTGACTGTGTAGTGGTCTTACAGTGGTCATACAGTGACTGTGTAGTGGTCTTACAGTGGTCATACAGTGACTGTGTAGTGGTCTTACAGTGGCCATACAGTGACTGTGTAGTGGTCTTACAGTGGTCATACAGTGACTGTGTAGTGGTCTTACAGTGGTAATACAGTGGTCATACAGTGACTGTGTAGTGGTCTTACAGTGGCCATACAGTTATCATACAGGAAGTAGCCTTACAGTTGTCATACAACAGTCATGCAATCTTTATTAGATGGTCATCCAGTGATTAGTATCTGGTCATACTTTGGTCATACTTTGGTCATACAGTGACCATACAGTGGTCACACAGTGGTCATACAGTGGTTAATATGTGGTCATGCAGTTGTCAGTGATTATACAGTAGTCATAAAATGGTCATACGGTGGTCGTACCGTGTTCGTACAGTGGTCATACAGTGGTCGTACTGTGGTCGTAATGTGGGCATACTTTGGTCATAAAATGGTCATACAGTGGTCATACAGTGGTCGTGCCGTGTTCGTACAGCGGCCATACAGTGGTCGTACTGTGGACGCACAGAGGTAGTACAGTGGCCATACAGTGGTCGTAAAGCAGACATACAGTGATCATAAAGTTGTCTAAGAGTATTCCAATAATGTCATATAGTGGTCATACAGTGGTCATACAATAGTCGTACAGTGGTCATACACTGGACATACAGTGGTTATTATGTGGTCATACAGTGGTCAAACACTGGTCATACAACGGCCATACAAAAGTCATACAGTCAGTATACAATAGTCATACAGTATTCATTTAGTAGTCATAGTGATCATACAGAAGTCATACAGTGGCTACACAGTGGTGATACAGTAGTAATAGAGTAGTCATATAGAAGTCGTACAGCAGTCATAGGGTAGTTATAATTTGGTCAAATATGTGTCGTACACTGGCAGTAGGATTGTTTTTTTTTGTACATGTAGTGGTCATACAGTGGGTATTTCATGGCCATCCAGTGGTTATACTGTCATCATACAATGGTCATCTTTAGACATACAGTAGCCATACAGGATTATTCAGTGGTTATACAGTGGTCATTTTGGTGGTCAGTGATCATGCAGTAGTCATAAACCATGTCATACAGTGGTCATGCACTGATCAATCAGTGGTCATACAGTGGTCATTCTGGGGTCAGACACCGATCAAATAGTTACGTGGTCATACAGTGATCATACTACTAGTATAATCATACAGTAGTAAATACAGTATTCATAGTAGTAAAGCAGGGGTCATACAGTGGTCATATTAGTGACATAAAGTAGTAAAACAGTGGTCATACAGTAGTCATATAAGGGACATAAAGGAGTAAAACAATGGTCATACAGTTTAAGCACAACTATTTAAATCACCAAAGAAACTAAAACAACTTTAAAATCTTAAGTTCAAATAAACATCTTTACATGTCGGTCAAGTTTGACCTCTCTATTCCATTTCACGTTCAGTACGAAATTATGAAACCCTGAATATTAATTGGCTGATAATGGTATATGCACACATGATGTTTTGGTATTGGTGGAAACTGTACAGTCTGGGCTATTGATAATATTGTAACCGTCCTAGCTTTATGCCAGAAGGTTTCCCAGGTTCTATTAAAACTTACATATTTAGGCAGTAGAAATCAAAACTCAAGAGTGTCTAGGGGATACTATAATTTATTTAATTCTCTTCCAATACCTTCTTATTTCAAACCAAAATACATACAGTGGACAGCCATAGTCAATTATGTGAAATGCCTAATGTTGCTTTTGCACCCTAAAGATAGAAAGAACGAAAGGGAAGAATAAGAGTGAGAGAAAGTGGACCTGTTCTGACGGGAGGTAAGATATACCTTTGACTGTCCTGAACAAAAGCCGCCGAGTCTTCTAAAACAGCTCCTTATATAGGTACTTGGCTGCATTGAGCATGCTTTTCCCATGATTATTAACAAACTATCAAAGAGGAGCTTTGCAAATGTACCTGTAAGACTATATATAAATTTAAACAAAACAATACACAAGTGTATACAACTAAACCTATTTAAAACTAATAATACTTGTTAAACAAACCTCTTTGATATAACATAGTCTGGGTGGCAAACAGTAGGAAAGTCATGATAGTACTGACTTGTTCTTAAGTAACATGGTAAAGTAAGCCAAACTAAACATCAAAAGGTAGATTAAGGTTGAATATGTTTGAGATCAGTACCTAAACAGTAATCATAAAATAGAGATAAAGTGATTCCTGCTACATTCCCCTCACCTTAAGACCAAATTTTGAAAATAATTTGTCCAATAAATTGAAAACAGAAATTAAACTATTAATTCTGAAGTAATTTGAACTCAAATGCCATATCCAAATTATGCTAGGTAGAATAAAGTAGAACCGTTAAGTACAAAAGTGATTTTCTGGTCATAATGGTTCTGACTTGTTCTAAAAGAATACAAAACATGAAAACCCAACAAGTTAACAATATACTGTTGAAATCAGACTAGATTTAAATACACTTATGTATTCTTCAAAATTTAGCTAGAATTAAGCCAAATTTCAAAGAAGCCATCAAATGAATAAACATCTTAAACATTCAAGTTTACTAATAGTTTACTAACACACAATACTGAGTAAAGTAAAACAAAATGGATACTGTAAACACTAAAGTTTGAACACATAAAATATATTAACACACAAGTTATCAGAAAGTCCACTGTTGTTATTAATGTTTCCTAAATTTTGTTGAAAAGTCCTAAAAAGTCCTATTTCCGTTTAAACTTTTTGCCAAGAACGTCCCCGCTGTTGTCAAAAACCACCTCCTCGTCTCTACAAACTCCTCCCTCGTTCACAAGCTTAACTCCAGGGGTGTCTGCGTTAGCTCGCTTCCTGGCCAAACGAACCCTGTGGTTTAAATAGTAGGGGCGTGCGTCCCCTGGCGGTATATAGTTTCTGTTAGGAACACGCTTTTCCGACCACCCACCGTCCATCTTGTGGGTGAGACGCTGGTGGCGTTTCACATTGTCTACTCTGCCAAATTCCTTATTACAGTTCGGGCAGGTGTAAAGGGTTATCGTGTCTAAGTGCTTCGCCGACCAGTGCCTCATAAACGACGGATGACTGTTAAAGGGGCCAGCTCCACAGTCAAGAACCGGGCAGCTGGTTGGCAGGCCTGGCCAATCCGGACCCCGCTCCTCTGCCATAAACGTAGCTACCTCATCCGTCACGCCCTCTAAAATGGTTGGTGTTTCCATCTAAAATTGTAAAACAATTTATAGTTTGACGAATAAGATTTGTCACTCGTCCTGAGCCGGACATGCACAAACTTTCAGGATAGTTTCCATTGTAGAATAAGTCTAGGCATTGGCAAAGAGTATGTTATAGGTTACAACAGATAACCTTTTTACAGAACTCTTGCAATAATGCAGTCCGCAAAGCAATAAATCATTCATTCAAAGAACTAATTGTTAAACTATTAATCAAATTAATTAATAAATCTTAATAATAAACAAAATTTAGAATACCAGAAGCTATGGTTTCCTTATGCCAATCAAACTGAAAGTGAAGGATTTGAAACAACTATCCTGGGCCGGGGTTACATAACTTTCCAGGATAAATCCCATAGCTGGGCAATTTACTCCATGTGTACGAAATGGCTAAATTCCCTAGGCATCAGAATTGGTGAAAGACACTGAACAATATAGGATAAAGCAAATATCCTTTTGTATTACAGTAAGTCATTACCAAGACGAAGATGTTTCCCGTAAGTAATTTCAAACTCCCTTGCATTCAAATTTACATTGACATTTGAAAATACCATAATCTGTCCTTTCTTAAATCACATATTTAAATGAGTATTATGAATTCAACAATAGTATAAATCAAATGACACTTAACAGTGTATGGACTGTATCAACTATTAAACTAAAGCGAGAGTGGAAAGAAAGATTGAAGAAAGATGATAACATATAGGGTGCAAAAGTGTGTACTGTTTGTATAATTGTTATTATATTAACAGCCAAATCTTATGTCAATAATGTATGGTTTAAAACAAACCATTAACATTCATTTAAAAGAATGGAAATTAGTTCTAGCGCCATTATATTCATACAAATTTAAAGTTTGATATGCAGAGTAAGGCATATAGCTATTAAACTTCCCCAAATTTAGGTGTTTATCTACAATACGAGCATTGTAACAACTCAGTTGTTTCCTGAGTTATATAGCAAAAGTATTAACTAGCAACATTATCAGACATATGATATCCAAAGAAATTATTTGCATAAACCCTTACAGAATTATGAGAAAAGAAAATTACATGCATAGCCACTGCATGTACCTTTCAGCAACTGTACGTCATACAAATTATAACAATGACTGTACAACCTTTGTAATTGTACAAATTTCCTACAAGATTTATGCAAAAATGCAATAACTTTCTTATTAAAACATAATAGCAAACAATTAGTTAAAGAGCATAAACAAATTTGCTCTTTTGAAACAAAACATAGAAGAGTCTACTTGTACTCTATTTACACAGAAATTAGATTCTCACTCAGGTGAAAATATAACTTTAGGTTTTACTCTACGCCCACCCCTAGTGACGTAGGGTGTTGTATGAAGAGTCTCAGTTTCACTGACTACACCACTGGACCCTAAATTTGCATCTGGAAGATCTGCACAATCAACAACGCGTTCTTCCTGATCTACATGATATGACTTCAGATGATCTACATGTACAACAATGACTTTTGAAGAACTGACATGCTGTATCTGATAGGTTACGTCAGATATTTGAGACAAAATCTTGTAGGGACCAACCCAGCCTAAACCTAGCTTTACTTTTGCTGTTGGAGGATACCATCTCCAGACTAGACTACCAGTAGTGAACCGTCTTGGCTTTAAGCCTTTGCTGTAGGCTTTCTTTTGCCGAGAGGCCGCTACCTTAAGATTTTCAGAAGCTATATTAAAGGTATTTTCGATGGACTGTTTCAACCATTCAACATACTCTGATGGGCAAATCATTGATTTTCTGTCAGGAGTATCTCCAAACATTACATCTACTGGAAAATTGAGCTCCCTACCAAACATGAGAAGATTTGGGCTACATTTGGTGCTATCATGACAAGACGCTCTATAGGCCATCATTACATAGGGAAGATGATCATCCCAGTCATCTCTGTTATCGTTAACAAACATAGCTAACATCTGCTGAATTGTTCTGTTGTGGCGTTCAACCATGCCATCAGACTTAGGATTGTATGGAACTGTTCTTGTTTTGTCAATTTGAAGCAGATTACACATTTCTTTAAACAGACGTGACTCAAACTCTGGGCCTTGATCAGAGTGAATTATTGATGGTACCCCGAAACGGCAGATAAATTCAGTAACTAATGTGTCAGCGACTGTTAAGGCTGTGTGGTTTTTTAAGGCATAAGCTTCAGTGTACTTTGAAAAGTAGTCTGAGATAACCAAAATGTACTCGTTACCATCAGCAGTTACAGGCAAAGGACCTAGAATATCTAAGGCTATTCTGTCTAATGGCTGATATGAAATTTCTTGCTGCAATTCTGATTTGCCTTGACCAGGACCAGGTTTGCGACGGGCACATGTGGTGCAGTTATGACACCAACGCTTAATATCGCTTGTCATATTGGGCCAGTAAAACCTTTTCTTGATTGAAGCAAGAGTTTTGTCCCTTCCCAAGTGGCCTGCTATTCGTTGCTCGTGAAGCTGTTTGAATATGTCCCTTGTTAGTTTGTATGGAAGAACTAAACGTAAGTTTTCACCTGTTTGCCTAAGCAGTAAACCATTTTGGACTACCAGAGATTCCCAAAGACTCCAAAGTGTTCTCACCTTTGAATCGTACCTACAAATTTCAGACCTTTTTGGTTTTAAGACTGAACTGATTTTCAACCTAAGTATTACACTAATACAAGGGTCTTGTTTTTGCAAGAGTTGTAGTTGATCAGAAGACCAGTTTTCTATCCAGTTTGAGTCTAAGACTGTGTTTGAAGATGCTGAAAGACTAGAACAGACTGGTTCGGTCTCACTACCTGAGAGTGAACATAGTAGTGAAGGCGAAATGCTGCCTTTTTCACTTTGAGACACTTCAGAATGGTGGGTGCAGTCTGGACAGTCAATTCGTTTGCAATGCCTTTTGTGTGGAAAGCGAGACAATGCATCAGCATTTGCATGCTGAGAACCCTTCCTATACTGAATTTCGAAGTCATAGGTGTCTAAAACTGTCAACCACCTGGCTAACATGCCTTCGGGATCCTTAAAATTTCTTAACCAAGTTAAGGATGCATGGTCAGTTCTCACTGTGAACTTCCTACCCCAGAGGTAATGTTTAAAATAGCGAACAAATGTGACTACTGCAAGAAGTTCAATGAAAGTTGTGCAATATTTTTGCTGTGATTTATTCAAAGACCTACTAGCATAGGCAATAACACGCTCTTCACCATTTTGCATTTGCGACAATACTGCACCAATTCCAGTTTGACAGCCGTCAGTGTCTAAAATGAAGTCGCCTTCACGAGAAGGAAAGCCTAAAATAGGAGGTGTAGTGAGAAGTGTTTTGATGGTATCAAAAGATTTTTGACACTCTTCACACCAAACAAATTTATTTTTCTTTTGAGTGAGCTGATTGAGTGGAAAACTAATTTGAGCAAAGTTTGGAATGTACCGCCTGTAGTAGCTTAGCAAACCAAGTAAGCTTTTGAGTTCAGTTTTGTTCTTAGGAAGAGGCCAATTTTGAATTGCTTCTACTTTCTGAGGGTCACAAGAGATACCCTTTTCAGAAACAACATGACCTAGGTATCGAACTTGTTCCTTAAAGAAATGGCATTTCTTTGGCTTAAGAGTTAGGTTGGCATCTCTAAATCTACTGAATACCACTCTTAAATTATCAAGGGTTTCATCAAAGGTTCTGCCAAATACTATGATATCGTCCAGATAACAAAGACATTGTTTCCATTGCATTCCCCTTAAGACAAGTTCTATTAGACGTTCGAAAGTTGCAGGAGCGTTACAGAGCCCAAAACTCATGACTTTGAAATGATAGAGACCTACATGTGAATTGAATGCTGTCAAGTGTTTGTGTTTGTCAGACATTTTAACCTGCCAGTAGCCACTAGCTAGGTCTAGCGTACAGAAATATTTAGCGCCTGACAGTGTATCTAGAGCATCACTTATTCTAGGCAGAGGGTACGCGTCTTTTTTAGTGACTGCATTTAGTTTCCTATAGTCTACACAAAATCTGATAGAATTGTCTGGTTTCTTTACAAGAACAATGGGGGACGCCCATGCACTACAGCTTGGCTCAATGATATCTTGATCTAACATTTTCTTTATTTCGTTTTCAACAACTTCCCTTTGAGCAAGAGGTACTCTGCGAGCTGGTGTTTTTATGCTATGTGTATCACCAACATCAATTGTATGCTCAACCAGGTTAGTTTGTCCAACCTTACCAGTTTCATCAACAAATATATCCTTGTATTCGAAAAGTGTTTGTCTAAGTTTCCTTAATTGTGACTCAGTTAATGCTTCAGCTGCTTCATCTAAAAGAGGTTGCAAAGTGGATGGAAGTTCTACATTTTCAGGCTCTGTATCTTTGAATGTGTCAGGCTGAGTAATACTTAAAGCTGATTGGATGCTTGCTAAGCTTAAATTTCTATCTAATTTGATATTCTTATCAGTTAGGTTTATCAGAGACAATGGAACGTTGGCCTGAGATGTGTTTATAACTGCATTTGCCATTAACAAACCCTTTTTGTTTATGATTTTGTAGGGTTCGAGAACGCCAGTCTGGTCTGCAAATAAACCATCAATTGTGCCTGTAGTTGAGATTTCAGAATCTGCTGGAATAACTACATTACTGTCTAGTCTTATTCTGGCTACTTTATTATTTTCCTGCCTGATCAGCATTATTTTATGCTTGCCAATTTTCATGTAAGCTTTGCCAAAATTTATGCTAGCATTGAAGTCTTCCAAGAAGTCATCTCCAAAGATTGCATCAATACCCTCTAATTCAGCCACTAAGAATTCATATGAGAACATTTGGTTATCAAGTTCAAAATCTAAGACAGTTTTCCCAAAGACTTTCAAGCTGCTACCATTTGCTGCAGTCAAAGTGTGAGACACTTTTTCCAGTTCATTAAAATCAATGCCAAGTTTCTTTGCAACGAGACAGGACATAACGCACGTAGATGACCCTGAGTCAATGAGTGTGCGGCAGCTAACATTTCCAAAGATAACTTTAGCAAACAAGCATGACCTTGTTTTTACAGGAGTGAGTACAATATTCTGTTGCCCTTGTATGAAAGATGGATCAATGGCTGAGCTATTGGGCTCTAGACCAGCCGCAGCTAGTTTCCCTGATCATTTTGTGGACACCTATTGGCAATATGACCTTTTTTGTGACATTTGTAACACTCTATATCTTTAAATGATTGTCTGTCAGTCCTATCTCTGCTGTTTGACCTACTTCTTGGTTTGTTTTGCAGTGTGTGTGTTAGGTTTTGAAGCAGAGAGGCAATGTCTTTTAAAGCCTTTTCAGTAGAGTCTGAAGATTTTTGCTCAGGAGCTGCTATTGAATTGACCCGAGGTTCATCTTCAAATCTAGGTTTACGCAGTATGCCCTGCGAACCTTCAAACGCCTCAAACTCTACTGCAAGAGCAATTGCTGCATCAATTGTTTTAGGATGCCGAAATTGTACATGACTTCGTATTTCGGGACGGAACAGACCATTAATATATTGGTCAATGGCATAAATCTCTCTTGCTTCGGCTAGAACACATGGATAGGCTTGAACACAGAGCCTTTGTAATGCATAGCCAAAGTCAGAGGCAGATTCATTTCTCAGTTGTTTTCTGTGCCTAAACTCACATCGAAAAGCAGTTTCTCGTTCTGCAGGATTGAATCTACGCCCCAATAGTTCAATTATGTGGGTATAGTCATACATTTGCAGAGGAGATAAGTCACCGAGAAGCTTTTGGGCTGGACCCCTGAGACTCATGATTAGCTGTTGTGATTTTTCTGAGTTACTCCAATTGTTCCACCTTGCTACATTTTCAAAATGAACCAAGTAGTCTCGCCATTCTGATGTTTTGCCATCAAACTTATCTGGCTCCTTTTGTTTCCTGACTGATGAGTTTTGAACATCTGTTTGGTTTAACGGAACGGGTGGTTGATATGGTAAAGCATATGTCAAACCAGCAGTTTGGGGTGTCATACCAGTAATTTGTGATGTCATACCAGCATTTTGATGTGTCACACCAGCATTTTGATGTGTCATACCAGTACTATGGGGTATCAAACCAGTAAATTGAGGTGTCACACCAGCATGTTGATGTGTCATACCAGTATTATGATGTGTCATACCAGTAGTTTGAGGTGTCAAACCAGTAGAGTGAGATGTCATACCAGTCACTGGAGGTGATTGGTAATGCAAACTGTGAGGTAAATCTGCAGACTGAGATGTGTGTTGAGGCAAACTATGTGTCAAACCTAAAGTTTGAGACGTCACATCAACAGTGTGAGGGGTTTGATATTGCAGACCATGTGACCTATCTGCAAACTGATATGGATGTCGCGGCACACTATGTAATAAACCAGCTGATTGAGACGGAAAACATGTAGTAAGGGATGGCTGATGTGAGAGCATGTGTGTCTTTGAAGTATCACGCAAAGGATCTGGAGCCAACTGTTGTGACAATGTAGGAGGCATTTCAGCATTGTATGGATTCTGATTGTTTAAAGTGTTGGCATACAAGTTGCCATTACTACACTTTTGTGACGGACTAAAGTGATTTTGAGATTGTCCCTGACTAAGGTTTGACAGGTGATTTGTGTTTTGAGAAGACCCCTGTCCATGTGCAGAGGCAACAGAGTGTACATGTGTGTGTGTACATGGCTTATACTCAACAGGTGTATGTCTATTATAATAATTTAAAAATTGCTGTGACAAGTCAAAGTTATTATGTCTAAGACCCTGTTCATTATTGGAGAGGCTATTATTTCTGAACTGAGGTAAGCTCTGCTGTGTTGTATTGCACACAGGTTCAGTGTTGGAATAACATGTACTGTTTTGTGGCCTGAGGTCAGTTGGTGTGCACGTGTAACTGGGTGTCCCATCTGTGTAATGATTTTGTGAGTTTGGACAAAGTGGTTTATGTAATTTTGCATTGAGCGTTGGGGGTAAGGGCAGGAAGAAAGTTTCATCCAAAGGAGATTCCATGTTAGGGCTGGGCAATGCCTGTGGTGTAGAGAATTTGACTGTAAGTCTGTTATCTTCCATATCCCAAGTTATTATAAAATACACACAACAAAATGAAAAGAAAGGCAATTTCTGCTATCCAAGTTTTACCAACTACCTAAAAAACCGGACGAGCCCCCAAAATGTAACCGTCCTAGCTTTATGCCAGAAGGTTTCCCAGGTTCTATTAAAACTTACATATTTAGGCAGTAGAAATCAAAACTCAAGAGTGTCTAGGGGATACTATAATTTATTTAATTCTCTTCCAATACCTTCTTATTTCAAACCAAAATACATACAGTGGACAGCCATAGTCAATTATGTGAAATGCCTAATGTTGCTTTTGCACCCTAAAGATAGAAAGAACGAAAGGGAAGAATAAGAGTGAGAGAAAGTGGACCTGTTCTGACGGGAGGTAAGATATACCTTTGACTGTCCTGAACAAAAGCCGCCGAGTCTTCTAAAACAGCTCCTTATATAGGTACTTGGCTGCATTGAGCATGCTTTTCCCATGATTATTAACAAACTATCAAAGAGGAGCTTTGCAAATGTACCTGTAAGACTATATATAAATTTAAACAAAACAATACACAAGTGTATACAACTAAACCTATTTAAAACTAATAATACTTGTTAAACAAACCTCTTTGATATAACATAGTCTGGGTGGCAAACAGTAGGAAAGTCATGATAGTACTGACTTGTTCTTAAGTAACATGGTAAAGTAAGCCAAACTAAACATCAAAAGGTAGATTAAGGTTGAATATGTTTGAGATCAGTACCTAAACAGTAATCATAAAATAGAGATAAAGTGATTCCTGCTACATTATTGTTAGCAAGCGGAGCAGACTCAAGTCGGACGGTCGTTTGATGTGGGTCTTCTTCTTCATAGGTTAAACTGAAGCATGTGTGTAGTGACCATAGATTGAAGCATGTGTGTAGTGACCATAGATTGAAGCATGTGTGTAGTGACCATGCATATAGATTGAAGCATGTGTGTAGTGACCATAGATTCAAAATATCTCTGAGGTGGAAACCCCATTTGTAGAATATTTGAGTAGACGGTGGCTTAACGCTAGAGACATACATGCAGGTAGAATGTAACTTAATACAGGACAACGCATTGCAAAATAATCACATTCCAGTGAGCATTACATCAAATAGAGAAGAATACGTGAACGTTTGGATGATCGATTGCCCATTATTGATTAATGGTTGATCATATTTATTATGAACACGTGGACTTTTGTTTAGGGGTATAAATGGTAAACAATGAATGATCTGATCAGTTTTCAACTCAGCAACATAAATAGTGTAATAAATAGCTATGGCATACATATATGATCTGATATGAATGGCAAAACCAATGAAGTATAGCTTTTGATTACTTATCGAACACGATATTGTACTTGCTTAAAATGTATTAAACATTATGTGGTGTATCTGAACACAAGCGTGTGCAATGTAGTAACATGATACTTTAACCCCTTCATTGTCATAATGACGGGTATGTAATGTCATATTCAAATAGTTTAGATCCAGATGAGTTACTCGACGCCTCATCAGAATCCAAACTATTTGACACTCTGGTTATTGTTTATAAGGAAATCAAACAATCACCTACGCTAAAACCTTAAGCAGACGAAAACGTACCCAGCAGGTGACAATACTGGCACTGAAAGGGTTAAGCAAACTATGTCCTTGTGTCAGTGAACATTTAGCGGGCTGAATGACTTGTACTCTGCTAATATGTTGTTCGCTTTATTTAATTTGTTTTTTAACTACCCACCACAGATCCAATTCAAAGTTAACCAGCTCTCATGTAGAATCACTAGTGATTTTGTGTGGTTCATGGCTTCTGTATTTATACGTTTAAAGCAATATATCGCCCATGTATATTTAAATACTGGCTTCGAAAGAGTATTTGACGGACCAATACACACTGATGTATTAGTATAAATCTAACGAATAAGCCTTTTAATGTACCCTTGAATGATCTATATTTCCTGGAAAATAGAATCTATTCGGTTTAAAATGACATGATCCTTGCAAGAGTTTTAACGACAAATGGTGCAGATCTTATCAAATGGTCTCAATCATGCCCTCCTAAAGTTTGGTTAATATTGTTTTCATAGTACTAGTTACCGGATAGCCCGGCCATAACGAGTTAATGAATAGTGACAGTAAAACAGTTTGACTTTGGCCATTTCTGTGTTGGACACTAATAGCATATTATACCATCCGAATCTAAAATATCACAAATCTGTCAGCAACGGCTTTGTACTGAATAAGCAAGCGAGTAAGGTATTGAATACTTTTCTGCGGTGCTGAATAAACTTGTTTAAGTAAGAAGATGAGTATACAAACAATACCAAGAAAGCAGAAAAAGGTATATATGTACTGCATTACTAAAATAATGTGACTTTTGTATGACTGGTACCAGAATAATATGACTGGGTGATTGGCTGATACCATGATAATGTGCAAGGGTGACTGGCCGGTACTAGGATTATATGAATGGCCGGTACCAGGATAATGTTACTGGGTGATTGGTCGGTACCACCAGGATAATGTGACTGGGTAAATGGCCTGTACCAGCAGCATGTGACTGGGTACATGGTCGGTACTAGTATAATGTGACTGGGTAAATGGCCGGTACCAGCAGCATGTGACTGGGTACATGGTCGGTACTAGTATAATGTGACTGGGTAATTGTGCGGTATCAGCATATTGTGAATAGCCCGTGTATGTATAGGCAATTCCTGTAAGCCATTATAACCATGTACATTTCGTCATCTGCTGCAATTGTCTGGCTATACCTTCTCTATGTTCGTTTAAACTGCTACAAAGTCTAATGCGATTTCACCAATAGTGCTGAATAACATTGAATCACGTAGGGGATGTTCTGACGTCACTGATGTAAATGTATACAGGTATAGTTGTATTACTATTATGTTAAAAGTTAGACAATTGAAGATTTCAACATTAAATCTTTAACGTTATTGTAGCTGTATTCTTAAAGTACACATTTCTTCATTTGTGTGTCAATGTGTAAAGGGTTAGATCCTTCAAACACATAACGAACAAAGCGCCATGAAATATTGAATGACAAGTCCGTACTGTATATTATAATGGTTTATACGTCTATGTAATTATCCACTAAAGGTAAACCTAATCAATATCGAGTAAACCATTAGCACGCTGAAAAAGAACCAAACATACAACTGTTAATCTCTTAAAGCTATGTAACACACCTCACGATCTATTTTCCTGCAAACATTCAAAACTCGTTGAAACATTATTTTGTGTACAAAGGGTCCTAACGTGAACATCGTTTAAAATGTCAACAGAGATGAAATGGCATTTATAATGACTATATATTTCGAGTGAAACGTGTTTGGCAGAAAAACAGAGTAGAAAGAGGTTAGCATACAGTAAGAATAAACTGTATAAAGAGTGTCTAGAGAGTAAGAATCAAGTACCCATGATGTAAGAGTGTAACCTGTACAAATTGTGTCCACCTGGAGGGACGAAACCTGTATAATGTGTCCACATGGTAGGGATGAAACCTGTATAACGCGTCCAAAGAGTGAGAACAGAAATATTAAACTGATAAGAAAGTGAGAGTAAACCTTGTAAAATGCGTCCACATAGTAAGAGCGAAACCTGTATAATGCGTCCATAGAGTAAGGGAAAATGGTGTTTTAACTGAGTTAAAGTGAAACCTGTATAACTTGACCACAATATAAGAATGAAACCTGAATAAAGTATACATATAGTAAGAATGAAGTCTGCAAAAAGCGTCCACAATGCAAGAGTGAAAACTGTATTAAGTGTTTATAGAGTACGAGCAAAACCTGTATAGAACGTCTATAGAGTAAGAGTGGCACTTGTATAGAGTGTCACCAGAGTAAGAGAGAAAACTGTATTAAGTGTTTATAGAGTAAGAGTAAACCCTGTATATAATGTCTACAGCGTAAGAGTGGTACCTGTATAGTGTTAATAGAGTAAGAGTCAAAATTGTATAAAGCTTCCACAGAGGGTGAAACCGGTATAAGGTTTCCATAGAGTAAGTGGGAAACCTGTATAAAGTGTCAATAGAGTACTTGTGAAACCTGTATGAAGTGTCCATAGAGAAATAGATATTGAGACTTTTTATAACGTCCATAGAATAGGATTAAATCATGTATAAAGTGACTAAAGAGTTAAAAGAAACCTTTAGTTTAAACATATTTTATTTTCATATTAGGGGAAATTGGGTCGGGTCACAAGTTCGTACAGCATTATATTTGACCCTCCCCATACAAAGCATGTGAAACCTTTATAAGACGCCATAGAATAAGAGTGAAACCTGTATAATGCGTCCATAATGTAAGAGTAAATTTGTATGAAGTATGCATACAGTAAGAGTAAAAATTGTACAAAGTGGGCATAGAAAAAGAGTCAAACCTGTACAAAGTGTCCATATATAATCAGTGAACCTGAACAAAGTGTCCATAGAGAAAGAGTAAACCTGTACAAAGTGTCCATAGAGAAAGAGGAAAACCTGTACAAAGTGTCCGTATAGAATCAGTGAACCTGAACAAAGTGTCCATAGAGAAAGAGTGAACCTGTACAAAGTGTCCATAGAGAAAGAGTGAACCTGTACAAAGTGTCCATAGAGAAAGAGTGTACCTGAACAAAGTGTCAATAGAGAAAGAGTGAACCTAAACAAAGTGTCCATAGAGAAAGAGGAAAACCTGTACAAAGTGTCCATAGAGAAAGAGTGATCCTAAACAAAGTGTCAATAGAGAAAGAGTGAACCTGAACAAAGTGTCCATAGAGAAAGAATGAACCTGAACAAAGTGTCCATAGAGAAAGAGTGAACCTAAACAAAGTGTCCATAGAGAAAGAGTGAACCTGTACGAAATGTCCATAGAGAAAGAGTGAACCTGAACAAAGTGTCAATAGAGAAAGAGTGAACCTAAACAAAGTGTCAATAGAGAAAAAGTGAACCTAAACAAAGTGTCCATATAGAAAGAGTGAACCTAAACAAAGTGTCAATAGAGAAAGAGTGAACCTAAACAAAGTGTCCATAGAGAAAGAGTGAACCTAATCAAAGTGTCCATAGAGAAAGAGTGAACCTAAACAAAGTTTCCATATAGAAAGAGTGAACCTAAACAAAGTGTCCATATAGAAAGAGTGAACCTAAACAAAGTGTCCATAGAGAAAGAGCGAACCGAAACAAAGTGTCAATAGAGAAAGAGTGAACCTAAACAAAGTGTCAATAGAGAAAGAGTGAACCTAAACAAAGTGTCCATAGAGAAAGAGTGAACTTAAACAAAGTGTCCATAGAGAAAGAGTGAACCTAAACAAAGTGTCCATAGAGAAAGAGTGAACGTCAATAGAATAAAAGTGAAACCGTACAGTAAGAGTGAACCCTGTAAAAGTGGTTATGCAGTAAGAGCGAAACGTGTATGAAACATTTGAAATAGGTGTCTGAAGATTAAGAGTGAAACCTTCATAAAATTTCCATACTGATAATCTAAAACTTTTTATAGTGATTATACAGTAAGAGTGAAACCTTCATAAAATTTCCATACTGATAATCTAAAACTTGTTGACGAGTCTATACAGTAAGAATGAAACATGTATAAAGTGTCCATAGATAAATATAGATTAAGACCTGTGTATAATGTCCTTAAAGTAGGAGAGGATTCTGAATAAAGTGTCTATAGAGTTAGAGTGAAATTTGTATAAAGTGGCCATAATTATATGAGTGAAATCTGTATAAGATATCCATAAAGTAAAAACAAATCATGTTTAAAGCACCCATAAAGAAAGAGTGAAGCCTGTATGGAGCGTCTATAAAGAAAGAGTGAAACCTGTATAAAGTTTCTATAAAGAAAGAGTGAAACCTGTATAAATTGTCTATAAAGAAAGAGTGAAGTCTGTTAAAGTGCTGATAGAGTATGACTGAAACCTGTATAAATTGTCCATGGAGTAAGAGTGAAACCGGTATAAATCTCCAATAGAGAAATAGAGAAACCTGTATAAATTGTCCTGAGAGTAAGAGTGGAAACTGCACAAAGTGTCAATAGGGTAGAAGTGAAATCTGTATGGAAGTGTCTATGGAGTAAGAGTAAAGCCTTTATGAAGTGTCTATATAAGGTGAGAGTGAAACCTATATAAGGTAAGAGTGAAACCGGTATAAAGTGTCAATAGAGTAAGTGTGTAACCTGTATAAAGTGTCAATATAGTAAGTGTGTAACCTGTATAAAGTGTCTATAGAGTAGGAGTGTAACCTGTATAAAGTGTCTATAGAGTAGGAGTGTAACCTGTATAAAGTGTCTATAGAGTAGGAGTGAAATTTGTATAAAGTGGCCATAATTATATGAGTGAAATCTGTATAAGATATCCATAAAGTAAAAACAAATCATGTTTAAAGCACCCATAAAGAAAGAGTGAAGCCTGTATGGAGCGTCTATAAAGAAAGAGTGAAACCTGTATAAAGTTTCTATAAAGAAAGAGTGAAACCTGTATAAATTGTCTATAAAGAAAGAGTGAAGTCTGTTAAAGTGCTGATAGAGTATGACTGAAACCTGTATAAATTGTCCATGGAGTAAGAGTGAAACCGGTATAAATCTCCAATAGAGAAATAGAGAAACCTGTATAAATTGTCCTGAGAGTAAGAGTGGAAACTGCACAAAGTGTCAATAGGGTAGAAGTGAAATCTGTATGGAAGTGTCTATGGAGTAAGAGTAAAGCCTTTATGAAGTGTCTATATAAGGTGAGAGTGAAACCTATATAAGGTAAGAGTGAAACCGGTATAAAGTGTCAATAGAGTAAGTGTGTAACCTGTATAAAGTGTCAATATAGTAAGTGTGTAACCTGTATAAAGTGTCTATAGAGTAGGAGTGTAACCTGTATAAAGTGTCTATAGAGTAGGAGTGTAACCTGTATAAAGTGTCTATAGAGTAGGAGTGTAACCTGTATAAAGTGTCAATAGAGTAAGAGTGTAACCTGTATATAGTGTCAATAGAGTAGGAGTGTAACCTGTATAAAGTGTCTATAGAGTAGGAGTGTAACCTGTATATAGTATCAATAGAGTAGGAGTGTAACCTGTATAAAGTGTCAATAGAGTAGATGTGTAACCTGTATAAAGTGTCAATAGAGTAAGAGTTTAAAATGTATAAAGTGTCAATATAGTAAAAGTGTAATCTGTATAAAATGTCTAGAGTAAGAATGAAAATTGTATAAAGTGTCTATATAGAGTGAATTTTAGAACCCAAATAACCTTTTAATGTTTGCAGGTTCGTTTTTGGCTTATTATTAAATCCATTTAGAATCAAAATATTTGTTTTCCTTTAGGTACCATACCCTGAACAAGATCTCTCTAATCAATGTCTCTGCTGTTTGCAAATGTCATGTATTTTGTTTTTCACTTGTAAAGGATGCATATACATATATACAAACATACAGTGAATGTTATTTCACAATATCAGATCAAAACTCTGTACAGAACACATTGTACTAGGGTAAGTATTGTAAACATGTGTATTCTAGAATAGATTTAACCACATTCCTTATCAAATAGAATATAATCGTCGCGGTATGCATGATAAATATTCCATATTTTGTCTGAATAACAAATTTAGTGCACGACGTTGTAAGCAAACAACATTTGTATGTCAGTGAACCTTTAGTGTGTTGTGCTCTAGTGTGTCGTTTGCTTTATTTATCGTGTTTATGCTATTCGCTACAAAATCTAGTTTCATAATAAAACAAAATTCTTGAACAGTTATTAGTGTTTAGTTTGGATCAAATTGATATTGTTTACAATTTTTTAAACAGTATTTTATTAATAAATTTCTACATATTTAAATGCAATCAATATGCCAACATATAGCCATTCATGAGTATAGATCAAATAATAAAGCCTTTGAAGCCCGTTTGATTCAACAGTGACAGCTCAGATATTTCTTATAATAAAAGTTAAATGACTAAACGATAATTACAGGACATTTGTTCGGCAAAACAGCAATCGTTGGCCCATTTTTCTTCTCCTATAGATTGGTCTACACTCTCTGTTAATAAATACATGACTGAAACCGAGTCTGAAATTTCCTCGTTTGCATTTCTGCTTTTGGTTTCGAAGGGTCAACCATTTTCAGGTTTTATCCAGATTCAGTGGTTTAAAGGATGTTGTTAATTTCATGTTTTCATCAGTATAAATGATTTATACCAGTCAAGATAAGACCATTGTTTAATGGTAGAGTTTATTATGGTATAAAAGGATATGATCCCTGTGCGAATGTTGTAATGACAAGCAGAGTATATCTTAGTCAATTGTCATTCTTGTTTCTCTTACAGCTGGGCCCGCACGGTTTGCAAGTACATCCGCTTACCAGTAACATCAATGTAGTTAACTTGATCTTCTTTGTTCAAACTATACTTTATAGCACAGTTTGTATTCATCTTTATCAGAAATAATTTATATTGTTTTACTGACTGTTTCTTTTATGGACAAAATGGTTAATTGGTAATTCTGAGACTATTTGACCATAATCGAATACGTAAGTCCGTGCCTTTGCAAAAAATGTAGACACGGGTCAGACGGCCCCTGGTTTAAACGTCTGATCAGGGTCTGCTATGTCTGCTTTGTAATAATATAGTTTCGCTCCTGTAATTTATACCATGGCCAACAATTCTTGTGTCAATATGCACTTATAAACTGCACACACTTAGTATTCATGAAGTAAAGGGTTAGTGTATTAAAAACGAAACAGTACACTTGAACGGGCTATTAATAACATTGTCCTAGTGATCATCACATACAATGTGAAACGATGTATGACAAATCTAGTACGACCAAAACCTGGTTATTATATTTATACACAATTAAGTTATACGATTCCAAAAACAAACTACATGTCTCCTTCTTAATCACACCCCAAGGCCTTAGCCTTATCATTGAAACCTAATGCATGACTTCATGTGTTCTGGAGAGCTCGAGAGTAGTATCCTAAATTCGAATCCATTAAATGTTTCAACCCCTTCAGTTTCATGAAAACGGATCTGTGATAGAATTAACCTGGATCCGGATTACACGCCGCGTAACCTTGATGTCTCAGGATCCAGCCTTTTGGATACTAAAATTTGAAACAAACACTTATCCCGCAGACAACAATATTGACACTGAAAGGGTTAAAAGGTACCATGTTATGTGTGTTCATTTCAAAAATGTCTTACAATGCATCGAAAGCTACAGTTATTTATCACGAGGTCTGCAATTTGTTTAACGTTACTCATGCGTGTGTTTGTAATTAAAATGTAGTCAATGAACACCATGGTCAACTAGCTCGACAGTTCATCAACCCAAACAGTTTGGACTTAGTCAGTAAACACCGTGGTCGACTAGCTCGACATCTCATCAACCCAAACTGTTTGGGACTCTAACATAGTTTTATAGGAAATTAGAAGAAAATATGCTTAGGATATAAGCAGAAGACACTTTATGTTAAAAATGTACTAAGTGTTGAAATGGTTAAAAGGAATCTATTTCCGTATACATTTTATAATATTACAAATTATGCGCACTTAAGTCAACAAATCTCTTGAATTTAAACATTAAGATCCACTGCTTAGCTTCATTGCGTTTATTGTACTCCTAGGCAGAATGAGAACAAAAATGAATAGATTAAATCATCCGAGGGGTTTAAATTACAGAGACAACGTACAGTTGAAGGTTAAATAGTGTTTCCGTTTGTTCGCTTAAGATTGTTTTTATGTCAAGTTTAGTTTACGGCAGAGTATACAGCTTTTAATACGCGTGTACGTTTCCCATTTCGACTTGTTCCTCAATAATTGAGATGGACATTATTTATAAAATGTATTCGTTTCAACGTGGGGAAATATATCTGTTTTATTTGCATAAATGTTCGTGAATATTATTCTATCATAATGGCTAATTTGTCACGTGATGGGTTATGCCTTTAATTACGTCACAAGTACCTATAGTGTGTTTATAGCAACAGACGAACTCTGAGCACGGTGGGACACAACCCGTTAACAGGATAAACCCCAGGAGACTGGGTATCTCGAATGTGAACAAATTATGAAAGGTCAGCGACAATTGGCTTAACCTCTTGACAGGTAAGATCGATTATAAATATCCTATGTTGTTACTTGCGGCAAGATAGTTTACTCTAAAACTAACACGGGGTTATCGTGTCACATGTAAATGCACCGGATGCGGACTCGGTCGTGCAATTTAAAATTCTATTATCAGACATGCAAACTTGAAACGGGTTGTTAGGTTCATACCCGATGAGATAGCATAGGAACTCTCCCCCCCCCCCGGACAAAAAATTCTGGGTACGGCCCTGAGGATGATACAGGAACGATCTCAACATGTGTAGATAGATAGAATCTTTATTTACATCTCATCAATGCACATTCAGCAAATATAAAAACATATACAATAA
This sequence comes from Azorinus chamasolen, assembly GCA_963576725.1. Taxonomy (NCBI): domain Eukaryota; kingdom Metazoa; phylum Mollusca; class Bivalvia; order Cardiida; family Solecurtidae; genus Azorinus; species Azorinus chamasolen. Next base: position 52,897,519 of record OY755250.1, on the reverse strand, counting down.
ACATTTCAAATAGTGCAAAGCCATTCCATAGAGGAACTATAAGAGATGGTAAAAATGACATTGCATGCCATATATAACACATATGTTTATAACATCACAGTATGACACAAATAAAATCGGATCACTGCAAATTGCAATACTGATCCAATATACCAAAACGGTCTAAAAAAAGAGTATAAAATGAAACAAGAATAATCAACAAAAGCAAGCTAAAGTACTCCTATGTTCAAAATCTACACCTGTTAAGAAAACTTAAAGATCAAAATGATATGATACTATGTCAACGGCAAATCTACCTTCCCAAAATGCTTTCTTAAACGTTGCTAAATTATCTCAAGGAGATGATGTACAGATACAGGTGTATCAAAGTAGGACACTCTTGTCTTGTTGCTGCAGTATAGGTCCTCAACCAATGATATGTCTTTTTGTCTTTGATAAGTTAATATTTTAATATTTTATCTGAATAACACATTCATATCCGAATTTAAAAGCAGATTGTCATTTAAGTGAACTTTAAAAGCGATCTATAGAGCTGAAAAATCGAGAGAGAGAGAGAGAGAGAGAGAGAGAGAGAGAGAGAGACAGACAGACAGACAGACAGACAGACAGACAGACAGCCTGCAGGCAGGCAGGCAGGCAGAAAGAGACACATAGAGAGACATAGACAGATACAGACATACAAACAAACAGACAGACATAGATACAGACAGAGACAACAAGCCGCATACAAACAGAGATAGAGGGAGATAGAGAAAAGACACATACAGATAGATAGAGAGATAAAAAGACAGATAGAGAGACGGGGATTGACACAGACAGAAATTAGTCAGATACACTAAGTGGGGGAAAGAGAAAGAGGAAATAGAGCGAAAGAGAGACAGAGAGAGAGAGAGAGAGAGACAGAGACAGAGAGACAGAGAGAGAGAGAGGGAGAGAGAGAGGGAGAAAATGACAGACATACAGAGTAAGACAGGCAGGGACAGATAGAAACATAGAGAGAAAGAAAGAGAGGGATAAATAGATACAGGCATAGATAAAGAGGATCAGAGACAGGGACACGGAGACAGACAGGCAAACAGACATAGAAACAGAGATACATGGATAGACAGAGAAAGAGGTAGTCTTCATGGAGAGACAGAAAGAGGAGAGAGAGAGAGAGCGGAAAAAAGAGGGAGAAAGATAGGGAGAGAGAGAGAGAAGGGCAGTCAAACAAACATATAGAATAAGAGAAACATAGTCAGAGCATGACAGGGAATGGCAGGGCGTAACAGGGAAAGACAGAGCGTGACAGAGAGACAGAGAGAGACGCAAACAAAGACAAAGCCACACAGAGAAAGCAGACATCCAGAGAGACAGAAATATATAAAGACATAGATATACACTGACAGATAGAGACAGAAATCAGCTATGAAGTAGAAAATAAACAGTTAACATTAATTTAACATTTTTTTCTTCAACAAAAAATAGAATTTTGTCGAACATCAGTGGTAAATAGCTAAGTTCATAAACAAATATTCAATAAAATTAGTGGCAAAGCATAATGACTAGCGGTAAAGCTCTGGTTCTAACCAGTTGATAAAACATCTACATCTACATCAACATGGTACATCAAACTGTCATGATTGACATTTCTTTGACGGTGCGCTAAGACAGAAAAAAGAGAGAAGGATAGTATAAAGATAGAAAGAGTTTGGTCAGGAAATAGAGATAAACAGCATATAAACTAATGACAAAGCTCTGGTTGTAACCTGTTGATAAAACATAGCATATAGACTAGTGGCAACGCTCTGGTTGTAACTTGTTGATAAAATATAGCATATAGGATAGTGGCAAAGCTCTGGTTGTAAACGGTTGATAAGACATAGCATATAGACTATAGTGAGAAAGCTCTGTTGTAACTTGATAAAACATAGCACAGCATATAGACTAGTGGAAAAGCTCTGGTTGTAACCAGTTGATAAAGCATAACATAGACTAATGACAAAACTCTGGTTGTAACCTGTTGATAAAACACAGCATAAAGACTAGTGGCAAAGCTCTGGTTGAACAAACATATCATATAGACTAATGACAAAGCTCTGTTGTAACCTGTTGCATTACGGATCCCACATCTGAACGTATAGCAAGTACCTCATCAGCTACGCCCGTTATTTAGACCATACCGGAAATGACGACAGATACTTGAGCGCGTGCAATGTGGGATAACGAAGCAGACGGAAACTTTTGGCGATTATGTTCCAAACCTTGTCGATTATGTTCCAAACCTTGTCCTGAAAACCAGCATTCTGTTGACTGTAAACAGTCCCGTGCATTTAAGGTTGGAAACATTTATACTGTTTATGTTTTGTTATGTATTTAGACGATTTTACTCTTATGTTATCTACTCTTGTTGTCTATCTTCTCGTGTGTCGGTCAACTCGGCCCCCGAGTAAAGTCGGCCTCGGGTCAACTCGGTCTCGGTCAAGTCGGCCCGCAAATATAATTACATTTTTATTGTTTATTATTTATATTCGTGTAGTTCACATTTGTGTACTCTAAATGGTGATATCGAGCTACTTTCGGTTTTAACGATATCCCGGCAGAGTACACAGGCGTTAAGACCGGTTTAGGTTCGGACGTTCCTCAGTATACACTCAGTAGCCAACAAATGATTTCTGTTTGCTGCTGGATTTTCTTCCAAAAACAACAATTTTTTTAGATAAAGACATGCAGCAGTATAAATATATATTAATTGTATCTACCTGACAAGAAAAATCCGAGGTCAGTTAGTTTTATGTAGCTTTTAATCCACTTAATCCGTTTCCTCGTAAGCGCTTAACAGTAACCACTATATTGCACTCGTGTGTATATACTGGCATCGCGCGACAACAACAGTGTGGGTAGCAGTACGCGTTAATTTCAGACACGAATCGTATTGGGAGTTTACATTTCGTTCAAATCATCAAGTTACAATTACGCAAATAATTTGGATCTATAGTAACGCATTATCTAATCACGATCGATACTGTATTATAATCATTTCATTTTAAAATGGAAAAGTAGGGAAATTGAACTTGGAAAACTTGTAATAGATAACACTTTTTGTAGAGGAAAGTACAAAGAGTAAAAATGGATAGAGTACAGAAAGCAAATATATAATACAAAATTATAATTCAAAATATTATTTGCTCACAGTACTCGCAGTGTCCAAATATAACCCAGAAAACTATAGACCCATTTCATTGACTTGTATTTGTTGCAAACTATTAGAACTCATCATAACTAGTGCTATCATGACTCATGCAGATAAACACAACATCTTATATCCCTTGCAACACGGTTTTAGAAAAAATAGATCCTGTGAAACGCAGCTTTTAGAATTCATAGATGACATTACAAATAATTTAGAAAAATCATCTCAAACAGACATATTAATCATGGATTTCTCAAAAGCTTTTGATAAAGTCAGTCACAATCTTTTAACCCATAAACTTTCGCACTATGGAATACAAGGTAAAACTAACAAGTGGATCCACAATTTCTTATCACACCGTACTCAGGCTGTAGTCCTGGAGGGTGAGAAATCAGAGTATGTTCCGGTGCAGTCTGGGGTACCTCAGGGATCTGTTTTGGGTCCTGGTCTGTTTTTATTTTACATAAATGATATACCCATTGGTTTAAATTCTACAGTACGTCTCTTTGCGGATGATACAATGGCATATCTCACCATCAAATCCAAAAATGACTGTAAAAATCTTCAGGATGACCTTGATAAACTTAGTTGTTGGGAACAAACATGGAAAATGGCTTTTCATCCAGAAAAGTGCAATGTCTTGTCTGTCAGCAGAAACAAGCACCCACTTAACTACAGATACACCCTTCATGGTAAAGTTTTAGAACATGTTGACAAGGCAAAATATCTAGGTGTCACAATACAGTCAGATCTTAAATGGCAAACCCACGTAAACAACATATGCAATAAGGCCAACAAAACTCTTGGTTTCCTCAAAAGGAACTTAAACATCAGCTCCATTTCAGTTAAAGAACAGGCATACAAATCCCTAGTACGCCCAACCTTAGAATATGCCAGTTCAGTTTGGGACCCGTACATTAATGAAGATATAACTAATATAGAAAAAGTGCAAAGGAGAGCTGCTAGGTTTGTCACCAACAGATTTAGCAATACTTCTAGTGTTGGTGACATGCTGAACAGCTTAGAATGGAGAAGCCTTGCTGACAGACGGACAGATGCACGTCTCATTATGTTGTACAAAATTTCACACAATCTGGTTGCCATTCCAAATAATAACAGACTTTTACCGCCACTCAGACAGTCCTGCAATATGCACACTCTCGCCTACCAACTTCCATCATGCAGAACACAATCAAGACAACTCTCCTTTTTCCCTCGGACCATTAAGGACTGGAATGGCCTGCCTTTGACTGTAGTTGGGAGTGATTCTATTGAATCTTTCAAAACTGCTATCAAAAGTCACTCCTACACCCATTAATTTATAATCACTGTAAATAGTTTTAACTTATATTTAGCCCCCTATTCGTGGCGCATTTCACCACCAGTGACATAAACTTCAGCCAGTTGAAGGTGGTCACTAAAATGTAGAAGTAGAAGTAGAAGTTTTTATATTTGCATAAATAACGGTAACATTCCATGATATGAAATACTTGTCCGACTGTATGCGTGTATAACCATTTAGTCTATGAATATTTATAAAATTATATAATTTATATACAATTTTAGCTCTGCTTCCTGCGTCCTATACTCATTCTAATCCCTGGGGACTCATTATTCTGAATGATATGCGTCCGCTGGGACCCATTCCAGAAAAACGCGAGTCAAATTTACGACATTGTAAAATTCATGATAACCACCGACCGATATTGTAACTAATTTCCTGTTTACCGAAGCTGCGTTCTTATTGGCCGATAAAGTCATATTTATCCAATGAAAATCGTCGTTATACTCATTTACTTGCTTAATGGCCCGGATGACGGCTTGTTTCGTCTGCAAAGAACACAAATAAAAAAATTTTGTCAAACTCGATGATTCGAGACAAGCTTGGCTAACCTTTGGTACATTAGACAATAATAATTATAATGACGCTGTCCCTGCTTCTAGTACTGACTCTGACAGTACTGAGAATGCTTCGACTACAAGAAAAGATCGATGATTCCTACACAAATTGTTGAAAACATATTCGTGGCTAAGATATGACACCGACAAGCAGTTCATGTATTGCGAGGTATGTGGTAATTGCAACGTGAAATGTTTGCTTGTAAAAGCTGCCAGGAACACCAATTTTCAGCACACAACACTCCTACCACATGCTGAATTACCAAAACACCAACCCTGTGTACAGACATCTGTGTTGAAAAAAAATATGATCTTCCTGACCAAAAAATGTTTTCTGTGCACGACAAGGCAGTTGTGTCTCTTTTAAGACTTTATAATGTGTGGGTTTTTAAGACTTTGTAATGTGTATGTGTAGGTTGTCTGTGGAGACCCAGCACAAATTAATGATGGTAAAGCTGCAAAGCGGCAGCATTGACTTTGATGAAGCTGTCAAATACTGGAAATCAAAGAAAGAGCAGAGGCTCTATGAGCTACATTAAATTTCAGAATTTGACAGATCCATAAAATTCAGTTAAAAGATATGGTGTATATGTTGAATGATTAAAAATGACAAAAGAACTTGCTTAATTTTGTGTTGTTTTTACAAGGAAATGAACTGGGACTCATAGATTTTCAGTGGGACTCATAGTTTTGAAAGATATGAGTCCCAAGGACTCATGACTTTCATTTCTAAAATTAACACTGTATAATAAATAATGACTCCCTGGATATTAAGTATAATTATAATTATCACATTGGCACGTAAAATGTTGCCCATGACAGGAACTGCAGCATGATATAATCATAATTCTTTTATTTCATAGACAAACAGAGCAGACGCTGATAAGACGGATCCTACAGGGGCCGTCTGATCTGGGTCTTCACTGTTTGCGAAGTCGTAGAAAGGGGTATTTATGGACTAAAGGGTTAAACCTTCTCCGGTTAACCCTTCATATAAACGTGTTTTCACGCATCTGCAAACAGTAGACCCAGACCAGACGGCTCCTATTTGAGCCGTCTGATCAGGGTTTGCTCTCTTTGCTAATATAATTTCAAAGATCTGTTTCTTGACTACTATTTTCCACACTTCATAATTCTTTTTTTAAGTCCATGAATATTCATAATCATTAGTTATTGAAATTTGGAATCATCACAGACCAGGGAAAGGGCTAAGTGTTAGCTGACTGACAGTTGCAAATAGCTTGGATGCTGGTGAGACGCTATGTAGCTCGACGTCTTATCCAACTTGTTTGACACCCAGTCAATAGTTTCTCAAAAGCTTCATTGATGGTTCAAATTTTAGGAAAGCTATTTTCTTTTACAGCGGGGGAAGTGTTAGAAATTCACAATTTCTTATTATAGAGAAATTGCGAGGCACTTGAAATTGTCGTAACTATACCGCAAAAATGGACAAAAAACTCAAACTTGAAACAAGTATAGACCCGGGGCACAGAGGCGGCAAATAATCATGTTAATATTAAAACATCCGTTTTTACACACTCATCGTGGTTTTGAGAAGAAAGGGAATAAAAATAATCAGTGAAAATTATGAGATAGGACCAAATTCAAACGTGTATTATAACGTCAATATCCTTGACACTTACTTCATCCGGAAAGCTACATTGCTTACATGTGTGACATCGGTCTCAAAATTTAGTTTTAATATTCTGTTTTTGCTTTGGGAGTGACTTGACTGTGTAAAGAGGAAGACGTGGTTTTATTTGCGAAAACATTCAAACCGGAACATCTCAAAACATGTTTTAAGGAAGTTTCCTTAAAGTGTTAAAAAATTCAGGGAAGAAAAATGAATTCTTTCGAAAAATCAACAGTTTAAAAATAAAGTTAGGCAAAACATTGAAAACTATTGACTCACGCACTTTTGCATGATATTGCGTGTCTATAAGGGAAAAGATTAACTCTCTTTCAGTGGGCGATTAAATTGCAGCTGGCTCTTCAGTCCTTTCCCGCTATGCCATGCTTATTAGCAAACTGACCACTCGCAGTTAATGGGAGTGATAGGAGCACTTCTTTATTCATTGAGAAACTGCCTCTGGGAGAATACTTTCATCCATATTATGGTCACGTGATTTCGTCATGTGGCTGATATTTTTATATTCGTGCGCCATTCTTAATCTATATTTTGAGGATTTGTTTGCTAATGTTACCACGAAGTAAGTACTGTGTATTTACTTCTTGATGTTACGGAACATTTTCATGTCAGAAATAGTATACCATGATTGTTTTCGGATGTCATGTTTTTAAACGCCGTTAAGTTTGTATCCATCGAATGCAGGTCAATAAATTGCACGTGTCTGCTATGCGGAACTAGGCAGGTTCACCATGTGTTCGATGGAAAGAAATCAAAGAATACGTAAACTGTTGAACAGTATGTTTTCTGATTTATTCGTCGTGGTAAACCATTCTCCGGAGTACTCGAGCAATCAGCTGGAATTTAAATTCGTCAGACTAAACGTTTAATTGTCAACCTGTACCCATGCAAAGTTTCGTCAACGCAAACGATTGTTTGCTTTATTACATGTCATATTGCTTAGATACTAATCAGACATCCAGTTATATGATGTATCTTCATCCATGTGTTCGCGTCCATGCTGCCATTATCAGCATATAGGTTAAAACTGCATGCATTTACACTTTGCGATCTTGATAAAGTCAGACGTCGTTGGTCAATACATGTACAAGTATGTTCCTTCTGTCTACAAATAAAGATCAACTTATATTTACAATTTTAAACTGAAATCGAGTGTATTCGTTAAATGTTTTGTTCATCAATCTTTTATATGCATCTTATATCTGTAAACATGTTTGTTCGTTTGTGTTTATTAACGCCCGTTTCTGCTCACTATGGACTAATTGGACGCCCCAGAGAGAGGTGAGAGGAGACAGAGAAACCCGGACGCGTTGCCCTAAACTACTGTAAACATGAATTGAGGGAATATAGATGGCGGTGTTTCCATTCTAGTATATATATCTGCTTTCTTATCCAGCTCTGTTCTGTATATTTTCTTACGATTCAAGTTCACCGTGTTTGCATATACATGTAATTCAACCGTGTTTTGAATATATGAAACAGTCCGACAGAGCTTCCTTTGGTTAATTTGGTAAAGCTGTACACTGCTTATACAATTTGAAGAACAAAATAACTTCAAAATCGTAATCTATGTAACTTGAAATTAACTTCACACTAAAGTACTTAACTAGGAAATGGTTGTTTGTACAAAAAAACCCAGAGTTATATAGCTCGGGAATAACAGAAACATGTCCGTCAGACACGGAATTTGTAAATATCTATTATGTCTTCCATAAGAACTCGATGTATATGCATTTAAAGTATCTCGCAATATACTTTTTACTCTCTCAACTGACATACATTAGCTGCTTGTTTTTTTTAAAAACTTAATTAATATTCATAGCGTTGTTTCGAAATTTATCGGACATTGGCCAAACGTATCTGTTGTAATCGACGAAGTTTTCCGGCTCTTAAAAAGACGGCGGTTTTCAAAGAATTTAGCAGTATTCGTATACCGATAGTATTTATCTGAATATATGCATGTATATAATTTATAACTGTTAAAATTGGCTATAGACATTATTTTAATGATGTGAATATGTGTGCAACTTTTGGTGTTGAATGATTTATACAAAAATGGACAGAATATGACGTTAAATACACAATCATCAGTTAACAAGTTCTTCTCGCGGAATGGCAAAATTAGTTAAAACAAGTAACCGCCGATTTTATAGAACTAGACCAGTCGCAAAATGCTTCACATGACATATTTTAATCACTTTAACTGCTGAAAATCGGTGTCTGCTCAAATTCTGACCTACAAGTTTACTTACTTCTGGTTCGTTTTAAAAACTATTGACCCATTTCAAACAGCTGGGCTAATATTGAGACGACGAATTATGCTGCGTCTCATCTAGCTGTCATCTATTAGCAACTGCCAGTCAGTTCGTACTAAACATGCAAAGGAATAATCCCAGTTTTTTTAGGAATGAAACAAAATATTGCTACTGTAAAGAGCTTCAAAATAAAGATCAGACGCTACGTCGATGATTCAGCTGACTTGGGTCTATACTGCTTTCAAACTATGTACACATTTTTCTTTCATGGATCTACACATACTATCACTCATATTTCATGATGAAACTATCATTGTCGTGCTTTTCAACATATTTATTGCTGTACAATTAAAATCCACGCAGCGAAATCATCGAAGTACACATTCAATACAGTGGATATCTACGGTGGTTTACAGCGCATGCGCAGAAATTCAAATTGAAGTAAACATGTCAACATCACCGGTAGTCTGCTGCATGACTATATTTAGTGGAACGGCGATTTATGAGCGTATCTGAGGTCAGTTGTTGCTTGAATGATGTAATTACAACAAATATGCAGATTTACATTGAAAATTAAGTTCAATATGACCCAATTGTAAATTAGAAATTAACGATTTCCACCCCGTATTTGACGTATTGCCATGAGACTGTAAGACGGCACCTGTCACAAAATTAGCAGGCTGTCTTACGGGTCATTAATGAGACTATATTCATGGGGCCTATAATAGACGTATCGTAGACTCACCATCTATCGAACCTCACCTGTTTATCGAACCTTTCATTTTTTGTGTTTTTACGCATTTACAAGTGCATCCAATATTCACGGTAAACGTTTTCTGTTCCTGGTCAAAGGTTAAGAGGTTCGATAGACGGTGATACCATGCTACTATATCCCAAACATGTCAGTAGAGTTACGTTACCTTTCGGCCAAAACACGGTATTGGTGCTGATTTTATTTTTTTCATGTTATACTCATAAAACAGAAATTGAGTATGTCATAAAGCCGTATTATATACTTTTTCCAAAGAAGGATATAGAAATCTTGCTTTCCCGCAAATTTCAGGTTGCTAACATCTGTAGTTTTGGAGATATGTTGTTTTTTATACCCCAAAAATGGCCATTTTTTAGCGTTATACTGTCTCACTTAAAAAAACAATAATTTCAACTCCAAATAATTTGTATTTGTTTGAGAGTTTATGTGCTGATATTGCTGTTGTTCTAAGGAAGAATTATATTTGTACATTTTGGTCCTTAAATTAAGGCAATCTGGCTAAAATTGAGCTTTTTATCCCAAAATTACTGACAACAGTACTTTTGTTAAAACATTCACAATATGGTACATTCCTCATGTTATGTGGCCATAAAACAGAGAAAATAATGTTCAATTCAGTTAAAATTGCTGTTTGAAACCTGCCATATATCCATTGTTGACAAATATAACAACCATCTCTCAAGGCCACCAAACTTCTAGGTGCAGGAGACGTTTTTTGTAAATAAATTGAAGGAAAGAAAATGGTAGTGTCCGTAACCATGTCTAGGTTATGCTGGCATATTTTCAAAACTTTATGCATATCGTAGTGATGGGAATCGGCTGGATTTTCATAATCGATAATTGGTTGATGCCAACCGACTAAGCTTCGATTATAATCGGAATCGGTTACTGTGTAACAAGTGTAGAGTCTACTATGTAATACAGAAACGTTTTGAATGGAAGCGTTTAAAGATTAAATACTTGTCTTGTTCTAATGTTATTCAAATGTTTTACATGCTATTTTTATGTATAGTTTTGTTTGTAGAAGTTGCAAATAAAATGAATTTTATAAAACTGTGTTACCGGCTGTTTCTACCTGAATTAATGATTTTCGGTACAGATTGCAGATGGCTTCATGCATCAAGGCTAAAAATATTTATTAAATGGCGATCTTTTATTATGGTGTCATTATGTCTTACACGAATATTCATGAAGTAAATGATAAACGACTTGGATGGTCTGTTGCATCTAGATATAAAGTTTCAGCTATTCAATGTACTGTCTACAACTTGAATGATCTATACGTCTTTAATAATAATATAATCTACTCAGTATAGAAACATGATCCTTGCGAAAATTACTTAAATAGCAAACGGCAGATCTGTTCAATAATTCAAAAATGTCCTCATAATTCTGGATATCCGACTTATTAAATCTTTGAGAATATGAGCAAAAAGACAAAACCAAGAAATCAAATATAGGAGAAGACAAATACAGGTAAACAGAATGTGAGCGACCGGGAAAATATGAACATAAACTATACCTTGACATATGACAAAATGAGACCCAGGGAAGGATAAATATAAACGGTTAGGAAGTAGAAATGCCCAAGCAATTTCGGTAGATTTTATTGTCCACGGTTATAAAACGCCTGTAAAATACATAAAATACCTAATACTAGATACAAACTATTAGAAACTATGACAAGTTAAGAATTCTAGCATTACATAGCCACGGAATACCGAAAGAGAATAAATACACTATTAGGCTAAATACAATTCAAACTATGACTTCGCTCAGTACTTACCAAAAATTTGGGGTCAGTTGAACTTAATATTTAAGTTGTCGTGAGACTAAGTTAGACTTCATTTACTTAATATATTAACTATGTCAATTATATGGATGTGCAAGTCCCTTTAGCTTTTAAAACAGTCGGCCATGGCAGTAAGTCCTCACGGAGAGCCCAATTAAACAAACGCCGAGCTTATTTGGCAACAGTAAATAAACCCGGTGACATTTTCGTGCCCCGTGTGGGGGACTATGACTATGTGCTCTGAGTTCGACCCCCAGTCCCTCTCATACCCACAGCAATTCAGGACCCTGGGTCTGAACGTTTATAAGACCTGGGTTTATAAGAACATCCGGTTACACGTGTATTGGTATATTAATGGCGAAACTATTAGAGTATAGATCCTGATTATTTATCAGGTACAAGGTAACGGTTGTTTTTTCGGTATATAGAAATCATATTTATGTCAAATATATTTATATGGAAATAGGAGTGTGCAATTTGATCTTACAGTACTTTAACCAATTCAATGACATGATGACGTGTCTATAATCCAGTTTGGATCCAACTGAAACGCCGGGTATCTCGGAGACTCATAAGGATCCAAACGGTATGGTATTATGCTTATTCTTTTATAAAGGTTTTATAAAGAAATAGAACCATCGCTCACTCTAAAACGAAGCAGACGAAATGTGTCCAGCAGACTGAAAGGTTTAAGATATTTAGCTTGCCAAATGTTTAACAATTTGATAAACTGTTGTCAGCTGTATATCGTTTTTTGATTTTCCTCACTTAATAAAAACATAAAAAAGCATATTGAATCGCAAACTGTCATCATCGTATGATAAAAAGCGTTTTGCTTAGATCTTGGCTCATATTTGTCAAAAGTGGTAAGCTTTTTTTTGTTAATGTATTCTTAATTCCTAACTTCCAGACTTTTTTTCGAACGACTGCACACAGTGATTCACAAAGCTACATCTGATGATTCGGCCCTTTAATGTATTGGATACGATTTGACGATATACCTACTGGATCTAAACTGTCACGATCCTTGTGAGCGGAACGTTAATGAAAGTGCAGATCCTATTAAAGAGTCCCTGTCTTGTCCTCATACACTGTTTTCAGGTTACTAGTTACCGGGGTGTCTGCATCCAACGAGTTTATGAATAATAATGAATAATAATAATAAAACAACTGAACTTGGCCATCTTTTTATTGGATACTCTATAGCATAGCCCGATCAATTACATCATCCGCATCTACAATAACAGAAGCTGCTAGCAAGGACAGTCGTGTCATACTGAATTAGCTACTTTATGGAAGAAACTGAGTAGACCCAGCTCACCGGTCTGATCAGGATCTATCATGTTTGTTTATACCACAATATAGATATGAATATACTTTTTCTGTCATAGCCAACCATTCATGTGTTCATGCACCGTCGTAAAAATAGTGCAATATTATGGTGTCATTATGTCTTACACGAATATTCATGAAGTAAATGATAAACGACTTGGATGGTCTGTTGCATTGCCGCATAGATATTCTGAAAGTGGGAGGTCCTTCGAAAGTGAAAGTAGCAATGTGTTGTTATATTTTCTGGTCCTTTGGGATCATTAGGTTTGATGTTATTAGTTTTGAAAATTGAATACAGCTTAAGCCAGTGCTAGGGGGCGTGAGTAGTGTTGCACTTTTAATTACTACTAATGAACAGACTCAATAAAGCCGAGTCTGCAATTTTCTCCTTTTGCATTGCTGCCTTTGCTTTCGAATGATCTCCTACTTTAAGAATTATGTCAGAATAATATCAATCGTTGTTATTTCAGTTCCAGGGTGATATGTGAATCAATATAATATAATGTAAGTGTCAAGACGACAGACGGACATGTGTAATGTCAGTATCAGAATGATGTGTGAATGGGTATGATATAATGCCAGTTTCAGCACGATGTGCGGATATGTGTAATGACAGTGTCAGAATGATGTGTGAATGCACTGAATGGGTATGGTATAATGTCAGAGTCAGGATAGCAGACGGACATATGTAATGACAATGTCAGAATGATGTGTGAATGCGTATGGTATAATGTCAGTTTCAGCATGATGTGTGGATATGTGTAATGACAGTACCAGAATATAAACGGTCGTTATATCTATAACATCGGATGAGTTTTGAAAATGTAGTGGGTGAAAATTGTGTAAAATAACTTGATCAGCACGTTTAGAGTTAAAAACATAGATACGAAGGCAGGCCTATGGCGAACAAAAAGTTAAAACATATTGAATTACAAGTACAGTCGGTGTAACATGATATTTTACACACCTATTGTATTTATCCACTTAAACGGTAAACCAAGCCATTATAAAGCATGCTGAGATAAAAGGACACAACGCTTTACAGCGATTTTTTCCCTGGGATTGTGAATGGGTCCGGTACCCCTTGAATTGTGAAAAATTAGCGTCGTTTTGGCAAAAATTGTGAAAAAGTATCGGTGTTTTTACAAAAATTGTGAATCACCTTTTGAAAGAATTTTTGGCCGAATATAAATTTGCGGACCGAGACGCATACGTTTTATTCATATTCTTGTAAAAGCGTCCGAGACGTGTAAAGAAAAGCGATACGAAATTCGAATACCTCAGACTTTATCCCAAGAAACCGTTTGAGATACAAAACTTTGCAAAGGGGAATATAGCGATGTAAATATTGGTAAAAAAATTGGTGTAAGTACAAAGTAAAAGGTTGATTGTGAAATAATTAAACAGCTTTGTGAATAGGTCCGACGGACCCTGCTTGTAAATTGTGAAGGTCCGTTTCAAATTGTGATAGGGTCCGTTTTACGGTACCAGTTATATAGGGAAAAAATCGCTGCTTTAACTGTTGATCGCTTGAGCTCTCTTATACCTCAAATGATGTATTTTCTGCACATATTCAAGGCTACTTAACATAGTCTAAATGTTTTTATAAATATGGGTGATTTAAAAAAAAATGAAGCCTGATTTTATTTTTTTGCTGAATTTTAAATGATAAGATTGCACAAAATCTTTGTTTGCATCACGTAGCAAAAGGGTCCAACTTTGATAAATGAGCAGAGCCGTATTGACAAACGTGAACATAAATTCACAATTGAAGATCTTGTTTAAACTTTTATTGAACTTTTACAAAAAACTGTACCAGTATGTGGCACTCAATTGAAACATATAATAACATCTAATCAAGTTTTTACCATTGTGTCAACATAAACTATGCATATTTTCAAAATTTCAACACAAAAAACTACAGTGTACTTCAAGAAAATGTTGAAAAATGGAGATGTTTATGCTTTCTGACCTATTATTTTCAAATGTGCACCCCTTAATGTTTTGTTCATGTCTGTCTGAAGTAAGTTAGGAAATAAAAACCTAATGTTTACTAAAATTGAGCATTTTCCTCTGATATATGCAACGTTTCATTACTGTATACAAAACAATGCTGCAGATATTGCTGGTTCAAAACGGTGCATATTCTTGAGATATTTCGTACACTTGGGACAACAGGTTGCAAGAACAATGATCCATACATTAAACACATATAAACAACTTTTACACACAGATTAAGTGTTAGTTACACTTGGCAATAAAATTATGTTACCAACTATAACAAATTTTGGTACTCGAATTATGTTAAGAAGTCTTAGAATCAATGGTAAGAGCATTATGTTTTCTTGCACTTTCAAAAACATACAATACCCATTTATTCCCAGAGCGTGATCATAGCAGTCAAATTTACGCATTTTAAACTAACTTTACCATTATCCATACTGTTCTAGACAAACAATTGATATGAACATGTTTTAGAAACTTAAATTATTTTTTATATAAAACCTTCACACCATTTTTGTACACTTGGGACAATTATGGAATGGAACAAATATCAAGTCATAACGTACTTAATATCACAGAAAAAGTTTTTTTTCCCTTTTGCGATTTCAAGAGGACTATAAGTAAAGATATACTTGGGTGAAAATTATGTATATGAGCTAGTATATAATTTGGGCAGATTTCTTGTCCTTTAGGTTTTAAACAAAGCACTGGAATTGTGTAAAGAAAGTTCCTCATAGAATGTGTATATATATCAAGGAAATCTAGTAAAATAGTGATAAAAAAATGAATTTGAGGAATTAATTGAACAGCTGTTCCAAATTTTGGTATCAATTTATAGGTAAAAGTCATGTCCCAAATCTAAAATTATACATTCAGATCTCTATTTCAATGAGAGAAAATGTGATTTTCAAAATAATAGGTCAGACTGGTGGAGGACGTGGTGGAGGACAGTCGCATTTCTCAGCTCAGAAATCTTTTGGGGAAAAGTTTTAGTTTTAAACTTTATATTTTACTAACGAAGATTTTAAAAAATGAACTGAAGAAGTATGCTACAATGTGGTGAAGGGTATATGGTGTAATAGTAGCACGGCGGTGGAATTGAATATTTTTATTGACTTGTTTTATCTCGCTTTTTACTGGAGAAAAAAAAAATAAATGGCGGCAGCCAGGCGGACATCTTGTTTTTAACTTGCTTTTAGTGGATATACTCTTAGACAGACTTTATTTTTAGTAAATTTGGATATAAGGAATTAGGGTAATCTACTCTTCACGTGTGCGATACGTAACATTTGCTGAAAATAGTGGTTAATCCAAAAAAAAAAAGGGAAAGAAATTCCGGCCGGTACATCTTGACTTTTACAGACTGTTTTTAGTAATTATACTTTTAAATACATGGGACATTTCTCTTATATGATACAGTGCAAGAAATCAATTGTGATAGACATTGCTCAATCTGATCGGCGCTGAACGCTATGCTGGTGTACCACTGTCGTTAGGACTGCCATCTGCCTGTTATCGAACTGGTAATACTGATACGTATTCTAACTCATATCATTGCTAGGTAATGAAAATATCGCTTATCAAAAGAAGAGGAAAAGCATCCAGAGACCCAGAATTGTCGCCACCAAAAAAGGCAAGAACTGAATACACCCTCAACACAAAGAAGGCGCTGCTACAAAAGCTGCATGCTGCAAAACGGGTACATAGCCTCTCATATGTGGTGACTGATGGTGGTTTTGTTGGAACTGCGGACGCAGCCACATTCGAGCTCCTTAGATGGGCGTGCGCGGAATATTTTGGAAACTATGGTGAAGATAGGGGGAATGCGATTATGACACATACATATGATTCGACTGGGAAAGCAATAGTGCAAACCGTAATAAAGGTTACAGATGTTCAAGGTGCGTCATATACACTTAACTTATATCCGACAACGTCCAAAATTCTTGTTAATGGGAAAAATGCTAGAGTGTTTACGGAAGTAGATTTAGGAAAGATACACAGCAATGCTTCAGCTGTTATACAGCCAGAGAGATCATTGAAGTCATTAAATGAAATGCTACAGAGCAAACTCTCACAGGCAATCTGTAAACTCAATGAAGGGGAGAATAATCGCCAAACATCTCCACAAGATGTAAAGCAAGGTGCGGACACTAATGAAGTAGCCCTGAAACTAGCGATGCAAAGTAAACCATGCACGAAATGTATAAAGTGTAAGAAACAATGTAGAACGAAAGCTGCTCTGTGCACATTTGGCCGACATTGGATTCATTACAACTGTGAGAAACTGACTAGCGAAGAAGTGAATGCACTTGAAAGTAATGAAAACACGAACTATACATGTAAGATCTGCCTAAGCGGAAATCAGTCCAATCAGCAAAAGGTAATTCTCCTTCCCGCCATTGGTCAAAGACAACTCGACACAGCATGTAAGGATGTACTGAACGAGGAAAAGTGCAGTAGAGGCCAAGACACGGAAGCAGAACTGACATGCGAAGCCTGCCTAGCAGAAATACGTCAAGATCCTGCAATCTGTGAGCAGTGCCAGCACTCGTTCCACCAAAAATGTGTGAAGGAGGAGGATACAGTGGCAATTTGCTACGGTTGCATCGGCACCCTCGAACAAAATGAGGAATGCAACCTATCGAATACCTTCAGCAGCAGTAGATCAAAGGAAAAAACAGATGTGGACCCTATGGAAAGTCACACCAAAGTGAAAACTAAGGAACTAAGGGATAAAGAACTGAAACTGCGGAAGTGGGAAAGTGATCTTAATATGCGTGAGAAGGGTATGACTGACAACACTAAGGATATAGCTAGACTCAATACGTATATTAAAAAGTTAGAATGCGAAAAGTTAGAATATCTTGAAACAATACGTACAATGCAGAACTTACCAAATCGTCTGCAGAATACAAAGTGCCAGTGTGCTTCTCAAATACAGAATAGAGGCGAAGAAGACAACTCAAATTGCAATGAATCGCTTCTCAAGGGTGTACAAAGTAGAGTGACAAATTACATTCTTAGACAAATTGACAGACAAGTAGAGCAACTTGAGATTTTGCACTTCCAAGAAGAGAGACAGAATACTCAAAGTAACGTCCAACCAGACTCCACAGCCAATTGCAATGGATACCTTGCACAACGAAATAGCGACAAGGCAGGCAATGCAAAGACTACGAGTTCTAACAGTTCACATAAAGGAGATGCATGTACTGGAATACGGCAGCAACCACAACCAAACTCTTCGGTTAGAACACCGCCTACAGTAAGCGGCATTAAGAACTATGGGTTCCGAACCGACACATACGCCAAATTGCATGGGCCGGAAACTCAGTCTCGATGCACAGTAACCCCTCCTCGCGTACTCGAGCAAACCGACGGAGAACCGAAAGAACTGTCTTCCGACCAAAATATTGGCCCCCCATCAAGTGATATAGTGAAGGCTCTGACTGGCCGTCCATTGCGATATGCTGCAATAACGACAGAAGGCAAAGGAAATCCTGCCAGGGAAATGCATACCCAACGTCCGATATTCTATACTCCACAAGCACCACAGAAAAGAGCTCCTCGAAGAATGTCACATGTGCCGAAACCGAAATATCCCAACCCCAATAGACAACAGAGCTATGGGCAAGGGAAAAAACGGATTACTGCAGAGAGAAATAACAGACCGTCTCTGCAGGACACTGAAACAACGCCTGTGATAGACCTAACGAAACCGCCAGCCATGCAATCTGCAATCTCGGAACAGAACAGTACAACGGAAAAATCACAGAACTCTTTTTTGTGCCTGGATCCACAGGCAAGTCCTCAGCTATAGCAGATACTCGTCAGATACTGAAAATCATCTCGTATAACTGCAAAAATGTTAGGACTAGTGGCCCCGCAATTAATGAACTATTATTTGATAATGACATTATTATGCTCCAGGAACATTGGTTATTTCAATGCCAAATTGAACTGCTGAACCAGATAACCGGTAAAACATGCTCAATTGGTAAAGGAGTTGACAAATACAATCCTATTCACCCGACCCAGCTCCCACGTGGATACGGAGGGGTCGGAATAATTTGGAAAAAAGACATAGATCACCTTATAAAAGTTATCGACGATGCAGGGGAACGGATACAGTGCATAGAAATTGCCACCAATGAGAGTAAGCCAATACTGTTAGTATGTGTGTACCTCCCGACAAGAGGGTATAGAGACAGCACCCAGACCTTCCAAGACAGCATAGACCAGCTTCACGAAATAACGCAGAAATTTGAAGGGACTCATGATATATGCATAGGGGGGGATATAAATGAAGACATAAATAGTAAAGCAAGGAGAGATGAAAGAGTAGTCTATCTCGAACAATTTATTCTGGACAATGATTTTTATGTCTCAGTAACAGATGCAACTTATATTAACCCTAAAGGAGAAGACTGTTCAGAAATAGATTACTTCTGAGTGAAGAAAAGCAATAACAGCAAAGTTGTCGAAGTGAAAGTACTGAAAGATATGGACACAAATGTGTTAGATCACTACCCATTAAAACTGGAACTTAGAATATCAGTAAGTCCACACAAGGCTACAGAAGCTAAGAGTGGTAAGCAATCAAACAGGATCAACTGGGATAAAGTAGATAAAGACCTATATATAGCAATGGTCAAAGATGGGATCGAATGCTTAGCAAATGCCCCGCTTATTGAAGTACAGGATACAGAAAGGATGGTGAAGGCAACATGCGACCTCTTAACGGAAGCGGCAAAACAGTCGGCCCCTTCCAGAAAGGTTTTCAATGCGAAACCGAAGTTAAAAGTATGGAATAATAACATTAGAAAGAAACTGAAAAGTCTTAAAAAGACTAAATCGGTATGGAAAACGAAGGGATCTCCGAAAGATGGAGATAACCCGATAGTCAAGGAAATGAAAGTAAAAAAGAAAGAATTAAGACAGGCTATTAGGAGAGAAGTTGCCCAAAACGAAATTAGGGACAGAGAGGAAATCTTAGGGGCCAAAGCATATGACACAAAATTATTTCATAGACTTATAAGAAGACAAAGGAAAACAGGAAGCGATTTTTTAGTTGATTTACATGTAGGAGAAAAGCACTACCAGGGAAATGATAGTATGATACATGGATTTAAAGAACACTTTGCGTCATTAGCAAGACCCTTAACAGACCCAAAGTTTGATGAGGACTATGATAATATTGTTCAAAGTGAATACGAATACATAAAAGAAATAGTCAAAGACAGGGATATCTCGAGTGTCACTGACGAAGAAATGAGAAAGGCAATAGACTCCATTAACAAGGGGAAATCACCAGACATCTTTGGAATGATGATAGAGCATATTCATAATGCCGGCAAAGATATAGTCCCTCTTTTAATACAATTAGTCAATACTATATTTCGAAATGCTGAGGTTCCAGACATACTAAAAACGGGTCTACTCACGCCAGTGTTTAAAAATAAAGGCAATAGAAGTGAATCTAAATTCTACAGGGGAATTACAATTCTTCCAGTATTATGTAAACTTATTGAGTCCATATTAAAGTCGAGGATACAGACCGCTATCTTAAAGACACAGAACCCGCTACAACGTGGTTTCACTACAGCTACCTCCCCGCTTAATGCTGCTTTGATCCTGGAAGAATGTTATAGAGACCGCAAAGATGAGAAAAAAGATATGTCGTTAGTGCTACTTGACGCTAAGGCTGCCTTTGACGTTGTTAATCACAAAAATATGATGCGAAGACTTTACCATATTGGAATTGATGACAATCATTGGACACTCATAAATGATCTGCATACGCATGCAACTACAGCAGTTAAATGGAATAACCGACAGTCAGATGGATTTATGATAGAACAAGGGATTAGACAGGGGGGGATCCTGAGTGCTGATTTATATAAAATATATGTAGATCCTCTGCTGCACAGACTTCACAACTCAAACATGGGCATACATATAGGTGACATTGAATGCCCGGCTACGGCATGTGCAGATGATGTGACTATCAATAGCACAAAGCAGTATGAGACACAGACTCTGATCAATATGGCATATGATTACAGTGCAAAACAGAAGTACAAGTTGCAACCGGACAAAAGTGTAATAATAGAAGTCACGAAGGGCACAGCCCATTTCCCATTCGAAATGGACGATACAATAATGCCGAAAGTCTCACACTCCACTCATCTAGGGATTATACGGGGAAGCTCGTTAGATGAAAGCATACAATTAACAGTTGAAGCAAACATTAAGAAGGCTAGAAGAACGGCCTACAGCTTATTGGCAGCAGGTTTGCACGGTGAAAATGGTCTTGATCCACATACATCTCTACACCTGATAAAAACATATGTGATGCCAGTACTACTCTACGGGCTGGAGATACTTATACCAACCGCTAAGTACATAAAGCAGTTGGAGTTATTTCAGAAACAACTACTCAAACAGGTACTATCAATACCACAGAATGCTGCAGATCCAGCACCATACATACTTTCAGGATTCCTACCGGTTGAAGAACAGATTCATATAAAAATTCTGAACCTATTCAACAACATCTGTCTACAAAGTGAAACAAGCACTGAAAAAAGACTCGCGAGAAGACAGATGGCGATAAAATCAATGAAAAGTGCAAGCTGGTTCATTGAGGTCAAGAAATTGTTCTGGAAATACGATCTGGGCGATGAAATAAAACATCTGGATGATCCACCAGATAAGACCAAATGGAAACAAATAGTCTTCAGACAAGTCTCCGGATTGTTCCAGAGACATATCATAAGCATAGCGAAGACCTACAGGACATTAGTTTATATGAACCATAAGTACACGCCAGGTAAAATACACAGCAATATACAAACCAAAGGGAACTCGATTCGAGAAATCAACAGACTTCCTATAAAGATAAAATGTGTAACGGGAACTTATATACTGCAATCAAATAGAAATGCTTTTAACCAAATTGAAGTGGATCCCACATGCCAACTATGTGGTATAGCAACCGAGGACATAAAACACTTTCTGCTAGAATGTGAAGTTCTCCACACCATTAGGTCCCCAATTCTTAATGAAATCAAAAAGGAATACTCTATGATCATGAAACATGACTTTCTAGAACTAGACAGAAATGAGCGTGTAAGGATCATTCTTGATTGCACGAATATAAAGTGTAGGCTATCCAGCATTAAGTCAATAGAATATCACAGTAGGAGACTGATTTACTCACTTCACACGGCTAGGTATAGGATGCTAGGAAATATTATGACTAGAAATAGAAAGGGCAGGGGCAGGAGGATCGACTGTGGTGCAGCAGCATAGTGGTTTATATTCACAGTAACTGCGATTTCAATTAAGAAGCAACTAGGTGTATATATGAAACTTGTGAATATTGTGCAAAATAATCAGTGATGGTGATTGGATAATTCAACACTGGTGGTGGATGTAAATAGTTACCGATCCAATAGTTCTACTCGACGACTTGTCATCGAGGTTCGTCTATATAGACGGGAAAGATCCAACAACAACAACAATGGTGAATATAATAAATATCAACATTTAACTGCATTGTAAAGAGAAAATATAGTCGATAAATAGCATTTATGGCACTCAAAATACACTTTGAACTTTGTCCCACAGACCTACGTCATTGCAGTAACAATGTTATAATATGCAGTGCTCCAGATAGTATCCGTACATCCGTATTGTACGGATAAATATTTTGCCGGTACGGATAGAAATTAGAATCCATAAGTACTTGTTACGTATCATTTTTTGCCCGTACGGATCCAGTACCAAAACGATCCGTATACAAGATCTACACATCGTAAAATGAACATCTAAAATCCGGCTAGTTGCTCTAGACGCCTTTTATAAAAGCAAGGAAAAAAGACTCGCAGGTCAATGTTGCTCGGGCGCTTATTAAATGTGAACAAATCAAGCGTTTCATCATACACGATATCAACTTCAACACAGTGATCTCCCCTAATCGCTACAATATAGAGAGACAAGGGAGATCACTGTGGGGATTTTGACGCCGGCTACCAACGGCCTCGTAGTGGAAGCGGAAACCAGAGCCGCGCAAAATGTCAAGGAAATAATGTGATTTAAAATCATTCTCTCTCGCTTATACCATGGGCAAACAACAGACCCCATTTCCACAAGTAGCTTCATTATATCAGGCATATTTTATGGCATAACAAAATACGTTGGTGAAAAGCGTCGAGGCATACAGGTGGTTTACGTACTAACGTGTGTTTTGCGGCCTTGAGGCACTTCGTACCAAACATCAATATTAAAAAAAAAGTTTCCGGAAAATTGCATGGCTTTCAGACCAGACTTTCCCATCAACTTTTATTAAAATTTCAACACGCATGATAGAAATTAACTGAATGCTTGAGATGGGACTAAACAGAGTTGTATCATAAAGTAGATCTTTTGGAATATTCCTCCATAATTCATTTGTTCTACAGAATGATGCCTTGATAAGGTTGTATTATTTACTTTCTTATTTCTGACCAAAAATGTTTTGTATAACCACCTATTAGAATCGTCTACCCAATACACTTCTAAAAAGTAGTCAAGCATAGCTGGTTTTCAACATTTTTTTAGCTCACCAGAGCACTTTTGTGCTCAGGGTGAGCTATTGTGATCACTTGGTGTCTATCTTCAGTCGTCCGTCGTCTGGCGTCAACAATTTGAACCTTTAAAAATATTCTCTTTTGAATCTACAGGGTTCTCAGCTTTCCTCTTTGGTACATAGCATCATCTGTAGGTCCTCTACAAAAGTTATATAAATTATGCCCCTGGGGTCAAAATTGGCCCCGCCGCCCCAGGGGTGCCTTGTTTACTATTGAAATATATAGTAAAACTTTGAAAATCGTCTCCTCTGAATCTACAGGGTTCTCAGCTTTCATATTTGGCATATAGCACCATGTTCAGGTCCTCTACAAAAGTTGTATAAATTATGCCCCTTGGATCAAAATTGGCCCGCCTCAGGGATGGCTAGTTTTCTATAGAAACATATAGTGAAAACTTTGAAAATCTTCTCCTCTGATTGTCTGGTGAGCGATGTCAGGGCCATTCTGGCCCTCATGTTTCATGAATAAGACCTAACTTAAAATAGTCTTCTCTATGCAGTTAGTTTCACAATTACCTTCAGGACTATTCATGTGGAGCTCCACCAACTATGCATTCTAAATGAAGTTTATATTTAAGTATTGGCACATATACAAATTCAATGTATGTATTTGTTTTACCTTTGGTACAAGAGAAATGTCATACATGTAATATGTCAGAAACAGAGTAGATTCTGATATGGCTGCTCCAGGATCCGAGTCTACACTGTTTGTAAATGGTGATGAAATATTTATGTATGGATGAAAGGGTTAAATATAATATATAAGTAATATATAATGGGATTTTGGCCATAAATTGATGATACATCGTTGTACATAGTTTTTAGAATCAGATACACCATATTCTCTTATCTCTAAGCAAACACAATAGACCGAGTCAAATGACACAGCTCCTGTTCTGCAATGTGACCCCTCAATTTGACCCTTTACTTCATGAGTATGCATATCATCTGAATGAAACTTCATTAGGCACTATTGGTTATTTCTATTGAGTAATCAGGCCCGGAATACTGGTTACATGTACTGGCCGGAAATAGCCTGTACTGATGAAGTTCAATTTGGATCAGTACCGTACTGATGGTAGCCAAAAATTATCTGGAGCACTGATATGGTGGAGTTCTACCATTAAAGCACACATTCAAGGGAGACACTTACCCTCAAGAAGAAGATTGTTCACCACTCAGGGTTCTTGTGAGGGCGTGAAATTGGGTAATTTTCCCCATCAAAATGAGAAATGTCCCCAATTTTTTACTGTTATTGGAACAAGTGTCTCAAAAAAATGTTAGTTCTTACCAGAATAGTCCAAAGTAGACAGATCAGATTGAGATCAAATGAAACTGTGAATATGATCAGACACAATATTTACATGTTAAGGAAATTAGTCATAGATCCTCAGATTCATAAATATATAGCATTTTCTCAATGAATAATGGCTAAAAAAATTTCACACTTGTCGATGTCTCACAGATTTTGAAAATGTCCCTACTTTCTAACTGTCAATGGGACACATGTCTCAAGCATTTTCAATCCTCGCCAGAACCCTGCCACTAAATGGTTGCCACCATGTTATAAGCATGGTGTGAAAACAGTTTCAAAAAGCAAGATTATTTAAGTTAAGCATGTGAGCGAGTATTTTTGAAATCTGTCATTCAAGTAACACATATTACAGAGATGTTTTAAATCATAGCTTGCATTTTAAAGTGCATATAGGTTATAAATATGAATGTTTATGTTATAAACATATCAAAGTATGGCTAGGTCAGAGATCAGCACCAAAAGTTGAGGTAAATATGAGAATGCGTCATTGCAATAGCAGTCATTGCAATAACACTCATTTTGTGACTGCAATGACAGGATTTGTTATTGCAATGACAATACAGCATTGTATTGTTATTATCTTTATAATTTTCATTTCAGTTGGAATTATTCAACAGAAATATGCAATATGCATAATAAATTAAAATGTGCATGTTTGTTGAAAATTTATGTAAGATGGGATTTTTAAAGAAATTTGTTATTGCAATGACAGGGTTTGTTATTGGGATGATATGTCTAGTTCTTTTAAATTTTCTTCATTATTTTTTGTTATTTTACTACAAGAATAACACTGCAGATATATGCATGTAAGGTAAATATATGGAATAAATACAGTTTTCTCTTTCTTAAAGTCAGTTTGAAGGCTGGATATTGTAAGACATTGTGTATTAATACGTTCCCTTATATAAACATGTTTTATGCATCTGCAAACAGAGTAGACCCAGATCAGAAGGCTCCTATATGGTCTGCTCTGTTTGCTAAAGGAATTGGATAGATCTGTTTCTGTGCTTTATAAAATGGCTACAGTGTTCCACTTTCCATAAATTTCATTACAATTAATTTGGCCATGAATATTTAGCAGGTATTGAAATTTGTAATAAGGGCTGTTCCAGGAAAAAAGGCCTGGGGGGGGGGGGGGGTAGGAACGCCAGCCAAAAATAGTGGTACCACCAACACAATTTTATTTTTTTTACCCCCCCAAACAAGAGAATTAAAATAAGTCAGATACCCACAACCACTAGATTTATATTTAACTTGCCACCCACAACCAAGAAAACTGAAATTTCCGATTCAAGAGTACTTTCTAGATTTCTTTACCACTCAAAGCTTGACAAGTTTTATTGTGAATGTGCTGTTTTCTGAATGCAAATCATATTGACAGCATATTTTGTTTATGTATAGGTTAGACCATGGTTGAGCGTGACTAAACGATATAGTTCAAGGGGGCATAGCCCCCCGAGAACTATTTCGTTTAGTCGCGCTGGACATGTCTAGCGGTTTTCAGATGGTTCCCAAAGTCTACACAGTCGCGTTTTCCGTAATTAATTTGTTTGTTTACAGTATTAAACAAGGAACTTTCTCCCGGGAAGGTTTACTTTCACTTTCACGAAATCGCCAACTATCACTTTTCTTGTTTCTTTACTAAATGTCAACGTCATTTCTTACTCTAGCCATATTGGGCTGAACCTGTTTTTCACACTCAGGTCGTAATCTCGGTCTGTGCTTTTCATTTTTGTCTTATATTCACATTAATTGGCAGGTACAGATACCGAATTTCATAAACGGACGCCATATTGGATTTGTTGAACGAACATTTGATAATACGAGCGTTTTGATTGGCTGTAGGACAAGAGTCTCGTTAGCCGAACCGAAATCTCGCTTTTGACGTGATAAACGTTATTAATGTGGATTTACTTGAAAACGGGAAAGAATATCGGCAAAGATTTTTTCTTATTTGGGAAATTTTAAACAGAATTACCGTGCTTCATGCCCCCCCCCCTCTAACTCTTTATTACCCCTCACCCACAACATTTTAATTCATCGCCGTTCCGACCCCCCCTGGCCTTTTTTCCTGGAACAGCCCTAAGCATAGAACAGGGAAAGGGTTAAATAACAATTGTTGTCGTTGAGCTATGATGGACATAAATAGGTCTTTGGATTAACCCTTTCCCTGTTCTATATTTATTTGCAATTTCAATACCTACTGAATATTCATGGACCAAATAATATAATGAAATATTGAAAGTGGAACATTGGAATAATTTTAGAAAGTAAAGAAACACATCAGATTCTATCAAATTCTATTAGCAAACAGAGCAGACCCTGATCAAACGGCTCCTAGGAGCTGTCTGATCTGGGTCTACTCTGTTTGCAAATGTTTGAAAACATGTTTATATGAGGAAAGGGTTAAGCAAGTAGTGTATAACTGAACAGCCTGTCAATTCTAATTAAGAGCTTGGATATTTTTAATCAGTCACATATCATTTGAAACGATATTAACCATGATGACCAATAGATGTGCCAATCCAGTACTGAAGCTATAGTCCTTTTTAAAAAGGTGAGTTATCTTTTCCTGATTAGCTCTTTAATCGGAGATAGTAAAGCTATCGATAAAGTGTTTATCACTTCCGAGTAGTAACAGCTACGGTTCAGTGCTTCGCTCTATAAACCTTCAGGGACGAAACCCTAAAATGATGCCGTCGCATCAGCGCTATTGCGCGGTTTGCAAAAACCATGGTGGGAAAATTGTAGATGGAAGAAAAGTTTCCTTGCACAGATATCCGGCCAATCTAAGAGAAAGAAATGTCTGGATCTGTCGATGCAAGAATTCGAGGCCAAATTTTAAGTTTGCTAACAGCGACCAGACAAGACTGTGTTCTATGCACTTCGTTGGACGATCGGGGCCTACGAATCAGGATCCACTACCCAGCTTGTTCCCAACAGCAAGCGGGTTGGAAAAGATTTACAAATTAACGGTAAATAGATATTTTAATATTATAATCAGTGATTAAAATGATCTTTCCAATCTGTTGACGTCATATTATCTACCGGCAGACATGTATGGTGAATTTGACAGTTCTAAAACAATAAAATGCATGGCTGTGAACAGCCATTTCATACTCTTTCTTTCTTGTTAAAAGATATTTATTTAAAAAATCAAATAGAAAATTTACAAACTACGTATACATATTATATCGTGTGTGTGTGTTGGGGGGGGGGGGGGGTACTTGTTTGTATAATAACGGTCTGGCATTGTGGTTCGATCTACATCTCACCCAGAAGTGACACCATGCTGTGTGTGTGTGTGTTTTCCATGGCCTCCAAATCTATTTAGCAAGTACTTGTGTATTGACCACCTACTGTACATAATCAAGTGAGGAAAGGGACATTAGGCAGGAATTAAATACACCCAAATAAATCTGTGGGATGAAAAAAGGTAAGTGACTTCACAGAAAATGCTTCATGATACGTTTTGCATTCTTTCTTTATAGACTATGAATGATGGAGCAGTGACAGAAACTCAATCTCCATATCTGAACCCACAAAACCAGGAGGAAGTGGGGGTGCAGCAAGGAGAGACACCAGAGATCAATACAACAGCTATGGTGACCACATCTACATGTATATCAGAACAAGACACAGATTATGAGGGAGATGAAGGCCTTTCGGTGGAATGTGACGAATCGGATTTAGACATATCTCTGAAGGTAAAAAACCACAATGTGTGGTTGCAAACACAAAATTGCAACTTGGCTTATTAAATTCTGAAGTGATAAAGTCAATTGGTCACAACCAGATATTATGTACAAATGTGATTCTGATTTGGATCTTCAATGGTTGTTATCATTAAATATAAAATCATAGTTTTTCAGGTATCAAATTTGAAAAAAAATGTCAGGAAGATATTTGTTGGTTGACTCAGTTTTAATTTTTTTCTGTATTATATCAAGATTTTCATACAGTCGACATAAGAAATGATATATTAAAAAAATGTCAAAAGAATAACATTAACCGTTTTCTCCATGAATATTCATGTAAGAAAGAATGATGTCATGAGTATTAATTAGACTTATTGTGATAATAGCAAAAGGAATTTTTGGCCATGGCAGAAACTGTAGAATCATATCTGTATTATATAATAAGCAAACAGAGCAGACCCTGATAAGACGACTCATATAGTAGCTGTCTGAACTGAGTCTACACATTTTGCAAAGCATAGAAAGGCGTATAAATTTATGGAGTAAATGGTTAATATCTCTTTTCTCATGCTTTTCACCAAAACATTTCCATACGTTTTCTTTATTTCCAGTTCCATGACTACAGTAAGTTCCAGCCTACACCTGCCAAGATTCGGAACCAGTTAGTACAGTGCTGCCCAGAAAGGATCTCCGTAGCAACCCAGACAGTGGAGTCTAAAATACCAGTAACAAGATGTACACAGACTGATCAACAAACCAGTACTTCAATAGGGATACAAACAAACAAGCCTATGCTGACCTTTGGCAACATATGTGGAAATGATGCAAAAGTTCTCTTCTATACTGGCATTCCAGACTCCAATACTTTTAAGTGTTTATTTGATGAGCTAGAACCCGGTATGCGAGGGGGTGAAAAGGGTAGACCAAAAGCACTGTAATTGATGAGTTCTTCATGGTATTAATGCGTCTCCGCCTCGGTTTATTATTAGAGGATCTTGCCGACAGATTCTGTGTGTCAGCTGGTACTTGCAGTGGCATTTTTAATCGATGGATTGAATATTTAGAATTGAATCTTTCTTTTCAGCTCACCAGAGCACAAAGTGCTCAGGGTGAGCTTTTGTGATTGCCTGATGTCTGTCGTCCGTCGGCGTGCGTCGTGCGTCCTGTGTCGTGCGTCTAGCGTCGTTCGTCGTCAACAATTTGAACCTTTAACCTTCTTCTCCTCTGAATCTACAGGGTTCTCAGCTTTCATCTTTGGCACATAGCATCACCTATAGGTCCTTTACAAAAGTTATATAAATTATGTCCCTGGAGTCAAAATTGGCCCCACCACAGTCCCAGGGGTGGCCAGTTTTCTCTAGCTGACTTGTTTTCTGTACAAGTAGCAGAATGCTTGGCTCACTTATGTTAGGCATGGGGAAAACTTCAAAAATCTTCTTGTCAAAAACTATAAGTCACAGAGCTTAGATATTTGGTGTATAGATTTACTTAGTATACCTTATTGACATTATTTAATATCATAGTTCTGAGGTTAAAATTGGCCCTGCCCTGTTGGTTATACTTTAAAATAGATTTTTACACTATAAAGGTTCCTCTGAATTAGAAGGACTGTAAACACTCCCCATCTGTGTTATGCAATCACTTGAGAGGGCAAGTTCCTGGTCAAACCTCTATGAAGTTGTCTGCTTCAGAATTAGTGTCTGT
Source organism: Azorinus chamasolen (assembly GCA_963576725.1). Classification (NCBI taxonomy): domain Eukaryota; kingdom Metazoa; phylum Mollusca; class Bivalvia; order Cardiida; family Solecurtidae; genus Azorinus; species Azorinus chamasolen. The sequence goes on along the minus strand of OY755250.1, from coordinate 52,867,293 downwards.
TTGTTCACATTGTTTTTAACCCATTCCCTCATAGGCTATTTTCAGATCCTGCCTCTTGGAAAATTTCAGAATTGTGTAGATTTGAAACCATTGTGATAAATAGAGTATTTACTCCTATGGAGCAAATGCTCTATTTGTCACAATGGTTTCATAAAGTGACTATTATACCTCTTTGAATAAATCTACTGATAAGGAGCATTAATTAGAGAAAAGGAAAATTTCAAAATTGTGTTGATTTGAAACCATTGTGATAAATAGAGCATTTGCTCCTATGGAGCAAATGCTCTATTTATCACAAAGGCTTTTCTCAGATCCTACCTCTTTGAATAAATCTACTGATAAAGAGCATTAATTATAGAAAAGGAAAATTTCAGAATTGTGTAGATTTGAAACTATTCTAATAAATAGAACATTTACTCCTATGGAGCTTTTGCTCTATTTATCACAATCGTTAGCAAATGCTCTATTTATCACAAAGGCTTTTTTTCAGATCCTACCTCTTTGAATAGATCTACTGATAAGGAGCATTAATTAGAGAAAAGGACAATTTCAGAATTGTGTAGATTTCAAACCATTGTGATAAATAGAACATTTCCGCCATAGGAGTAAATTAACTCATATACAAACCACATATAAAGTTACATACCGGTAAGCGTCAGATCAGAATCCATACTGTGTACTAATTTAGGTCAAGTCGTGCTAATCAGTGATAGGGTTGTCATCTGTTAGAAATGTTGTCTGCTTATTCAAAGAGGTAAATCCGAGTCTACTCTGTTTGCAAATGCGTGAAAACATGTTTATATGAGGGAAAGGGTTAATTAGAGAATAGGACAATTTCAGAATTGTGTAGATTTGAAACCATTGTGATAAATAGTGCATTTACTCCTATGGAGCAAATGCTCTATTTATCACAAAGGCAAATGCTCTATTTATCACAATGGTTTCATAAAGTGACTATTATACCTCTTTGAATAAATCTACTGATAAGGAGCATTAATTAGAGAAAAAGAAAATTTCAGAATTGTGTAGATTTGAAACCATTGTGATAAATAGAACATTTACTCCTATGGAGCAAATGCTCTATTTATCACAAAGGCTTTTTTCAGATCCTACCTCTTTGAATAAATCTACTGATAAAGAGCATTAATTATAGAAAAGGAAAATTTCAGAATTGTGTAGATTTGAAACCATTGTGATAAATGAGTTCTTATATATTTACCCTTAGCCTGATCAGCAGAGTAGAAATTGTGTTTAGACAAATAACACACACTCATTTAAGATTGAGAAAACTGTGGATAGTTCTCATTATGCAGAACACTCTTAAAGCTTTTTTTCCATACCTATGCCCTGTATTAAGCTACCAGATATCAATATAGAGCATATCTGTTGTGAATTTCAGCTTAACTCTTTGCATGCTGGGTAATTTTGTCATCTGCTTAATTGTTGTCTGCAGCAAATTCATAAGTTATCCTAACTACACACTTTCTTTCTTAGTTTTTCAGAAGTTCAGTCTCATTGACAAACAGTTTGGATATCAGATCAGGCCCTACATTAGATTGGCCCTGATCTGGATCCAATATGTTTGCATAGGTCATTAGTGGTGGGAGAATCCCACTACACACGTTCGTTCTAAGTTTCTCAGAAGTTCAGTCTCATTTACAAACAATTTGGATATCAGATCAGGTCCCACATTATGTGGGGCCTGATCTGGATCCAAACTGTTTGCATAGGTCATTAGTGGTGGGAGAATCCGCCTCTAGCATCCAAAGAATTAATACAAGTTCCAGTGGTCTATGCTCTATCCATTCTTTCACTACATTCTTTCAGCATCATGTTCAGGTCCTCTACAAAAGATATATAAATTGTGTCCCTGGGGTCAAAATTGGCACCGCCCTTGGGGTGTTAAGTTTTCAATAGAAACATATAGTGAAATCTTCTCCTCTGATTGTCTGGTGAGCGATGTCAGGGCCATTCTGGCCCTCTTGTTTAGTTGAGTGGCCATCTCGTAAAAACATCAATGATACAATGCCGCTGAGTTTCTGTCGTAAATATCCAAAATGTCGAGTCATCATTGATTGTACCGAAATAAGAACTGAGACTCCTAGTTCGTTGCAACTAAAGTCTCTCATGTACAGTGACTATAAGTCACACATGACATGGAAGTCTTTAGTTGGTATTTTAGTCCAGCTGGAATAGTTCATTTGTGTCAGACCTATACCCTGGAAGTATAAGTGACAAAAAAATAACCCAACAGTCTGAGCTTATTGAACTCTGTGAAGAAGGAGACACAATAATGGCAGATAAAGGTTTCTTGATATCAGACTTGACAACACCAAGAGGTGTTGAGCTCATCATTCCACCCTTCAAAAGGAAGAATAAACAGTTTCTGCCTCATGAAGTGGAGGCAACAAAATCAATTGCCAATCTAAGAATCCATGTTGAAAGGGAAATGGAAAGAATTAAAAACTTTCAGATTCTTCTAGGCAACATGCCAATAACGATGTCATCTCAAGCATCTAGAATTTGGAAAGTTTGTGTTTATTTGACAAATCTACTTCCACCTTTAGTGAACATATAATATAAACAGGTTGGAACCAGGTCAGACACCACATAACCAACTTGGTGACTGACCTGAGATCCCACCCGTTTGCCACTCAGATGATTACCCCTTTACTCCATAAATATGCCTATAAGTTATAATAAGCCTTTGCAAACAGAGTAGACCCAGATCAAACAGCTCCTGTAGTAGCCATCTTTTCAGGGTCTACTATGTTTGCTTATGAAATAATATACCGGTAGGTATGACTTTTTTTTCTGGCATGGAATAAATCTACCAAAAAGGAGCACTGAGTACACAGTCAAACCTGTTTTTAAAGACATAGTTTGGGAGAAAGCCAAAAGTGTCGTATCTCACAGGGTGTCTTTGAATTCAGGTTGAAAATTTCATGGGCCAATACCAACCGCTCCAGAGTCCATGTCGTATTGATCAACATTCTTCGCGAAAACTGATGACATTTCAAATTTATATCTAGATATTACTTTTTAGCTCACCAGAGCACAAAGTGCTCAGGGTGAGCTTTTGTGATCGCCCGTTGTCCGCCGTCCGTCGGCGTGCGTCGTGCGTCGTCCGTCGTCAACAATTTGAACCTTTAAAAATCTTCTCCTCTGAATCTACAGGGATCTCAATTTTCATCTTTGGCACATAGCATCATATTCAGGTCCTCTACAAAAGTTATTTAAATTATGCCCCTTGGGTCAAAATTGACCCCGCCCCAGGTGTGCCTTGTTTTCAATAGAAACATATAGTAAAACTTTGAAAATCTTCTCCTCTGAAACCAGAAGCTTCTCAGCTTTCATAATTGGCACATAGCATCATGTTCAGGTCCTCTACAAAAGTTATATAAATTATGGCCCTTGGGTCAAAATTGGCCCCGCCCCAGGGGTGGGCAGTTTTCAATAGAATCATATAGTGCAAACTTTGAAAATCTTCTTCTCTGAAACTGGAAGGCTCTCAGCTTTGATATTTGGCACATAGCATCATGTTTAGGTCCTCTACAAAAGTTATATGAATTATGGCCCCAGGGTCAAAATTGGCCCCGCCCCAGGGGTGGGCAGTTTTCAATAGAAACAAATAGTGAAATCTTTGAAAATCTTCTCCTCTGAAACTTGAAGGCTCTCAGCTTTCATATTTGGCACATAGCATCATGTTCAGGTCCTCTACAAAAGTTGTATTATTTATGGCCCCGGGGTCAAAATTGGCCCCGCCCCAGGGGTGGGCAGGTTTCAATAGAAACAAATAGTGAAATCTTTGAAAATCTTCTTGTCTGAAACTGGAAGGTTCTCAGCTTTCATATTTGGCACAGAGCATCATGTTCAGGTCCTCAAAAAAGTTATATAAATTATGGCCCCGGGGTCAAAATTGGCCCCGCCCCAGGGGTGGGCAGTTTTCAATAGAAACAAATAGTGAAATCTTTGAAAATCTTTTCCTGTGAAACCGGATGGTTCTCAGCTTTCATATTTGGCACATAGCATCATGTTCAGCTCTTCTACAAAAATTATATAAAGTATGGCCCCGGGATCAAAATTGGCCCCACCCCAGGGGTGGGCAGTTTTCAATAGAAACAAATAGTGAAATCTTTGAAAATCTTCTTCTCTGAAACTGGAAGGCTCTCAGCTCTCATATTTGGCACATAGCATCATGTTCAGGTCCTCTACAAAAGTTATATAAATTATGGGCCCTGGGGTCACAATTGGCCCCGCCCCAGGGTAGGGCAGTTTTCAATAGAAACAAATAGTGAAATCCTTGAAAATCTTTTCCTCTGAAACTGGAAGGTTCTCAGCTTTCATATTTGGCACATAACATCATGTTCAGGTCATCTACAAAAGTTATATAAAGTATGGCCCTGGGGTCAAAATTGGCCCCGCCCCAGTGGTGGGCAGTTTTCAATAGAAACAAATAGTGAAATCTTTGAAAATCTTCTTCTCTGAAACCAGAAGGCTCTCAGCTTTCATATTTGGCACAGAGCATCATGTTCAGGTCCTCTACAAAAGTTATATAAATTATGACCCTTGGGTCAAAATTGGCCCTGCCACAGGGGTAGTAGACAGTTTTCAATAGAAACATATTGAGAAAACTGAGAAAATCTTCTTCTCTGAAACTGGAAGGTTAATCTCAGCTTTCATATTTGGCTCATAGCATCATGTTCAGGTCCCCTACAAGTTTTTCTAAATTATCCCCCTGGGGTCAAAATTGGCCTGCCCCAGGGCCGGCTAGTTCTCTATAGAAACATATAGTGAAAACTTTGAAAATCTTCTCCTCTGATAGTCTGGTGAGCGCTTCAGGGCCATTATGGCCCTCTTGTTTAGGGTTTGAAATGGAATAAACTATTTTATGATGTTACTTCTTTGGTGTCCATATCATTAATTCTATTAATAAAAACTAAGTTTGTGCACAAAACAAATTCATGAAAATCAGAATTCCTCGTAGTTTTTCGAAGCGTTTCGGCTCATTGCCACAACGAGGCCAAGCACACCTGTCTTTGACAGGGAAGCAGAGGCACATTTCTATATGTCTGTATCTTAATTATGAGAATACAATTTATGTTATAATGAAATAAACCTTTTGAAGTGGTGAGGTTAACCTTGTCAAGTTATGAAACCAAATTGGCAATAAAATCACTAGAATAGCCAATTACGACATTATGACCGATTTCCGGTATAAATAAATGGATGATTGAAGAGCAGTTCATTATCAAAATTTTACGGTTGGGTAGCTAGCTATAAAAACAGTAGTGAGACTAACAGACCAACTGGACCAGATAATCCCTTATCACCTTGGGCATTAATCCTTTGACACGTTAATGAGGGCAATTAGGTACTAATACAATGATACAGTGAAAGATCATTGTCGCTAAAAACAATGTCGTTTGCCGAATTGGGAGTACAAATTTAGTGTCGTATGTTGCATCTGCCAGTGTGTCGCTAAATACAGTTGAAATATAGAGGAAAATACATCGGGAGGAAGGAAATACTGTCGCATCTGACAGGATGTCGCTAAAAACAATGTGTCGCTAGGACAGGTTTGACTGTACTTTATCTAGAGAAAAAGAAAATTTTAGAATTTAGTAATTTGAAACCATTCTGATAAATAGAGCATTTGCTCCTTTGGTTTCAACAGATGACTTTTACAGAGGCGTAGAAAGGCGTTTTTATGGAGGAAAGGGTTAACAAGCTATATTTTTTGCTCACCAGAGCACAAAGTGCTCAGGGTGAGCTTTTGTGATCGCCTGATGTCCGTCGTCCGTCGGGGTGCGTCGTGCGTCGTCCGTCGTTCGTCGTCAACAATTTGAACCGTTAAAGTTCTTCTCCTCTGAATCTACAGGGGTCTCAGCTTCCATCTTTGGCACATAGCATCATCTGTAGGTCCTCTACAGAAGTTATATAAATTATATCCCTGGGGTCAAAATTGGCCCTGCCCCAGGGGTTTTCAGTTTTCAATAGAAACATATAGTGAAAACTTTGAGCATCATCTCCTCTAAAACTAGAAGGTCCCCAGCTTTCATATTTGGCACATAGCTTCAACTTCAGGACTTCTACAAAAGTTATATAAATTATGCTCCTGTGGTCAAAATTGGCTACACCCACGGGTGGCAAGTTTTCTAGCAAACTTGAAGCTGACTGCACTTTTAAGCATCTTATCTTTACTCAGTCTCATAAACAGGTCATCAGGTCAAGCAATAGAGATGGGGATGACCAGTGGCTATTTTTAGTACACCTGTATTGCTGGTAGTGGCTGTAGTAACTCTTTGCCTGTACTGTGTTTATTATTAATTTGAATGCCTAATGCATATTCATGAACAAAATAGTTAAAGTGAAGTATGGAAGGTGAAACATTGTAGCCATTTTTTTTCTCCAAATTTCACAACCTACTGAATATTCATAGACAAAATAGTTATAATGGAATATAGTAGGTAGAACATTGTAGCCATTTTAGAAACTAAAGGAAGATCTGTCAAATTCCATTAACAAACAGAGCAGACCCTGATCAGATGGCTCCTATAGGAGGCATCTGATCTGGTCTACTGATTTTTTATACGCCCACCTAATAAAGGTGGTCGTATATTGTCGTGGCCCTGTCCGTCCGTCCGTTCGTTCGTTCGTTCGTTCGTTCGTTCGTCCGTCAACATTTTGTTTGTCCGCTGTTTTCTGGGAAAACTATTTGACAGATATTAATGAAACTTCACACAAATGTTTAATGCATCAAGATCTGAAGCTGAGTTGATTCTGAGGTTCATTTGATTTTTCATTTCAGAGTTATGGCCCTTGTCCTTAAAAAATATGCAAATAGTTTGTCCGCTGTTTTCTGGGAAAACTATATGAGAGATATTGATGAAACTTCACACAAATGTTTAATGCAACAAGATCTGAAGCTGAGTCGATTCCGAGGTTCATTTGATTTGTCGTTTTGGAGTTATGGCCCTTTTACTTAAAAAAATAATGCAAATACATGCCAATAGTTTGCCCGCTGTTTTCTGGGAAAATTATTTGACAGATATTAATGAAACTTCACACAAATATTTAATGCATCAAGATCTGAAGCTGAATTGATTCTGAGGTTCATTTGATTTGTCGTTTCGGAGATGTGGCCCTTGTCCTTAAAAATATGCAAAAAGTTAGTCCGTTGTTTTCTGGGAAAACTATTTGAGAGATATTAATGAAACTTCACACAAATGTTTAATGCAACAAGATCTGAAGCTGAGTCGATTCCGAGGTTCATTTGATTTGTCGTTTTGGAGTTATGGCCCTTTTACTTAAAAAAATAATGCAAATACATGCCAATAGTTTGCCCGCTGTTTTCTGGGAAAATTATTTGACAGATATTAATGAAACTTCGCACAAATATTTAATGCATCAAGATCTGAAGCTGAATTGATTCTGAGGTTCATTTGATTTGTCGTTTCGGAGATGTGGCCCTTGTCCTTAAAAATATGCAAAAAGTTAGTCCGTTGTTTTCTGGGAAAACTATTTGAGAGATATTAATGAAACTTCACACAAATGTTTAATGCATCAAGGTCTGAAGCAAAGTCGATTCTGAGGCTCATTTGATTTGTCGTTTCGGAGTTATGGCCCTTTTACTTGAAAAATAATGCAAATACATGCAAATAGTTTGTCTGCTGTTTTCTGGAAAAACTATATGACAGATTTTAATGAAACTTCACACAAATGTTTAATGCATCAAGATCTGAAGCTGGGTTGATTCTGAGGTTCATTTGATTTTTCATTTCAGAGTTATGGCCCTTGTCCTTGAAAAATATGCAAATTGTTTGTCCGTTGTTTTCTGGGAAAACTATTTGACAGATATTTTTGAAACTTCATACACATGTTTAATGCATCTAGACCTAAAGCTAAGTTGAGTCTGAGGATCATTTGATTAAATATTTCGGAGTTATGGCCCTTGCACTTAAAAAAATAATGCAAATCTATGCAAATATGAGGATGGCCATAACTTTTTCATTTAAAATGATATTTGCTTCAATTTTTTATATGGTTAAACCTTAATGTGAATTTTCACATATATTGCGGGGGTTTTGATATGTCATTTTATTCTAAAGTTATGGTCCTTGAACTTTGTGTGTTTGTTGCTTTGTTAGTTGATAAATTTTTAGTTTGTCGGTTGATATAAATGAAACTTACAACTTAACACAAATGTTTTAAGCAACAAAATTTGAAGCTGAGTTTATTTTGAGGTTCATTCAGTTTGTCTTTACAGAGTTATTGCCGTTGCACTTTACAAAAATCTGCAAAAATGAGGATTAGCTGTAACTTTTTTATTTAATAAGATATTCACTTCATTTTTTAAAAAAATAGTACCACCTTAATATGGAAATCAAGATCTGAAGCACAGATTAGAAAATGTCAACACTTATAAGGCATGTTGAATTGGAGAAAGTTTGCAAGTGGGCGTATTATGTACCGTATGCGGTACTCTTGTCAAATGTGTGAAAACACGTTTATATCAGGGAAGGGTTAATTAATAATAGTGATTGGCATTATGAAATTATTACAACCTACCCTGCAGTTCAGAAGAAGGGTAAATCATGTAAAGGCTCCAGAATGCCAAATTAAAGATTTTAAATAAGTTATGAAATATTATGCCCCCATTGACGATAGTCGGGGCATATTGTTTTTGCCCTGTCTGTCTGTCTGTTTGTCTGTTTGTCTGTTTGTCCATTTGTCTGTTTTTCTGTTTGTTTGTCAGCAACTTTAACATTGGTCATAACTTTTGAGCCAGTATAGATAGAGATTTGATATTTGGCATACATATGTATCTCATAAAGCCGCACAATTTAAGGGGTGCCATGTCAAGGTCAAGGTCATCCTTCAAGGTCAGAGGTCAAATATATGGGTCAAATCGCCAACTTTAACATTGGCCATAACTTTTGGACCAGTAGAGATAGAGACTTGATATTTGGCATGCTTGTGTATCTCATGAGGCTGCACATTTTGAGGGGTGACATGTCAAGGCCAAGGTTATCCTTCAAGGTCAGAGGTCAAATATATGAGGGGGGCATAGTGTTTCACAAACACATCTTGTTTTTAACATGAAATTGTATTACTTGAAAATATTAAGTTCAGTGAACTTATGAATATGAAATTATTATGTAATAATTTATAATAATATTCAAATGCAAAAAATCAGTTTGGAATGCTAGGGTACACATACCTTTTCAGAGGAACAGTAATGTTGATTATTTGAGAGGTCAGTTGATCGTCTTTAGTCAGAACTTTGTATGGCCTTGCATAATTAAAATTCCCTGGTTAATACATATCATTCTTACAATTAACTTTCTTGTACAAACCACATATTATAAAGTTACATATGTGTCAGATCAAATCCAAACTGTGTGCTAATTTCAGTCAAAATATGCGCAGCAGTAATAGGGTTTCTGTCATTTGTAATTTGTTTGTCTGAAAAATTAACACTTTCAATGGCCCTCTTGTCTATAGAAACGTATAGTGAAAACTTTGAAAATCTTCTTTTCTGAATCTACAGTGTTCTCAGCTTTCATATTTGGCTCATAGCACCATTTTCCGATCCTCTACAAAAGTTATATAAATTATGCCCCTGTTGTCAATATAGGCCCCACCCCAGGGGTGGTCAGTTTTCAATAGAAACAATTTTAATGTGCAAACTTTGAAAATCTTCTCCTTTGAAACTGGAATGTTCTCAGATTTCATATTTGGCACATAGCTTCATATTTAGGTCATCTACAAAAGTTATATTTTGTGTCCCTGGTGTCAAAATTGGCACCGCCCCAGAGACGGTCACTTTTCAATAGAAACATATCTGATTGTCTGGTGAGCGATGTCAGGGCCATTCTGGCCCTCTTGTTTCATATCAATCAACAATAAATTAACAAGGGCCTCGTCAATATGAATAAAAAGTAATAAAGCATATGAATGTCATTATTTATTTTTAGAAACCATATTTTCCTGGTTACTTACAGACTTAGGGCTTTTTTCAAGTGATTTTATAGCCATTATTATGTTTTTCCTAATTTATATATGAGCTAATTAATTTGGGCAGATTTCTTGTCCTTTAGGTTTTAAGCAAAGCACAAGAATTGTGTGAAGAAAGTTCCTCATAGAATGTGTATATATCAAGGAAATCTAGTGAAATAGTGATAAAAAAATGAATTTGAGGAATTAATTGAACAGCTGTTCCAAATTTTGGTATCAATTTATAGGTAAAAGTCATGTCCCAAATCTAAAATTATACATTCAGATCACTATTTCAATGAGAGAAAATGTCGTTTTCAAAATAATAATGGTGAATATAATAAATATCAACATTTAACTGCATTGTAAAGAGAAAATAAAGTCCGTAAATAGCATTTATGGCACTCAAAATACACTTTGAACTTTGTCCCTCAGACCTACGTCATTGCAGTAACAATGTTATAATATGGTGGAGTTCTACCATTAAAGCACACATTCAAGGGAGACAACTACCCTCAAGAAGAAGATTGTTCACCACTAAATGGTTGCCACCATGTTATAAGCATGGTGTGAAAACAGTTTCAAAAAACAAGATTATTTAAGTTATGTATGTGAGCGAGTATTTTTGAAATCTGTCATTTAAGTAACACATATTACAGAGATGCTTTAAATCATAGCTTGCATTTTAAAGTGCATATAGGTTATAAATATAAATGTTTATGTTATAAACATATCAAAGTATGGCTAGGTCAGAGATCAGCACCAAAAGTTGAGGTAAATATGAGAATGCGTCATTGCAATAACAGTCATTGCAATAACACTCATTTTGTGACTGCAGTGACAGGATTTGTTATTGCAGTGACAATACAGCATTGTATTGTTATTATCTTTATAATTTTCATTTCAGTTGGAATTATTCAACAGAAATATGCAAGTAAATATGCATAATAAATTAAAATGTTCATGTTTGTTGAAAATTTGTGTAAGATGGGATTTTTAAAGAAATTTGTTATTGCAATGACAGGGTTTGTTATTGCGATGGCATTTCTAGTTCTTTTAAATTTTCTTCACTATTTTTTGTTATTTTACTACAAGAATAGCACTGCAGATATATGCATGTAAGGTAAATCTATGGAATAAATACAGTTTTCTCTTTCTCAAAGTCAGCTTGAAGGCTGGATATTGTAAGACATTGTGTATTAATATGTTCCCTCATATAAACATGTTTTATGCACCTGCAAACAGAGTAGACCCAGATCAGAAGGCTCCTATATGGTCTGCTCTGTTTGCTAAAGGAATTGAATAGATCTGTTTCTGTACATTCTAAATTGGCTACAGTGTTCCATTTTCCATATTTCATTACAACTAATTTGTCCATGAATATTTAGTAGGTATTGAAATTTGCAATAAGCATAGAATAGGGAAAGGGTTAAATAACAATTGTTGTCGTTGAGCTATGATGGACATTAATAGGTCTTTGGATTAACCCTTTCCTTGTTCTATATTTATTTGCAATTTCAATACCAACTGAATATTCATGGACCAAATAATATAATGAAATATTGAAGGTGGAACATTGGAATCATTTTAGAAAGTAAAACACATCTATCAAATTCTATTAGCAAACAGAGCAGACCCTGATCAAGTGGCTCCTAGGAGCTGTCTGATCTGGGTCACTGTGTTTGCAAATGCATAAAAACATGTTTATATGAGGAAAGGGTCAAGCAAGTAGTGTATAACTGAACAGTCTGTCAATTCTAATTAGGAGCTTGGGTATTTTTAATCAGTGGCATATCATTTTAACCCATATTAACCATGATGACCAATAGATATGCCAATCCAGTCCTGAAGCTATAGCTACATCAAGGATCTTACACAGATTGTCACTTCATAACAACTTTTAATAAACAAATTCAAGAAAATGTTATTAACCCATTCTCTCCTAATGACGCCTTTTTGTCCCTCGATCTGTAAAACTCATTCTTTGAAACCATTGTGATAAATAGAGCATTTGCTCCATAGGAGCAAATAATCTATTTATCGCAATGGTTTCAAAACTATGCAATTCTAAAATTCTCCTTTTCTATAGTTAATGCTCCTTTTCGGTAGATTAATTCAAAGAGGCTGGGTCTAAAAATAGTCTAGGAGAGAATGAGTTAAGCAAGCCTCTTGCAAGCTTTATAGCATTTCCTGAATGAGTTAAATAAAATTTGATAAGAAGTGATAATGAGTGTGATAAGAAGTGATGAGTTTAAGTTTCTCTTATCATACACTCTTAAAAAAGAGCTCCAAAGTTTTAAATAAAAAAAATGCTGTATTTTTCAGCATTGTATGATGTCTTGCCATACTGCTTTTAATGACATCACATCATTTGTATATGCCAAATGGTTAATATAATCAGGGTTGCCACGTGTCAGGGAAAAGTCAGGGAAATCTAATTTTTTTCAAGGTCAGGGAATTGTCAGGGAATTTTGAGAATTGTCAGTGAAATTTGAAAATATAGGCAAATGTCAGGGAATTGTCAGGGAATTTTGAAAACATGACAATGAATCTTGTAGATTTTAAAAAATCCATAACATATTAAATAAATTATGACAGAAAGACCAAAATTTGGCGATGAAATGTGTCAGGGAAATTTGAAATTATGTCAGGGAAATGTCAGGAAATTGTCAGGGAATTTTGTTTCCTCTGGTTTGTGGCAACCCTGATAATAAATATGTGTTGGTTTTATTAACTCAGAAACATGTGAAGTTATGTGATAAAAAAAACTTTCATGGAGTTTAATGACATCTAAGATTTTACATAAGTGTTATTTTTTAATGTAAGGAGGCTTCCAGATCAGGGTCAACTCCGATTAAAATTCTTTGCTCTATATACCCCAATAAAAAGTATATGTAATTAAATATGTACAGCTGGCAGAGTTTTACCAGAATTATAACTCATTAGTGAAAGGGTTCAGTTGAAAGATAATTTAAGGGTTATCCCATTGCCTGATATGCAATTTTTAGACTCAAATGTTATGAACGAATCTACTGGAAAGGAGCATTTCCTGGATAGAAGGGAATTTTCAGGATATATACATGTATATTGTAGTCTTGAAACCATTGTGATAAAAAGAGCATATGCTCCTTTGGAGCAAATGCTCTATTTATCACAACTGTTTCAACATGTGACTTTAAAGAGTAGTTTAAAGGCATCTGTTTGTATAAACTCTGTCTTATCCCAGTCTTAACTTTTAACAGAAGAAACAAAACTATCTTACTTTTTAGAAAATGACTTTGTTGAGGACACTATAATAAAAGTGGCCAACATCCTCTATAAACTGTAGCATAAGAAGGGTTGAAAACAAAAACGCTGAACATTGGTTTGCTGCATCTAACCACATTTGCCAGCATTATTTTCAAATCATGCCCTAGATCGAGCATTATCTTGCAACCCCTGTCTGTTTTGGGTCTACCATGCTAGCCATGTAATGCATTGTAAATATTTTTTTGTTTGCTTTATTCTCAGCTATCAAAAATTATTCTATTATCAAAAATAAATTAATTTAAATAAAAGTCAGTCTAAGGCAATGGTGAAATATAATGTGCATTTATTATCTTTAACCCTTCCGCTTATTATAAAACATTAACACCCCTTACAACAGAAAAGATCAAGATCAGAAAGCTCCTCTTGAATCTGCCTGATCAGGGTTTGCTCAATTTGCTTATTGAAATATTATGGTTCAGACCATCTCTTTGACTCTGGTAATTAATTCCTTTGTTTTATGTAGCGCAATGTAAAATGATAAAATATTCACAGTGGGCAGAGTTTTTTTTAAATATTCATGAGGGAAAGTATGAATTTGCAAAGAACATTATAATGAGGGGCATTTAAATCTGGAATAGGGTTGATTTTATCAGCTTAAGATTATGCAAATCATTGCAATAACAAAAATGTCATTGCAGTCACGCTGCAATCTTTTTTCAATGTCCATTAAAATCTTTTTGTAAAATTACTTGATATAGTTTAGAATTGAAATTGCTGAACGTGTTGTTAACAGTTTGTGTGTTATTTTAGACAATTTGCAAATAAAAGATAGCAAAAATAAATTTTATTGTCAGTTTGTCATTGCAGTTACAATAAATGTATTTGCAATAACAAGGGTGTCATTGCAATAACATGAGTAAAAAATGATGACAAAAAAGCTGAAACAAGTTTGAATATGTGTCTGATTCATGATTTGTTGATAATTATGACATTATTCTAGGTTAAGCTAGTGTAAAGCACTATACAAAGCCAATAATGATCATAACACTAATTGTTATGTTTGTAATTGTATAGGTTTTATCGCATCATGCAATGATTCAAAATTTCTCATTAATATATATGGAAAAAAAGGTTTTTATATATTCATCTATTCAGATATGGCATACATAAGATATATAATGCAATAAATTACTTTAAATGAACCACATGCTGTTATAGTCATTGTTTTAATTTTCGTTACTGCAATGACATGTGCTTGAGAGTCATCGTCATAAAGTCATATAAAGTTTTAAAGATGAATAAATTAAGGGTGCATTTTACATTTTTAGTGTCACTTAAACAACAAAGTACATAGAAATCAACAAAACTTTCAAGGAGAAACACCTTTGATTTTTCAAAAAATTGATTTCAAAATCTGCCCAAATTATATATTGGCTCATAAGGGAATTTGTTGAAATAGATCAGAAACAAGATGATTCGAACTCCAAACTGTAATCTAGATGTATATGAAGATCGATGTATAAAAGTTCAACTGTATACAGTAAAACCTCTCTATAATGACCACTAAATTACATTTAAGCAGTTTGTGTTAAAGGTAGGTGGCTGCTTAACCCTCTCCCTCATACAAACGTGTTTTCACGCATTTGAAAACAGAGTAGACCCAGATCACATGGCACTAGAGGAGCCGTCTGATCAGGGTCTTCTCTATTTGCTAAAAGAATTTGATAGATCTGTTTCTTTGCTTTCTAAAATGTCTTAATTGTTCCACCTTCAATATTTCTTTATAACTATTTTGTTAGTGAATATTCAGTAGGTATCAAAATTTGGAATAGACATAGAACAGGGGAGGGGCTAAAGCAATGTGGAAGTAACACAGTACGCTCCTACAAATCCTATACTGTAGCCATTTGTTGGAATTGTCTTGTCAATATGATTCAAACAAATGGTTACAACATATGAATCGGTTGAAATCATTTATGTATGAAAATTGTCACTTGGAAAACAAAAAAATGAATAGAATATCTATAGCACTGTATAGATATTGTTCTATGATTCTCAACAGACTCAGTACAGCTTTAATCCTCGCCTTACTCTTTTGGAAAATAATTCCGGCAAAATGCAACATTTGTAAAATTTTGCCAATTTCTTGGTCATGTTTGACCATAATTCATGGTCAAAGTGAATTCGTTCTATCGATATACCACCAAGTGTCCAAATGACAAAATCGCACCACTTCAAGCCTGTTAGGGCCATCTGTCCCTGCACCTGATAGTAGTACTTGTGGCTACGCTTTAATGCACATAATCCTGTGTCTGGATTTATTGCCATGTAGAAGTCTGGATCTTTTGCACACTCCTCTAGACTAAGAGCTTTCCACTTATCTGATGCAGGACATTTGATTTCTAGCACACCACGTTCATTTATGTCATTGTCAGTATAGGAGACAATACCGTCTGGACTGGCACCAAGATATGGCTGTTCTTTCCCAACAAACAGTCCAGTCTGCTGCACAGTTATGTCACTGTACTTCTTCCTCATTACCAGTTTGTATTTCATACGAGCTGCTGCTTCATGCCTCTGACCCCAAACTGTATACTTATTTCTCACATTGGGGTACATAATCCTTTTGACTATTCCTTCAGGGGGTGTCTGTTCCTTTATGTTCATAACTTCCCCAAAGTTTGAAGCTGTCAAACGTGAGTGCCGTTCATCTCCCCAAACTATATTCTTATTTTGGCCTCTTGTCAGCTTTTCCAATCGCTCACATTCCTTGTCAGAAAACTTCATGCCATTTACTAATGAATCCATCCTTGAAACAACTAATTCACTATTCAAACAGACATGGTCACTGTAATTAAATTCAACATTCAACAACTGAGGCACTTTTTCATCAATCCGTGTTTTTACAAAGTTCAGAAGCCAGCCTGCATTTGGATTACACTTTGCCAACTGGCTCCTGAACCTTTCCTTATTGACAGTAACTTTAAACAGTTGCTTTGCTGATTTTGCTATGTCAGAGTTCTGTTTTTCCTTCTTAAATGACAATTCACTTGATTTCTTTGGGGTCAACTTCCTTTTCCTCGGATTGTTGAACTGATCCCACACACACTTCTGCGATGTTGATGCCAATGTCCCATCCTTCTTCTTGGCATTGATGTCTACAAGAGCATACAACAGTGCTCCTATGTGGTTGCATGCTTCTCCACTCCTGTAATAGAAAAAGAATGAAATAGAAGTGTATCTGATACTATATGGTTGCTCAGGCATTTCAGACATACATTTTGACAGTGTTGTGCCTACTGAGTTGTCGCAGGGGATAATCAGGCATCACGCTGTCAAATAACCATTTTAGCCTCAAAATGATTCACATTGATCTAAATGCACTTTACACCATTCTCTCATATGCAATAATTAGATCCGACCTCTTTGAATAAATATAACAAAAGGAGCATTAAATAGATAAACAGAAAATTTTGGAATTTTGTTGTTCTGAAACCATTGTGATAAATAGAGCATTTGCTATTATTAAGTGATTTTTACGCGTCATCGTTAATATCACTTATTGAAATCATTGTGATAAATAGAGCATTAAATGCTATTATCACAATGGTTTCAATAAGTGATTTTTATGCGTCTCCATAAAAATCACTTATTGAAACCACTTATCGAAACCATTGTGATAAATAGAGCATTTGCTATTATCACAATGGTTTCAGTAAGTGAATTTTTACGCGTCTCCGTAAAAATCAATTATTGAAATCATTGTGATAAAAACAGCATTTGCTATCAACCCTTTCCCTGTTCTTTGTTAACTCAACATTTAAATGCGTAATGAATATTCATGGACATAACAGTTATACAAAAATGTGGAAAGTGAAACATTGTAGACATTTTATAAAGCAAATAATCAAATCTATCAAAATCCATTAGCAAACAGAGCAGACCCTGATAAGACGGCTCCTCTAGGAGCCATCTGATCTGGGTCTACTCTGTTGGCAAGTACGTGAAAACACGTTTATATGAGGGAAATGGTTAAGGAATATATTCAAAGAGGTTGGATCTGAAAATAGCCTATGAGACAACAGGTTAAAATTTAAATAGATCATATTAAAAACTGATTGTTTTGGCAATTAACTGATGCATAGAATCGGATCTACAGTACAGTACACAATATTCATAGAGGCAAATAGAGCAGACCCTGATGGGGGCAACTTCTACAGGAGCTATCTCATCTGAGTCTAATTTACTTATAATTATGTAAAAAGGTGTCTCTATGAGGTTTTCCAATTCAATAAGCAAACAGAGTAGACTCTGATCAAATGGCTCCTATAGATAGGAGCTGTCTGATCTGGGCCTGCTCTTTTTGCAAATGTGTGAAAAAGAGTGAGGGAAAGTAAGATGCCCAATAAGTGGTACTAGGACTTACAGCAGAATGCAATTTTGCAGATAAGACTTGTACAGTACTGAAAGATTAACCCTTTACTCCATAGAGGCACCTTTGCAAAGGAAACATACCCGGATCAGATGGCTCCTATGGCTGTTTGATTATGAAGTGATGGAGGGCTGATTCTACACTTTCCGTCAGAGAAAATAATTCCTCTGTCCATGGACCGTTACAGAAATATCAATTTATAAATGATTCGGATATTCAAGGAGAGTTTGGTAGTCAGTCTGTATATCTGGTGTGGTCAGCAGGCAGGGGACTAACCCTATCCTCCATATACCTTTCTACGCCTCTGTGGGAGCTCACTTTTTGAAAAATGGAGCCTTTGCTTCATAGGAACAAATGCTCTATTTACCGTGATGGTTTCAATACTACACAATTCTAAACTTTTACTTTTCTCTAGTAAATGCTCCTTTTAGGTAGATTTATTCAAAGAGGTCTGATCTAAATATAGCTTGTTAAGGAATGGGTTAGACAGTCCATAATTTGCTGTCTGCAGGGTCTCTTTGACATTGTGGTATACATGTATGCAATACTTTCAGCAGTAATTAGATCCGTTTAGATACTGATGGTGCAGAATTTAAGAATTTAGCCAATTTTGGCTTCGTCCAGAGTTACTTCAACCATTTCCCTGTTCAGTATTCATGTAAGAGTTGAAGACATCGTTAATGTTTATTAACTGAATTTTGCTAGTAAAATTATTTTAGGCCAATTTTGCTTTCACGAGACTGAGGAGCACATTTATATCTGGAAATAAGCAAACGCAGCAGATCCTTATTAGATGGCTCATCCTGTTGAAGCCATTTGATGTGGGTCTGCCCTGTTTGCAGATGCATGAAATAGTGCTTAAAATGAGGGAAAGGGTTAGGAATATATGGACACCAGGTAATATATTTCATGAATATCAGATATATAAGTATTCAAGGTTATAGGTAACCAATATCAGCTCATTTTTGTTGCATTGTTTTAACACACTCCCCCTTTTTAGCTCACCTGAGCCTTCGGCTCAGGATGAGCTATTGTGACCGCTATTTGTCCGTCGTCCGGCGTCCGTCGTCCGGCGTCCGTCCGGCGTCCGGCGTCCGGTGTCCGTCCACATTTTCTAATGACATCTCCTCTGAAACTGCTGACCCGATTTTAACCAAATTTTGTCAGAAGTATCATTGGCTAGGGGGAACGAAACATTGTTCAAATTATGACCCCCGGGCCAAAAATGGCCCCGCCCAAGGGCTCATCAGTTTTTCATAGGAAAATCTTTAAAAATCTTCTTCTCTGAAACTGTAAGGACTAGATCTTTGATATTTGGCATGTAGCATGATCTAATGGTCCTCTACAAAGATTGTTCAAATTATGACTCCCGGGCCAAAAATGGCCCCGCCCAATGGCTTATCAGTTTTTCATAGGAAAATCTTTAAAAATCTTCTTCTCTGAAACTGTAAGGCCTAGACCATTGATATTTGGCATGTAGCATGATCTAATGGTCCTCTACAAAGATTGTTCAAATTATGACCCCGGGACAAAAATGGCCCCGCCCAAGGGCTTATCAGTTTTTCATAGGAAAATCTTTAAAAATCTTCTTCTCTGAAACTGTAAGGCCTAGACCTTTGATATTTGGTATGTAGCATGATCTAATGGTCCTCTACAAAGATTGTTCAAATTATGACCCCAGGCAAAAGATGGCCCTGCCCAAGGGCTTATCAGTTTTTTATAGGAAAATCTTTAAAAATCTTCTTCTCTGAAACTGTAAGGCCTAGACCTTTGATATTTGGCATGTAGCTTTGGCTTGTGGTCCTCTGCCAATATTGTTCAACTTACGACCATGACCTCTGGGCGAAACTTGGCCCTGGCTTATCAGTTTTCTTTGGAAAAAATATATCATTTTTCTCTGAAACCATAAGGCTTAGACCTTTAATTAATGGCATACTGCTTTGCCTTGTGGTTCTCTACCAAGGTTGTACAAATGATGGCTCCGTCCCTGGGGTATCTCAGGTGAGCGCTTCAGGGCCTCATGGTCATCTTGTTTCACTTGTCAGTTCTTTCTTGTCTCCAAAGTTTTAAGGAGACAATGGTTTTTGTTTGCTTTTTTAGTTTCATATGTTGTTACTATGATCTTCAAGAATTGTGCTCTCTCTGTGCTGAAATATGTTCAAGTTACCCAATCCAGAATGACAGCTAAAATTTTGTCAGTCAACTGTCAGGGTTTAGGATCGAATGAAAAACGTCTTGATATCTTTAATTTCCTGAAAACAAAAGATTGTCAAATCTACTGCTTACAAGATACCCATTTTACGAGTCAGACAGAAAAAATTATTCATGCACAGTGGGGATTCAATTGTATATTTAGCCCAGGTAGCTCAAACTCAAGAGGAGTTGCAATATTATTCCATAAGAATTTAGAATACATCTTACATGACCACAAGTCTTGTAATGAGGGAAACTTTTTAATAGCTGATCTTACTGTTGAGAAAAACAGATTCACATTATTTAATATTTATGGTCCAAATACTGATTCACCAGAAATTTTTGACAATGTTGTAAAGTCATCTGTAACATATAGGGTAAACTGATCGCGAGTCAGACACGATTGAGAGTCGGACGTTTTTCAACCCCTTTATACACTGATTGAAAGCAGTTTAACTAGCATAATCTTTACTTTGCCGGGTACCTTAATGCTTACTTTCACCAGAGTTACCTACCTTGAACTCATTTACTTGCATACTTTCTTCACATTAACAACGCTAGAAACCACCTAAAAGCACAAACTTTTAAATTTTAAAGTCAGAGTAAACCGCGTTTGGTTTTAGTTTCTGGAGTAATAGCGACAATTTACGAGTGTTACAAATGGTGGAAATCATGTTTTTGTTGAAGAAAAATATAAATACATTTAAAAGACATCTGTTATTCAGGTTTTCAGTAAACAAAAAGTGCCACGCTCTCTAATAAAATAGTATATGTCAAACTGATTTTGAGTCGGACGCTGTAGCGTTTATATGCACTCTGTACCCGGTGGGTAATCTCCTATGATTGAACAGCAGGGAAACCATATGTCATTCTACGATATTTATAGTAGATTCTAGATATATATCTAGGCTCTATCTTTTTTATGACACATAATACTATGAAATCTCACAATTCGGAGATTAATTAACATATCACACAATGAATCATTCAAGAAAATAAAACCGTCCGACTCAATATCGAAAGTGTCCGAGTCTCGATCGAATTAGGGTTACCTACATTTCCGTGCTTTTTGGCCCTGTTACATGCGTGTTTGATGCATATAAAGCGCTAGAAGAGCTTAAAAGAGATCAGGCCAGGTACCAGTGAGCAGCGGAAGTGTCCAGCTGAACGCACGGACGCTTGACATGAGGAAAAGTGAAATAGGTGTCCGACTCACGATCAGTTTACCCTAATAATGAAAAAATAATAATTTGTGGAGATTTCAATGTTGTGCAAAATCCAAGTATAGATTGTTATAACTATATGCATATCAATAACAAGAAATCTCTAGAAAAGATTAAACAAATCAAAGATGACTATAATTTTATTGATCCGTTCAGAGAAAACTATCCGAACCTCCGACGCTATACATGGAGAAAAAAGAATCCGTTAAAACAAGCCAGATTAGATTATTTTTTAACTACAGAAAATCTTTTAACATCTGTCTATAAATGTTACATAGAACCAAGCTACCGATCAGACCATTCTATGATTATTCTTGAACTCAAATTTATCAATTTTCAAAAAGGCAAACCACTTTGGAAACATAACAACTCACTTCTAAAAGACCTTGATTATCTGAAAATAATTAATGAAAAAATATCCAATATTAAAATACAGTATGCTCTGCCAGTATATAATTATGAAAATATTGATGATATACCAGATAATGAGTTACAACTTGTAATAAATGACCAGTTGTTCCTTGATACCTTACTCATGGAAATAAGAAGCAAATCAATCTCCTATGCAAGCTTCAAAAAGAAGGAAAATGAGAGACATCAGAATGAAATCATAAAAGCTATTGAACAAATTGAACAGAACTTAACGCCTGACAATCAGAAACATCTTGAAGATCTACAGGCAGAATTAACTAATCTTCTCAGACAAAAGATGCAAGGCATTCTAATTCGATCAAGGGCAATCATAATTGAAAATGATGAAAAACCAACCAATTACTTTTGTGGCCTTGAATCCCAAAATTATATCAGTAAAATAATTCCAAAGATTGAGAAGGAAGATGGCACAATTGTAAAGGAGCAATCTGAAATTCTTGAGGAGACAAAAATGTTTTATCAATCATTGTTCTCAAGCAGAGATAATAAGTTAATTAATGTTGACATAGGAGCAGAACTTAATGATGACCATATTCCTAAATTATCAGAAACTGAATCTAAATCTCTAGAAGGATTAATTACATATAAGGAGGGGTCTGATGCATTAAAATCAATGAAAAACAATCGTAGTCCTGGATCAGATGGTTTTAGTGCAGATTTCTTTAAAGTATTTTGGCGAAAATTAGGACATTTTGTAATAAGAGCTATTAATTACGGATTCAAAAATGGTGAATTATCCACTACACAAAAAGAAGGTATAATAACATGCATTCCAAAAGAAAATAAATCACGACAATTTTTAAAAATTATAGACCAATATCCTTGCTGAACTGTGCATATAAAATTGCGTCCAGTGCAATCGCAAATAGAATTAAAACTGTGTTACCAAAACTTATTAATCAGGATCAAACAGGATTTATAGCTGGCCGGTATCTCGGAGAAAATACAAGGATAATATATGACATCATGAATATTGCAGATAATCACAACATACCAGGCCTTATTCTTCTGGTAGATTTTGAAAAAGCATTTGATTCCTTATCGTGGAACTTTATCAGGAAGGTTTTGCAATATTTTAAATTTGGCAAGTCCATTCAGTCATGGATAACAGTATTAAATAAAAACGCAAAACTTTGTGTAAATCAAGGCGGTAACTTGTCATCTTTTTTCGAAGTTGAAAGGGGCTGCCGACAAGGGGACCCTATCTCACCTTATATTTTCATCTTATGTGCTGAGATCCTTGCTATAAGAATCAGACAGAATAAAGATATAAAAGGGATCAAGGTTGGCAATGTTGAATTTATATTCTCACAATATGCAGATGACTGTGCTGCAATTCTTGATGGCTCGTCAAACTCACTGAATGAAACATTAAATGAATTGTCAGCATTTGCACAATATTCAGGTCTCAATGTAAATTTTGACAAAACACAGGTTGTTTGGATAGGTAAAAATAAATATAGTAGTAACACCATAAAAACAAAATGGAAGCTGAAATGGGGAGTAACTAGCTTTAAACTCCTAGGGATAAACTTTGATGTGGATTTGGAGAAAATTGTAATTCTAAACTATAAAGATAAGATATCTCATATGAAGGGAGTTATTAGCAAATGGAAAAGACAATATCTTACACCTATAGGAAAAATAACAGTGATAAAATCGTTATTGTTACCCATATTCAACCACTTGTTTATATCGATCCCTAATCCACATGAAGATATCTTGAAACATTTAAACAACTTGTTTTTTTTATTTTCTATGGGAAGGACCAGCAAAAATTAAACAGAGCATAATCATAAAGGAATACCATGAAGGAGGACTAAAAATGATAAACTTGCTAGCATTTATACGGAGTCTTAAAATTACATGGTTAAGAAGGTGTATTTTTAATCCAGGTAAATGGAGCAAACTTGCTGCGGAGAGTTTTGATTTAAAGAATGTTTTAAAATTTGGAGATGCATTTATACAAAAACAGAGACAGAAAATGAAAAATAGATTTTGGGAAGATGTTTTAAAATCATATGAAGTACTTATAAAGACAGCTTCTGTATCAAATACAGATCAATTTCTTGCCACACCAATATTTTACAATAGTGAGATTATAATGGGGGAACAACCCATTTATTTTAAAAATTGGTGTGAAAAAGGAATATATCTTATCAATGATTTGATACAAGAAAATGGCAGTTTCTATAGTGAAGCAGATTTTAATCACTTTTGCCTAGTACATACTAACTTTTTACAATATAATGGATTAATAAAGACTTTAAAAGAATATGCAAAAATAAACCATGTGCAACTACCAAACAAAAAGCTCCCCAATCCAAGTATACCATTTTCAATCTCAATTTTGATAAAGAGTAAAAAAAGGCACAAAAGATATTTACAATATTATGAATAAAAATAAAGAAATTACGACAGCAAAGCTAAAATGGGAAAACATATTTGATATAAGTGAAGAAATGTGGAAACATATTTTTATGTCACCATTTAAATCTTCTAGTAAAACCATACATGTGATAACCTGCTGAGGCATTTCAGGTAGATTTAGGAAATTTGTCAGGTAGATTTGACTTTTGTCAGGTAGATTTTATAATATAAAATATATGGAGGAGAAAAAAGAAATTTGCTTGATACCTATGTTTATTATACTTTTTCACATTATCATTCATACTTTACCATAAATGCATATGATACCATTATAAACCTTACATTACACACATAACATTTACACACTTAACCCTCTCCCTCATATAAACACCTTTTTCACGCATATATTTGCAAAGAGAATAGACCCAGATCAGATGGCTCCTACAGGAACTGTCTGGTCAGGGTATGCTCTGATTGCTTATGATATATGAATGATTCTACACTTTCAGGTTTGGCAAAAAAATCCAATGTGGTGTTAAAACCCCCATTAACCCTTTCCTTCATATAAACCAAGGTGTCACGCATTTGCAGACAGAGTAGACCCAGATCAGACAGCTGATCAGGGTCTGCTCTGTTTGCTTTAGGAATTTTAAAACATTTCTGTACTTTCAAAAATGGCTATAAAGTTCCAATCTCTGTATTTCTTTAAAAGTACTTAAGAATAAGAATATTCAGTAGGGACTGGAATTTGGAATAAAAATGGAACAGGGAAAGGGTTAAAAACAAATACTAGTAATTGACATGCAGTAATAATTCTAGACTTTTTTCATGGGTCAAAAGGACTCTTTGAAATCAATAGGTCTCAAGCCCAAAACACTGGGTTCCTTAGTAAATAATGTCATGAAAAAATAAAGATTTATTACTGTTTTATCATATAATGAAAAAGATATTCTATTTTATCTTATTTTTATAATAACATTTTTAGGGGTTGCTTATTTTATAGCCCTATTTAGCTATACTCCCCAAGGACAACCTTTACTCAGTCCAAGTTAGTTAAACCTTTACTCAGTTCAAGTTAGTTACTGCAGACATTGAGCAGTCACAGAAATGTAGAAATCCAACAGGTCCAGTCAGTCCGTGTTTTAGCCCGTATCTACAACTGTCGCGAAAACTGATGACATTTCAACTTGATATAATTATTATTTTTTGAAGAGTTTGCAATGGTAGATAATAATTCATGGTGTTTTCAATTACTTCTATAGTGTCCTTATTACCACTTATTATATTAATGAAAAATAATTTAGTGTACAAATCAAATTCATGATTATCAGTCCAAGCACTGTTGTTGAAGCAGTCTTATTTTCGAAGTGTTTCGGCCCATTGCAACAACGAGACCAAGCACAGCTGTCTTTGACAAGGAAACAGGGAAGCATTTCTATGTCTTATAATTTAATTATGAGAATATAATTCCTATTATAGGGTCATGACACTCCCATGTCGCCTCGCTTGAGTAATGAACCTTCTGCATGTGATATTGTGGTAGATGTTTGCATTTTAACACGACTGGTTCCCAAACAATTTATTTGGTAAAGTAGTAGAGTGAAAACAGGAACCACCTCGTGATTATGTAATTCGTGTGTTCTCCATTGTCTCCACAGGGGAATCCCTTGATTGGTCCCTACCAAAACAGACCAAGCGTGGATCACAGCATTTAAAAACCTCCCTGCAATGGTTTCAGATAAGAATAAATCATAATATATTACCAACCAAAAAATATCTGTTTGCTATTAATGCCATTACTAGTCCTCTATGCTATCACTGTCAGGTTGAAGAAAACATTATTCATATGCTTTGGTCCTGCCCTGAAACACAAGCCTTCCTAGAGGAAATCAAAACATATCTAAAAACTAAATATATAGATATCATATTTCAGGAAAAATCCTTTATTTTTAACATTGATAACACACCTTCCGATTGTTCCTTTCTGATCCAACTGAAACACTACATATGGGTGATTTAAAAAAAAATGAAGCCAAATTAAAATACTCATTTATTTTTCTACCACAGGACTAAATTGGATTCTTTTTCAGTCCTGCAGATTTGTTTCCTTGTGGTGAACTTGAATGTAAAATATGGTCAAGATACCGTGCTTAAGTAAAAAGATATTTTGAAAAAACACCCCAAAAATGTCCCAAGTGTACGGTTTTTGCGTGACATTTTCACTTAAGCTTCAATTTCAACTTCAAACTACACCAAAAGTTGCAGGATTACAATATATTATCATTGTTTATCAAGTAGGAAAATATATATTAGTTCAGAAAAATGGAATTTAACAATTTGTTGATGTTATTATTTTTTGTCAGAAGGGTTCAAAGCATTGACGTGCTTGTCATTTTCACACCAAAATATTCATCATTGTTTACAAATCAAGAAGCAGTTATAAAATGTGATCGAAAATTTAAAAGAAACTTTTGCTTATTTTAGCAGGAACAGGTGTATTCTTCATATTTTTGAAAGTATTTCTATAATACTTTGTCAGTGTAAGGTGTTATAAGCTGTATAGTAAATGCAGTCAGAACTTGTCCCAAGTGTACATTTCGCTATAAATGACTGATAATTTTTTTTCCAGAACAAATGTTCAAAGTTTTACACTTTTAAATTCACACCATCGATACTTAACACAGAAATGGAAGGAGAACGTCGGATATCTGTACTATTTCATTTTTGTCGTACCCTTTATTACTTTTCTACAGTTACTCTGTTTGCAGCTCAATCATTGAGTACACTAGCGATAGGTGGATACAGTATGTTCAATTAAATGTTTTTTTGTTATACATGCACTTTACCACTGTATTTGCTGTCGCGGTTGTTGTAGATTAGTCGGAGAGGGGATACGTTTATTTACACTGTTTGTCTTTTAGGATGGGGATGGAATAAGGGTGAGGTTGGGCGCCCATAAACCGGTTTAAACCCCCGGTGACTTTTGTCACTGACCGTTCCAAGGCGGTACTTCCATCTTCCTCCTATTGAATGTTTGTTTTGTCTTTGTGCGTCTCTTGTTGTTTTTTCTACCCATGTACATTTGCTGTTTCCTTGTGTTGCTGTTCGGGCGAGTGTTTGTTCTGTATGTGGTATTTCCTGCATGACTCTTTTTTGTACTTGTAATAAAAACCTAATGCCAAAATATTATGTACATTTTTTTCAAGGCACATCTCGTGTTGTCCCAAGTGTACATTTTGAAACTTTGGATTGACAAGTGTTATGTTCGAAGGTCAATATATATCTATGATACTTGCAGAGCTGCATGTTATAATGCTATTAAACATTTTCATATTTAGTTTCATAGAATTTTTTTTGAATATTTTCTAAGAAATGGCTCAGGAGAGACATGTTTTTGAAAATAAAGGGCCACAACTCTAGTGTTCCAAGGTCAAGACATTAAAACAACCTTATCTTGTCTCAGGACGAGGAATTAAGCTCATGTTTTAAGATGATCCCATGTCTTCGTTCTAAAAATTGATATGTTGTTGGTCACATATACTAAATGTAGGACAATTTCCTGGGATCCCCTTAAGACTAGTGCTTGCCCTTTAGGACGATTGCCCCTTTGGACAATTGCCCTTGATATATAGGATATAGCAGTATATTGTAGGATATAGCAGTATATTGTAGTAAAGGTAATATTATACTAATATATAAGTAATATATATAATAATTTTATAATACATAAATGAGCAGAAGGCTGTGTAGACCATTTATAGCACTCTTGTATGTATTGTATTTACTCCAAATATTTGGATAATGTAAACCTTTGCAAATAGCATAGTCTCTGAGACTCTCCCAATGGAAAGTAGACACTGAACCACATTTCAACTTTTGTAGCTGTACAACTTAAACGAATTATTCTTTTCTTTTCAACATTTTGTCTGCTTAGTGCAACCTAACTAGTATTTGCAAACAGTTTCGATCGAGATGAGATGCCGAGTAACTGGGGAACACATCAGAATGCAAGCTGTTTGACACCCAGTCAGAAGTTTCTCGAAAATTTTAAGTAAGCTAAAATTTTAACAGGTCCACAAAGGCAGGATACTCCTATTTTATTTATTCCTATACAGGGTAGACCCAAATCTAAATGAACTATCTGATCTGGATCTATCCTGGTTTTGCACTGGCAGTTAATGAAGATTTATTGGGTAAGAATAATGTTATTAGCACACACCTTATACAAGTATACATTGTATTACCACAATGGGAGGAAATTCCTGATTTTAATTTTCAAACAGAGTAGACTCAGATCTACATGATCTATCTGATCTGGATCTACCACGTTTGCTCAGTGACAGTTAATGAAGTAAAAATATGTTGCCGAAAGCATGTGTTTGATAGACTGTCCCAAGTGTACAAAATGTTGAACATAAGTATTTATGTTTACAAGTCCTTCAAGGCTCGTCTTACTAATATTCAATTATAGTTTTTGGGTTGTTAATAAAACACCCTCTCTTTTGATGAAACGGCTTCCTTATGTGACCTTATTAAGTTAAGCCAAAAACAATAAAAAGTTGTGTAATTGTAAAAGGAGTAAGGTCAGTTGATCACGGTTATATTAATATTCTACGCATAATGTGTAATAGTTTATGTGTATCTACATAATTTTCACCCAAGTATATCTTTACTTAGTCCTCTTGAAATCACAAAAGGGAAAAAAACTTTTTCTCTGATTTTAAGTACATTATGACTGTTAATATTTGTTCCAGTCCATAATTGTCCCAAGTGTACAAAAATGGTGTGAAGGTTTTATAAAGAAAATAATTTGTTTCCAATCATGTTCATATCAATTGTTTGTCTAGAACAGTATGGATAATGACAAGTTAGTTTGAAAATGCATAAATTTGGCTGCTATGATCACCTTCTGGGAATAAATGGGCAATGTATGTTTTTGAAAGTGCAAGAAAACATAAACAGGGTTCGCACAGACCTGGAAAAGTCATGGAAAACGAGATCTGCCTGGAAAAATCATGGAAAACGGAAATTTCAAATTTTATCATTGAAAAATCAGGGAAATCAGAAAAAAATCATGGAAATTACCAAATACACCCTTGAATAATTCCTTTATTTGTAGATTTACCCACACATAAATTTTCTTGGCACGAAATTAAAAAAAGGAGAGTATATAACCAAAAGTAAATCTGGCTGGCATTATGAGTAACGTGAATTTTCTACTATGACACCTGTAGCGAACAGTCATTGGTCCGAAAATGGATTTCCGGTGCGACGGTTCAATTTTCGGAAGTCCTCTGCTCTTTTTGTTAGTTTATTGTTTATTGCATGGTGAAAATCTGCCCTGGGCTCGGTGATGGCTTAAGTGAGAAACCGGTTGCAACAAGGGCCTTACCATAGTCCACTAGTCTGTATGCTTTGTTTTATACACACCAAGAGTGTGTAACACATTGTAAGATTGTGTGATTCCCTCTCGGCCAAGTAGCTAACCACTGGTTGCATTACGGTCGCCACTAATGAACGCACCGCTGATTCGTCGAGGTCAACAAAGCATGAAAATGTTGCGGCCCGGCAAAGCAATGTGTCGGTATAATCCACAATTTGTACAACAAACTGTACAAAGACTGAAGAACAGTTAAGGAAAAGAGGCAAGAGATAAACAAAAAATTAAACTGGGATACTCGCTATACCTACATAAACACAAATAAATACTTGTTCTTGGTGTTTAGCATTCATTTCTAACACAGAATTCAGTTTGCAAGCTTAAAATCATTGCTGGAGTCGTATATCATATATCATTGAAAATATGTTTTTGTCATGGAAAAATCATGGAAATATCATGGAATTTGAGTGTCAAAAGTCTGTATGAACCCTGATAAAGCTCTTACCATTGATTCTAAGACTTCTTAACATAATCCTAGTACCAAAATTTGTTATAGGTGGTAACATAATTTTATGGCCAAGTGTAACTAACACTTAGTCTGTGTGTTAAAGTTGTTTATATGTGTTTAATGTATGGATCATTGTTCTTGCAACCTGTTGTCCCAAGTGTACGAAATATCTCAAGAATATGCACCTTTTTGAACCAGCAATATCTGCAACAATTTTTTGTATACAGTAATGAAACTTTGCATATATCTGACGAACATGCTCAATTTTAGTAAACATTAGGTTTTTATTTCCTAATTTACTTCAGATAGACATGAACAAAACATTTAGGGGTGCAGATTTGAAAATAATAGGTCAGAAAGCATAAAAAATCTCCATTTTTCAACATTTTCTTGAAGTTCACTGTAGTTTTTGTGTTGAAACTTTGAAAAATGCAAAGTTTATGTTGACACAATGTTAAAACATTGATTAGATGTTGTTATATGTTTCAATTGAGTGCCATATACTGGTACAGTTTTTTGTAAAAGTTCAATAAAAGTTTAAACTATATCTTCAATTGTGAATTTATGTTCACGTTTGTCAATACGGCCCTGCTCATTTATTAAAATTGGACCCTTTTTCTACGTGATGCAAGCAAAGATTTTGTGCAATCTTATCATTTAAAATTCAGCAAAAAAATAAAATCAGGCTTCATTTTTTTTTTAAATCACCCATATTTGTGTCTAAGTTTCATAATAAACCACTGTCTATAACATCAATAATGAATAAACTGAGAAATTATTTTCAGCCAATGAGTTATTTAGCCCATGAAAATAACAGAATAGACAAATTTGTAAAGCGATGGGAAAAATATATACATGTATTAGACAGTGGATATGCAAAATAACTTGCTTACAATTCACTTTTTAAAAACTGTTTTTCCACATATTGTCAAATAAGTTATTAAATACTATATTATTTCCAAATCAAGTTGCTACAAATTATTACCCTAACTATGGCAGTGAAAACTCCTGATCATTCTGCATAAAGCTTATTCTTTTGAAACGTGTATGTGTTTCATGCACACAGAGAGCTCTCTTGAAAAAATGTCTCATCTTAATTCCCCATCCAAATATAAAAAATACAGGAAGGCCGAAAGAATCAGCCTTTATTTGGACATTACATGTATGTTCTTTTTATTTTACAATGTATATATAATTATGCTACGATTATCTTTGTAAAGTGTGTGAGGGATGGCCCACCCCGACCTGTAACACACTAATTGGACGGGGTGAATAAAAAAAAAAAAGAAAAAAAAAAAAGAAAAAAAGAAAAGAAAAAAAGATGCCCAATTTTGATCTAAACAATTTCAATAAGTACCAAATTAATGTAACCCTTCCCTTGCTGAATATTCCTGTTAGAAATAATGATATCATGAATACATGTTTATATAATTTATTAGCTGATTTTTTTTAGCTCACCAGAGCACAAAGTGCTCAAGGTGAGCTATTGTGATACCCCTGTGTCCGGCGTCCGTCGTCCGTCTGTCCGTCTGTCTGTCCGTCAACAATTTCAAACGACTTCTTCTCTGAAACCGACAGCCCAATTGTATCCAAACTTGGTCAGATACATACTGTGGGTGGGTGCTTCAAAAGTTGTTAAAAGATAGTGGGTGGGGCCATGGGTCTTGTTGCCATGGCAACCGTACACAATATCTAGAAAAATCTTCTTCTCCAGAATGACTTGTCCGATTTGAATATAGTTTTCACCAAAATGTTTCTCAGTTGATAGACTTCAAAAGTTGTTAAAAAGAATTTTGATCCGGCAAAAAACATGGCCGCCAGAGGGCGTGGTCATTTTCTCCATATATGGTAATATGGAATTTTCATAGGAAAATCTTTAAAAACCTTCTTCTCTCAAACTGTAAAGCCTAGACCTTTGATATTTGGTATGTAGCATGATCTTATGGTCCTCTACAAAGATTGTTCAAATTATGGCCCCTGGGCCAAAAATGACCCCGCCCAAGGGCTTATCAGTTTTTCATAGGAAAATCTTTAAAAATCTTCTTCACTGAAACTGTAAGGCCTAGACCTTTGATATTTGGTATGTAGTATGATCTTATGGTCCTCTACAAATATTGTTCAAATTATGACCCCTGGGCCAAAAATGGCCCCGCCCATAGACTTATCAGTTTTTCATAGGAAAATCTTTAAAACTCTTCTTCTCTGAAGCTGTAAGGCCTAGACCTTTGATATTTGGTATGTAGTATCATCTTATAGGCCTCTACAAATGTTGTTCAAATTATGACCCCCGGACCAAAAATGGTCCCACCCATGGGCTTATCAGTTTTTCATAGGAAAATCTTTAAAAATCTTCTTCTCTCAAACTGTAAGGCCTAGACCTTTGATATTTGGTATGTAATATGATCTTATGGGCCTCTACAAATATTGTTCAAATTATGATCCCCTGGCCAAAAATGGCCCCACCCATGGGCTTATCAGTTTTTCATAGGAAAATCTTTAAAAATCTTCTTCTCTCAAACTGTAAGGCCTAGACCTTTGATATTTGGTATGTAGTATGATCTTATGGTCCTCTACAAATATTGTTCAAATTATGACCCACGAGCCAAAAATGGCCCCGCCCAAGGGCTTATCAGTTTTTCATTGGAAAATCTTTAAAACTCTTCTTTTCTGAAGCTGTAAGGCCTAGGCCTTTGATATTTAATATGTAGCATGATCTCATGGTCCTCTACAAATATTGAACAATTGATGACACCGGGCCAAAATGGGCCCGCCCAAGGGCTTATCAGTTTTTCATAGGAAATTCTTTAAAAATCTTCTTCTCTCAAACTGTAAAGCCTAGACCTTTGATATTTGGTATGTAGCATGATCTTATGGTCCTCTACAAATATTGTTCAAATTATGACCCCAGGGCCAAAATGGGCCCCGCCCAAACGCTTATCAGCTTTTCATAGGAAATTCTTAAAAAATCTTCTTCACTGAAACTGTAAGGCCTAGACCTTTGATATTTGGTATGTAGTATGATCTTATGGTCCTCTACAAATATTGTTCAAATTATGACCCCCGGGCCAAAAATGGCCCCGCCCAAGGGCTTATCAGTTTTTCATTGGAAAATCTTTAAAAATCTAATGAAACTGTAAGGCCTAGACCATTGATATTTGGTATGACTAACATGATCTAATGGTCCTCTATAAATATGTAGCTGTGGCTTGTGGTCCTCTGCCAAGAATGTTTAACTTAAGACCCTGACCACTGGGCAAAACTTGGCCCTGCCTCAGGGCTTATCAGTTTTTCATGGGAAAAATACGAAATATTATTTTCCTCTGAAACCATAAGGCTTAGACCTTTAATTAATGGCATACTGCTTTGCCTTGTGGTTCTCTACCAAGGTTGTCCACATGATTTCTTGTGGTCAAAAATTGCCCCGCCCCTGGGGTTATCTCAGGTGAGCGCTTCAGGGCCTCATGGCCCTCTTGTTTATAATGGCATAATTATAAGTATGCATACAGGATGTTTCGGTATATTAATTTCAAACTGTTAAATTCATTTATAACCAAACATCACACCCTG
Organism: Azorinus chamasolen; assembly: GCA_963576725.1. NCBI lineage: Eukaryota > Metazoa > Mollusca > Bivalvia > Cardiida > Solecurtidae > Azorinus > Azorinus chamasolen. The sequence continues at coordinate 52,833,940 of OY755250.1, read as the reverse complement.
ATCCGATGGCTCTTATATTGGGGCAGTCTGATCTGGGTCTACTGTGTATATGAAGTACAGTGTTAACAAATCTATAATATTCATCACTCCTAATTCTCAGCAATTCTAATGAGCAATCACATCATTGGATTTTTTTTAGCAGTATTTAAATTAATAATTTATGATTTAGTAAAATTATGGTGTATGCAAAGTTTCAAACTCTTTAAAATTTTCCACCATGAATATATACATGTAAGAAATGATGTCATGATTATAAATTGCATTAATTTGTTGTTATAGCACATGGACACAAAAATTCTTTGACACATCAAAAACTGTAGAATCATTGAATATTACATCTAATAAGCAAACAGAGCACATCCGGATCATCAGATAGCACCTTACAGAAGCCATCTGATTTGGGTCTACTCTGTTTATAGATTCATAGAAAGATGTATTTATGGAGTAAAGGGTTTTAAAAGTGTTAATATTGAGGTCTGCGGTTATTTCTGATATATTAAAAATATTTTCTGATATAATATAAATTCTGATATATCAAAAATTCTGAATGCTTCAGATAAATAATAATATGCCATATAACTTGCAATTACAAACATTATTGAAACAGATTGAATACTGTATCTCCTTAACCCTTCGCTTGCTATTCACATCAATATACCTACCTTTAAATAGTGAAGACCCAGATGAGACAGCTCCTGCAGGAGCTGTCTCATCAGGGTCTGCACTATTTACAAGTTGATTGTGCAACCAGTGCACTCCACAGCAGTGATTGCACAGCGAAATACTTGTACACAGTGAAGATATATGTAATTATACAACAGGGCAGAAGGAGAAATGTATTATAAAATTCAGCAAGCGAAGGGTTAACCCTTTCTCCCTCAAATAAACGCTTTTTCACGCTCTTGCAAACAGAGTGGGGGTTGTTGCTTATGATTAGCAGATATCAGATAAGATTCTACAGTTTCTGCAATGGCCAAAAAACTATGTGCCTATTTGTTATTAAAACAAAACATTATCTTATTTATACTCAAAATAAAGGTATCAGGCATTGTGATCAATGAGTCTCATGTACACAGATCTATGCTTACCCTGCAGCACAATCACATTCTGCTGAATGAACTGCTCCGGACACCTTCGACAGACACACCCACACTTCATGGTCAGGGTTGTCCTTAGCTTTTGCAGTTGGAATCGATGGCATGACATAACACTTAAGAAAGCAATGTTGACAGTCATTACAAAAGTCAGAGTACATAATATTATAGACATGTCGATCTTCGTAGTAGATCCTCGAACGAAGTGGTTTCTTTGTCTTCATCTTCAGCACAAAATAGTTGTAGAGGTCCCGTTCTGTAAACTCTGGCACCTCCAACAAATCAACTGACCATTGCGATACTTTGTTAGGATGCGGGAGAATTTCGCCGAGAGGTGTTGTTAACTTGTCAGTTTTTCTCCGGTCAAACTTTTGCTGCTCACTGACCGTGTCACGAAACGTGCCAAGTCCAGCTTTTCGCACCCCTTTAGCCCGTTCGATCAGTTCTGACTTTTTCCCCGTCACATACTGGTTATGTCTCCGCAAGTAATCTTTCAATTGAGTCACATTAAATCCGTCTATTTTGCTATCATCGAGGTAACAGTGACAGTTTTCCTTGTTTTCGTCTGCCATTGTTTACTTCCGCGTTCCTCGTTACTACCCAGGCGCGAGGGTATCCGATTGTTATCAAAAAGCTCAAAGGGAGATAACCCACCTTTTTAAAAAAGACTATACCTTACCAGCTACGGATTCCAATTCTGGTTTGTGAGTTCATCTTGGGATGGCGGAGAGTCGTGTACCATTTTCAGGTCACTGACCTTGACCTTGACCTTTGACCTCAATTTTACAGTCCGGAGCATATCTCCTATATCTTACCAGATACAAAAAGCTTGTCCGGAGCATAATTATCTCCTATACCTTAAACGTTGACAATTAACCTAGGGTCCTTTTTAAGGTTGATAATGACTTAGGGTCCTTTTTAACTAAGTTTTGACCCTTGTCTCTTTTCTTAGCTATCATAATCGTCACAGGTTCTGTTTCTAATGTTAAGAACTGACTCCTGTGTCATTTTTAACAGCATCAAAATTTCATGTTACACCTGCATTACATTGTATTGTTTTTCCGCCAAAATGCATTTCGGTGTCAAACACTTTGGGGGCATTTGTCACACGTGACGACTCTCTTGTTCATTCTGGAGTTATTGCTCTTTGATAGTTTCGGGTAGCAATTTCTTGTGCAACTAACTCCTCCTTTATTTTTCAACATAATTTCTTCAAACTTTCAGGAATGATAGATACTGATGTGTAGTTGTGCATATTAGTGAGATAACTCTCATATCATTTTTTATTCTGGAGTTATTGCCCTTTGATAGTTTCGGGTAGCAATTTCTAGTGCAACTAACTCCTTTATTTTTCAACATAATTTCTTCAAACTTTCAGGAATGATAGATATTGATGTGTAGTTGTGCATATCAGTGAGATAACTCTCATATCATTTTTCATTCTGGAGTTATTGCCCTTTGATAGTTTCGGGTAGCAAGCCTTCGGGCGTATATTGCCCCGTCTCGCGGTGCTCTTGTTAACCATCGTTTTATGGATTTTAGTTTTTATGCTTTCTTAAATGTATATTTGTGTATTATATATCCTCTAATAATTTTTATTGGTTTCTGATTTTATTTATGTCAATGTACAACGCCATTGAATGCATTATTTGCAAAAATAGGCGTTTAACCAAGTGATTAAGTTTCAAAAGTTTCTGTCGCGTCGCTTTCGGTCTTTACAGCCAAAACACCTGGTTTGTCTCTAGCCATCCGAAAATACTGATATTTCCTGAAAATGAGAACAAAACAACAACTTCACTTTAACCTCTGTTTAGTAAGTTTCAAGTTATGGAGGTGCGCTCCGCAACATTGACATATTTTTTTGTTGGACAGCATAATATTATAACAGAAAAGGTAAATGTCTGTACTGTTAAATCACATAGGGATATATATTTAATTGCATGTATTAATGGATTAGTATGTAACTTACAAGTACAGAACATAAATTGTCATGCATTTATTTGGTCATCGAATAGCAACGCTATCTTATTTGTTGTGCCTCGACAAATTACTATATATTAATATTAAGTTGTATTAGGATAAAAAAGGCTTGGATCCGATCCTTGATTCTCTTCCTCAATAAGAAAATAGAGATTTAGTCACTGTGTCTCATATAAAAAATTTACCATACGTACCTAATGCCTCTCAGTGGCTTGATGATTGGCTCAAGAAAGGTTTTCCAATCATGCCATTGCCAGGTCGGATATCGGACTGCTATGTTTGATGTGGAGGGCTTGTTGACCACATCTTCCAGCTGGTCTTTGCAGTCACAGTCGGTACGTCTGTACAGTTTCTTAATGCAGGCAAATCCACTGTCGACGAGGCATCGAGCATGTCCTGGAACCTGCATCATGTATTCTATCGTCACATGCCTTCCCGTCATAACGCTTTAACAAATAACCAATAACATATTGTTTTCGTGAGAGTTGTCTGTCTGTCCGTCTGTCCGTCTGTCTGTCTGCCCGTCTGTCGGTCTGTCTGTCACACTTTTTGTCCGGACGATAACTTCAATATGCCTGATGCCAGTTGATTGAAACTTCCTATATGGAAAGAGCATAATGAGAGGAAGTGTCATGCACAAGGTCCATAACTCTGGCTTTACTAATATTGGAGTTATTGCCCTTTGTAAAAAAAAATCACACTTTTTTGTCCGGACGATAACTCCTATATGGCTCATGCCATTGGATTGAAATTTCATATATGGAAAGATCATGACGAGAGGAAGTGTCATGCACAAGGTCCATAACTCTGGCTTCACTAATATTGGAGTTATTGCCCTTTGTAAAAAATATCATAATTTTTTGTCCGGACAATAACTTCAATATGCCTGATGCCAGTTGATTGAAACTTCATATATGGAAAGAGCATAATGAGAGGAAGTGTCATGCACAGGGTCCATAACTCTGGCTTCACTAATATTGGAGTTATTGCCCTTTGTAAAAAATATCATAATTTTTTGTCCGGACAATAACTTCAATACGCCTGATGCCATTGGATTGAAACTTCATATATGGAAGGATCATAACGAGAGGAAGTGTCATGCAGAAGGAAAATAACTCTGGTTTCACTAATATAGGAGTTATTGCCCTTTGTAAAAAAATCACACTTTTTTGTCCGGACGATAACTTCTATATGGCTCATGCCATTGGATTGAAACTTCATATATGGAAAGATCATAACAAGAGGAAGTGTAATGCACAAGGTCCATAACTGTGGCTTCACTAATATTGGAGTTATTGCCCTGTGTAAAAAAAATCACACTTTTTTGTCCGGACGATAACTTCTATATGGCTTATGCCATTGGATTGAAACTTCATATATGGAAAGATCATAACGAGAGGAAGTGTCATGCACAAGGTCCATAACTCTGGCTTCACTAATATTGGAGTTATTGCCCTTGTAAAAAAAAATCACAACTTTTTGTCCAGATGATTACTCCTATGTGACACATGCCATTGGAGTGAAACTTCATACATGGAACGACCATAATAAGAGAAAGTGTCATGCATAAGATCTTTAACTCGAGCTTCAATAAATTTAGAGTTATTGCCCCATGTACATTTGTTTAATTCTTTCTTGTCCGGACGATAACTCCTACATGGCTCTTGCCATCGTATTGAAACTTCATACATGGAAAGAGCATGATGAGAGAAAGTGTCATGAACAAGGGCCATAATTCTGGCTTCAATTCTTTTGGAGTTATTGCCCTTTGTTACATTTTTTGGCCGATCAATAACTCCTGTTCGACTGATGCTATTGGAATGACATTTTATTTTTGGAAAGAGCATGATGAAAGTAAGTGTCATGCACAAGGGCCATAAATCTGGTATCAGTATTTTTGGAGTTATTAGCTGTTATCATTTTCTTCTTGAAAAATGTAGTGTGGAAAACGCATAATGAGGGAAAGTATCATTCATCAAGACCATAACATTTTTAGTGATTTCCCTTCACATATTGTTTTTATTAGAGGGGAGACATCCGGTTTTTTGACAAAAACCTCTAGTTGTTTTTGTTCTGGCCTGAAAATACCAGAAGAGAACAAGTTGTGAGGAATCCATTCATTTTGAAATATGACGGAAATTTTCATCGAAGGTTATCTTGTTTAGTGAACATACTAAGGCCTACAAATTATCATTTTTAGCAAATACTCTTCATTTTTTTTCTAACGTCAAGTGCTCGACCTCATCTTTATAACACACATTGTATTATCCAATTTTATATAAAGGTACTCTTATCGCATTTGCAATTTATTGAGCAGATGGCGTTTTTCGTATTGATCAATACACTAGTAGTAGACGTGTACTGCAATAATTAAATGTAAATATGGAAACATTGCGTCACAATGTAATAGTTGTTGCTGAGTGACATCAGCTTATTAGCTGTTTAACTTTTACCGTCTGTGTACGTAGAAACTCACGATGCCGGATCTTAATAGAAGTACATTTATTGTTAAGACAGATGGCAGCTTAACGAAAAAAAGACAGCATAAACTTTTTGCGTTGTTTTTATCCTGCATTAAACAGTCACTTGTGTTTCAACCCTAAAATAAAGATAGGTTTGTGTTCGGTTTAGCGTGGTTTCTCTGTAGATCTATTCATTATCTATATTACATCAATTATCAATATTACACCTGTGACCTGCTTGAAATAATTTCTTGAGTCTATGCACTACTATGACTAATTAAGAACGTGTATTCCTTTCAATACAGTAGAACCTGTCTTAAGCGGTCATCTAAAAGAGGTCAGTTTATGTGTCTGTTTAGCAGGTGATAATTTAATGAAGGTCAAAGGTAATGCAAAAAGTTTCTACAGGGGCTTTCTGCATTACTTTGGTCTGCATTAAATACCACCAGCTTTTTAAGACTCGCATGTTAAATGAATGAATGTCCGCTTATAACAGGTTCTACTGTATATAAAGTGAGGGCGATGTAACAGTAAAATATTTACACCTACAATACAGACTGTCTACAGCGACCATTCAGCAAGGGAAATAGGTTTCTTTAAACGATAGGTTACTGTCTAATGCAGCCCTTTTTTAGCTCACCTGGCACAAAGGTATTGTGAGGGGGCAGTGTCCGGCGTCCGGCGTCGTGCGTTGTGCGGTGTGCGTCGTGCGTCGTCAACAATTTACTTAAACATCTTCTTCTCTGAAACCACAAAGCCTAGAGCTTTGATATTTGGTATGTAGAATCATCTAATGGTCCTCTACAAAGATTGTTCAAATTATGTCCCCTGGACCAAAAATGGCCCCGCCCTGGGGCTTATCAGTTTTTCTTAGGAAAATCTTTAAAAATCTTCTCCTCTGAAACCGTATGGTCTAGACCTTTGATGTTTGGTATGTAGCATCATCTAATGGTCCTCTACAAAGATTGTTCAAATTATGACCCCCGGGCTAAAAATGACCCCCCGCCCCGGGGCTTATCCGTTTCTCATAGGAAAATCTTTAAAAATCTTCTTCTCTGAAACCGTAAGGCCTAGACCTTTGATATTTGGTATGTAGCATTATCTAATGGTCCTCTACAAAGATTGTTCAAATTATGTCCCCCGGACCAAAAATGGCCCCGCCCTGGGGCTTATCAGTTTTTCTTAGGAAAATCTTTAAAAATCTTCTCCTCTGAAGCCGTAATGCCTAGACCTTTGATATTTGGTATGCAGCATCATCTAACGGTCCTATACAAAGATTGTTCAAATTATGACCCCTGGGCCAAAAATGGCCCCGCCCCAGGGCTTATCAGTTTCTCATAGGAAAATCTTTAAAAATCTTCTTCTCTGAAACTGTAAGGCCTAGACTTTTGGTATTTAGTATGTAGCATCATCTTATGGTCCTCTACAAAGATTGTTCAAATTATGACCCCGGGCCAAAAATGGTCCCGCCCCGGGGCTTATCAGTATTTCTTAGGAAAATATTTAAAAATGTTCTCCTCTGAAACCGTAAGGCCTGACCTTTGATATTTGGTATGTAGCATTATCTAATTGTCCTCTACAAAGATTGTTCAAATTATGACCCCCGGACCAAAAATGGCCCAGCCCCCGGGCTTATCAGCTTTTCATAGGAAAATCTTTAAAAATCTTCTTCTCTGAAACTGTAAGGCCTAGACCATTGATATTTGGTATGTAGCATTATCTAATGGTCCTCTACAAAGATGGTTAAATTATGACCCCTGGACCAAATATGGCCCGCCCCAGAGCTTATCAGTTTTTCATAGGAAAATCTTTAAAAATCTTCTTCTCTGAAACCGTAAGGCCAGGTGAGCGATTTAGGGCCATCATGGCCCTCTTGTTATGGTTTTGAGGAAGTGCGGCGGGGCCTTTAGACTGGGGAATTTTGCAACATAACTGGGCCTTTTGGGGAAAAATTTTGCAACATAACTGGGCCTTTTTGGGAAAAATTACACTGTAACAGTCTTCATAGGCGACAAAAACCAGGGTTTATTTTAACTCATTCCTCACTGGAATTTCAAAATTGACACATCCAGGTAAATGTTTCCAATTAAGTCTAGTAAGTCCATTTTTGACTATTATTTAAGGGTTGGTTTTTCAATATATTTCAAAATTACAAACAGTGCAGACCCTTTAGGAGCCCTCTGATCTGGGACTAGACTATTTGCATATGACAAGACTTGAAGACAAGTGTACACTTATATCTTCTATACAGTGGAAAGAGGATGGGAGGGCGATATATCTGTTTTTGTGACAAAAACAAACCTCTACTAGTTACAAATTGTTTTCATAAAACTTGTTAACTATAATGAATATGACACTTGCTAACAAGTGCGCACGATCCCGATGGTCCATGTGTTTCCTCAGAATTTACCATTTCACTGTCGATAGACATTTGTGCCCAAGAGCTAGACTGATTCATGACAGCTTGTTTAAACATAAAGTCAATCTTTAAAGATCCCTTTCCGTCATTCTTTTTTAATTTTTTCACATAACAACAACTATTATGAGACATTTTCGATGTTTACAGAAAGCACGTTTCATGTCCCGTCGACGCTTGACTTTTCTAGTATCAAGTCAATAAGCGTCTAGCGATGATGACTCACATTCGGAACTACTCGCCAATTTCCCTACTATCGGAATATCTCACATATACAGAAGTTACGTCTACGAATCTCGGTGCATGTTTAACAGTTGTTTGGACAGAAATAATTCGGAACATCAGCCTTCAAAAATACGACACAAGGTGGGGAATTTTAACCTGATTTTGGGGAAAAAAGTATATGATTTGGCTTGGGGAATGGGGCCGAATATCGGCCCCAAAAATGGCATAAAATAAGGGCTGTTAAATGCATGGCAAAGGTAATGCAGACCAAAGGTAATGCAGAACGCTTCCAAGTGAGTCTTCATGCATTCCTTTTGTTCTGCATTATATTAAGCTGCATTAGCTATAGTTTGCCAATTAATAATGAATACTTGAAGAAATTTTGACATTAGGCCTGTCTAGTATATTTTGCAATGTTTGGCCCCATTTAATGTTCTGTTGACGACTATATCAATCTGTTTTGCTAACAATTGCAAAAAGTTTGGATCTAGACAAGATGACGAGTAATTCCTCTTCTCATCACGATCGAAACTTTCTGTATGGCATTCTGATAATAGATTATAATTAAACATTCTGAAAACAAAATAAAGATTTTTTATGCCCCCATTGACGGTAGTCGGGGGCATATTGTTTTTGCCCTGTCTGTTTGTCTGTTTGTCCGTTTGTCTGTTTGTCTGTTTGTTTGTCAGCAACTTTAACATTGGTCATAACTTTTGAGCCAGTATAGATAGAGACTTGATATTTTGCATACATATGTATCTCATAAAGCCGCACATTTTGAGGGGTGCCGTGTTAAGGTCAAGGTCATCCTTCAAGGTCAGAGGTCAAATATATGGGTCAAATCGCCAACTTTAACATTGGCCATAACTTGTGGACCAGTAGAGATAGAGACTTGATATTTGGCATGCTTGTGTATGCTTATTATATTTGAACTTTTCTCGATGTTGTGAAGTACACAGGACCCATTTGTCTTGAGTGGTGAGGCAGGCAAACGTTTTGACTAAAGTCAAATGCGTAGTGGACATAGGTTTCCATTTCATCGTTCAAATACGTTTCCTTAACTCGTCTGATACATGTATTGTATGTTTCTCTTTCGACCTGCGCTTTGAGAACGTGCTGCCTGAGAGCATCAGTAGACTCTAATTTCTCTTCCTCCGACACAGAATCCTGTACTCGTTTCCTGAGTCTCTCACATGTAGCACATACATCATCTCTCGGGCTGGCTACTTTGATGTGGGACAGACAGGACCTCCACATGTTGTTAAATGTAGAATACTTAACAACACGTCTGGTGGGGTCTCTCTGCAAACAGCTGTCTGCATACTGTTGGTGAACACCGACTTTTGTCGAATCACTTGGTAGATATATTGGTGCAGTGCCATCACGGCCCCGTGATGCAGCAGGTTGGGGAATTCCGATTTCATCAGCATAGTTTCTGATGAACTGAATCACTGGTTTGATGTCTTCAAAGGTTAGTGCTTTTGATGGTTTCTTGCCTGTGTTTTATGCGTTCTTGGTACAACACCTGATTCACTAACATGTCTCATAAGATTTTGTAAACTGTTTTCCGACGTCAAATATCAGCATAAACGTCCTTTTACATACACGCTGGCCCTTGAAGTTAAATTCATGGCTTGATCTTTGTCTTTTCTTCCCTCTCTTTGTTGATTCTCTCGAACTGTCCTCAAGTGATGCCATTACATGCATACATTTCCTTATCTGATTTGTCCATTTCTCTGACATTTAAAAGATGAGACGCGGAAAAATGTTCTGTGCAGTTCTTTTTGCTCTCACATCCAACATCCAGACTCCTTGAAACACCGAACAGTCTCAAAATCTTGGTCGCATTCAATCAAAACAGCTGCCCGATTTCCTGCTGCTTCATAATCATCATTACTGTCCCTATTTGCCTCGAAAATCTCGGGCACGTTGATCAAAGTTGATCCCGTTCGTCATTTCCTCGCTTACCGGAGAATCGTCTTCGACTTCACTGTCATTGTCATCTTACTCCAAGTCGACACTTGCCTGGGAAACTGATGGGGTCCGACCGAAGTATTCAGAGAAAAGGCTCTCAAGTTCTTCAAAATGATATGTAGATATCTAAATATTAATTCGATAAAATGGAAGTCTATTAGGAAAGTAAGATCTTAAGTAAACAGTGAAACCTCACAACACCAAACATTAAATGCAGCCAAATGCAGTGGTTTTTTTAGACAGATAGCAAATTTATTGAGGAGACAAACAATTCAAAAAGCGCACGTTATGTTTATTGCTTGTCTCCTGCATTAAACCACCACCTGCTTTTGCATGATCTACAAAATAAACGTCTTTGTGCTTGATTTAGTGATGTTTTACAATTATTAAACCAGCAGGAAGTTCGATGTTTCATCATAATTTTTTAAGTACTCTATTAGTCGATGAGCCAGTAGAGTTGGTCGGTACCATCTCAGGGGAATAATTCTCATTGTGATTTTTTACAACATATACATCTATAGAGTTAGAAAATATGTGATAGCATTGCATCGATGGTAGCTTTCAATGTGTTATTGCGTTTTATATTATGCTATACAATATCCGCATTTCGAGACAAAATTATCATTGAAAAGTAAAGCTAAGGATTTCAGATTTACAACATTTGGTATCTCATACCCCAACAACGAAATTATGATGGTATACCTGAATCAGGTTGTCAGTCTGAAAGTCCTTCCATCTGTCCACCCCATATGTCCGTTCCTCTATCTGTCTGTCTATTCATCTGTCTGCCCCCCCCCAAAAAAAAACAAACAAAAAAAACAACGGCGGGCAAACAGTAATCGCATTGTCCGTCCTTCCGTCTGTCCATCCGTCCTTCCATCCCAATTTCGTGTCCCTTCTATAACTTTTTTATCTGTGAATGGATTTCAAAATAACCTGGCAGAAATGTTCACTACACAAAGACGATGTGTCGCGGTCAACTCCCTGGTCCATGGGTCTAAGATAGGTCAAGGTCATCCTTCAGGGTCAAAGGTCGGGGGCATAGTGTTTCACACATCTTGTTTTACATTGAATTTTTGTCCTCGCGGTTCACCAAAACATGTCGGATTTTCATGAAACTTAATAAGAATTGATCAGCACTATGCCTAGTTGTGCTTATATTATTCCTGATCCGGTTCGATTATTTTCTAAAGAGTTCTAGGACTGAAAATTGTATATGGGAAACTTTGTCCGCGCGGGGGTGGTGGCATAAGTTTTTGTATAAAAACTATTCTAGTTTCATTTGAACCTGATCATTAGGGATGGGTATTGCCAGAGAAAGCGTATCACGATATATCACGATACGGGTATGGCGTATCGCGATATGTATCACGATATACCTTTTTCCCTTATTCATCATTGAAAAAGCCACTGTGTACATTAAAAAAAAAAGATTAGCACACTCGAATGAAATATCATCAATAAAAGTTCAGAACTAACTAGACATCATGTTGACTAGTTATTATGTTGACTTGAATATTGTAAAAAGTCTCATAAACTGATGATATTTCCCCAAAATGTTGTAAGATAAAAAAAAGTTTTATAACTTCCATCAACTGTCATAAGATTCTCAAAATGTGTTAAGCAAATGGACATTCACAAATATATTTTATATTGCAAAGTTGTAAACACCTCCTTGTAGACCTTTATGCACTACAGCTTAAGTACATTCTCAGTGCCTCTAAATTCCTTCGACTCAACTAAAGAATATGACCTCATATCTTTCACAATAAATTTGGCAATTTTTTAATTTTCAAAGCTTTATCAGGGTTCGGCATATATTTATTTATACCCGTTATAAGCGAGGTCAAGTTACTAAAGTGGATTGCTGATCAAATGATTTTCGCTCAATGTCGTTGACCACATCGAAAGTGGAAGTTCGTACGTCAATCGATTTCTCTTGAAAACGGTGTGTTGTCTTCGCAAATGCGTCGTTAAAAGAGCTGAAATACCTGAATATTTAACTTTGGTATTGCACTCGGAACAACCAGCAACATCTTCCACAATTTCGTTTCTTACTTAGATTTTAATAACCAGAAACACCACCGCATTTCCTTTCGGATTTCTAACGATTTTGAATTGTCCGCCATTTTGTATGTTATGGGAAAGCGTGGTACCTTGCTTGATCGATATCTGAAAGCGTCTGCGTTTACATACATCGGGGACCAGTCAGGGAAAGTAATCAAACACTGTACTGTACAGACTATTACAGAGGCTGCGACAATGTTCTAAAAAGAGCTAAAATGATCGTTTAAAATGAGAGAAACGGTAAAAATTATAAGTTACCGGAAATGTACGAACTTCTTACAGAAATTCTTGAGCGGACCGGTATTCTCTGGCCGTACCGATACGGCGTATTGTTTTCAAGCATATCACAATATACCGGTATACCGATAATACCTCCCACTCCTACTGATCATTACTTATTTATTGGTCCAGTTTCCACTTTATCCAAAAGTATATTAGTAGCTTGTAAGATGGGATGTGGCGGAGTGTCCGTATTGGTTCGTACACAATTACATATTCCTAGATGAACTATGGGTCATTCTTGATGGACATCTGTGTCAATCTAACATACATGCTTTTAGTGATTTCATTGTCGCACGGAGGTATCCAATACGGTTACAACACAAGACAGATCAATTACATTTTTGCATTTATGATCAGGATTTTAATGTGTAGGCTTGTGAATGGCACATCTGAATGACATGTTGTTTAAAATTAGAACAAGAGGCAGTTAAGTTAAAAAGTTATCAAAAATCCTCAGTGTCCTTTCTCTGAAAAAGTTTTCTCTGAAAAATATTACCATATCATTGTTCTGCAAGGTCTTCTTCAACATAATTCCCATTAGACTGAGGTTAAAAGGATTGCCCCAAAGGTTTTGATATGATTCAAGTTTCACATTTGCTTTACACTTGGCATATGAGGGTAGCTCTAAGATATGTTAACTAGCTGGTGATAGGATAATGTATCGATCTGCTAATAGTAATTCTCACAGGGGATGTTGAAGATCCAGAGAACAAGAGCGTTCTTCTGTTCTCCTCCAATCTTTCCTGTTGGATCATTGATTGCCCTATATGGCAAATACATGAAATGATAAAACTGACGTAAAGCAAATATACAAATGTACATAACAAACAATAGCCCTACTCACAAATACATTTATTCTCACCGGCTACTGACGTCATTATAGGCATTCACCAGTTTAAAAAACAGACATCCTAATAATTCAATAATGTTCCAAAGTTGGTTGCCTGACCAATGCACAAATAACATTGCCTAGGCTATAATAATTTGGACAATTTGGATTCTGAATTACAGCCTGTTCGTTTGTATTTTTACTAGCGCTGTGCAAAGTATTCGCTGCATAGTTGTTGAAGATTTCACTCCATCATCGCACAGCAAAGGTCGCGTCTGGCATGACCTACACATTTATGGTGAATGTAGTAGACAGACAAATGGCTGCACTTCATGTAACAATTTCAAGCAGATCTTCTATTTCTAACCAATTTAAGGACTTTGCTTACGGGTTTTCTTTCCTGGTTGGGGATAACACTGTGCTTGTCTTATAATTATAATTAAGGTCGTGCCAATGCAAATTTACACATGAACTTATACTTAAATAGTGATTCTAATCTTCCCCATGTCATGGAGTCATTGCTCCAGTCCCGCATCTCTAATATAATGGGACGCTGGTGTATGTATCAGCAGGAAAAGCCAAATACATTATGAAGTATTCTGTGTTCTCTGACCAGCTTATAAAACTTGATTTACTACTTCAGTTGTATGGTCAGACGCTTATCTACTTCATCCAGTTAGTACTTAAGTGCCGAGACCTTCTTTGTGTCATTAAAAGTGTTTGCTGTATCTTTCTATTGCCAATGCAATGGTTGACTCTATTTACCTAGAAACTTGTTTAATCGTTATGCTTAGCATCTGATGACCAGATTCTCTACTTCGATGTCATCACCACAGTTCTTGATTGATTTTCCCTTTAAAATTCAAACATAACGTATATAATCTTCCATGGCCAAAGATTTTATACCACATTGATAATTAATTTCTGTTTGAGCAAACTTTGTCCCATCTACTATTGCAACACGATTATAAGCATGTACTTTGACATTGTTTACACTAGTCAATTCCTTCTGCAAATTTATTTACACTTTTGTCTTTTAAGGTGGGGATGGAATAAGTGTGAGGTTGGGCGCCCATAAACCGGTTTAACCCCCCCCCAGTGATTTTTGTCACTGACCGTTCCAAGGCGGTACTTCCATCTTCGCCCTATTGTATGTTTGTTTTGTATTTTTGCGCCTCTTGTGTTGCTGTTCGGGCGACTGTTTGTTCTGTATGTGGTGTTTCCTGCATGACTCATTTTGTACTTTTACTGATGTGTTGCTTATGTTTAGCACATCATGAATTCCTTTATAACAATTATGTTTCAAAATGGATAACAGATTGTTAAACTTTGTTTTGGAGGTTCCCTCTCATGTTTTGTCATTGTTTGTTGCTTTTGAAAAATCCATACTAAATATCACATTTTATGAATCCAAACGAATGTCGTGCAATGCATCATTCTGAAGCTTCTTTTAACCAGAACACACCTGACTTAACTCTGCATTACTTGTTGATAACTCAATGTTTTAATATATTTTCACTTCTCTGTCTTTGCTGTCCAAATGTATCACCAGTACCCGATGAAAAATTATTAAGTCCTTGACCTTTGCCATCATGTGCTAATAGATGCATTAGAGACAGTATTGGATGGTCCACCTTAGTACCATTTTGAGAGTCTTTAGTATGACCCGACCAGCGATCAACTCACAATGTCCTGTCCGAAAGCGAACGTTGTACCGACTGAGGTAACTGAAATGCTCGCCTTAACTTGACCATGGACAAACTAACCGATGGTCAGACAAAATACGTGTTACTCCAAATTACCTTGAAGTGAAAACAGAATGTCTGTATAAGCATGCTTGATATGGTAATCACCATTTTATGCTCCTATATACCCGGTATGTCTCGCAACGTTTATGTTTCCATCTCCTCATACACAAATGGGGGATTTGCTTCAAACCTTCACAAATTGGCAACCTTGATATGAAAATTACCATTAAGAAGGAAATGTTTGTTCTGATAATTTTATCCAGAGTTACAGGTCTTGGGGCAACTTCGTCACTATAAAGCATATATATGCATGAAACTTTCACAGATAAACAACTTGATGTGAAGATGGGGAATTGTGTAGTAAGCAAAATTACGGGACTGTGGTTTATTTTTCTCTCACTAAAATGCATACTTGATTAGAGACAATATCATCACAAGGAAGGAGGGGAGTGGATCCATTTCCTATAGATCAAGTTGTAATGCTTATGATGAATAATAAATATATAAGAGTATATCATGAATAAGCTAGCTCTGAGTGGTTGATCGGATATTTATAGTTTACCTGCTACATACATGTGTACAAGTTTCATAAAGGGACAAGTTGTATAAAGGGACAAGTTTCATAAAGGGACATAATTTAGCCTAGTAAACAATGTCTGGGTTCTGGCTCAAAGGGTTCTCATCGTTAATTTTGTCGTTGATATAATGATAGTGAATGCTGGTGAACTTTAATGGGGCTAACTCTTAAGATATTTCAGTTTTGGCACAATTTGAGTGTATGGAAGTTTTAAAAGGGACATAACTCTGACAATTTGCATTAAGAGATGCTAGATGTAAGGGTTCTAGTCTGAAGTCAATTCATTGACATTATTACTGTGAATATACACATGAAGTTTTATGAGCCTAGTTATAAAGATGATGATGGTATGCAAAACTCCGGAGAATTTTTACTTCCGCAAAATACACATGAATGTAAACACAATCCCATGTACATATGAGCAAGAATTTACATAATATAAACCACTTTTTGTGAAAAAATAAAAACATAAATGAGCTGTGTGTAACTACAGCTACAAGCCTTTCAATTTTCAAGTACATACAGGGTGTAACAAGAGAGAGACATCAGTTTGAAATTTAATGATGTTTTTTCTTTAATGCTAGATTTAGAAAACACTATTTTTACCATAGGGTTAAAATTGGTGAAAAAAATACAAAAAGCTACCACCGATTTACTGCTATCACATATTTTCTGATTCTAGACACTTATATCTTACCAAAAAACATTGATAGCATTATTCCCCAAAGATGGTACCGATGGCCAAATTTTGGGCCTCTGGCTCATGGCCTATATGTCTATTGCAATAAGATCTATAAACCATTTAATTTTAGGACGTTGATATTTGTTTACAACCAATTTGATTTAGCGTTCTATAGAAGTACAAACATGCGTCATGCGGGACACACCACATACAGAACAAACAGCCTAGATCAAAATAAAGCAAAAAAAACACAAGAGGGCCAGAATGGCCCTGACATCGCTCACCAGACAATAGGAGGAGAAGATTTTCAAAGTTTTCACTATATGTTTCTATTGAAAACTTAACACCCCAGGGGCGGTGCCAATTTTGACCCCAGGGACACAATTTATATAACTTTTGTAGAGGACCTGAACATGATGCTAAAAGAATGTAGTGAAAGAATGGATAGAGCATTAGACCACTGGAACTTGTATTCTTTGGATGCTAGAGGCGGATTCTCCCACCACTAATGACCTATGCAAACAGTTTGGATCCAGATCAGGCCCCACATAATGTGGGACCTGATCTGATATCCAAATTGTTTGTAAATGAGACTGAACTTCTGTGTGTAGTGGGATTCTCCCGCCACTAATGACCTATGCAAACAGTTTGGATCCAGATCAGGGCCAACATAATGTGGTGCCTGATCTGATATCCAAACTGATTGTCAATGAGACTGAGCTTCTGAAAAACTTAAAAAGAAAGTGTGTAGTGGGATTCTCCCACCACTAATGAGCTATGTAAACAGTTTGGATCCAGATCAGGGCCAACATAATGTGGTGCCTGATCTGATATCCGAACTTTTGTCAATGAGACTGAACTTCTGAAAAACTCAGAAAGAAAGTGTGTAGTTAGGATAACTTGTGAATATGCTGCAGACAACAATTTAGCAGATGACAAAATTACCCAGCATGCAAAGAGTTAAGCTGAAATTCACAACAGATATGCTCTATATTGATAGCTGGTAGCTTAATGCAGGGCATAGGTATGAAAAAAAGCTTCAAGAGTATTCTGCATTTTGAGAATTATCCACAGTTTTCTCAATCTTAAATGAGTGTGTTATTTGTCTAAACACAATTTCTACTCTACTGATCAGGCTAAGGGTGATTATATAAGAACTGACCCACTGACTGGTCTCAGCTAAGAGTGATATTAAGGAGAAACCTTTAGAATGTAATTTCTGGTGTAAAGAAGTATATACACACAGGGCAGGGCCAATTTTAAGGGCATAATTTATATAACTTTTGTAGAAGTCCTGAAGTTGAAGCTATGTGCCAAATATGAAAGCTGAGGACCTTCTAGTTTTAGAGGAGATGATGTTCAAAGTTTTCACTATATGTTTCTATTGAAAACTGAAAACCCCTGGGGCAGGACCAATTTTGACCCCAGGGGTATAATTTATATAATTTTTGTAGAGGACCTACATATGATGCTATGTGCTAAAGATGAAAGCTGAGACCCCTGTAGATTCAGAGGAGAAGAACTTTAAAGGTTCAAATTGTCGACGACGAACGACGCACGACACACGCCGACGGACGACGGACATCAGGCAATCACAAAAGCTCATCCTGAGCACTTTGTGCTCTGGTGAGCTAAAAAAAGAGAAATTTGAATGGGATTCGAACCCGCGACACTTAGTTTGACAGTCCAGCATACTTACCACTACACCACGTAGGAACGTATCATGTACACGCATATTCAATAAATAGGTGCATTTGGGTGACTTGAAAAAGGGTATATCGGTATGTGTTTATATTTAATAAAACTTTGTTAAATGAGAGAGTGGATATTTGGTAGCATTAATGCGAAACGGTTTTAACATCAATAAAGTGGTGTTTTTATAAGTCACTATTGACCACAGTCGCTGCTAGAGTGTTCTTAAAGGTTCGAAATGTCCGTTACTGAACATGTGAGATCATAAATTGATTGTAAGAATTAAGGTTCAGTACATATAATTTTGTGACTATTCATATAAGTTGGAAGAAAAAACACTTGCAGAACTTTAACAGTGACATAGATAACACGCACTATCAGGTGGACATTTGTATAGGACAATTAACAAAACACTGCAATTTGTGCACACTGATTTTATTGCTAATTCTTAAAATGTCTAATGTTTCAAATCTATAATCGATGTTAACATAATATAACTGTAAGACAAATTATAGCAAGTAAAAAATTGCTGTAAATTTACAGCAAAGGGAAGAAGGGCTGCGCCAGAAAAAAGCTGGTCATAATCCGAGTGGAAAGAAATTGGGAGATATAACAAGTGTAATGAACAACAGAGTATGATCACCTCCCTTCAGAATTTATAATCTTCACAACAGCATGTGTTAAATGCTTGTGTGACGACCGTAAAACGCCGCCCTGTACTTCATTCTCAGTGTTGTTATACCTTCTGATCCTTTGAGATCATGAATTTCAGTACTTCTTGTTGTGAAAATTGAATACCGCTTAAGCCGGTGCTAGGGGGAGTAAGCAGTGTTGCACTTTCAATTACTGTTCATGAACAGACTCAATAAAACCGAGTCTGCAATTTTCTCTTTTTGTGTTGCAATTTTTGCTCTCAGGGGATCACCTCCCTTCAGAATTCATATACAGTAAAACCCCTATGTTAAGACTACTTAAACTGTAAAATACATGATAGAAACATTGGTGCCATTTTAACAAACATTGTATCGAACAAAGGAGTATATACAGTAAAACCCCTCTGTTAAAGGCTAAGTGATTGTGAGAAAGAGACGTAGCAGCTTAAAGCAAGGAGCAAGTAAAACAGAAAGCTACTGAAGGAGCTCTCCGGTTTTCTTTATGCTTGTTTTAAGCAGTTACCTTAAACATGCAATAATTAATGCAACTGAGTGGTCATAATAGAGGGTTTTGACTGTAAATTACATGATAGAAACATTGATGGCATTATAACAAACATTGTAATGATCAAAAGAGTATATACAGTAAAACCCTCTGTTAAGACCACTTAAACTGTAAATTACATGATGGAAATTTTGGTGGCATTATAACAAACATATTAAAATAGCATACATGTGGGTGAAAGTTTGCAGACTCTAAAACATTATGAGGTAGTAAGTTGTTCAATGGGGGGAGAAGGAGTAAGAAGAGTGACAATGGCTCTAAAACGCTTACCCGAGTAGACCATGAGGAACAGTGAATCTGAGGGCATATGGAAAGATAGAAAGTGTTCATTTGAGTGGTAAAAACATTTTTCTGTGATAAAATTTAAGTACATGTGTAGTACTAAAACTGGTATGCTTTCATCAAAGCCTATGTTGTAACCACTCAGTAGAAGCATAGTAAAGCAACTATTGTAATGAGTGGACACTACATAGGGATTGATGGAGCATTTTAAACACACGGCAGAAAAAAAGGTGTTTACACACTCTTATCTGGAGCTCTGTTGTTACCGGACAACAGAAGCAATCACTGTTGTAAAGAGGGTGCACTATAGTACAGAAAATAATAATACATGAGCAACAATATCAGTGAACGAGGAAGCACAGCAACAACTGAAATGCACACCTCTGTTAAGCATTAACTACGACTTTCTCGTCTGTTGCATTTTAAACTGTATCTGATTCCATTAAAATTTTGCTAATCTTTTACCGGCTATCTGACAAAATATTTCTGAGACAGTGTCAAGTTGTATGTGATTCAAACTATTTTCTATCCATGGTGTATGTTGGCAGGATAAGGCTCATCTGTTGCACTGTTAAATCTAATCGTCTATATAAAAAAGAAATAAGTCGTCTGCATCAATATTTTTAATCTTCTTCCTGTTGGTTTCAAAATCATATTCATCAAGTCAAACAATTTTGGATTCTGATGAGGAGCTGAGTTACTCTGCGTCTTATCTGGGACCAAACGGTTTGCTTGTGTAATCAGAGATTCGCCACTGGCATTAAACCAGTTAGGAACAGTTGAGAATTTGAAAGTCAGGGTCACGCTCTTCCACTCCTATACTAATCAGAACTGTAAACAAAATGCACGAGCCCTCGTGTAACAAATAGATATTTTGTTGATTGTGTTTTAGTCCGTGTATACTTTTGTCAGGTTTTTATCAAGGTCTACACTGTCATGCTTTGATCAGGATCTACAGCTTGGTCACTCAGGTATTTGTCGTGCTTAGACCCCACTACCCGCCATGCATCTCCTACCCACTCTGTAACCTCACAGAAATATATTGGTCAAAATAATCTCAAACATGTCAAAATATTGTCAAAATACCATAACATATATTATCCTGATTGGAGCATAAATTATATATTGTTTCTTTGTTGGATATTGGCTGCAGATCACGAAAGCTGTGATTCGATCAAATCTCCGAAACCCCAAAGAACTTCCGATCAGATTCATTAAAATTGTTCTAAATAGTGGCTATGTTTTAAATAATTGCTTAGATCTAAGTTATGTTACTGCTTTTTTGTTGTTAAATCGGTCATTTGTTTATAATCAAATAGCAAAAACATATATATCACCCCAGATCTTGTTTTATTTATTGTGGAAAATTGTTGTGTCGGGCATATTAAATCGACGAAATTCGTAGTTTTCAAACAAATAGTTTTCATAGAAGACAAGCTGTAGACCAATTGACAGATAATGGATTGCGTAAGGGCACGCAGTAAATACAGATTTACTTCTTGTTAAGGGAGACATTCATGCCATTTAGACCAGGTACAAAGTTCTATTAATCCAATTCAAAATGTGAGAAATTCCACGCTGGGTTAACACAACAAACATGGTGGTATTTTGTTTCAATAAGTGAAAGGTCGCGTGTGATGTCGCGTGATTTATTGAGCTTTAAACTATCATTGGTCCAATAATATCATTCGGATGCAAATATTTTTTTTTATAGAGCAAATAGAGACCTCGATCTGGAAAAAGCCTGGGAAAGCCTATCCATCATTAAGTTAGTGAAGGCTCTGAGCTTTCATATTTGACACATAGCATCATGTTCCGGTCCTCTACAAACGTTATATAAATTATGGCCCCAGGGTCAAAATTGGCCCCATCCCCAGGGGTGGGCAGTTTTCAATAGAAACAAATATATAGTGAAATCTTTGAAAATATTCTTCTCTCAAACTGGAAGGCTCTCAGCTTTCATATTTGGCACAGACCATCATGTTCAGGTCCTCTACAAAAGTTATATAAATTATGGCCTTGGGGTCAAAATTGGCCCCGCTTCAGGTGTGGGCAGTTTTCAATAGAAACAAATACATGTAGTGAAAACTTTTAAAACATTCTCCTCTGAAACTTGAAGGTTTTCAGCTTTCATATTTGGCACATAGCATCATGTTCAGGTCCTCTACAAAAGTTATATAAATTGTGCCTCTTGGGTCAAAATTAGCCCTGCCCCAGGGCAAGCTAGTTTTCTATATATATATATAGAAACATAATTATAGTGAAAACTTTGAAAATCTTCTCCTCTGATTGTCTGGTGCCTGGGGTAGCCAGTTTTCAATAGAAACATATAGTGAAAACTTTGAAAATCTACTCGTCTGAAACTGGAAGGTTCTCAGTTTTCATATTTGGCACATAGCATCATGTTCAGGTCCTCTACAAAAGTTATATAAATTGTGCCTCTTGGGTCAAAATTAGCCCTGCCCCAGGGCAAGCTAGTTTTCTATAGAAACATATAGTGAAAACTTTGAAAATCTTCTCCTCTGATTGTCTGGTGAGCGCTTCAGGGCCATTCTGGCCCTCTTGTTTGGTTTTTAGTTTGATTTTGGTTTCGGAAAGGGATAAAACTTAATATCACCGAAAATCGTTACTTATAACGTGAATCAGTATTACATGTGCCGTAACAGCAACGTTTTGTTAAGAAAGCAATCTATTTCTCCTCTATGTCTGACTCTGACGGCCTGTGTCTGACATGTATAGTTTGTCGGACAAAATGGCGGACAGCAACAGGTCAGCGTGGGCTTATCAGTTATCGCTTACTGATTGGTGGATTAGCTGTCAATTAAATGTCCTGGCGTAAGGTCAAATTGACTGGTTGTCAAATTGATCGTTTGCCATAAAAAGGTGCATTTCAAACTACCAGAGTCTCAAGCGAGTTGGATCCTGATGAAAATCGTCGCTAACTCACAAAGAGCTATACAAAACGAAACGTCTACCTGTTTAGCAATTATCTGGTAACATTAAACACCCTTCTGGGGACTGTGCGCATGGTAAACTTTTCAAACAGTTTGGATCCAGATGGGACGTCGAGAAGCTCGGTTTCCCATCAGGATCCAAACCGCTTTGTCACAGTGACACCGTTCTTGAGAGGAAAATAGAAGACAAAATACTTTCAGAACTGAAGCAGACGGCAATAGTTGCAGACGACAATTGCTCAGAGTACAGACGGTTAATTTGAATTAACAAACAAATAACAAGAAACATCGCCGAGTTTCTAAGTTCCCCGGTAGGTTAACCCATTTTTCCTGTTTAATATTTACGTAAGAAATAATGACATCAATTCTATTTTATCGAATAGAGTTTTAAAACAGAATATGAACACAATAAATTTTGGCCATGTCAGATATTGTAGAATCAAATTTATATTATTCTACAAGCAAACAGAGCAGACCCTGATCAGATGGCTCTTATAGGATCCGTCTGATCTAGGTCTATTCTGTTTGCAAAAGCGTGAAAAGGCGTTTCTATGAAGGAAAGAGTTAAGACGTATTTTGCATACTGATCTTACAATCCTGTGAAACCCTTAGTGTAAAGCATAGGGAGAATATATTACTATTTCGAACATCTGTGACAGGTGGCCCTTATAGGGACATACATGTAGGCAAACAGTAAAGACCAATATAAGATGAATTAGGATCGCGCTCAGCATGAAAAGGGCTAATATGAATCACACATCTATGACAAGGGTGTTAGTTAACATTTTTCGTCGACAAATACCAGACTTTCTTACGACACACCTACAGGTGTCCCAGGGATTTTCCCATTTTTCTGTCGCAGATCTACCATACGTCTAGTAGTTACGAACGCTTGCAACTGTTTCCAACCAGATACTTTAGCCTACTTGCTACTAGTCTGTATTTTATACTTTTATACTATCCCTTTACTCCATTAATATTCATGTAAGAAATAATGACAGCATTCATATTGATTAGATTATTTTTTAACAGAGGTACTTGAGCACAGGAGCTCAGGATAATCTGGCTCATGCAGAAACTGTATAATCTGACTATATTATCGTATATGTGCTTTATAAGCAAAGAGAGCAGACCCTGATCAGACCACTCCTACAGGAGCTGCATGATCTGGGTACTAAGAGTGCGTAATTCTATGTGAACCTTATATAAGCCTCAAATCTAGTCTACGTGTTTTGTTGGGGGTTTTTTTCGCTACAAAAACACACTGCTGTTGAGACCAGTTCTGTGTTCTGTTAACAGTAACCAACTGTTCCCAAATTGTGCGATTACTGCTTTCAGTTAACAACATCCGTTACAGTTTCAAGCAACTGTTCATGAATGTTTAAGTCCGAAACATTGCGATTACAGTGGTAATCGCAACATATCAGTATAAACATTTCCGAACAGTTGCATAAATAGTAACAACTACCGTTAACTGAACCCAGGGCATTTGTATGTCATATGAGACACATGCTTTTGAATTTAGTTCTAGGTATGTACTTTGTAAGGTTTATCCTGAAAATATGCAAGGGGACTGTCTCTTTTTGCGAAACCTCCAATTTAGGTGACTATGTTTTTGCCCACCACGTCGATAATTTACCGTTCTTATTTTCGCTCGGACTTTCAGGCATGTAGGCCTACCAAAGGACCGATGTCGGGTTATTATTCGAACTGTATTTATATTGATATAATGTTAACTATACAACAGAATTTGTTATAAACAGCCATTCATTTATTAAACGCGGGAGTATTAAAAAGCAGATCCCTGTATTTAGTAACCACCTGCCTTACAAACACATAATAACCATTCTCTTGCTGAATTTTAAAATACATTTCTCCTTCATAACCCATGCCCTGTTGTATAATTACATATAGCTTCACTGTGTACAAGTATCTCGCTGTGCAATCACTGCTGTGGAGTGCACTGGTTGCACAATCAACTTGTAAATAGTGCAGACCCTGATGAGACAGCTCCTGTAGGAGATGTCTCATCTGGGTCTTCACTATTTACAGGTAGGTATATTGACGTGAACAGCAAGCAAAGGGTAAAAAAGCAATGTGTTACAATTTCCCTGGGTGCTTTGAAATAGTGATCGAGGTAATACAGATTTTGCAATCACTTTCTTAACCCGTGATAGTATGCTGCAGACTGTATAGATAGGTAGAGATAAGGGTGATGGCGGTAGGAGACGTATTGGGCATATTGCTGAAACGAAGCTCTTCAGTGGAAAAAGGTAAAAATCTACCATCAATGCAAGAAAATTAGTCATCGGAAAAACCAAACACAATATAGGAATGCGCGATACGCGCAGCCCAATAAGTGTCTAGCAAAACAATTGTTAAAAGGGGTAACACTAAGAGTTTGACATTTTAGCTGGACGTTCAACAGTAATCCAACATACAGGAAAACTTGCAAAATTGTAACGGACATGTCATCCGTATATTAAGATGTCTATGTCTATTATAATAAAGTTAGCTCTCACAATATATGTATGAATGAAGTTGTGTGAAAACACATATTTGAGTAAATAGTTATACTAAGGTGTTATATGTCCTCATAAAGCATTTGCTGCCCCTTTACGCTGATGGGTGCTATTTAAATACTTCGAAATAGTCGATCATGGGCATTCCAATTTGAGTTAAAGACCAAAGATGGCTCTATTCAACTGGACTTTATAACAAACGCTTTAATAGACATATACTTTAAATAAAGGATTTGACTGCAACATAGATAAGTAATTAGAATACAAAACAGCTGATTCACATAGTTTCAGTAGTTTTGTAACAAACATGTCATTTTTATTTACAGCTTCTGCATGAGAAGGAGAAACATGATTTTTATTAACAAACTTACGATAACATTCTGGCAAGAAGTATGACGAAATTACCTTTACAATAAACAAGATTATGTGTAGGATTTAATGTTCTTTGTCTCTTCGTGTCCTTAATGGTAATGTACATTTCATATATGTGGTTCTGTTCCAATCATTAATGTAAATATGTACGCAAACGTCCTGTTTTGGGCTCAAATGCTGTTATATTATAACACTCTGCATAAATATGTCATGCAGAGAAGGGAAATTAACACAATTTAGTTACATAGATTCAACCACTTAAGTGAATTTGGTGACTATTTCAACACTGTCGAAATTTTAAGGAACACTTTTAAGGAACACTTTTCTAACTAAAGCCTTAACCAAATGGTAAATTTGAATAAGCATATTTAGACAAGTTTCAGTACACCACAGTTTTTAATAAAGCAGTAATGCATCAGACTCATCTACTTAAGATCCCTCTGAAAGAGCTTTTAAAGTTGTTATTTATAAACTTAAAGACTTTAATCAAAAGAGTATTCTGTTGATAAAAAATTTATGGTGAAAAGACCCAGTACAAAACACCACCTGATAACGCAGCACTAAACTATTGAAAATACTTATACAATTTCGCCTCAACATTACCAATAACTTGTGTTTCAAAACTTAGCATGCGCTTTGATTAGAATAAACTTGAGCAGATACTTTGCACATAATATTGTTCATTTCTATCAAAAGGATGCCAGGGCGAGATGGTCATTGGTAGAGGGATTTTATTTTCTCCAGAAAAGACACTTCTACAGTGTCTTCTCAATATCAATGTTGATGATATATTCCCTAGGTAGGCTACCAACGGTTCATATCTATAGACAGCTGCAGCAAACATCTACATATCATTTTGAAGCATCGGCATCATCACTGCAACATGATTGTTAATAGCATTTGTGATCTTAACAGAGACTGATTCATTGGGTACTGGTTTCGGTTGATGGTCTATCGTTTCATTTTTCCATGTATTGCACATTGTACATATGTAACATGGTGAAAAAGTTGTGACTCCACTGGGAGTCAAACCCAGGGACTTTGGCTTACCATGACAACACTACCGACTGAGCTAACAAGCAACAGTCTATAAACTGTTTCACCAATATCTCTACCCGGATACACACACACCCTCTACGCAAGAATTCGTCCCGAATTCTTACACAAAGAACACTTCACGAGTTTCTTATTATTACAACTTATCTTATTATAAATCACCCTGTGGGTTATTTACGTTGGGCGCATAATGTAACATGGTGAAAAAATTGTGACTCCACTGGGACTAGAACCCAGTGCCTTTGGCTTACCATGCCAACACTCTACCGATTGAGCTACCAAGCCACAAAGTATTTAAGCCTATCAACAGTTCCACCACAATCTCTACCCGGCTACACATAGATCTATATTTGTCTATGTTTTTTCTCTTTATGGTGCTGCTTGTAGACTAGGCCTTTTGGATTTCCGCTCTTGACTTTGCCATTCCGAAGAAAATACAGCAAGAGATGATAAGAAATCTGACCCTGATTTATGGGGAAATGTTCGTTATCATTTAATATCATGTTCGTTACCATAGTTTGCTGAATCTTTATGAAGTTTTTTTCAATGTGATATAGATCTCTATTTATCACACATATTTTCCATATTCATTATCTGTTGTAATAATATTATCAATTTCAGGAAGCCTTTATAATTTGGCTCAAGAAAACTGACTTTTCTATTGATGGTACTCCATTTTTCAATCACTGAAAATAACAGTCTTTTTCAAACACACACATATCTGTATTAAATTGGTCATAAAAGTCTACATCATGTTTGTCACCAAATAGGAAGATAACAAACAATAAAACCCTAAAAGGTATATCCACATACAGTCATCTTTGACCATGTCAAAATTGCTGCAAAAAAGCTTTATTAAAATTGACGTGTTCGTTACTTTAACGTAACGAACATGTCACATTATTTGTCATACAACATAGAGCTACTAAATAAAAACAGATCAGTTACTTCATTTTTGCATGTCTTGCCTATATGTTTTACACCACTTTTTTACATGGCATACAGTTTCTGGCCAAAAAAATATGAAAGGCTTAGTTTTGAAAAATGTTACATACCTTTCAAAATTTCGCGGCACGGATCTCTTCTAGGCAAATGTCATTCAACGCGTAAACATCACGACACTTCTTTATGACGTCATGCTACACAACATTTAAGCTGACGTAATGAAATTGGCTGAGTTCGTTCAGTAATAGGCATTGCACTCGATCATTTGTAACGAACATGTCAGTAAGGGAATCTTACATTTGTCATGATTTCCACTAGTGTTAAACGTAAAATAGTAACTTTCCTAAGTTGTTATAGTTCTTGTGTTATGTTTATACCTAGCATACATGTAGAACAATCCATGGAGAATATACTGTTCTATATGAAGTAGAAATTTCAGGTAACGAACATGTCAGCTTTAATCTACATAATCCAGTACGGAGATTTCTGAGCCGACTTAATTCGTGATTTCTCAAATATGTGTTGAGATTTTATGTGCTTGAACCCATTTATGTACATAAAGTTTTAAAACACCCCAGACTACCGTTTAAATGATTATTATTGTTAAGTTTACACGGTCTATTTCATTAGTAACGAACATGTTTTAAGACAGTTGGATATAGTTTTTTAAACTTAAAAGTCTGCTTTTCAAACACCCACACAGCTGCAAGAACAAAACTGCCAACGGGTGTCAAAGGTGTTACACGAACAATGAAGAATATCCACCATTGCATAATGGGTATATTACATGGTGTATATTGGGTCTGGTATAGACTGAAATATAAGTGTTTTCATTTTGCGACAGTAACGAACATGTCAAATTTAGACTTTGTTTGAAAAATTTATGTACGTAGTGATAACTCTGACTTTTTTCTGGGTGGGTTAGCAATAGTTGACGTTTTGCTCAAGGCGTTGGTAGTATGTTTTCTCACATATGTTATATAATCACTTGAAGTAATTCGGCAAGGAAACCTTTTGCACCCGCTTATTGAGAATGTGTGGTAATGTGCACATTTAATACTTAAAGTTAGATATTTTATGATTTAACCAAACCGACAATGTGTTTAATTGTTTATTGCATTTATACGTCTAACGTTAGATTCTTAGGGGTTCTTTTCTTTCTCAGGGGTGTTGGAGAAAACGGCGTTTAACTTAGACGGTGTAGATCTAGATCTACATTTTATTGCTCATGAATAATGCAGGTCAAAATCTAGATATAGATCTATTTCTAATAATAAATATAGACCTAGATCAACATAAAATATCTCTTGACACATACTATGACACTTTAAGGGTAATTTGCGATTCAAGTTCTATGTAGATCTAAATTGGAATAAAAATGCATCAAAATGGGGGCAAAATATTCCGCGAAAATAAAAAATGGCGCCATCGAGATGTACATCAAACACTAGCACCTTTTCAAAGTTTTTAGAAATATATTTAGGAATAAAAGAAAATTTCGCTTACCTCAAGCTCGCTATCCATCATGTCCAGTTATCCAGATATGCAAACATCAAACGTAATCAGAGAAAATAGCGATAGAAATGTAGCCATTGTAAAATACTACAGGAAAGTATGTCAACAATGACGTCAAACGTTTACACCTCATTTCTGACGTCATTCCACCAATGTCATTAAGCCCTGTTTTCCTGGAGCGGTGCTCATATGTATTAGCGAAAGTTTACTGATTTGATTAGAAGGGGGTTACTGTTTGGATAAGGGGGATTACTGTTTGGATTAGGAAGGGATTACTGTTTGGATATGGAGGGGTACTGTTTGGATCAGCAGGGATTACTGTTTGGATTATATAGGGATTACTGCTTGGATAAGCAGCAGCAGTTACTGTTTGGATTAGCAGGGGATACTGTTTGGATTAGCGGGGAGGTACTGTTTGGATTAGCGGAAGGTCTGTTTGGAGAATTGGAGAGGGAGTTTACTATTTGGATAAGCAGGGTTTACTTTCGGATTATTAGGGGTATCACATTTTTGGATTAGCAGGTGTCACGGTGATGTGTTATATGTATATCAAACAATGATTTATGGGCTTTGTTAATTAGTTACCATATATATCAATGTTGTAATACACTACCGGTGATGTTGACTGTGATGCATAGTTTATAATGTCATTTCCTGTCATAAATATAACTAGTTATGGCGAAATGACACTCGCTTCAACTTAGCATTTTTATTTTAGGCTATCTTGGCTACATTGGATGAAATAAGTTTTTTTTCTGTCCATAACCTGAGCTCCAAATAAGATGTGTAAATTTAAAAATTTCCAACAATAGCTTTATTTCTCCACCAAATCCTATGCTGTAACCACTCTTTAGAATCATCTCTTCGAGGCGATTCTAAAGAATGGTCACAGTATAGGGTTTGGTGGAAAAATGACGATTGTAGTATTTGGGTACACACCTTTATATGTACAGCTCTGTATAAAACTAAACACAGTTGACATTTGTGTAGTATACTTAACATTCACACTGACACAGACACATGTATGTATATTCATGTTTACAATCTATTGTTCATATACCCTCTGCTTCGGCGGATCAGAATCATAAGGGAACGTTAACAAATTAAAACTCAAACATGAACTAACTGCCGTAACTAGCAATAGACGAATTTGTTTGCCTGATTACCTGTGAATCAAGAACTCATCAATCTTCCTTTTCTTCGTCGGCAAGGCTGAAGAGACCACACTGGGGTTCATATATTGCTAGTGTACACACGTGGTCTTTTAATCATATATGGATACTTCGGCATAGTGATAAGAGTCAACAGAATCGAATGAAACAAAGCTGACAAACTACTTTCTGATTTGTACAGTTTGTTAATTGTTTTTGAGAACTCGCAGTGAGATGAATATTTGTTATTAAAGTAAGCTTTTTTCCACAACTGAAAAGGACAAGCTCGCCAGGTCCACTACCTTGGAAAGGCGTGCGCAATATTTTGAAATCATGGGGAAATGGCGCATCGTAGATCTAAAGCCCAGATTATATATGCTTTTTAAGTGTTGGTTGCAATGGAAATAGTGTGGTTGCCTCTGATTGGTCAAAAGTTAGACAGTCGTATTTGCTGAAAATTGGTAAGTAGGGGTATATGTGTCCCCTAACTTAATTGCTGGTGTTTTAGACATGTTGATTGCCATGGTACCCGTTGATAGCCTGTGCTTGGTCGACATTTAGCTACAGTAAAACAGCGATAATCCGAGGAGCGATTTTCGGAGTATATATGGACAATTGGTCAAATTCGAGGGAAGTAATATAGTCTGGACATGAAATATATTACTTTAACCCTTTCTATGTTCTATGTGTATTACAAATTTCAATACTTACTGAATATTCATGTACAAAATAGTGATAATGAACTATGGAAAATGGAACAATGTAGCTTTTTTAGAAAGTATAGAAACAGATCTATCAAATCTAATTAGCAAAACAGAGCAGACCTGTCAGGAGCTGTCTGATTTGAGTCTACTATGTTTGCAAATGCGTGAAAACACTTTTATATGAGGTAAAGGGTATACAACAATGTATGGTCTGAGTTTCACATAATCCGATTTTTCGAGCACGCCCCGGTCCCTTCAATCAACTACTTCATTAAATTAGCTGCCAAATCCGAGCGTATATGACAGACACTTCGAAGTCAAATTATCACACCTTCTTAGTTGATGTCTCAAGTCTCCGCGTGTCCCTAGCAATTAGATGCTGCTGTGTTTTTGCAACTGCGTGTGAATAACACCCGCTCTAACAGTATACGCGTATGTAGGCGGTTATTATGAGTTCAACCTGTACAAAGCATAAATAGCTTAGAGGTAAAATCGGTGGTAGAACGTGAACAACCAAGGCAGATCTGATGTTATCTTTTTATATAAAGCATAAATAGATATAAAGCATCGATTCTTTACATATATAGACGTAATAGCGGTGTGTGTTTGGTCGTGTGGACGTTTTGCATGCTTTCTATTGGTGTTCTGGTATTGGCTGCGTTTTGTATGTGTATTTACTGCTTGACTTAACTATTTTTTCATTATATAAGTGATAGCAGTAAACACCATCGAAGTTTCACTGTAGTTTTTACGAATCCGTACAACGGGTCCTTCACCATAAACCCAAAAGGTGTTTCAAACTGTTAGACACAAAACAGTAACTGTTGTAGCTTGTATCTTTATACTTATGGATTTTATTATGCCTAAATTTCCATTGGTCAACTTTCGTTTAATTGTGGATGTTAATAAACAAATGACTTCACATCCGTGCTGTTCCGTGATAAGGAAGCGCAGGGCGAGTTGATCCAGTTGTGAAATAAATTAATAATGGCAACACTCGGTTTTGTGCGTTTGAAGTACTCTTTTAAAATTTGTTTATCTCTCGTAGCAAATGTCCGGTTGAACGATACTTGTCTAAAAATACCTAAACTATCAATTAACTGTTGAGCATTCTATTGGCAAAAAGCACATGTACGTGCATACACTATAAAACAGATGTACACATTGAATCCACAAAGTATGATTTCATGGATAATCCGCCGGCAATCGGATCATTGTCTCAGTTCCCAACATTCCTCGGATTATCGCCATTTTACTGTAATTTTGCTCATCAATACCTGTTGTCTGTTTTATTTAGGGGACACAGTGTGATGGATTCGGTTACTATTAAATCTTGGTTAGCCTGATTAAAGTATCTCAATAAATGAATTACCAGGTTGTAAAAAAAAATATCATTCATTTGGGCCAATTGAATCAGATGCACATTGTGTTTTCAGTAAAATTCAGTGGCCTGAATAATTTCGGTACATAAAAGAGCGCATAGCCGTCTAACCAGATATACAATACAGGGTCATTGTTGACTTGTTTATGAACCAGGTCATGGTTTTCTTATTAGGTTGATTTGATTGATTCTATTACTCAGAACAATTCACTTACTTTTAGCAAATTCCGATCGTATCTCATGATCTTCATCAACTTTTGTTCTGGGTCAGTCGATTGTAGCGTTTGAAGGTCACATGACACAAGGTGAGGATTGTAGACTGGTGGTAGCGCTAACCCCTTGTCCCGGTTTAGATTGTAAGATACGATCGAACATTCTTAAATATAAGTGATTTTTTCAGGGTTATGGAATCAAACCAACCTAATAATGCTTCAAGAACAAGAGATCAACCTCCATAATTGTACGATAGTCTTGTTTATGAACCTCCCTACCTTTCAGTTTCTATTAGTTGTAGTGATATACCGAATCCCAGTCTGGCCAAGTGGCCATGCATGCTTTTAACCTAGATTAGTCATAGTCAGACTGACTCAGTACCTGTTCAATTATTAACACTGTCTTCTCTCTATATTCAGGATGGCAACACCAGGTTCAAGATTAAACGATGAAAATTACCTAAACTGGCTGCGTGGGAGTCTGTCGCTGCTATTTCTTAAAGAAGGCATTGAAGCCTTTACTGACAAGAGAGTGATAGATTTACACAAGCGTTTGCAAGAAATTGTGTCCCAACAGTCTGGTCAGCAACAAGCAACATTATGCACCACCTGTACTTATTATGAAGTAAAAAAAGACAAAAACATATGGAAGGTCGAGTGTTCATCTAACACATGCAACACATGGCTCAAACAGATCCTGAGATTTCATGCAGATGGAACAAACCCTAACTTAGCACACACCAACTTGAAGCCACAGCTTTGGCCAACTCAGCCGTGGGAAGTTGCCAAGTGTTTCCTACCGCATGGCAGTGAGAATTTAAAATCTGCAAAAGATGCTGATGTGGCAGCGGTGCTGAAGCTTATGGAATCGTGTTTGTTCATGTATACATTCATGGACCGTAGCATAGTTCAGGAGGTGAGGCTATACTTTTTTTTACTGATTGGCTCAATATTTTACCAGACATCATGATAGGTTTACTTGTAAATTGACTTGTGAAGATAATATTGTTTACGACCTTCATTTAATAGGGGAAGACGGGGGTAATTGTTATGCTGGACACATTGGTTTGATCCCAGGATGTGTTTTACAACAGACGGTACCAATCTGGTGCTCCTGGTCCTCCTTATTTTTAGGTCACCTGACGTGATCACCCGCCCTCTGTTCAACATGCATCACCCAGGATGCTTCATCAATAATTTCTTTTAATGACATCTCCAAAACAAATTATTGGATTTTCACCAAATTTTGAAGTGAATGGTCTGTATTCAATATTCATGTAAAAATAATGACATGAATATTTATTATCTGATTTTTTTATTGAGCCCGCTTGCAGTAAGCTCGACTTAGTCGCCACAATGTCTGTGCATGGTGGGTTTATGTTAGTGCGTCCGTCCGGTCCGGTCTTGAATTGATTATGAAAGGACCAGGCATAAATGTTCCTCTAGAAATTATGGCGTGTAACTTGCAAACACCAGGTCAGTAGCTGAAAAGTCAAGGTCTTACTTTGAGGTCAAGTGTCAAAAACATGTAATTCTTTGCTTGTCCAGGCTCTAACTCAAAACTCCATTGATGGATTGTTAAATGTTTATACATAAATGTTCTTCTAGAAGTTACAGTGTGTCGCACAAAAAACCCAGGTCAGTAACTGTAAGGACAAGGTCATACTTAGAGGTCAATGGTAAAAAGCATGTATATGTTGCTTGTTCGGGCTCTAACTCAGAACTCCATGGATGGATTGTGAAGTAACTTAGCATATAAATGTTCCTCTAGAATGTACGATGTGTCACATGCAAAAAGTAGGTCAGTAGCTGAAGGGTCTGGGTTACACTTGGATGTCAAATGTCAGATTTCACAAACGCAATCTATGCCTATAATTTACCTTTAATGGCTTTTACTTGATATTCATGCCAGTTCAAAGTAGTCCCAGATCAGGCATTCCAATAGAAGCTACGTGATAAGCAGGGTTTTCCCTGACGCACAAATATGTGCGTTTTGACGCAAGTTTTGTATAGATGACCCTCAAAAATAATTCCAGTGCGTCAATTAGGACGCACAGTCGTTGAAATCAGTAAATTATTAGATCGGCAAAGTCATCGCTACTGGATTCCGTTAACAGCAGTATGACGCACAGAGTAACCTCCCTTGCTTATTTAGGGCGAAGTTTCGGGACGAATATAGTGGGTTGAGTTGATCACGGGGCGAATTAATGTTATAGAGAAACGTCCCTTGCTTATTTTAGGACGAAACTTAGGGACGAATATAGCGGGTTGAACAGGTAAATGGCGAATTTGTTTAGACTGTGTCGCTATTTTCCTTGTAATCGGCCGCGAAAGCCAGTTGCAAGTAATAAAACTATAAAGCAGTCAAATATTATTTAGATACATCGTCTGCAATGTCGCAGTTGAAACTTTCTGCCTTTTTTAAGTCCCGGAATAAACCTGACACTAATCTGACTGATGATCAAAACGAATCACAATCACCAGGTCCAAGTTCCCCCAAAAAGTCCTGTCCTAGTAAGCCTCGGGGATTTTGTGAGACGTGGCTTTCCAAGTATGACTGGTTGTTTTTGACTGACGGTAAAATGATGTGCGATCCGTGTATTAGAACAAAACAAAGTAATCCTTTTGTTTCTCCTGGGTGTACAAACTTTCGTAGCTCTACTCTTTTGAGACATCAAAAAACCAGTAGCCACACCAATGCACTCCAGTCACTTAAACTTAGTGCTGACATGGTCAAAAGTAAGAGAAAGGCAGACGTTATCAATGAAAATGCTCAAACGAGCTCTGTAAAAACTAAAAGTCATGTTGCACAGCTGAGAACTGTATATTGTATGGCTAAGAATGGTATTTCTACTAGAACATTTCCAGCCCTTATGAAATTACAAAAACAAAATGGATGCAGTGATGTTGCTGAGTATTACACTAAGCCTGAGGTGGTTGTTGAAATGGAAACTATCCTTTCTAAACAAATCCAGCAGTCCTTACTTGATGAAATCAATGACAGTCCCTATTTTGGGCTTATGCTCGATGAAACATGTGACATTACAGTTGAGAAAAAGTTATGTGTTTATGTTAGATACATTAAGGATGGAAAAGCTTGTACCTCCTACTTAGGCAATAAGAGAGTAACAGACTGTACGGCTGAGGGGTTGAAAGTTGCGTTATGTCAGTTTTTAGAAGAAAGTGGTGTTATTAATGATGGAGACTTTTCAGCTCTCATGGGTTTAGGCACAGATGGTGCATCAGTTATGGTTGGCTGCCGGGCTGGGTTGGGAGTTAAGCTCAAGCAAATGAACAACAAAATGATTCAAGTCCACTGCGTTGCTCATCGCT
The DNA here is from genome assembly GCA_963576725.1 of Azorinus chamasolen. Taxonomy (NCBI): domain Eukaryota; kingdom Metazoa; phylum Mollusca; class Bivalvia; order Cardiida; family Solecurtidae; genus Azorinus; species Azorinus chamasolen. The sequence goes on along the minus strand of OY755250.1, from coordinate 52,798,267 downwards.
TGAACCTAGCTGCCTCCCAAGCTGGTAAAAATGTTGCATACATGCAAGAATTCCATAGATATATCTAGCTGTTATACAGATTTTTTGCTGATTCTCAGGTCAGATATGATAAACTTAGAGAGCTACAAAGTCTGCTTCATGGAGAAGTTAAACAGGTTCCAGAGGGCACTTCTGTCCGTTGGCTTTCGATTGAGAGTGCAGTTAAAATGATATTTAGTCACTATGATTCTATTGCAATGGCTCTGGAGGATGACAAGGACAGAACTGGTAAAGCAGCAGGTTTATGGAGCTTCATTGCTACATCAATCTTTCTGCTTGTGACAGCTCTTTTGATCGATGTTCTTACATGTATTGGGATACTAATTTTGACATTTCAAAAAGACAGTGTGAACTTGTCATCCATCAGACACAATGTGGACTCAGCCATCGCTACCCTCAGTACCATGAGGAATGGCTCAGATACTGTAAATTCTGTGTTGCAGGATTTGAACAATTTGGCTGCTGATGAAGTTAAATATAATAACATCAAATTCAAACACAATCAAAACTTGGTGAGACAGTTCAACAATGTTCGGAACAATTTCCTTGACAATCTGGTAGAAAACCTTAACCAAAGATTCCCACAGGATGAGCTCAATCTGCTGGAATGTTTTGATAAGGTTTTCAATCCCAGAAGATACCCTGATAATTAGGGGTGAAACGATTCAAAAAAATTCGATTCGATTCGATTTCGATTTTTTACAACACGATTCGATTATTTTCGATTCGATTCGATTTAAGATTGTAATGAAAAGAATACACTATGTAGAATAAATCCTGTGTATTAACAACTCTGAAAACAGACTTCTTGGACATAAACAGGTGGAAAAAATCATAATAGCCTTGTCACAGATAGATCTAACTTTAACAGCCAAACTTTTCTGCAGTTTGTTTTTGGAAGGTTTTTTTTTTTTTATAACTGGTCACTAAAAACCAAGCAAAATGGTTACACTAACATAATGAGTCTTGGCTAATTGTCTAATTGACTAAACAGCCTAACTCTGTAGAACATGTAAGTTTTTTTCTGAAAAAAAAGAATTTGAGCACTTGGAGGAGATGTTATGTCTCTCTTCATCTGATACAGATAGCTATCAGTTGAAGAAAGATATGACATCCCCCTGTCTCTGAGCAAAAAGCACTGGACATTGCTGCGAGTATATTTTAGCCAGTTATCAATAAGCAGCTTCATAAATTTTAAGCATACACAAATTTGCAACCAAGTTTACTGGAAGAAGACGAAACGTAAATTGAAAACTGTATCGATACCGTGTTTCCGTTCCATACGATTTGACAGATTCGTCGTATTTCCTGTGTTGCAGAGAATATTTGTAAAATAATCTTACATGTTGGTTTATTTGTGTTGTTGCTCTCGCGAAATCTGAAAACTCCACATTTTGGAGCGATAGTTTTTCGGGGTAGCACGTAGATTGACAGCTTCAGCATCCGACATTTTGAGAGAACACAAAGACGCTTGAATAAAGCGCCCAGACGATCAGACTAAGTACAACGATTGCAACGTGTTATTTGATTGGCTAAAATAGTTGGCCTTCATCCAATCGATTTGGGTCTATCAGAATTGGATGAGTATGTTTGTTTTGACAGCTCTAATGCGGGAAAACAAGTATTTCGACTTTTCACGGCGAATTTTCATAGGTTAGTTTCATTTCGCTACCAATCATTAAGAAACTATCCTTTAATAATAAAAATCGAATCGAAAATGAGGTCTGTTGAACCGAATTGAACCGAACCGAATCGAGGGCAAAAGATCGCGGTTCAATTCACATCGCGATTAATCGTTTCACCCTTACTGATAATCAGGCAAACTTGATGACATATGGCACTGATCAGTTAAACACTTTGTGTGAACATTATGCAGAGTTGCTAGATATTGACAGGTGCAAAGGCCAATTTTTACAATTCAAACACCTTGTTGTATCTCATCTAGCAGACTATGGAGATTTTGCAAATTTCATCCAGCTGTTGCTTGCTGAGTACAGTGATATTTATCCAGATTTAGTACTGCTGGCCTCTGTTGCCCTAGTAATACCTGTGTCAAGTGCTCCTTGTGAAAGGGGATTTTCCCATCAAAATGGATTAAAATCCAAACTTAGGAACAGGTTAAGCCCTGAAAGGCTTGATAGACTTTTGACAATAAGGTTAAATGGCCTAGAGGCAGACACTGGTATTGATTTCTTTTCTGCAGCCAGAGCATTTGGAGTTGCTAAAGCTAGAAAGAAGTAATTTCTGAAATTCTCTCTGACTTTAAAAAGCTCCAAGTGGTCTAGGTGTACCAGTGGAAGTAGCACCTTGGATATCTCAGGCTGATTGAGCACTGCTCAAATTCTATTGTTCATAGATGATACAAGTCAAATTTATGTGTTAATAGTTTTTTCTCTCTCTGTAAGTTTCCTGAAAAAGAAAACGATAATGTTGATAACTGTTCATAGTAAAATACTGAAGTTGCCTCTGTTTCTTTGTTCTCTTTAAGTTTTCGGAAAAACCCTAGATTTTCAATGTGACCCCCTGTTTTCACAAATGACCCCCACTTATTTTTTTATGGGGGACATTGTGACCCTCATTTTTATCACCCAAGGGAAAACCCTGGTGATAAGGATCTGCTCTGTCTAACGTATACATGAATTATTGGTGAATGGCCAGCGGGCTCGACATGTTGCCCATGGGCATATAGTTTAATAATACAGTTGAGACTGCCTTAGCGACCCCCTGGATTCAGCGACTCCCTCTCATATGCGACCATGTTTCATCCAGCCCAACGTATTTTCCTATAATTTTTGTCTGAATTAAGCGACTCCCTGTCTTACGTGACAAGCTACCCTGATTTTGCGAACCAAACAATGTCATAGGCTTTGGTCTGTATTAAACGACATTCAATTATCACAGTTTCTTTTGTTTGTTTACATAGCGCGTCGGTTTTTCACACCATATTAATTAGGGAAAACCCGGGATTGTAATCATGCGTGAACTAGCTGGTTCCCGACTTCCGCTCTACAGATACATGTACGCGAGCAGAATATTCGGGAAACCAGTCGTGTCAAACATGGCTACATACTTCGTATACAAGATTCGCCGGAGGAGATTTCGAGCGACAAAACTGTTAAAGAACGACAGACAAGGCAACTAATTCGATCTGGTTTGCGATTATTACGGACTCTTTAGTTCAGAACAGTCTTTATAAATATCAATCAGTATGTGCATAATACATGTCTCTATCAACATTACTCGAAAGTATGCTGGGTAATCTGCACCTAGTTTATGTTTATATTATTAAGTGTTTAATTTAGTACATGCACTTAAATATGAGTATTATATTTGTACATTGTATTGTACATGCACTAATGTTCTGGTAAGTGAATGTTTTTATTAAATTATTAAACTTTAAAATTAGCGTTTATTTGTGATAATAAATGTTGTATAAATGTATTAAATAATAGATACATAATTATATTGTATTAGAATGGATTAGTACACAGTTTTATTTTTCCCTTATGTAGATCTCTTACATGTACATGTAGTTTCGGTATACGTCATGTATTATATCCTAGGTCTGTATTAAGAGACTCCCTGTCATATGTGACCTTTTTCATGAAGTCCCTTGGAAGGTCACATATGACAGTCTCGACTGTATTATAAAACTTTCAAGACAATTCTTTGTTTCAAACAAAATAGATGTAGAATCAGGCCTGTATACAAAATGTATTCTCAAAAGCAAACAGAGCAGACCCTGATCCTATAGGAATCATCTGATGTTGGTCTACTCTGTTGGAAATGCATAAAAAGGTGTTTATTGGAGAGAAAGTGTTCAGCAACGTCTGCTAAACTGCTGAATTGTTTTCAACCAGGTGACCCTCAGTCAGGGAAATATAAGTAAAATCAAGTTCAGAGGAAATTCAGGGAATTTTTAATTTACTCATATCAATTGAGGGTTGTTTAATTTTTAGCTCACATGAGCAAAGCTCAAGGTGAGCTTTTGGGATACTTGAATGTCCATCGTGCGTCATTCGTCATGCGTCATCAACAATTTGCTTGTGAAGACTACACTCTAGTGATCTCAGTTTTAGTGCAATCTTCATGAACTTGGTCAGAATGATATTCTTGATAAAATCCATTCTTCATGAAACTTGGTCAGAATGATTGTCTTTATAGGAAAACCTTGTGAACACTCTAGAGGTCATATTTTTAGCCAAATTTTCATAAAACTTTATCAGAACGATTGTTTTGATAAGATCTGGTAGGAGTTTGAAAGTGGGTCACATGGGGTCAAAAATTAGGTCACTAGATTAAACAGTAGAAAAAGTTTGTTAACAATCTAGTGGTCACATATTATGTCCAATCTTCATGAAACTTGGTGAGAATAGTTGTCGTAATCTTGGACGAGTTAGAAAGTGGGTTACGTGGGGTAAAAAAGTAGGTAACTGGGTCATATCTTAGAAAAAGTTTGTTTACACTCCAGCGGCCTTATTTTCAGCCAAATCGTCCTTAAACTTGGTCAGAATGTTTGTCTTGGTGATATGAATCACTATCAACATTGTTCAAATATTGTCCCTTAGGTCAATATTGGCCCCACCCAGGGGCTACCCACCTATAATTTTAAATCTATGGTAATCAGGTGAGCGATTAAGGGCCATCTTGGCCCGCTTGTTGTCTTAGCCATGAATTAAATTTATCTGAAAACTCTCAATTGACTATATAGTCCTTCAGACAGTTTCCTGCCAGATATCCCCATCTTAGAGTGTTAAGCTAAGAAAGGAATTGAAAAAATTCAATATTGATAATTATGTAGATTTGTGTAAAGTTTGAAAAATTATAATCAAATATAAGGTGGTGATAGTAATGTTTTAATGTATATTTACTTTTAAATATTATTAATTCGATAATTTTGCAACATTAAACTGATGTGTGCCTTTATATGACATTCTTTATTTAACAGGTGTTAAAAGTGCGTCATAGACTCATGCATTCTAGCAGTATGACCACAAGCGACGACGAGTTGCAGCGTGACACGGACACTATAATTAAGCTGTTAAAGAGTATGGTAGACCTTACACAAGAAGAAAGTGACAGTGCTAAGAGAACTATTGAGAGCATCAACAAGGTATTATTTACTAGACTTCCCTATAGATTTGATAAGCAATGGCAGATAAGACAATCTCGATAAATCATGGTTGTCACGCATTAGAGAACAGTCTGGAAAATTGAATTGTTTTCAAGGTCTGGGAATTGTCAGGGAATTTTGAGAACTGTAGGGAAATTATGTCTCCCCCAAATATGGGGGAGACATTTTTTTCGTGAGAGTTGCCTGTCTGTATGTCCGTCTGTTTGTCACATTTGCTTGTCCAGACGATAACTCCTATATGGATCATGCCATTGGATTGAACTTTATACAAGGAAAGATCATGATAAGAGGAAGTTTCAGCACAAGGTCCATAGATCTGGCTTCACTAATATTGGAGTTATTGTCCAGGTTTGTATTTTTTCACTTTTTTGTCCGGACGGTAACTCCATTGTATATGGCTAATGTAATTGGATTGAAACTTCATTCATGGAAAGATCATGATGACAGGAAGTGTCATTCCAAACATCCATAATTCTGGTCTTACTAATGTTGGAGTTACTATATTGCCCATTGCATTTTTTCACACTTTTGTTAGCTCACTAGAGCACAGAGTGCTCAAGGTGATCTATTGTGATACCCCTGTGTCCGGCGTCCGTCTGTCTGTCTGTCCATCAACAATTTCAAACGACTTCTTCTCTGAAACCAACTGCCCAATTGTAACCAAACTTGGTCAGATACATACTGTGGGTGAGTGCTTTGAAAGTTGTTAAAAGATATGGGGTGGGGCCATCGGTCTTGTTGCCATGGCAACCGTACACAATATCTAGAAAAATCTTCTTCTCCAGAATGACTTGACCGATTTGAATATAGTTTTCACCAAAATGATTCTCAGTTGATAGACTTCAAAAATTGTTAAAAGAATTTTGATCCGGCAAAAAATATGGCCGCCAGAGGGAGTGGTCATTTTTTCCATATATGGTAATATGGAATTTTCATAGGAAAATCTTTAAAAATCTTCTTCTCTGAAACTGTAAAGCTTAGACCTTTGATATTTGGTATGTAGCATAATCTTATGGTCCTGTACAAAGATTGTTCAAATTATGGCACCCGGGCCAAAAATGGCCCTACCCAAGGGCTTATCAGTTTCTCATAGGAAAATCTTTAAAAATCTTCATCTCTGAAACTGTAAAGCCTAGACCTTTGACATTTGGTATGTAGCATGATCTTATGGTCCTCTACAAATACAAATATTGTTCAAATTATGGCCCCCTGGCCAAAAATGGCCCCGCCCAAGGGCTTATCATTTTTTTCCATAGGAAAATCTTTAAAAATCTTCTTCTCTGAAACTGTAAAGCCTAGACCCTTGATATTTGGTATGTAGCATGATCTTTCGGTCCTTTACAAATATTGTTCAAATTATGACCCCCGGGCCAAAAATGGCCCCGCCCAAGGGCTTATCAGTTTTTCATAGGAAAATCTTAAAAAATCTTCTTCTCTGAAACTGTAAAGCCTAGACATTTGATAATTGGTATGAAGCATGATCTCTTATGGTCCTCTACAAATATTGTTCAAAGTATGACCCTGGGACAAAAATGGCCCCGCCCAAAGGCTTATCACTTTTTCATAGGAAAATATTTAAAAATCTTTTTCCCTGAAGCTGTAAGGCCTAGACCTTTGATATTTAATGTGTAGCATGATCTTATGGTCCTCTACAAATATTGTTCAAATTATGACACCCGGGCCAAAAATGGCCCCGCCCAAGGGCTTGTCAGTTTTTCATAGGAAAATCTTTAAAAATCTTCTTCTGAAACTGTAAGGCCTAGACCTTTGATATTTGGTATGTAGCATGATCTTATGGTCCCCTTCAAATATTGTTCAAATTATGACCCCCGGAACAGACCAACCGAGGGTATAGAACCCCCGGCTTCAACAAAACCCATGCTTGATTATTTTTCTCGCTGATATACGTCCTAAAACCAAGTGAATTAACGAATTTTGTGAAGTACTACTTCAAATTGCGTAATACGACTTCCATATTTAATAGCAACAGACTGCAGCATAACTTTAGGCATGACACCAACATGACGTCATTTGTTATGTCAACCACAAACGTTACGTTTTGGCGTAAATATAAATGACTGAGTGACTACAAAACAACGTCTTCGGTTAAGTAAATAGGCTTTTAAAGTGTTTATATGATTAATAAAATTTCATTTTCGTGCTAAGTACTTAATTTCAATTCATAAGGCTGTTGCCTATAGAAATGATGGTATAATTCTGTAAGAATTCCTTCCCTTGTATTGATTTTACCAAATCGCGCGTATGAATACACTAGTCACGGGGTGTTCCAGATAAGGATTTCTAGTACGGCTATTTTTAGTAAATCAGCTTATCTAGCACGGCTTAGAAGCGAGAAATATTGTTTTCATGAGAGTTGTCTGTCGACCGTCTGTTTGTCACCCTTTCTTGTCCGGACGGGAACTTCAATATGCCTGATGCCAGTTATTTGAAACTTCACATATGGAAAGGGCATAATTGGAGGAAGTGTCATGCACAAGGTTCATTACTCTGGCTTCACTAATATTGGAGTTATTGCCCCTTGTAAAAAATTCATACAATTTTGTCCGGATGATAACTGCTATATGGTTCATGCAATTGGATTGAAACTTCGTACATGGAAATATCATGATTAGGGAAAGTGTCATGCACAAGGTCCATAACCCTGGATACATTAATATTGGAGTTATTGCACCTTATAATTTTTTTCACACTTTATTGTCCGGACGATAACTGCTATATGGCTCATGCAATTGGATTAAAACTTCTTATATAGAATGGTCATGATAAGAGGAAGTGTTATACCCAAGGTCCATAACTCAGGCTTCATTAATATTGGAGTTATTGCCCCTTATAAAAGATCACTTTTGTACCACCACAAACGAGGTTTTATTGGGGGTGTAAACTTGAGTCACCGTATCCGTCTGTCAGTCCGTCCGCCTTGATACGTAACTTCCAAAGTATAAAAGCTATTGACTTCAAACGTCATATATAGATAGATCACACTGACGGCAAGTGCGGTGCACAAAGTCTGTCTTCAGTATTTTTGGAGTTATTGCCCTTTGTTTTTTTTCAGTTTTCCGGGTTTTTTTCTAAACCTTTACAGATATTGGAGTGATATGTGGTACACTGGAGACCCATTATAACGCGGACCGTTTTACTGCGGTAATCGATATAACGCGGGTTGTCTGTGACGCCGATTTTTTTTGTAATTACCTTATTTGTAATATAATTGAATATCGCAATGAACAATAAAATAAACTTAGGTAAACTTATTTGTCCGCAGCAGGCAAAAGGATAAAAACAAACACCGGTCCCTACATAAACAATTGACGACAATCTTACGTGTGAAAAACTGACAACTATCAATTCGTATATATGCCGCCATGAATGTAATACACACAGCTGATTACCGGCTCATATCATGTGCATGATGCCCTACTAGCACGGGAACCATTAAAATCTTAACTGCAAAACTTTCGTTACAAATTAATTGTGTGTATAATTGGAATGGGCGTGTACTGAATCTTTTCACTGTCAAAGCCACCGAAGTTTGCATTTTAATTATGAAAAATAAACATCAATAGAAATCTAACCCCTAACTCAGTGCCGTGTGTATCTTTGACCAATCAAATGAAATTTAAATCTCCAATAAATCACACACGACATCACATGTGACCTTTCATATTCTGTAAACAGTGGCAGCCATATTTATTGTTTTACACAGTAGATTTAATCGGATTAGGGGTTTGACAGGCCCAGAGGCAATTACATCCTGTCAACAGGCTTGTTTTATGAAATATACTTGGTTGTTTGAAATCATACTCGATTTAATTTGTAATATTGTATAATAACGTTGAACCTTTCCAGAACATGAGTGGGCAGGGAAACAAAGTAAACAAGTCAGTTTCGTTCGAAATAAGTTTATTTTAGGATGATGGGATTTATGTAAGTTTATGTAAGTACCCAGATAAAAAACACCCGTTACAACGCGGTTCCGTATATAACACTGGTTGAATTTTATGTCTCCGGACCCCCGCGTTGTAACGGGTCTCCAGTGTATGTGGCTTTATTATAATGAGTTACAGATAAAGTTTCGTTTCAATTCATAAGGCTGTTTCGTTACGCCTCGTTGATTTTTAATGGAAATACAGTAATTTTACTTAGAAATATTTCGGAAATTCAGGTTTTCCGGAGGTTTATTTCTTAACCGTTACAGATATATTGAAGTGATATTTGGTGTGTTATAATGAGTTACAGATGAAGTTTGAATTTTGTTTGGCTTCATTGATTTTTACGGAAATACAGTGATTTTACTTAGAAAATTTCCGGAAAGTTTGGTTTTCAGGAGTTTTATTTTTAACATTTACAGATATTGAAGGGATATTTGGTATATGGCTTTATTTTAATAAGTTACAGATCAAGTTTGAATTTCGTTACGCTTCATTAATTTTCACGGACATTGAGTGATTTTACTTCGAAATTTTCCGGAAATTCAGCTTTTCCGGATTTTTTTCTACACCCTTGCAGATATTTGGTATGTAGCTTTATAATGATAAGTTACAGATAAAGTTCGAATTTCGTTACACTACATTTATTTTTAACGGAATCACAGCATTTTGACTTAGAAATGTTTTAGAAAATTTCAGGTTTTCCGGATTGTTTCTATTAAACTGTAGCAGATATTGTAGTAATTTAATTCTATGACCCCCCATCTCTGTGTCACATGTGCTAGTGGGGGTATTCATCACCTTTAGTGGTAGTTCTAGTTTGTACAGACGATGACTCCTATATGTTTCATGACATTGAATTGAAACTTCATAAATGGAGTTACAGATAAAGTTCGAATTTTGTTACACTTCATTTATTCTTAACGGAATTACAGCATTTTGACTTAGAAATGTTTTAGGAAATTTCAGGTTTTCCGGATATTTTCTATTAAACTGTGGCAGATATTGTAGTAATTTATTTCTATAACCCCCATCTCTGTGTCACATGTGCTAGTGGGGGTATACATCACCTTGTGGTAGTTCTAGTTTGTACAGACGATGACTCCTATATGTTTCATGACATTGAATTGAAACTTCATAAATGGAGAGAGCATGATGAGAGAAAGTGTCATGAACAAGGGTTATAACTCTTGCGCCATTACTTTTGGAGTTTTTGCCTTTGCTACATGTTTTGTCTGTTCAATAACTCCTGTTCTACTGATGCTATTGAAAGCATGATGAAAGGAAGTATCATGCACAAGGGCAATAACTCTGGTATCAATATTATATTTTTGGAGTTATTAGGTGTTATCATTTTTAGCTTACATGAGGTTTTAGCTCAGGGTGAGCTTTTGGGAGACTTGAATGTCCGGCGTGTGTCGTGCGTTGTACGTCGTCAGTCTTCAACAATTTGCTTGTGAACGCTCTATTGAGCAAAATTGTAGTCCAATCTTCATGAAACTTGGTCAGAATGATTGTCTTGATAAAATCTCGGATCAGTACCAAAGTTGGTTGCTTGGGGTTAAAATATAGGTCAAATAGTAGGAAAACCTTGTGAACACTCTAGAGGTCACATGTTTCGCCCAATCTTCATGAAGTTTGGTCAGAATGATTGTCTTAGTAACATCTCGAACGAGATTGAAAGTGAGTCATGTGTGGTCAAAAACTAGGTCACTAGGTCAAATAGTAGGAAAACCTTGTGAACACTCTTAGAGGTCACATTTGTGGCCAAATCTTCATCAAACTGTATCAGAATGATTGTTTTGATGAAATCTCAGACTCGTTTGAAAGTGGGTCGCGTGGAGTAAAAAACTAGGTAACTAGGTCAAACAGTAGAAAAACCTTATGAACACTCTAGTGTTCACATTTTTGGTCCAATCTTTATAAAACTTGATCAGAATGATCGTCTTGATAAAATCTCGGGCATGATTGAAAATTGGGCATGCTGGGTTATAAACTTGGTCACTAGGTCAAGTGGTAGGAAAACCTTGTAAAACTCTAGAGGTCACAATTTCAGCCAAGTCTTCATGAAAATTGGTCAGATTGATTGTCCTGATATTTAACGAGTTTAAGAGTGGGTTACATGGGGTAAGAAAGCAGGTCACTGGGTCATATCTTAGAAAAATCTTGTGGTCCAGCGGTCACATTTTAGCCCAATCTTCCCTAATCTTGCTCAGAATGTTTGTCTTAGTAATATCAAGGTTGAGTTTGATGATGGTTGGAGTAGGATCAAAAAGTAGGTCACTAGGTCAAATCTTAAAAAAACATGTTTACACTCAAGTGGCCACATTTTTAGCCCAATTTTCCTCAAACTTGCTCAGAATGTTTGTCTTGGTGATATCAAGATTGGGTTTGATCATGGGAGGGGTGGGATCTAAAAGCAGGTCATTAGGTCAAATCTTAGAAAAGTCATTTTAGAGGGCACATTTTCAGCCCATTCTTCATTGGTCATAATGATTGTCTTGATAAAATCAATATTCTAAATCTTTGAAAATCTTGTTCTCCAGGACCACCGCTCATGATCCACTATCAACATTGTTCAAATATTGTCCCATAGGTCAATATTGGCCCCACCCAGGGGCTACCCACCTATAATCTTAAATCTATGGTAATCAGGTGAGCGATTAAGGGCCATCTTGACCCTCTTGTTTTCTTTAAAAATGTGGTTTGTAAAGAATATAATGAAGGGAAGTATAAGTCATTAAGTCCATTACTATGGTTGCAACATTTTGAGTTGTTGCCTTTTACATAATTATATGTTTTGGTTAGAATTGTCAGTCATATGTCACAGTGTGTATGTTTGGATGCGAGGGGTAGGGGGGACATACGTTTTTGTGAAAAAACCTTTTGTATTTGAGTTATTGCCCCTTGTAAATTTGTTCACACCTTTTTATCTGGACGATAACTCCTTTAATTGCTCATGCCATTGGATTGAAACTTACTACATGGAAAGAGCATGATGAGTTGAAGAGTCATGCACAAGCTCCATAACTCTAGCTTCAATACATTGACAGGTATTGCCCCTTGTACATTTGTTTAACACTTTCTTGTCTGGACGATAACTCCTACATGGCTCATGCCATTGTAGTGAAACCTCATACTGGAGAGAGCATGAAAAGAGAAAGTTTTCTGAACAAGGGCCATAACTCAGGCTTCATTACTTTTGGAGTTTTGGCCTTTGCTACATTTTTTGTCCGTTCAATAACTCCTGTTCTACAGATGCTATTGGAATGACATTTCATTTATGGAAAGAGCATAACAAAAGAAAGTGTCATGCACAAGACCCATAAGTCTAGTATCAATATTTTTGGAGTCATAAGCTGTTATAGTTTTTTTAAAACTGGTTTGGAAAGCGCATAATGAGGAGAGGTATCATTCATCAAGTCCATTACTATGGTAGGATCATTTTTGGATCTTTCCCTACATATATAATGTTTTTGTTTGAGTCTCTCTGTCACAAATCTTGTCCGGTCAAGTTCTCATGTACAGAAATATGACAATATGTCGCAGCGCCATATATACGATGGGAAGGGGGTTTAAGGGGAGGGAGACATCCATTTTATGACAAAAAACTCTAGTTTGTTACGCATGCCCTTTTAACTTGAAGGGGAAACATTGCTACCCATTTTTATATAGTAGAAATGGCTAATTAGGGGAAACAATCATGCGGAGTTGGGGAATAAAAACCTGAGGTCAACCCATTTTTAGGGGATTTTTTGCATGAGTTTAAAGAAAATCGCGGGTATCTGTTATATAAATTATATAGAGAAAAAAAATCCTGATTGTATATATATTTATGTCAAATAATTGTTAAGAACTTTGTACACAAAATAGTTTTTGATCAGTAACTAAAGAATACTTTTGACTCAATATCTGAAACATGGTAGTGAGGTTGGACATAAGTAAATGACCCTTACGTTTTGGAGACACTGGATGAATGTTGATGATCACTCTAACCCTGAACAGGGATTCCATTTTCATTCTATATCAGAGGAATGCAAAGCCTCGTGTACGGAGGACGATTAATGCCAAAATTGCTTCATGTTTTGTTCCAGCACTTCGGTTTGCTTCATGGTAAATGCATCATGCTAAATGATTAATGCGTACCAGGATGCGCTTCTTCTTTCTTTGAAGTTTCTTCCTGGATCCGACATTCAACCTTCTCTAACTTATTTATTGATTATTATGAATGTCATATGATTTGTTTCACTACTTTTTTTCATTATTTAAAATTCTTTATAGTATGCTCTTTGTGTTGTTCGCTTGATGCGTGGTGCGTTGTTTCAACTCCACCACGTTCGACCGTGGACTTTGTCGTACTGTAATGGCCATTTGAGAGGCACGGACTAAAATGCTGAAGTGAATTGCCGAAAACACCTGTAAATAAAGAGGGAAAGCTATGATGACAAAGATAGAGACAGACGGATTTAGAAAAATGCTGAAGACAAAGAAATAGAAGGGTTATTGACCCATTATATTAGAGTGGGGAAGGGGGGTTATGTACTAATATCAACACCTGTAGGGTAAAACAGAAGATTATGTATGGAAATTTGTCACGTATGTTATTTGTTTAAATAAGTTTGATTAAACAATAAAATGTTATATTTGATAACAACTATATTTTATCAAAACTCATATCATCGCAGAAGATTATGGCGGGAAAATATCTTACAGTGCAAATAGATTTCGTTGTGTTTTATATCTGTCTGATCAGGGTTTGTCCTGCTTGCTGATGACCAGAGTGTCATCATGGATCATATGATTCTACATAGTCTGCCATGATACAAAATTATTTATATAATTCTTTTCTACTTGAACATTCATTGAGTAAAGAGTCAACTGTGTAGTATCCTGATCGCCGATCTGTGATCATAGGCCATGTGTTAATTATAATTCGATTTTTAAAATGATTACATCACATATAATTTAAAAGAGAAGATTATGGGAAAAAAAGGGGGAAAGTATTTTTTACAAAAAGCAAAAAAAATGAACCTTTACTCAATGCATAAACTCCATAGGATTGATTAGCACCATGCATAGTTGTGCAAGTCTTAATCCTGTTCCAGTTCGATGATTTTCTGCAGAGTTATCGGACTTTGAAATTTTTATATGAAAAAAAATGTCGCTAAAACCCTTCATCAGATATTCATGCAACTTCATAGGGTTTATCAGCACCATATCTAGATGTGCATATCGTATTTCTGGTCTGGTTCGATAATTTGTAACAGAGTTGTGGGACATTGAAATAGTGGAAAAAATTTCGCGAGGTTCTCTAAAACCTTTGGTCGTATTTTCATGAAACTTCATAGAGTTGATCGGCATTATGTCTAGTTTTGCATATCTTTCTTCTGTTCCGGTTAGAAAATGTTCTGTAGAGTTATTGGACTTTGAATTTTTTGTCCAGTTGGGAAGGTGGAGACATCATTTTAATATAAAAAAACAAGTATAGTTAGAAAACAGTTTTGCCTTGGTTTTTCTCAACCTGTAGTTTTTATATAAGTCAGGAAGGTCATTTTGAGGTGAATATTTGAAATACCAAGGTCAAACTAAATTTAGCTTTAGCCATTATGTTTGAAATATTAGCAATAAGAGCATCATTTTAGCTCACCTGGTACAAAGTGCAAAGGTTATTGCGATGATCCTGTGTAGACCTGTTGCGTCCATCGTCATGCATCATACGTATTTGGGTAGTGCGTCGTGTGGGCATCAACGATTCAGTTAAATATTTTCTTCTGTGAAACCACAAAGCCTAGGGCTCTGATATTTGGTACACATGTAGCGTAATCTAATTGTCCTTTACAAAACAAGATTGTTCAACTAATGAATCTGGACCAAAAATGCCTCCTTGGGGCTTAAAATCTTTAGAAATCATCTTCTCTGAATCTGTAAGGCATAGACCTTTGATATTTGATATGTAGTACTTATTATGTAATGGTCCTCTACGAAGTATATTCAAATTAAGGTCCCCGGGTCAAAAATATTCCAGCCCAGGGGCTTAATAGTTGTGCATAGGAAAATCGTTAAAAATCTTTATCGAAAACCGCATGTCCCAGAGGCTGAGCTAATATGTTTGATGTATAGATTTACTTATCCATGCCTTTATTTTCTGGTCCTTCGGGATAATTAGTTTTCATGTTATTAGTTATGAAAATTGAATACTGCTGAAGCCGGTGTGAGTATAGTGTTGCACTTTTAATTACTACTCATGAAGAGACTCAATAAAAACGAGTCTGCAATTTTCTCTGTTTGCATTTCTACTTTTGCTTTCGAAGGATCAACCATTTTCAGAATATTTATATAGTTTGTTAATATCATAGCTCTGATATATGAGATGCCTGATCTGGTTCCATTCTGTTTACAAAGAGACGTGTAAAAGTGTTCATATGAATAGTCCGCTAGGTTACCCTTTATAAAAATTGCTAAAAACCATGCTGTTTCTGAAATAACATGGATGGTCATGGTTGGTTGAGGGACTATATTAAAGTTCATTTTTATGACAATATGGAATTTTTTTAAAAGTTAACAAAACCATGTCAGTCTCCAGGAATTGTCTGATCTTGGTCTAATCAATGTTTGCAATCACGTGAAAATGTGTTCCTGCTGGCTGATCTTTATTTAAATTTTTAAAATCATGCTGTTTCTGAAAAACAAAAACATTGGCCAGCCAGGAGGTAAAGGGGGGGGGGGACTAACCTTCTTTATCATATGTGACTATAGGGAAAGCTTGGTCAAAGTAACAAAATCATGCTGATACCTTAAAAAACAACATGGGTACCAGGGGTGGGACTGAGTTTCCTTACATTACTGTAAGATAAACAATGTTTTCTAACCTAGTGATTAGCCAGCATACTTGCCACCTTATTTAGATCCAGACAGTTTTGTAAAATACATTGTAAAGTAACGAAGTTTCATTATTTTTATACTAGGCATTGGACTTACTTACTCCCAAACTTTGTATATTATTGCAGTTGAGGGACAAAACTCTTGACGTCACTCTCAACAGAGAGGTGATTGTATTGACATCAAGAATGCATGCTGTCGAGGGAGACCTAGCCAGTCTTAAGGATAGATGTAATGAATTGACTAAAACAGCAGGAGATCTACAGTCCCTCGATAAAGAGTACAGGAAGACGAAGACAGAGATTGATCAGGTACAATAAAGCATCAACACATGTACAAAACAGAGTTTCTAGAACTAGGCAGACCATTCCAAATTTTGCTCTATTAACCCTGTCCTTTTCACGCATTTGCAAACAGAGTAGACCCAGATCAGACGGCTCCTATAGGAGGCATCTGATCATGGTCTGATCTGTTTGCTAATGGAATTGTTGGATAATTATGTTTCTTTAGTTTCCAAAAAAGGCTGCAATGTTCCAATTTCAAAATTTCACTCTAACTACTTTGTCAATGAATATTCAGTAGGTATTGAAAGTTTGACTAAATACAGAACAGGGAAAGAGTTTAAGTCGTCACATGACCTTTTCTATTTGGAAACTGATGCCAATATCAAACCCTATAGTTACTGTTGTCAACATTGAACAAAGACATTTGTGTCAGTGCGAACTTAGACCTGTCCTTTCTCTTATGTAAGCACATTTTTACACATCTGCAAACAGATTAGACTCAAATAGGAGCCGTCTGATTAGGGTCTGTTGTGATTGTTGATGGTGTAATATAGGTCTGATTCTGCAGATTCTGCCTGAGTCGAAATGTCCTGAGTTCGTATGTCATTATAAAACATAATCGTATTAATATTCATGACGTCATTATTTCTGATTTGAGTATACAACAGTGAAAGGGTTCAAAATGGTTTAACCCTTTCCCTGTTGTATATTCATGTAAGAAATAATGACATCATCAATATTAATTATTAAAAAGATTATTTTTATACGCCCACCTAATAAAGGTGGTCGTATATTGTCGTGGCCCTGTCCGTCCGTCCGTTCGTTCGTTCATCCGTCAACATTTTGTTTGTCCGCTGTTTTATGGGAACACTATTTGACAGATATTAATGAAACTTCACACAAATGTTTAATGCATCAAGATCTGAAGCTGAGTTGATTCTGAGGTTCATTTGATTTTTGATTTCAGAGGTATGGCCCTTGTCCTTAAAAAATATGCAAAGAGTTTGTCCGCTGTTTTCTGGGAAAACTATTTGAGAGATATTAATGAAACTTAATACAAATGTTTAATGCATCAAGATCTGAAGCTGAGTCAATTCTAAGGTTCATTTGATTTGTCGTTTCAGAATTATGGCCCTTGTATTTAAAAAATAATGCAAATACATGCAAATAGTTTGTCGCTGTTTTCTGGGAAAACTATTTGAGAGATATTAATGAAACTTCACACAAATGTTAAATGCATCAAGATCTGAAACTGAAATGATTCTGAGGATCATTTTATTTTTGATTTCAGAGTTATGGCCATTGTCCTTAAAAAATTTGCAAATAGTTTGTCCGCTGTTTTTTGGGAAAACTATTTAAGAGATATTAATGAAACCTCACAAAAATGTTTAATGCATCAAGATTTGATGCTGAGTCGATTTTGAGGTTTATTTGATTTGTCGTTTTGGAGTTATGGCCCTTTTACTTAAAAAATAATGCAAATATATGCATAAAGTTTGTCCGCCGTTTTCTGGCAAAACTGTTTGACAGATATTAATGAAACTTCATACACATGTTTAATGCATCAAAACCTGAAGCTAAGTCGATTCTGAGGATCATTTGATTTGTTGTTTTGGAGTTATGGTCCTTTCACTTGAAAACATAATGCAAATCTATGCAAATATGGGCTATTTTCAAAAAAATGGCTAGAAAAGTTGAAAAGATGTCAGAATTTAAACCTTCATGAAATACAAAAAAGCTGGCCTGAATGTTATGATCAACCATTATAGTTAACAAAATTGGTTGGGTATAAAGCTAATCATAAGTATTAATTTTTTTATCAAGCTTTAATTTCAAGTGAACAAGAAAGAAATACAAAAATACATGAACACTTTCAAAGTATATTATTTTTTTAGTTGAATGGTTCTTTACACTTTCAAGGTTTATTTTTGCTAGCTGTTATATCATCATACAGAATTAAACTTTTGAATCAGTCTTGTCATTCAAAAATATAATACAAATTTATTTTTCCCCCTTTTTTCCTCATGGAATTAATATTCACACAATTAAAATTTTATTTTCAAATAAAATGGTGAAACTATTTAAATAAATCAGGCTTGTTCATTAAATTTTAACAATAACATGTAAAATTGAAAAAAAATCATAAAAGACATTACGATTTTAGCGCAGAAAATCAACATTACAACAGTACTATTTTCGTTCAGTATTTGTTACACTCCTGACATATGTAGCTGTCAGTCATAAACTAGATTTCACATATAAATTAACAGTTATTATCAACTGAACTGTCAATACATAGCAACTGATAGACAGTGAAACATTTTTTAAATAAATTTGGCGATTACATCTCCAATTTGAAGATATTTCAAGAAATTAGTTTGAAACTATATGGACTCCACTTGCAACTTTGGCTGAAAACGTGTCGCAAACTTTAATAGTATGTTTCATTGAACAATCAAACACTAAAACAATTAAAATAAACTCACTTGAATCTGATCCTACTAGTGTTATGAACAAAAAAAGATTTGTTGCACACATTTGCCTAACTGTTACACTCCTGACAGAAATACTTATGATGTCAACTTAAACTTTCAGATGTTTTTCAGAACTTTGACCTCTTCAGTTGCATTCTCTTTTCAATGTGTTGATCTACTGGTCTAAATAGTAATCTTTCTGTTTCATACACGGGCTTAAGGGGTATTCAATTTTCAAAACTAATAACATTGAAACTAATGATCCTGAAAGACCCGAAAATATAACAACTCTGAGAATGAAGTATGGGGCGACTTTTTACGCCCGCCACAGGAGCATTTAACACATGCTGTTGTGAAGTGCATAAGTTCTGATAGAATGTAACTCTATCTTTCCAAGCTGCAATGTATGCTATAGATGTGCCAGTCATCTAGGAATAGTATTTCTCACTGTGTGCTCAATAGTGTTGGCCCAAGCTCTTGGACTATCTTGGAGATTTCCTCTAACTCTTCCAGCAGCCTTTCTAATGCTGTTTGACTTCATCTGCTTTCCTGCTTTTGACTTTGACCTCTTCAGTTGCACCCTCTTTTCTCAAGCAGCTTGGCTCTGTTGACTTTTCCTTTTCCATTTTGTTTTGCTCACCTGAGTACAAAGTGCTCAGGGTGAGCCTTTGTGTTGCCTGATGTCCGTCGGCGTGCGTCATCAGTCTTCAACAATTTGAACCTTAAAAAATCTTCAAAATCTACAGGGTTCTCAGCTTTCATCTTTGACACAAAGCATCATCTGTAGGGCTTCTACAAAAGTTATATAAATTATGTTCCCTGAACAAACTTGGCCCCGCCTCAGGGGTGGCCAGTTTTCAATAGAAACATATAGTGAAACTTTGAAAATCTTCTCCTCTGAATCTACATGGTTCTCAGCTTTCATATTTGGCACATAACATCTTGTTCAAGTCCTCTACAAAAGTGATAATAAAGTGTGCCCCTGGAGTCAAAATTGGCCCCGCCCCACGGCTGGCCAGTTTTCTATAGAAACATATTGTGAAAACTTTGAAAAACATTCTTCTCTGAAACTTGAAGGTTCTCAGCTTTCATATTTGGCAATCATTTGACACATAACATCAACTTCAGGTCTTCTACAAAAGTTGTAGAATTATGCCCCTAGGGTCAAAACTGGCCAAACCCCAGGAGTTGGGCTTATATTTGGTACATAGCATCATCTTGAAGTCCTCTACAAAAGTTATATGAATAATGCTCCTGGGTTCAAATGAGGCCCACCCTAGGGGTGGTAAGTTTTCTACAGAAACAGTGAAAACTTTGAAAATCTTCTCCTGATTGTCTGTTGAGCGATACCAGGGCCATCATTGCCCTCTTGTTTGCTTTTCTTTCATTTCCTTGTCAAGGGCAGGATCTGACAGTCTGTGCTGTCATATCTGTTCCTTGTAGCGTTTGTTTTCTTCCTTCTATCTCATTTTCTTCTTTTTCAAAACTGTTGGTTTTCAGATTTTCACAGTATTTTCAACTCTTTATGTTGATGTGCCTAGTTAAAATTTTCTGATCTATAGTTGCTCTTTTCATATTTGTCAATGACATTCTAATAGCTGGAAGGCTCACAACTAATTTGCCCATGCTTGCTTTGATATTAATTCTGTAGAAGATGAATGAATAATACTTCTTACCAATTTTGGTCAGGAGTGTAACATGTACACATACATATAAACAGTTATGTTAGAAGCACAACTTGGTTTCTGTTATATAAATTTAAATTCTAAAATGGTTATCATTTAGTATAGCAAAGCAGAAAAATATCTTTTAATGATTGGCAATAACTTTTAAAAAAAATATCATGCATTTTGATTTAAATGTCTAAATTCTAAATAAAAATAGACAAAATGTAAATGTTTCTGTCAAATTACTTACCTTATTTGAACCAGATGGAATATTTATCATCCACACTTCATTATATAACTTTAAAACACAGCTAATAATAACTGTAATACATTTCAGAAGGCTGAACAAAGAATAAGCATAAAATCGCAAAAATATGTTACACTCCTGACAATCACATGATGTCCATGTACTTGATACACAAACACCATCTTCACTCATAATTGTTACTTGTGATCACTTTCAGACTCAGACTTCCAGGAAAACAATGTAAAGTGTAAATGTATAAAGTTTTTGGCATCACACTTTTTCATTATATGCCAAATGTTTCACTCCTGACGGATTCAGACCAGTTTCTTTCTATGAAGCAAAACAAGTTACATTAATAACATAAACAAAAATATTTTACCTATTTTATTACAACACATTTCTCTTAACTCGGAACAACAAAGAATGTTAATCATTTAAATGTTATTGAAGTTGTAGCTCAATACATATTTTTTTAATATCTTTTTTAGTGACTTTTTTCTAAATACCCATTTATTTAATCACTTATTTTTTGCGTCTTGACATGATAATAATGCTTAAAATTATATACCATCTTCAAGGCAACATGTTAAACTTTTTGTTAAAAATAATTGCAACTTTCAAAGTTATCAATATTTTTTAAAGGAATGTCTTGAATTAGGTGTTTGTTGAAAACTGTCACGCTTTTTTGTTTCACTCCTGACATTTTAGACCTGTTTTTTTATCATAACTTTTTTTTCTGTTAAGCAAATTCCTTCAAACTTCACACACTTTTAAATGACATTGAATGACATGTTTTGGGGTAAAAGATATTAGCATAATTTGTTTAGAATATATTTTATTGAGGAAAAACCCAAACTAGCCATTTTTTTGAAAATAGCCCATATGAGGATGGCCATAATTTTTATACGCCCACCTAATAAAGGTGGTCGTATATTGTCGTGGCCCTGTCCGTCCGTCCGTCCGTTCGTTCGTTCGTTCGTTGAGCTGAGTTGATTCTGAGATTCATTTGATATTTCATTTCAGAGTTATGGCCCTTGTCCTTAAAAAATATGCAAAGTTTGTCCGCTGTTTTCTGGGAAAACTATTTGATAGATATTAATGAAACTTCACACAAATGTATAATGCATCAAGATTTGAAGCTGAGTCGATTCTGAGGTTCGTTTGATTTTTCGTTTCGGAGTTATGGCCCTTTTACTTAAAAAATAATGCAAATACATGCAAATAGTTTGTCCGCTGTTTTCTGGGAAAACTGTTTGAAAGATATTAATGAAACTTCACACACATGTTTAATGCATCAAGATCTGAAGCTGAGTTGATTCTGAGGTTCATTTGATTTGTCGTTTCAGAGTTATTGCCCTTGTCCTTAAAAAATATGCAAATAGTTTGTCCGCTGTTTTCTAGGAAAACTGTTTGAGAGATATTAATGAAACTTCACACAAATGTTTCATGCATCAAGGTCTGAAGCTGAGTCGATTCTGATGTTCATTTGATTTGTTGTTTCGGAGTTATGGCCATTTTACTTAAAAAATAATGCAAATACATGCAAATAGTTTGTCCACTGTTTTCTGGGAAAACTATTTGAGAGATATTAATGAAACTTCATACAAATGTTTAATGCATCAAGATCTGAAGCTGAGTTGATTCTGAGGTTCATTTGATTTCTCATTTCAGAGTTATGGCCCTTGTCCTTAAAAAATATGCAAATAGTTTGTCCACTGTTTTCTGGGAAAACTATTTGAGAGATATTAATGAAACTTCACACAAATGTTTAATGCATCAAGATCTGAAACTGAATTGATTCTGAGGATCATTTGATTTTTCGTTTCAGAGTTATGGCCCTTGTCCATAAAAAATAATGCAAATAGTTTGTCGGCTGTTTTCACAAAAAATTTAATGCATCAAGATCTGATGCTGAGTCAATTTTGAGGTTTATTTGATTTTTCGTTTCGGAGTTATTGCCCTTTTACTTAAAAAAAAAATGCAAATATATGCAAATAGTTTGTCCGCTGTTTTCTGGCAAAACTGTTTGACAGATATTAATGAAACTTCATCCACATGTTTAATGCATCAAGACCTGAAGCTAAGTCGATTCTGAGGATCATTTGATTTGTTGTTTCGGAGTTATGGCCGTTGCACTTTACAAAAATCTGCAAAAATGAGGATTAGCTGTAACTTTTTTATTTAATAAGATATTCACTTCATTTTTTTAAAAAAATAGTATCACCTTAATATGGAAATCAAGATCTGAAGCACAGATTAGAAAATGTCAACACTTATAAGGCATGTTGAATCAGAGAAAGTTTGCAAGTGGGCGTATTATGTACCGTATGCGGTACTCTTGTTTCATTTGAAATGATATGTACTCAATTTTTTTATATTGTTAAACCTTAATGTGAATTTTCACATATATTGCGGGGGTTTTGATATGTCATTTTATTCTAAAGTTATGGTCCTTGAACTTTTAGTTTGTCTGTTGTTTTCCGGAAAAAATATTAAAATGATATAAATGAAACTTAACACAAATGTTTGAAGCAGCAAAATCCGAACCTGAGTTTATTTTGAGGTTCATTCAGTTTGTCTTTACAGAATTACGCCCGTTACACTTTACAAAAATCTGCAAGTATGAGGATTAGCAGCTACTGTAACTTTTTCATTTAATAAGATATTCACTTCAATTGTTTTAAAAATAGTATCACCTTAATATGGAAATCAAGATCTGAAGCACAGATTAGAAAATGTCGACACTTATAAGGCTTGTTGAATCAGAGAAAGTTCGCAAGAGGGCGTTTTATGTACCGTATGCGGTACTCTTGTTGATATTGGCATATGAACACAGGACATTTAGGCTCAAGCAGAAGATGTAGAATCTGCTCTATATTACACCATAAGCAAACAGAGGTAACCCTGGCCAGACGCCTACTATAGAATCTGGTGAAGATGTGTGAAAATGTGCTTATTTACGGGAAAGGTTTAATAAGATACACTCTATATACACTTTAGTAATATGCATTTATATGATGTACAGTCAAGTCTTAATACAAAGACCATGTTTGATGCCAGTGATATAATAGTGTATATGGACCATTAATATAAGTTACACTGAACCGCTCATATGCACTTGTGATTACAATCAATACTCCTTATCAGTCCAAATTCAACTATGAATGATGACTTTAGAAATGCTATAAGCAGTCTCCCAGGAGCATGGTGGAGGTGTTAGATTGCTTGACAGTGCTTGTCTGTTGAAAACACCATAAGGTATTTTATCTAATGTTGTATCAAGATTTGGCAGTGTTTATTTGCAGTTGATAAAAACAAAGGACAAATTTGAAGATTTTCTACACAAGAATGATCTTGTTGGTGACGTTGCAAAACTGTCGAAAAGAATAGATGAGCATGGTCATAGATTCGATCTTCAGGATGCAAGAATAGATCAGCTGAATGAAAGACTAGGCCAGCAAGATGAAAGACTAGGCCAGCAGGATGAAAGACTAGGTCGGCAGGACCAAAGACTAGACAAAGTGGAAGAAAGCATAAAGGTTAGTATATACTTGGAAATTAAACGTATTGAAATCTACCCTTAGAAAACAAATATTGTCTCGTGATTGCCAATTGCCATATGAGTAATACTTCAATGATTTATTAAATGAGTATGACCCCTTGTCATCCTATCAAATGAGTCTTTAGTTGTTGTAAACATATCCAAGTATGCAACGATAATCGGTAGGATGCAAATTAATAAAGTATGTTATGTACATGATTACACACACAAATACTCTTAACCATTTCCCTCATATAAATGCCTTTTCATGCATTTACAAACACAGTAGACAAAGATCAGATGGCTTCTTAGATAGTCCTATAGGATCCGTCTGATCAGGGTCTGCTCTGGTTGCTTATAGACTTACAGATGTGATTTTAGTTCATGCCAGCGTTAAAAGATCCTGTGTTCATGCATCATTATAAAACTTTAGCCAATAAATATTGACAATGTATTTTTTTCTTTCATATTGAACAGGGAAAAGGTTAAGATATAAGTGGTTGCATAATGGAGATCATAAATAATGCATAAACCTCACTTGGTAGCTGTTTTATTGTTGTCCTGCATTAAAGTGCCACCTGTCTTAAGACCAAACTTAATATTATATGTTATTATTGCTTAATACAGATGTAACTGTAATCTTTGAATATCAGTGTCAGTGGTTGGTAGTTGGTTTGATTCTATTCTAGTGTCTTATACGCATATTGACGCCTCTAAAAATCACTTTGTGAAACCATTGTGATAAATAGAGCATTTGCTTCATAGGAGCAAATGCTCTATTTATCACAATGGTTTCAAAACTACACAATTCTGAAAATTTCATTTTTAGCTCACATGGCACGAAGTGCCAAGGTGAGCTATTGGGATGATCCTGTGTCCTGCTTCCGTCGTCGTACGTATGTACGTCGTGCGTACGTGCGGGCGTCAACAATTTACTTAAACATCTTCTTCTCTGGAACCACAAAGCCAAGAGCTTTGATATTTGGTATGTAGCATGAAGTAATGGTCCTCTACAAAGATTGTTCAAATTATGTCCCCCGGGCCAAAAATGGCCCTGCCCCGGGGCTTATCAGTTTTTCATAGGAAAATCTTTAAAAATCTTCTTCTCTGAAACTGTAAGGCATAGACCTTTGGTATTTGGTATGTAGCATCATCTAATGGTCCTCTACTAAGATTGTTCAAATTATGACCCCCCAGCACAAAAATGGCCCCGCCCCGGGGCTTATCAGTTTTTCATAGGAAAATCTTTAAAAGTCTTCTTTTGTAAAATTATAATGTATAGACCTTTGATATTTGGTATGTACCATTATCTAATGGTCCTCTACCAAGATTTATCAAATTATGACCTCTGACCAAAAATGGCCCCACCCTGGGGCTTTCACTTTTCCATAAGAAAATCTTTAAAAATCTTCTCCTCCAAAACTGTAATGTATTTGAACCTTGATATTTGGTATGTAGCATCATCTAATGGTTTTCTACCAAGATTGTTCAAATCATGACCCCTGGGCCAAAAATATCCCCGCCCTTGTAGGGCTTATCAGTTTTTCATATGAAAATCTTTAAGAATCTTCTCAAAAACTGTAAGGCCAAGACCTTTAATATTTGGCATGTGGTATTATCTAATAGTTTTCTACCAAGATTGTTCAAAATATGTCCCCTGGGTTGAAAATGGCCCCGCCCCGGGGTCATATCAGTTTTCATAGAAAAGTCTATGTATGGTTTGTTGCATTATCTAATAGTCCTCCCTGGCAAAAAACTGGCCCTGCCCCAGGTTACATGAATTCATTGTATACATAAATCTGTTATAACCAGGGGAGCGATTAAGGGCCATCATGGCCCTCTTGTCTCTAGTAAATGACCCTTTTTGGTAGATTTATTCAAAGAGGTTGGATCTAAAAATAGCTTATGCAACAATATATCCTTTACCGCTTACTGGACTCAAAACAACAACTTTACAACAACAGAATGCATTTAAAAATATACTTATACAGTTGATTTAACCCTTTCCCTCTTCAATACTCATATATATAAGAACTACTGATATCATAAGTGTTTATTAGTTGAACTGTTATGATGGCATACATACACAGGTTTTTTGTACTGTCAAAAGCCATAAAACATAAAACTAAAAGTATGAGTCTTGCAGGAAACACCACATGTATACAAAACACGCAGCAAAAATCAAAATCAAACCTGTTAATATATCATATTAAAGAAAACTGAGCAGACCCTGATAGGTCGGCTCCTATAGGAGCCTCTGATTGAAAAGGTTTTTCTATTTAGGAAAGGGTTAAATGACAAAATGTATTTCCATTAATTCTACAAGAATGATCTTCAAGTGACCCTCTGTTGAAGCTATATTCATGATTCTTATCCACTGCATAATAAGGTTACAGTAACTGATAATAGAATTAAACTATTACTAAAGGTAACAAATCTCCCCCGAGCTCAATTACTGATCCAAAACTACTGACTGGGATTTGACAAATTGCCACATGAATGATGTTATAATGGTCGTCTATGTATGAAAACGGGATATTTTAAGCAAGTGAAGTGTCCAGACCAATAGAAAGCCGTATTATGCCCAATGTCCAACACTGGTTATCAGTATGTTAGTGTTTTAATAGATAGGGGTGGTCAGTTTTCAATAGAAACATATACGGTAGTGCAAACTTTGAAAATCTTCTCGTTTGAAACTGGAATGTTCTCAGATTTCACATTTGGCACATAGCTTCATATTAAGGTCATCTACAAAAGTTATATAAATTGTGTCCCAGGGACAGTCAGTTTCAATAGAAACATATCTGATTGTCTGGTGAGCGATGTCAGGGCCATTCTGGCCCTCTTGTTTGTACTGTAAAAACACTGGTTATCAGTATGTTAGTGTTTTAATAGATTGAATATGTGTGGATACTGTTGATGTCTTGATTAGACCTTGAATTTGTATGGCTCAGTAAGAAAATAGAGTATTGGGTTTGACTACAAAAATAGAAATTGAAAGTCATACAGGGCAAGTATGTCACCCATTGCAATTCGCTTTACATTCTAGAACAAAACAGACACTAGTGCTGGTAGAGATGTTGGCAGCTGGGAGGAGCAGTGTAATGGTATGTATAGTAATAATCTATGTATGTGTTGCAAGGTAAGTTGTCTACATATCAAAAGATATACCCCGCAAACAAAGTTGGGGTATTTCATCACCTTGAGTGATACGCTTATTGCAGAAGTAACAGTAAATGTAAACATCATGCAGTCATTCTGTTTAGGGATTGTTTTGGGACACATTGAAAATGTGTCTGAAATTCATGTCGTCTTTGCGTTTTCTGCGTACATTAATCCACAGGTTTCTGTATTTGGAAAAGTGAATTATGCTCATGTGATGCTGCTACAATCCACCAGATATTAGTACAGTAATGGCCTTTGCTACTTTCAAATAGTCCTTTACATAGGAAGTTTGTTCATCTGAAAAAATGGAACAACAGTAAACAGGGAGAGCCACACTCAAACAGACACTAAACATCATCAAACACAAAACAATTGCAAGACAGAATGTGATGCAAAACCAATGAAAACATAAAACACAACTTCGTAATGATAAAGTTATTGCCCCTTGTTATTTGGTAGTCTGATAAATGCAGGTTATTATTTTATGCTGATTATATTTCATATATAGGAAAAATTCCGTCCACAGCAGTATTTAGGTAATGGATACTTTGACAATTTGCAGGAATATTTGCATGTATAGGAGATTGATGCGTGCCTATATAACACTGTGCTAATCCATTCATTTATAGCAGAGGTTTGGCCTGTTGTTACTTTAAAAGTATTTTATGGGCTTATGTGATGTCTGCAGTCATATTGGCGGCTTTACTGTCTGGAGACATACTTGGATACTTTTTGTTGGATGTCATTGACACGTGATATAAATATATAGTTATGTTTGGTCAGCCAAATGATGCATCTTACTTGGTTGAAATATAGAACATGGCCCTGTGTTATTTCCAGGAAGCCATTTATACAAGGAAAAGTAGTAAAGTCAAGCAGGCAAAGCCACATGCAAGACGCAACCACCACCAAAACACCGATAGACAGCATGACACACACACACACACACACAACCACACACCCAAACGCACACGCACACACACGAAATGAACACAGAAAACACCAAAAGACACACAAGAACCAGGGACAAACGTTCCACAACATGAACAAACCACAAGCACAAAGACGCAATGCAAACAAAAGGAAGGGTGACAAAGAGAGTACCGCCTTGGCACGGTCAGCAGCAAAAACACCACTGGGGGTTTAAACCGGTTTACGGACGTCCTAACCTCACACTTCTCTCAAAGTCACCCTAGCTTTACAAATATTGTAAATAAAGGTATCCCCGCTGGAAATATCTAGGAATTTGTTATACATGTTGCAATCCATTTATATATAATAGAGGTTAACCAGTTGTTACTCTAAAATATTTTATGGGCTAATGTACTGACTGCAGTCATACGTAGGTATCCTTTGGTAAGATGTCATAGACACGTGGTAAATTCGTAATATATGTTTGGTAGGGCAATTGATGCATCTTAATAAATATCATTACTTGCCTAAATACAGAATATTGCCCTTTCAGTTTGTTTTTAGCTCACCTGAGCCAAAGACTCAGGTGAGCTATTGTGGGAGAGTGGAGGTTTTTTATGCCCCCGTTGACGATAGTCAGGGGGCATTATGTTTTGCACATGTCTGTCTGTCTGTCTGTCTGTCACGCTTTTAGGTGCAGTTGGATGTCACAGTTTTTTAAGTGTTATAAGTCAGTAATTTCTACACTTATACACATGAAACTTCGCATACACATCAATACACATGAAACTTCGCATACACATCAATTACCATCTGTGCTATCATTTGGCACCCCATCCATGCTGCCGGCAAGCCCAAGGTCGAGGTCAAATGACTTGGAAATTTTACGTGCAGTTGTTTGTCACATTTACGTGCAGTTTTTTGTCACAGTTTTTTCATTGTCTTATATCTTCCTATATCTCCCTAACCACTGTAGCTACTGCCATGAGATTACATATACACATTAACACCATCCATACTTTCATTGCACACCCAGCCCATGCTGCCCGCAAGCCCATGGTCAAGGTCAAATGACTTAGGAACTTTACGTGCAGTTGGTTGTCACAGGTTTTTCATAGTCTTATATCTCCCTAACCACTGTAGCTATTGGCATGGAATTGTATATACAAATTAAATACCATCCATACTTTCATTACGCACCCGACCCATTGTGCCCGCAATCCCAAGGTCAAGGTCAAATGACATAGGAATTTTACGTGCAGTTGGTTGTCACAGTTTTTCATAGTATTATATCTCACTAACCGCTATAGCTATTGGTATGGAATTGCATATACACATTCAACACCATCCATACATTCATTATGCACCAGGCCCATGCTGCCCGCATGCCCAAGGTCAAGGTCAAATGACAGGAATTTTACGTACAGCTAGGCAAGCACCCACACGGGGGCATCACTGTGTCTTACAGACACAATTTTCTAGTTTTTCAGTCCGGTGGGGGACTCATGTCTTGCAAAGCAATACAACATGCCCTTGTTATCCCCTGCTAAAGGCAGAGGGATACTGTTTTGGGTTCGGCCATCCGGCCATCCTTCAGTCTTTCCGTCCATCCACCTGTCCGGTTTCCGTCCTATGCCATATCTCTGTAACGGATTGAGAGAATTCAATGAAATTCAACATGAATATTTGTTATTACAGGGGCATCGTTCACATGTATTACGTTTTCAGATTGCTTGCGGCATTTAAGAGTTATTGCCCTTTTATACGCAAAAATGACACATTTTTTCTTTCCGATGCCATATCTCTGTAACGGATTGACAGAATTCAATAAAATTTTACATGAATGTTTGTTATCACTAGGGCATCTTGTCCATGTATACTTTTCCAGATCGCTTGCAACATTTAAGAGTTATTGCTCTTTTATTAGCTCACCAGAGCACAAAGTGCTCAGGGTGAGCTTTTGTGATTGCCTGATGTCCGGCGGCGTCCTGCGTCAACAAGTTGAGCCTTTTAAAATCTTCTCCTCTGAATCTACAGGGTTCTCAGCTTTCATCTTTGGCACATAGCATTATCTGTAGGTCCTCTACAAAAGTTATATAAATTATGCCCCTGGAGTCAAAATTGGCCCCACCCTGGGGGTGTGAAGTTTTCAATATATATTTATATAGTGAAAACTTTGAAAATCTTCTTCTCTGAAACTGGAAGGTTCTCAACTTTCATATTTGGTACATAACATCATATTCACATTCTCTACAAAACTTATATAAATTATACCCCTGGGATCTAAATTGGCCCCGTCCCAGGGGTGGCCAGTATTTTGAAGCAGACTGTTGTTTAAGTTTTCTTTAGCACTAGCAGAATGGTGGGTTCACTTAGTAGTTATATTCAGGTCCTCTACAAAAGTTATATGAATTATGGCCCGCCCCAGGGGTGCCTTGATTTCAATGGAAACATAGTAAATCTTCTTCTCTGAAACTGAAAGGTTCTCAGCTT
Source organism: Azorinus chamasolen (assembly GCA_963576725.1). Lineage (NCBI taxonomy): Eukaryota > Metazoa > Mollusca > Bivalvia > Cardiida > Solecurtidae > Azorinus > Azorinus chamasolen. The sequence goes on along the minus strand of OY755250.1, from coordinate 52,767,485 downwards.
TCATCTTTGGCTCATAGCATCATATTCAGGTCCGCTACAAAAGTGACCGTATATAAATTATGGCGCTCGGGTCAAAATTGGCCCCGCCCCAGGGGTGGCTAGTTTTCAATAGAAACATATAGGGAAAACTTTGAAAATCTTCTCCTCTGAAACTGGAAGGTTCTCAGCTTTCATATTTAGCATATAGCATCATGATCAGGTCCTCTACAAAAGTTATATAAATGATGTCCCCGAGGTCGAAATTGTCCCCGCCCCAGGGCTGACCAGTTTTCAATAGAAACATATAGTGAATACTTTGAAAATCTTCTCCTTTGAAACTGGAAGGTTCTCAGCTTTCATATTTGGCACATAGCATCATGTTCAGGTACTCTACAAAAGTTATATGAATTATGCCCCTGGGGTCAAAATTGGCCTCGCCCCAGGGTGGTCAGTTTTCAATAGAAACATATGTTGAAAACTTTGAAAATTTTCTCCTATGAATCTGGAAGTTTCTCAGCTTACATTTTCGGCATATAGCATTATGTTCAGATCCTCTACAAAACATATATAAATTATGCCCCTGGGTCAAAATTGGCCCCACCCCATGTGTGCCTTGTTTTCTATAGAAACAAATAGTAAAAACTTTGAAAATCTTCTCCTCTGAAACTGAAGGTTTTTCAGCTTTCATATTTGGCACATATCATCATATTCATTTCCTCTACAAAAGGTATATAAATTTGCCCCTGGGGTCAAAATTGGCCCGCCCAGGGGTAGCCAGTTTTCAATAGAAACAGTCAAAACTTTAAAAATCTTCTACTCTGAAACTGAAAGGTTTTAAGCTTTCATATTTGGCACATAGCATCATGTTCAGATCCTCTACAAAAGTTATATAAATTGTGTCCTTTGGGTCAAAATTGGCCCCGCCCTCTGGATAGTGTTTTATAGAAACAAATAGTAAAAACTTTGAAAATCTTCTCCTCTGAAACTGAAGGGTTTTCAGCTTTCATATTTGGCACATATCATCATATTCATTTCCTCTACAAAAGGTATATAAATTTTGCCCCTGGGGTCAAAATTGGCCCTCCCAGGGGTAGCCAGTTTTCAATAGAAACAGTGAAAACTTTGAAAATCTTCTATTCTGAAACTGAAAGGTTTTCAGCTTTCATATTTGGCACATAGCATTATGTTCAGATCCTCTACAAAAGTTATATAAATTGTGTTCTTTGGGTCAAAATTGGCCCGCCCTCTGGATAGTTTTCTATAGAGACAAATAGTGAAAACTTTGAAAATCTTCTACTCTGATTGTCTGGTGAGCGCTTCAGGGCCATTCTGTCCCTCTTGTCTTTAATTATTTCGGTTAAGGTTTTTATTTAAGTCCATTTATTTTCATAACTCTGTGAAATAAAGCTTTGAAACTTTACACACTTGTCTACCATCACAAGCTTCATCTGCAGGCAAGAGTACATAACTCTGTCAAGCAGTTTGTCAAGAATTGTGGCCCTTTTTAGCTCATCAGAGCACAAAGTGCTCAGGATGAGCTTTTGTGATCACCCGTTGTCAGTTGGCGTCCGTCGTTCGTCGTCCGTTGTCAACAATTTGAACCATTAAAAATCTTCTCTGAATATACAGGGATCTCAACTTTCATCTTTGGCACATAGCATCATATTCAGGTCCTCTATAAAATTTATATAAAATATGCCCCTGGGGTCAAAATTAACCCCGCCCAGGGGGTACCTTGTTTTCAATAGAAACATATAGTAAAACTTTGAAAATCTTCTCCTCTGAAACCAGAAGGTTCTCAGCTATCATATTTAGCACATAGCATTATGTTAAGGTCCTCTACAAAAGTTATATAAATTATGGCCCTGGGGTCAAAATTGGCCCCGCCCCAGGGGTAGCCAGTTTTGAATAGAAACATATAGTGAAAACTTTGAAAATCTTTTCCTCTGAATCTACAGGGTTCTCAACTTTCATATTTGGCACATAGCATCATATTCAGGTCCTCCATAAAATTTTTATAAAATATGCCCCTGGGGTCAAAATTAACCCCGCCCAGGGGGTACCTTGTTTTCAATAGAAACATATAGTAAAACTTTGAAAATCTTCTCCTCTGAAACCAGAAGATTCTCAGCTATCATATTTAGCACATAGCATCATGTTAAGGTCCTCTACAAAAGTTATATAAATATTGGCCCCAGGGTCAAAATTGGCCCCGCCCCAGGGGTGGCCAGTTTTCAATAGAAACAAATAGTGAAATCTTTGAAAATCTTCTGAAACTGGAAGGCTCTCAGCTTTCATATTTAGCACATAGCATCATGATCAGGTCTTCTACAAAAGTTATATAAATTATGGCCCCAGGGTCAAAATTGGCCCCGCCCCAGGGGTGGGAAGTTTTCAATAGAAACAAATAGTGAACTCTTTGAAAATCTTCTCCCCTGAAACTGGAAGGTTCTCAGCTTTCATATTAGGCTAAAAGCATCATGTTCAGGTCCTCTATATAATTTATATTATTTATGGCCCGGGGTCAAAATTGACCCCGCCCCAGGGGTAGGCAGTTTTCAATAGAAACAAATAGTGAAATATTTGAAAATCTTCTCCTCTGAAACTGGAAGGCTCTCAGCTTTCATCTTTGGCACATGGCATCATGTTCAGGTCGTCTACTAAAGTTATATAAATTATGGTCTCGGGGTCAAAATTGGCCCCGCCCCAGAGGTGGACAGTTTTCAATAGAAACAAATAGTGAAATCATCTCTGAAACTTGAAGGCTCTCAGCTTTCATATTTTGCACAGAGCATCATGTTAAGGTCCTCTTCAAAAGTGATATAAATTATGGCCCTAGGGTCAAAATTGGCCCTGCCACAGGGGTGGGCAGTTTTCAATAGAAATATATTGAAAAAGCTTTGAAAATCTTCTCTGAAAATGGAAGGTTAATCTCAGCTTTCATATTTTGCACATAGCATCATGTTCAGGTCCCCTACAAGTTTTTCTAAATTATTCCCCTGTGGGTCAAAATTGGCCCACTCCAGAGCCGGCTAGTTTTCTATAGAAACATATAGTGAAAACTTTGAAATTCTTCTCCTGGTTGTCTGGTGAGTGCTTCAGGGCCATTCTGGCCCTCTTGTTATGGTTGGTTCAGCATGTCCGTTTGTGGCACAACCTTGTTAAGTCCACTTATTTACATGACCCTTTGAGATAAAGCTTTGAAACTTTACACACTTGTCTACTATCACAAACTTCATCTGGAGGCAAGAGTACATAACTCTGTCAATATGGAAAAATAGTCAAACAGGGAGAGCCACACACGGAATGACACCGCATCAAACACCATCTAACGAGAAACGATAAAGCCACAAGACAAAACAAAACAGGACGCATATCAAGACGAAACACATTAAACATTAAGCATATTAAAAAACAAAATTGACCGTAGGGTGAAAGCAGGAGTGCCGCCTTGGAACGGTCAGCAGCCAAAAGCAATAAAATAAAAAGCATTTTTACAGAGGTATGGTCCTTTTTATGGTTGGTGAGCATGTCCGTTTCAGGGGAATTTGAAATTATGTCAGTCAAATGTCAGGGAATTGTCAGGGAATTTTGTTTCCTCTGGTTTGTGGCAACCCAGAAGATTGATAAGATTTTAACCTCTGTGTCTAAAAATATGGCCCTTGGTTTCATATTGGCCCAACCTTCTTTTTAAATATAGGAATACAATGTATGCATAGTCTAGACTATAGATTTCATTAGACTTCTATCACAGTTGGTACACATGTTTTTGAAATGTACATGGATGTGCATAACAACTATTTTAGAGTCTTTAACAATTCATACTGGAGTTATCTGTCCCTGTACTTGCACCATGTGTGTTACTAGCAAATATAGTTTGTGGGGTGAAATTGTACATCACACAACATTTAACCCTTTATTCCATAGATACACCTTTCTACACCTCTGCAAACAGTAGACCCAGATCAGATGGCTTCTATATGAGGATCTGCTCTGTTTGCTGATCACATAATATAGATATGATTCTACAGATTCTGCCATGGCCAAAATTCAATGTTCGTTGATGCGATTAGAAGAATGCATCTAATTAGTATTCATTGTGTCAATATTTCTTTCATAAATATTCATGGAGGAAAGGGTTAAGTATCTAATATACAGGAGCTGTCAGCCCCTTGATTTGCAATCAAGACTGACGTGAGCTCGGGGAGATTTGTTACCTTTATTGATAGTTCTAGTATTGGGTCTGTTGCACTGTAAGGGGGTGGGGGTATTCGTTACCATTAGTGATAGTTTTAGTATTGGGTCTGTTGCACTGTAAGGAGGTGGGGGTATTCGTTACCTTTAGTGATAGTTTTAGTATTGGGTCTGTAGCACTCTGTAAGGGGGTGGGGTATTCGTTACCTTTAGTGATAGTTTTAGTATTGGGTCTGTAGCACTCTGTAAGGGGGTGGGGGTATTCGTTACCTTTAGTGATAGTTTTAGTTTTGGGTCTATAGTACTGTAAGGGGGTGGGGGTATTCGTTACCTGTAGTGATAGTTTTAGTATTGGGTCTGTAGCACTGTAAGGGGGTGGGGATATTCGTTACCTTTAGTGGTAGTTTTAGTATTGGGTCTGTAGCACTGTTAGGGGGTGGGGTATTCGTTACCTTTAGTGATAGTTTTAGTTTTGGGTCTGTAGTACTGTAAGGGGGTGGGGGTATTCGTTACCTTTAGTGATGGTTTTAGTATTGGGTCTGTTTCACTGTGTAAGGGGGTGGGGGTATTCGTTACCTTTAGTGATGGTTTTAGTATTGGTTCTGTTGCACTGTAAGGATGTGGTAGTATTCATTACCTTTAGTGATAGTTCTAGTATTGGGTCTGTTGCACTGTACTACTGACATTCCATCTGTTTTCAGAATTGCAGGCCGTACTAATGCAGCACTACAGGGACACTTACCTGTTGGTCCAGAATCCAGTAAACAATACGAGTATAGGAATTGAGTACATGTATGTTGAACCAGCAGTTCGGATCGTACAACAGAGTAAAGGACGAGATGGATTAAAGAATGTTAAAGGCGATGCAGAAAGTCTGTCCTGTAGGAAGATATTCTACACTGATGAATACAAGGCGAGGCAGATATACATCACTGGAGACGCTGGGTTAGGCAAGAGTATGCTGTGTAAGCACCTTGTGGAACTGTGGTGTGAGGCACATGGTGATTCTGTGTATGTTGAATCTGAGGAAAGTGACACTGACTCTGATGAAGAAGACTTTTCAATTTATCCATCTTCAATACGAAAAGAAGAGAAAATGAAAGCAAGGACAATTAGACAGAAAGATAGAAAAGACAGGAGAGAAGAGAACAAACATATATTGTTTCAGTTCAAGTTTTTGTTTTATATAACACTGAGAGACTGTTTGTCAGAATATAAAATATCTGACATGATTCAGTCTCAACTATTACAAAACTATGATGAAATTAAACATGTTCAAGCCTCTGATGTACTAAGAAAAGAATGTTGCCTTGTCATTGTTGATGGTCTTGATGAATGGGTGTGTCCAAAAGGTAGATCTGTCCCTCATTTTGTAAATCCTGGGATCCCAGGCAGGAACATATTGAACAAAAACAATGTGTTCTTGACCACTACCAGGCCTTGGAAATTTGATGTACTGGAGTTGAATGACTCAGACGTTGACAAACATGCTGAGCTTTGTGGGCTAGAAAAGCTGTCTGCTTCACAATTCTGTTCAAAAATCATTAAATTACTGAATGAGAGGAAAGCTCAAAGGAAAAAGAAAAAAGAATTCTTCAGGACACTTAAACAGAAAGGCCTTTGTCACTTTATGGCTATACCTGTTATTCTCATCCAGCTTATTTGCCTCTGGTTTGATGATCAGGAACTTTGTCAGTCTCAGGTTCAGCTGTACTGTGCTATGTTGAATTTGCTTCTGAAAAATGCCCAGAAAAAAATGACTGGGCAAACCACAATCCCTCCAAAGGGTGAACCTTCCGAAATGTCCCTACACAAATGTTTTATGAACCACCCATATTGTCAAAACCATCAGCAACTGATACACTGCTTGTCTAAAATGGCATTTGAGGCTTTGATAGACAAAACTAAAGAAAACCAGTTAGTGTTTGAAAGTTCACAAGTGGGGATCTATGGTGTAGATGAAGAATCAGTAAACATGTGTTTAAAGTATGGAATTCTATCACAAAACAAAATGTTTGACAAGTGTGCCGTGAGTGAAAAAAAATTCTCATTTTTGCACAAAAAGTTTCAAGAATTTCTTGCGTCTGTGTACATAGCAAACAGTGATGACGTACAAGGTGTTGCCAAACGTCTAACAGATTTCTGTGGCACATTGAAAGATTGTTTAGAAATGTCTCAGGTTTGGCTGTTTGTGTGTGGGATGAGTCATGACATAGCGAGACAGTTGTTGAAACATTTCACTAATGTTATCACTGCTGACACTGACAAACAAATACAAAAGTACAGACAGAGCTTACGTGGTGAAGGTTTGATACGAGACATACAGACATTCGTGTCTGACTGTTTAATTGAAGGTGAAAATAATGGCCACAAATACGATAAAATCGGTTTAGAGGACGTTTATATTGACAGACACACTTTTAGCCTTGTAGAACGCGTGTTGCCAGGCAACATAGTGTCTGGGAGAGAGACTGTCTACTCTCCTACTATTAACCATGCAGAACGTGCGTTGCCAGGCAACATAGTGTCTGGGATAGAGACTATCTACTGCCGTACTGTTAGCCACGCAGAACGTGCGTTGCTAGGCAACGTGACGTCATGTATAAAGTCCATGTACATTAACACTAACAACATTACAGTTGACCAGTCCACACGTATAACTGGTCTCTTACTGCACAGCCAGGCAGTGCAGAAACTGTACCTGTTTGACCCCTACAGGCCTCCACGTATTACCAGAAAGACGCTGACAACATTCTTACACAACTGCAGGAACACGTTGACGTGTATAGACTTGTACAGTGATGTGACACTAACAGAGAGTGGAGTGACTTCAATATGTCACAGTATCAGCGAGTGTTTAATGGCGCTTAGGCTGTTTAGGGTTACACTGACTCATGTAGATAAAGTAAAACTGTTGAACGGGTTATCACAGTCACACACCATTAGGCATTTAGACCTGGCGTTAGACTGTACAGACCATGACTCACAGTGTAGACCTCGTATAGACATGTCTACTATGACACAGTTACAGACACTTGAGCTGTACCACATGTGTGTAGATAATCTACCGACCGTGACACAATGTATGGAGGAGGTTGACCTGTCGGGTGTTACTTTACCAATGGCGGCTCTGTGTGAGTTTGCACGGAGGATTTCACAGACAAAACGTTACGTAGACGTAAAACTAGGCTGGGTAACAGTTAGAGAGGAGAGAGAGGACCGTGTAGACCTGGAGACTTTCCTCCGTGGTTGTCCCGGTCTGACAGTGACACACTACAGCTATAATGACAGTGACAACACATGGACGATACTCTTCCACACAAACAAACAATAAAGTAAAATGTTTCGTCAAACACAAAACTTGTCATCATCCATTTTACTGTGTAAAACGTTTCGTATCTGATGAGACAAGTTTCAACTCGAACGTCAGAAAAAAGTTATTTTTCATCTCTCAGCTGCCTTTTATCATGTTTTAAACAACTTAAAATGAATCAAACATACAACTATGACCATTCATTGTCTTAGTTAGAACATTTCCAGTCGGATTATATAAGTTTTAAATCAAAATTCGGAAAAAAATACTTTTTCATCTCTCTGCGGTGGCACGTGCGATAATTCCATTGCGAAGATGTTTGTTTTTCGGCCATAAAACTCGTAATAATCGGTCAAACACCCAACTTTTTGTATTTGTTTTCTTAGTTGGACCATTTCCGATTGGATTAAACAGGTTTTAAATCAAAATTCAGAAAAAAATACATTTTCATCTCTCTGAGCGATACTTTGAACCATTCACTTGTGAAAATATTATTTTCAGTCATAAAAGGCGTAATAATTGGTCAAACACCCAACTATGAGTATTTGTTTTCTTAGTTGGACCATTTCCGATCGGATTAAACAAGTTTTAAATCAAAATTCAGAAAAAAATACTTTTTCATCGCTCTAGGTGATACTTAGAACCATTCCATTGTGAAAATATTATTTTCAGTCATAAAACGCATAATAATCGGTCATACACCCAACTTCGAGCATTTATTTTCTTCGTTGGACCATTTCCTGTTAGATTACACAATTTTTAAATCGAAATTCAGAAAAAAATACTTTTATCATCTCCGAGTGATCATTGTGAAAATAGGTTATTGTTAGCCGTACAACTGGAAATAAGTAATCAAACATCCAACTATGGGTATTTGTTTTCTTAGTTGGGTCATTTCCCGTCCAATGAGTCAAAGTTCACCACAAACTTTGGGAGAAAGTGTTTTTCATCTTCAAGCTAGTGACGGTTTAATGCTGGTGGGAAGCTTTCATAAATCTCTCATCCAGGGTTCGAGGTTATTCTCAAAATCTGACCCATCCGGTGATTGAGAAGAATGATGTCGGACTCTATCAAACAGGGGCTAGGATGAAGCTTCCACACTCGTACTTATTGAGCAGTCACTATAGAGGGTCTATATTGTACTTTTATCAAATTATGTTTGAAGAAAATAAATTATAAACTCTTGTTTCTCGTCTTTCATTTGTTTCGCCAAATTAGCTCACATGGCACAAAAGTGCCACAGCGAGTTTTAGGAATCGCCCTCTGTCGGTCATTAAACCTCGTTCATTCTCAAGTGATGTGTTCACAGTTCACAGTTTCTATACTGTTTTGCATGTCAACAAACAAGGCACCAGTCACTATGATGTTAATTCGAGTAAAATGTTTGAACACGATTTGAAATTACGAAAATAAATGTAGTATTTGCCAAAAGACAAATCATTTTATTAGCTGCCCGTCTGTTTAGAAGAAAAGTCGATGTATTGTGATTGCTGGGTCGTAGGTGGTGGTGGTGTCGTCGTCGTCGGTGTGCAAAAACTTTAATGTAGTTGATGACTCGAAAAGTATAAGAGGTATCAACACGACACTTTATAGGCTAGTAGATCTCATTGAGGGATAGACACCTACAGGATAATCATAACCCTTGATTTCAAAATTTTGGATCTGTGACCCTTTATTTTTATTTAAAAAATAATTAAGCTGGACAATCCCCATATTAGAAGAGAGTTGGCGCCGCACGCGACTCTTGTTGCCATTTCTGCAAATTTCAATACTTTTTCCCATAGTAAACCCACTATACAGAGTAAACCCACTATACAGAGTAACCCCACTATACAGAGTAAACCCCACTATACAGAGTAAACCCACTATACAGAGTAAACCCACTATACAGAGTAAACCCACTATACAGAGATCCTTTAAAAGTCTAATTCTTGATTTGCGAGAAAAGTAATCGAAACATTACACCGATCTGGTTTCTTGTTACATTAATTTCGTTCTATAAATATTTAGTTTTTAACTCTTTTGCCGCCATATCAGTATTTCTGGTGACAAATTGAAAGTTTTATTGAGATAAGACGCGGAGTTTCATCAGGATCCAAACTGTTTAAAATCTTTGTTCCTTGATTACGCATTTGCAAACAGTAAACCCAAAACAGGCGACGTCTACTGGAGCTGTCTGATCACAGTCTGCTGTCTGTTTATGGTATATAGATCTAATTCTGCAGGAGCTGTCTGATCAGAGTATGCTGTTTGTAAATGATTGCACGGCCCCTGTTGCACGGCCCCTGGTATAGATCTAATTCTGCAGGAGCCGTCTGATCAGAGTATGCTGTTTGTAAATGATATGATAGAGATTTAATAAAGGTCGCTCTAGAGCACCTCCAAGTTTTCCCTCTCATCAAAGAAGGACTGTTGTAGACTCTAATAAAGAACGGAAGCCAATTAACAGCTCGGCCTAGTGTCTTGTGACTCTCTTGTCTCATTTTAACCCTTCTCTTGCTGAATTTTAAAATACATTTCTCCTTCTTTACCCATGCCCTTTTATCACACAATCTGCCTTGTGGGAGTGTCGTAACTGAGTGCCGTATATCGCGAAAATGTACTAGTGCATTTTTTATGCAAATTAGCAATCGTTAGCCAACCGTAGCGCTCATTTAAGCGTTAGCCAATCGTAGCGCACCATGTGGATCGTCCGTTGTGCTACTACGCTGTATATAAGGAATGGTCGAAACAGCCGTCAGCTATATACCCTGTTTTATTTCTATTGCATTTTAAGGCTTATGTGATAAAAAGAATCTTACATTCGTGTTCGTTACATATTCTTTTCTCGTTTACTATTATGAATATGACACTCGCTAAAGCTCGTGTCATATCAGTATAGTAAACTCGTTTCATAAAACAATGTGTAATGAACATTCATGTAAGATCCTCTATATATCTTCACTGTGTACAAGTATTTCACTGTGCAATCACTGCTGTGGGGTGCAGTGATTGTACAATCAACTTGTAAATAGTGCAGACCCTGATTGAGCTGTCTGACCTGGGTCTTCACTATTTACAGGTAGGTATATTGACGTGAATAGCAAGCGAATGGTTAAAATGCAAGATATATCTGATATCTCTTCCAATATGCAATGAGAATGTCGCGCAGTTTTGAAACACCGAATTACTCGGCAACGTATCTGGTTCCAAAATGTTTATATACGTTATGACACATTCGAATTCCCGTCTGAACGTTTGAAGTTTTCATATGAAGAAGTATTCCAGCTGCCTTGCAGGAGGCCGGTGGCTCTTCTTGGATGATCTGTGCCGGAAGCTATGATATTTGTAATTTTCATGGAAGAGCTTCTGGGATCTTCCTCCGTATGTTGTGTGCACGGAAGAGACTATTGGGTCTTCCTCCACCTGGGGTGTGCACGGAAGAGACTATTGGGTCTTCCTCCATCTGTTGTGTGCACGGAAGAGACTATTGGGTCTTCCTCTTCCTGTTGTGTGCACGGAATATACTATTGGGTCTTCCTCCACCTGTTGTGTGCACGGAGGAGACTCTTGGGTCTTCATTCACCTGTTGTGTGCACGGAAGAGACTATTTGGGTCTTCCTCAACCTGTTGTGTACACGGAATAGACTCTGGGGTCTCTTTACCTGTTGTGTGCACGGAATAGACTCTGGGGTCTTCCTCTACCTGTTGTGTGCACGGAAGAGACTATTGGGTCTTCATCTTCCTGTTGTGTGCACGGAAGATACTCTTTGGTCTCCCGCCACCTGATGTGTGCACGGAAGAGACTATTTGGTCTTCCGCCACCTGTTGTGTGCACGGAAGAGACTATTGGGTCTTGATCCACCTGGTGTGTGCACGGAAGAGACTCTTGGGTCTTCATCCACCTGGTGTGTGCACGGAATAGACTATTGGGTTTTCTTTCGCCTGTTGTGTACACGGAATAGACTCTTGGGTCTTCATCCACCTGGTGTGTGCACGGAAGAAACTGTGATTTTCCTCCACCTGTAATAAGCTGGATATGACAGGAATACTGTTCGCCCATTCTTCCACACATATTCACGCCTTTGCAAACAGTAAACCCACACCAGACGTCCCATACAGTAAACCCAGACCAGACGTCCCGTACAGGGTCTGCTCTTTATTGATCTGATCTGACACCTCTGCCTCAACAAATCCCTTCATATAAATTTGTCACGCCTTTGTAGAAGGTAGACCCAGATCAGACGGCTCCTGTCGAGGATGTCTGATTACAGGGTCTCCTCTGATTGCTTATGAAATAATATATATGACTACATTTTCTATCTATACCATAGTTTCACGTACACATATGCCATTATCCAAATTCTGTAAATAAATATGCATGATGTCATTAATTTCTGACATGAATATTCAACAATGAAATAGTTAAAACTGCGTTTAAACGGCTATTCTAAGAAACGAATTCCAGGTGCGGATCCAGGATTTCAGACTTGAGAGCGGGAGATAACATCCACTAGTGTCTTTGTAATGCATGCTGAGAAAGGGCGTAATTGAATATGGAGGGAAGTAAAATAAACTCAAATTAAACCATTGTTTATTGGTGTCTTATTAAATCTAGATCTAATACAATTACTCAAAAGAATGTTTTGGGTATTGTTTTTAATTTATTTGTGTTTGGGGTGGGGGGGGGGGGGTATATCGGATCGTCCCCTTTAAATCCGCACCTGAATGTGTATAGTGCCAAAGCTAAATATCACACCCAATTTCCCCTTCCTTGTAAAACTGACTATTTTAACTCTCATCACGCTATGCGAAACCTGACTCATGTTTGAAAACAGCTTAGATCCAGATGACACACTGAGTAACTCGGCGTTTTAGAAGCGTTTCGACAATCTGTCAGCTTTAATTATATATTATAGCTATACCGAGTAACTCGGCGTCTCATCAATATCCAAGCTATTTGACACTCGGTCAGCAGAAAATAGCTATACCGAGTTACTCGGCGTGTCATCAATATCCAAGCTATTTGTCACTGTCAGCAGAAAATAATTATACCGAGTAACCCGGCGTCTATTTATTATCCAAGCTGTTTGATTCTGTCAGCAGAAAATACCGAGTAACTCGGCGTCTCATCAATATCTAAGCTGTTTGACACTCTGTCATCAGAAAATAGCTATACCGAGTTACTCGGCGTCTCATCAATGTCCAAGCTGCTTGACACTCTGTCAGTATTAATAAGCTATACTGAGTAACTCGGCGTCTCATCAATATCCAAGCTGTTTGACACTCTGTCAGCAGAAAATAGCTATACTGAGTAACTCGGCGTCTCGTCAATGTCCAAGCTGTTTGACACTCTGTCAGCATGTTATAGCTATACCGAGTAACTCAGCGTCTCTTCAGTATCCAAACTATTTGACACTCTGTCAGCAGAAAATATCTATACCGAGTTACTCGGCGTCTCATCAATGTCCAAGCTGCTTGACACTCTGTCAGTATTAATAAGCTATACTGAGTAACTCGGCGTCTCGTCAATATCCAAGCTGTTTGACTGTCAGCAGAAAACAGCTACACCGAGTAACTCGGCGTCTCATCAATATCCAAACTATTTGACACTCTGTCAGCAGAAAATAGCTATATTGAGTAGCTCGGCGTCTCATCAATATCCAAGCTATTTGACACTCGGTCAGTAGTTTCTCAAAAGCTTGATAGAATCACAAGTAGTCAGAAAATTGCACTAGTTCCAAATTTGCTTTGACAACATTTTTTTTTCGTAGCGGGATTATAAGTGTTAACCCTTTCCTTCATATTAACACCCTTTAACTCATTTTCAAACACGGAAGACCCAGATCAGACGGCACCTGTAAGAACCGTCTGATTAGGATCTTCTCTGTTTGCTAATGGAACTTAATAAATCTGCTTCTTTACTTTCTAAAATGGTCACAGTCTTACATCTCCATATTTCATTAAAACCATTTTTATTATATTTATTCAGTAGCTATTGATATGTGGAATAAACATAGAACAGGGAAAGGGTTATTTCCGCACACTATTGATACATTAATATTAGTGTTTGGTCAGCCGGGGTTTGATCTGGGTATATCTGTCTTTCCGAATACCTCAGATTATTAAGGCAAAGTGAATGTCTTGGACATCTAGCTTGCTGAGTTAATATTGCTTGCACACAATTCCGTCACATTGTCCGTCTTTTTTTCTTCATATATTATAGGGTATATTATCTCTACCAGTTCATCAAACAGTTTAGATCCTGGTGTAATGCTGAGATACAGTTTAGCTTCTGGTGTAATGCTGAGATACAGTTTAGCTCCTGATGTAATGCTGAGATACAGTTTAGCTCCTGATGTAATGCTGAGATACAGTTTAGCTCCTCATGTAATGCTGAGATACAGTTCAGCTCCTGATGCAATGCTGAAATACAGTTCAGTTCCTGGTGTAATGCTGACATACAGTTTAGCTCCTGGTGTAATGCTGAGATACAGTTTAGCTCCTGATGTAATGCTGAGATACAGTTTAGCTCCTGATGTAATGCTGAGATACAGTTCAGCTCCTGATGCAATGCTGAAATACAGTTTAGCTCCTGGTGTAATGCTGAGATACAGTTTAGCTCCTGATGTAATGCTGAGATACAGTTTAGCTCCTGGTGTAATGCTGAGATACAGTTTAGCTCCTGGTGTAATGCTGAGATACAGTTTAGCTCCTGATGTAATGCTGAGATACAGTTTAGCTCCTGGTGTAATGCTGAGATACAGTTTAGCTCCTGGTGTAATGTTGAGATACAGTTTAGCTCCTGGTGTAATGCTGAGATACAGTTTAGCTCCTGGTGTAATGCTGAAATACAGTTTTTAGAATATATAAAGGTTATCACAAGTTCCATCGCAGCAGGTTAAAAGTTAAACAGGGTTATACTTCATCAAATACTTGCAGATAACTCTGTCTGTCTTGTGCAAAGATGTCAGGAATTAAAGAAAATTGGCAGCATTAATCCGCCTGTATATTTGTAAATATTAAATACAAAGCAAGACTCGTTTAGTTGTACAGTTAAATCTCTCTAGAGCGCACACTTTATGAACAAACACAGGAGTCATTGATAGCAAGGGGTAGCTTAATGCGGAACGAAGCAGCTTTCTGAATAAACTGCATTAAGCTAATCCCTGCTTGTAAGACCCAGAGTAGAATCGTTCTTGATGGTCACTCTGGATTTTACTGTAGTTGTTTTGATTTGTGTTCCCTGAGTATTAACGATTTGCTCATTTGTTCTTGGAGTTACAAATGTACTTCGGATGTAGAGAAGAGCAGTGTATGGAGCCACGTGTATACTTATCTATTTGCATTGGAACATGGTAAGCTTAACACTTTGCTCGGCATGTCATCTTTGAAACAGTTCGGATCCAGATGAGTTAACAAGTAACTGGATATGCCATCATTGTCCAAACATTTAGGAACCAGATGAGTTAACAAGTAACTCGGCATGTCATCATTTCCAAACAGTTTGGATCCAAATGAGTTAACAAGTAACTCGGCATGTCATCATTGTCCAAACAGTTTGACACAGGGAATGTAAATTATACAGTCCTATCACATTCTCTGTCTGTGTGTCTGTCTGAATGCATTCTCACATTCTCTGTGTGTGTCTGTCTGAATGCATTTCCACCTGTCTGTCTGCCTGCCTTCATTGCTTTCTGTCTGTAGGCCTATGTATGTTTGTCTGTCTGATTGTCTCTGAGTGGATGTATGCCTGTCTATCTTTCTGTCTGCCTGCCTCATTGCTTTTCTGTCTGTCTGTCTTTCTGGTTGTCTGTCTGTCTTTCACTGTATTTCTGTATCTGTCTTTGTTTCTCTGTCTCTATATGTCTGTCTCTCTCTGTCCCTCTGTCTCTCTGTCTGTCTGTCTCTCTCTCTCTCCGTGTCTCTGTCTCTCTGTGTCTCTTTCTGTCTGTCTTTCTTTCACTCGGTCTGTTCTCTGTCGCACCCGCACTGTTTGTCTCTCTCAGTCTATCTGCCTCTCCCTCTTCTTTCTTTCTATCGTTCCCTCTTTTTCTTTTCCCCTCTCTTTTCCATCTATTCATCCACCCGTTCTACCACATCCACTCATCAATCTAACAATCCTTTCATCTATCTATCCAAACATCCGTTTATTTATCCATCAATCTATTAGTTCATCCATCCATCCATGTCTGATATGGGTCTACTGTTTGCAGATGCGCGAAAGCACGTAAAAACGAGGGAAAGGGTTAAGAGGGTGTTAACTGAGTGTTAAACAGTCTGGATCCTGATGAGACGCCAAATTGTATAGTTTACCGTATGATTACGTCATTATGTCTTACATGAGTACTGAACAGATGATTGGCTAACCCTTCTCATGCTGAAAAAGTAGTCTGCTAAAACTTTGATCTGTTACAGTTATACTCATATCCGATTCGTTCAAGCGTTTAAGAAGATGCTGACCGAGTGTCAAACATTCTGCTGACCGAGTGTCAAACAGTCTGCTGACCGAGTGTCAAACAGTCTGCTGACAGAGTCTCAATGCTGACCGAGTGTCAAACAGTCTGCTGGGCGATGACCGAGTGTCAAACAGTCTGCTGACCGAGGATCAAACAGTGTCAAACAGTCTGCTGACCGAGTGTCAAACAGTCTGCTGACCGAGTGTCAAACAGTCTGAATTCTGATGAGACAAGCTGTGTGCAAATGCAAGTCAAGTTGGGCTGTCAAGTTGTGTTTATGTTGACGTGCGTGCGTGCGCGCGCGCGCATGTGTGTGTGTGTGTTTGCGGATGTGTTTGTGGATGTGTATGTGTGTTACTTGCTTTCTATACGTGTTTTGGTGGTTGTTGCGTTTTGTGTGTGTCTTTTTCTGCTTGACTAAGGTGACTTCACTATACTTTTTCATTATTATGAGAACTCCTTTTCGGTTGATTTATTCAAAGAGGTTGGATCTAAAAATAGCCTATGAGGGAATGGGTTAAGACAAGTTCTACTGTTTGTGAGAAGTACTAGAAGAGTGAATTCAAAGGAAAGAACTTTCAAATGGATGACTGTAAATATAGTAAGACCATCAAAACATTATAGAATCGCTTTTGCAAACAGAGTATATCCAGATCAAACACATCCTATAAGCGGATAGGAATCTGCTCTGTTTGCCTATGGAACTATACAGAACTGATTCTATAGTTTTAGTTTTGGCCAACATTTGCAGTATGTAGGTGTGATTAAAACTGCAGTCAATGATTATTCCTGAAGATGTTTGCACAGTAATTAATGGCGATTAACCATCTACATATGCCTGATGGATATTCATGTATGAGACACTATTTGGAATAATAATAATTATAATAATAATTAGGACTTTATTTAACGAGAGTACTCATTTGGTTATAACCAATCTTCCATGAGGCCCTCAACCATTGATACGTCACTATATGTCTAAATCAAGAAAAAAGATTAAACCATACCTTAACAGTGATGTCTGTTGACAACTTGACACTCTCCACTGTCAACCTCACTTTTTGGAACCATCGCGATACGTTACTATACGTCTTAATCAAGAAAAGGGGTTAACTCATTCCTAGTATTGATATATGTTGACATCACTGTAAAGGTAACTTTTTAAAACCACCGTGACACGTCACTATACGTCTCAATCAGGAAAAGGGATTAAACCATTCCCTAATATTGATGTCTGTTGACACCACTGTAAACCTCACTATATGAAACCATTGTGATAGATGGATCATTTGCTCTACAGGCTCACTGTAAACCTCACTATATGGAACCATTGTGATAGTTAATGTATTTGCTCTGCAGGCTCGCATGCTCTATCTGTCACAAAGGTTTCAAAACTACACAATTCTATCATTTATCTTTTTTTCATTTTTTTTCGATAAATTCTCATTTGAAATAGATTTATTCAGGTTAGGTCTAAAAATTACTTATTAGGGCATATGGGTCTAAAACAGCCTGTGTGGAATAAATTATGAGGAAATGGATCTAAAATTGCTTATGAGTGAATGGGTCTAAAAATAAGCTGAGGGAATGGGTTAACTTTTTCATGCTAAGGGCAGTCTGAATCGCAGTCGCATACAGCTGGTGACTAGATCTAGTTGACACATCAGGTATCCGTATCTTGGCGTCTCTTCTACTTTTTCATGGGTTTTCTTACTTGAGGTGTTACCCATGACATCTTTCGCTTTGTACTTAACTTTTAATGTGGTACATATATACGTTTGTGTTGTATGTCTCATCATGGTCCAAACTGTTAGACATTTGGTCAATAGTTTCTGATATCTTTATACGAATCCACTGTAAGTAAACCGATAACAAATTAGGTGTTTAGCAGACTTCATTATATTCAGCAAGAGAAGGGTTGGAATATGAGCTGGCCTAAGTATGTTTTATTCTCAAACAATCAGATGAATTCATCTGTATAAAGAATGTAGCCATTGTAACTATGAACAAGATGAATATTAACGACGTAATGGCCAAAGTTTCCTGATGACGTCCACAGTAACGAAGACAACACCGACGACGTAGCGTACTTTTTCTTTGAAAAAAACCCTAACAACAGACGAGCTAGTTAATAATCATGATATTTAACTCGGAATTCTATTAGAGAAGAATTCAGATACTGTTAGGTAAGTGGCTACTAAATGCAGGCAAAACGCTCCTAGTGGAGCTTTCTGTATGATATTCACCCTGCATTAAGTTTCCACTAATATCCAAGACAGATACTTAAGCTTAATTTAACGTCCTGTTTAGAAAGGCTTTACTGTATATATAACAGGCTGATATATAGACTGATCAAACCGAGGTCGGTGACTGTCTAGTGCAGGGTGAAATTCATGCAGAAAGCTCCTAGTGGAGCTTTCTGCGTGACTATCACTGCAATAAGACCCATATTTATGCTAAATTTAAAGTCCGGTTTAGCAAGGTTTTACTCTTTTCACTGTATATATATCAGGCTGACATAAAGATAGACTGGTCAGAGACAGCTTTCTCTGACAAAATGGTATAAAAAGAAAACACCGAACAGCATAGCTATTATCATTTGAATTTAATTCATAATATATATACATGTACAAAATGTATTTCATTTTCAAGAATATTATATTTTCAGGTATTTTATGCGAAAATATTTCTATATACAATATTAAGATACACGTAAGAAATATACTAAAAGTATATTTTAAAACACAATTCACAAATATATGTATAAACATGTAAATACTGTTAAAGGGTGGGGAAAGAATGTTTACAATTTTGCTAAGGGTACCTATAAATACTGGCATTTCACCTTAAATAGTGTCATTCCATTTACAAAAGGTCAAATAGGGGCTACAATGTCTCAAAAGTATGTAATTCCGCCTATAATAACTGTCATTCTACCTTACAACATTGTCATTCCATTTCCCAAATGTCATATGGGGGCTACAATGTTTTGTAACGTTCGTAGAACGTTGGTAATTATGCAAATGAGGCTGACAAGACCATTGTATCTCTTGGGAAGTGGAGGTATATATATAGCGCAACAAACATCTCTTGATGTGAGCTTTAGCTTTGCACCGACAGGGTTTGTTGTTGCTGGGTCTCTCGGTTTGCACGTTACAAATGGTGGCAGCGTGGTGGGATAAAGACAACTGCCAGACCGGAGTTGCCTTACCCACGGGTCTCCCAGGGTCCAAGTCTCGGGACGAGACTTCTCGGAGGGGAGAGTAATGTAACGTGCGTAGAACGTTGGTAATTATGCAAATGAGGCTGACCAGACCATTGTATCTGGGGAAGTGGATGTATATATATAGCGCAACAAACATCTCTTGATGTGAGCTTAAGCTTTGCTCCGACAGGGTTTGTTTTTGCTGAGTCTCTCGGTTTGCACGTTACAGTTTCAAAGATATGTCATTCCACCTATAGCTACTGTCATTCCACCTTACAGCGGTGTCATTCTATTTCCCGAATGTCATATACGCCACAAACATCTCTTGATGTGAGCTTATGCTTTGCACCGACAGGGTTTGTTGTTGCTGAGTCTCTCGGAGAGTGCAGAAAGTCGAGGAGCGTGGGTTTTGGCCCAGACACATTAACTGTAAGCCGTGGCTTTCACGTGGTCAGATACAAAGGCAACGTGGACAATGGGGGCATCGTGAGCCAAATAATTCACGTGAATACGGCGATTTGTGTGACCAGCCCGGCGACGACAGGTACGATCAGGTCTGGGGTGTAAATAGGTACTACCGACTGGACACTTCAATTGACTAGATTATGTTTATGTATTTGAAATACAACATACCGAGTTACGGTTTACATAAAATAAGTGTCGTTTGAATGGTTAGTTTAATGACATGGAATGTTTCTGGTCTTATGTCAAGCTGTACATATTTGTGTGATTCACTCCGTGAAAATCAAATAGATTTCTGCGGTATTGCAGAACATTGGCTTTTTGAACATAATCTGTATTTTTTACGCTCTTTAAGTAGTGAATATTGGTCGTTGGCGGTGTCAGACCAGAGCCTAAAGCTACCGAGTAATCGCCGGGTAGGTAAGGGCGGTGTAGCTTTGTTATGGAAAAAGAAATATAATGATGTTGTTACGCAACTTAGTATAGATGATGATAGAATTGTTGGTTTACAATTTCAGTATGCCCCACATCACTATCTGTTCATTTTTCAGCTATACTTACCATGTCGTAATTATTCTTTATCCGTTTTCAGAGATTATATACATAAACTGTATACTCTCTGGAGTTTGTATTCTCAAAATGGTACTGTTATCTTTATGGGTGATTTTAATTCCAATTGTATTGAAACAAAGGATGGCAGGGCAAATATTTTACGACAGTTTCTGTGTGATACCGGCTCGGTGGCTATTGATACGTTACCCTTATGTAAAGGTGCCACGTCCTCCTTTGTTTCATATGATAACCGTTATAAGTCACATATAGACCATGTATTTATACCAGTAGACCAAATAGATTGTGTAAGGCATTGTGAAATACTTGATGATGACTGCCTTAATGTGTCTAGACATAGGCCTATTATTTGTGATGTTGATCCGCCACTGTATACTGCGGAAGTGGAAAATAGCTCGATGTTTGCTTCACAGGGGGCTGTAAATACCATTAATTGGAAACGGGTAAGAGAAAATGAAATATGCAAATTTCAGAGTTTAATAGAAGATTGCAGGGTACTTTTAGATGCACAGTTCGAAGTTCTATGTAGTAAGTCCGATATTGATAACCTTTACTCTTTACTTGTAGATAATCTGTACAGAATTTCGGAGATAAGTTTTCCAAAATCTGTGTATAAATCTTTTTTAAAGCCATATTGGAATGAAGACTTGGCTGTAAGGCATTATAAGCATATGAAAGAAAAGCGCTTGGATTGGATTAATTCTGGTAAAAATGGGGATGGTGTCTGCTATAAGCATTACAAGGAGGCAAAACGTGATTTTAGGAAATTTCATCGGAGAGAGATACAGAAATACTTGTCGAAATTAGACAGTGAGTTGAGTAACTGCGCAGAAATTAATCAGAATGATTTTTGGAAGCTAGTGAAGTCAAGGCGCGCCTCAACAGGTAAAACAGGGTCAGAGATCAGATTTGGCGATACAGTGTACAGGGACGCTAGGGATATAACGGAACAATGGGGAAATTATTTCTCTTCCCTATATAAACAGTCAGATAATGATAATTATGACTCTGGTTGGAAATCCTTTGTTGACGAAGAAGTTGATAGAATAGTTAGTTCTTTTGCTACTGATTGTAACTCATACATGTATACGGTCACCCCGGAGGATGTTGAAAGCGCGTTAAAAACGTGTCACATGGGTAAAGCCCCAGGGATAGATGGTATTTGCTATGAACATTTGTTGTACGGTGGTCAAACCGTTAGATACATATTATCGCGTCTGTTCACAGCAATGTTGAGATTTGGCCATATACCGTCACATATGAATAGGGGTATTATAATAACATTACATAAAGGTGGAACAAAAAGTAAGTCAGACCCGAATAATTATAGAGCGATAACTCTAACCCCAACGATACTTAAAGTGTATGAAACAATCCTATTGTCACTGGTACAACCTAAGATTTTTACTTGTTTGAGCGAACAGCAGGCTGGTTTTCGGAAACAGCTGGGATGCGTAATGACGTCATTTGCTCTTAAGGAATGCATACTATATGCGCGTGAACTAGATAGTAAATTGTTTGTGTGTTTTTTAGATGCACGGCAAGCGTTTGATAGAGTTTGGCATAATGGCCTAATGTATAAGTTGTCTCAGGTTGGAATTGATCTGTCCGTGTTAAAAAGTTTTGTTAACTTGTAATATGTCAAGCTGTTTAAGGCATCAGAAATTTGTTTCTCAATGGTTTGATGTTAAGCAAGGTACGCGTCAGGGGGGGGGGGGGGGAAGGCTCGCCTCTATTGTATCTTTTGTTTATCAATGACCTTATTACAGAGCTAGAGAACTCGGAAGTTGGTTTTTGCATGTATAATATGAATGTCTGCAGTCCAATTGTAGCCGACGACATGTGTCTTATCTCGTTAACAAAAGCAGGTATTGATAAAATGTTACAAATATGTTACAGTTACGCTATAAAATGGCGATTTGAATATAATCCTAGTAAATGTGCCGTTATTGTTTTTAATGAGAATGAAAGCGAATTCAAAAGGTCAACGCGCATATGGCATATGGGAGAACAAATTATCGCTGAGAGAGTCGAATATACACATCTCGGCATAACTTGTGACAAGTTTTTAAATGCAAAGGGTAGTATGCGGCAGGCGGGTACGAAACTACGCGGTACATTTCTGAGCCTTGTTAATAGTGGGCTTCGGCCTGGTGGCTTGTTGCCTCATTGTATGATACGTCTGTACCAATCAGTGGTGCAGTCAAAAGCCTTGTATGGGTGTGAGCTTTGGAATTCGCTTAATAGGTCCGATACCGTTATTCTCCAAAGAGCACATTGTTTTTGTATAAAGTTTATGCAAAATTTGCCGCAGAGCAGTAATACCGATTTGGCGCTTGCGTCTGTCGGCTCAGCATCGATTACGACAGATATTAGATATAGAAAACTGTTGTTTTTGGGTCAGCTATGTAGACTACCTTCCATTTATGTCTCAAAACAAATATTTACTCATAGACTTGTAAGATATTTAGGTAACTGGGAGAGACAGACATTTGGTTTTCTTTCTGATGCATGTGCCATTCTTAGAGATAATGATCTGTTTCATTACTTAGATGTGTATGCAAAAACTGGATATTTTCCATCAAGTGCCAAATGGAAGAATATAGTTAAGTTGAAATTGTATTCAACAGATTTTTATGACCGGACTGTAAGAATTGTCAATAGAACGGGCATGAATATGCCATCGGTTGTAAATATTTTTGCAAAACAGCAGACCTGTGTATTATGGAACGTTTGCAAGAGTAATCCTGACCTTAAGTCAGCAGGCTTCAGTTGTGTCAGAGTTTTATGCAGTCTTTTCTCATGGGCTAGAACTGAGACATGCAACAAGTGTGGATTATTAGTAGATAATACTGTTGTACACAAACTTTTATATTGCCATAGATGTGCTACAGAAAGGTATAGATTATGGTCAATTATTATTGCTCAGTGCGGTGAGACACAGTTTGAATCGTGGATCAGAGCAAGACCTGAAATACAGGCAATTCATCTTTTTACGGGCATGTCTGGTTTCTGTCCAGCCGGAAAAGAATGCAGTATTCTTGTATCATCCATGAAATTAATACACAAAATGATAATGTGTTAGTTAGTATGATACACACAGTGATGTCTTATCTCTGTAACTAGTCCATATTGTACATGATCAAATGTAAGGTAGCTTCTCACACTACTACTAGAGGTACTTAATATTCAAAAGATGTGTCCCAAACTAGCAAACAATCAAATATAGAATGGCTGTTAATGGATATTTTCTAGTAAATTTTGCTACAGTGCAGGCATGGTCAGAGGGCTTTTCTGGGAACCTTCTCATCCGGATCTTCACTATCTGCAAAGGGAATGAGGACCCCACATTATATTGATAAACAATGGAGCAAATCTGATGGAGTATGGTAGCAAACGGACCATCTCAACATGTTATAGTATTCATGTACAACCGAAAATAATTTATCCTAAGTTATATTGTTTTGTTAAGTCGGCGTGTCTGCCATAGTATGTAGTGCAATTGTACCTGCAGGGTGTTTATTGTTTTCTTTCTATGTCTGTATGTAAATGTATGTACATGTGTGTGTTTCTGTATGCTTGCAGTGCTCTCCGTGATTGGAGGAAATAAAGAAATCTATCTATACCTATAGGAACTGTCATTCCACCTTAAATATTTTAATTCCATTTACAAAAGGTCATATGGGGCTACAATATCTCAAAGGTATGGCATTCCACCTATAATAAATGCCATTCCACCTTACACAAGTGTCATTCAATTTCCAAATGGTTATACGGCGACTACAATGTATCAAAAGTATGTCATTCCGCCTATAATAACTGCCATCCACCTTACAACAGTGTCATTCCATTTCCCAACTCAAAATGTAAAACAGCATAATAACTGTGACAATCCGTCAAATATGTACTCAATGACTTTGCTGAAGTCAGATCACCTGCAGGTAAGCCGTTAAGAGCACGACAGGAAAAAGGGAATACATGAGTCTGGTAAGCTCAACCCGTATCCGAGTTTAAGAGTATACCACCATAGAGTACTAGCCTTGGCCTGTCATCGCGCAAGCAAAGAGGGAAGCATAGCTATCGACTGTAAAAGGGTCAATAACCAAACATGCAGTGCGTTGCAATATAATAGGATCATAGCCTTTCTTCTTAAATGTTTTAATGCGTTTTATAAACAAATCATGAAAATGGATATGACCCCGAATTTTCCTAAGCTTGTAGATAACATCCCCATAAAAGTCTGGTTGAGAAATGCCTTGTTGCAGTAACATCCGTAGATTGCAATTATATATACTAATGAGTGGTAAATTTCGATAATAAAATTGAGAAAACGTTTTCCGAATGCCATATTTCACTTTCAAACTAGTATTCGCATTCGGTTTGTTTTTTATACGCCAACCTAACAAAGGTGGTCGTATATTGTCGTGGCCCTGTCCGTCCGTCCGTTCGTTCGTTCATTCGTTCATCGTCTGTCAACATTTTGTCAGTCCGCAGTTTTCTGGGAAAACTATTTGACAGATATTAATGAAACTTCACACAAATGTTAAATGCATCAAGATCTGAAGCTGAGTCGATTCTGAGGTTCATTTAATTTTTCGTTTGGGATATGATTGTATTTTCGAAAATACGTCGTACAAGTTACTCATTTGTCAAATATTTACGAAAACGTGTCCTACCTGTTAACTTGACCTTTAAGTGTTCGAACTAGCGGGTTTTAGCGTTCGAACTACCGAGGTTTTGGTGTTCGAACTATCGAATTTTACTGTATTATGACTTTATAATGTTGATTACAGCGGGCCCTAACTGAGTAGCTGCTCAAAACATTCATGAATCTGACATGCAAAAGGTGGTTCAGCAATCAAACTATGGACGCGACATTCGCTACACTTTATATGAACTTAAACAAATTGTTATCACCTCAAAACTATCGTTATGATCTAGATCATTCTCCAAATGACTCGGTACCAAAGATAGAAACGCTTAATAGTTGTTTGGTGTTTTAGGCTTCAATTACAGTGGTACAAATTAAAGCGGTTATCCATCTTTTATATAACGCATTTTTACGACTTTGCAAACAGAGAAGACCCAGATCAGAGAGGTAGTTTGATCAGGGTCTGCTTTGTTTACTTTGAGTAATATATATCTCATTTTCTGCAATGGCAAACACTCCACGAAAAGAATATATAGTTTTAGAAATGTATATACATTATGACATTAATTCTTACATTAATATTTATGGAGCAACCGGATGCTAATTTAATAAGAAAACAGAGCAAACCCTGACCATACAGGAGCTGTCTGATCTGGGTCTACTCTGTTTGCAAAGGCAAATATAGCGCGACACAGAACTGCTAAAATACGTTCGTGAACAAAGAGGTGCGGCATTCTATAAGAAATAGTATAACACTAATCGGGTCTTATCGCATCATAGTCAGCTCAAACACAGTTTATAGCCCCCAGCATTCCCTCGTCTTTGGGCTTTAAGTCAGTCAGCTAATGTCTCATCATGGTCTACTCATATTGGCAAACGCATATAGTGTATGGTTAAAGGCAAACAAAAGTTTAAATTTGCGAAATTACCTAAATTAATTTATCTTAATTATTTTGTTTTGTCAAATTTGCATTCAACACTAATATAGATGGAATCTGTAGTTTGTCTCTACTGCTAATGAGAGTAGAAAATAATTTGAAACTCAATTCCGAATATTATTTCTATCTAAATGCATTTTGTTTTATTAATTAGCATGTACATTATTCTGTTTCATGGGGCGAGATGCACTGGGATATTTAGCCATTAAATCTAACCATTTACTGCATGAATAACCATGATTTTTATAATGGCACTACCAACAAGGGAAGTATATATCTTGACAGAAACTGTAGAATCGGGTCATACGCAAACAAATCAGACTCTGATCAAACGGATCCTAGAGGTATCGGTCTAATCTGTTTGCAAAGGCGAAAGGGGCATATTTATGGGAAAACTAGTTAAAACAATATTTTTTCTGCACCTTTGGTATCGGCCTGTATCTCAATCTATGGTGTGCCTAATCCCATAGTGCTGCATTAATTGTTGCAGTGACAAAAGACACCGTGGTATAACATGGTCATATAGTCAATTTGTTTAACACATTTCTGCATACTGACGCCTTTTGACGTCCCTGAAAATGTCAACTTTATTAAACTATTGTGATAAATAGAGCATTTGCTCATATGGAGTAAATGCTCTATTTATCACAATGCCGTCGGGGCTATATATCTATCTATAATGATAAAACTTTCTAGTAAATACTCCCTTTCGGTAGATTTATTCAAAGAGATTGGGTTTGAAAATAGCGTATGAGGTAATGGGTCTAAAAATAGACTATTAGGGATTCCATAGAGAATCGGTTAACTTTGATAATATATTAGCGTGAAAATAAAAACAACAGGATATTTCTCTTCACAATCTCACTATACAAGTGTTTAAATCTCTTGTCTCCAGACAAACACCTACCTCAAGTAAACGTCATACTTTTGTATCTGTTCCTTTAACTGATTTTGTTTATCAGTTATTGATGCCATTGTAAACAAAGCAGTTCCAGGTCAGACTGTAATGTGGGATGTGTCTGATCAGGACCTTCTCTGTTCGCTTATAGACTCATATAAATCTGCTTATATTGACTGTTTCTGAAATGACAGAAAACACTATCATAAAAGTTCAGCTATTTTACATTCGTGATATTATTATTGGAAAAGTAGTAAAGTCAAGCAGGCAAAGCCACATGCAAGACGCAACCACCACCAAAACACCGATAGACAGCATGACACACACACACACACACAACCACACACCCAAACGCACGCACACACACACACACACACACACACACACACGAAATGAACACAGAAAACACCAAAATAGACACAAGAACCAGGGACAAACGTTCCACAACATGAACAAACCACAAGCACAAAGACACAAGGCAAACAAAAGGAAGGGTGACAAAGAGAGTACCGCCTTGGCACGGTCAGCAGCAAAAACACCACTGGGGGTTAAACCGGTTTACGGACGTCCTAACCTCGCACTTCTCTCAAAGTCACCCTAGCTTTACAAATATTGTAAATAAAGGTATCCCCGCTGGACTTACCCACAACATAGACGACGGTGAACACAGGACAACATGTAAAACATAGCATAATAACTGTGACAATCCGTGAAATATGTACTCAATGACTTTGCTGAAGTCAGAGCACATGTCATATTCTTCTGGCAAATACTCGTATATTAGTTTAAAGTTATTAGAGTTATATTGCTGGTATTGTTAAGCGACGGAAACACGACAAAGCCGAAAAAGTTCGAAATTAATCCCGCAAAATAGTATTCTCTTTTCCAACTTTTACTTGATGTCCCGGTTTTAATTGACCAGCTATATCAATCGTGAAGTGCTCTCCCTTGGAAGAGTGAATACGTAACTTCCGGTTTTATTTTACAGTTACACGAAGATGAATCTCTACCTGATAGTTTTATTTTCTGCAATAATTTGCATTAATGCAACTTTACCAAAGATCAGATATGAATACAAAAGCAGTTTTAAAGGGCCTCATCTGGTGCAGAAGGACCGGAGCGTGCCGTTTTGGGAATATCAGGGCGGTGAGTAGAACAAGGCATTTGCTAAGGACACGTGTAAATAAACATTTATCTTCCATATGTCACATGTCAAATTACATATCATGAAAGATATGTCTTTGCATGTGAAGTAATTGATGTCTGATTTAAAAGTTTCACCAGCTGCGAATTCTAAGAGTCCATTTTGTTGATTTTTTTTCCATAAACAATGATCATTCGACATTGTGTCCAACTGTTTGGATGCTGAATTGGTGCTTTGAATTAACTCGCCTACAATTAGATATATAGTAACCCAAATGGTGAATTCCCCTATAAAGCATTTATATAGCAATTGTATTTCGCACCTTATATATACAGGTATATCACCTTTGAATAGGTTTGTGTTTGACAAACAACGTAAGAACGGTTCTCTTTAAAGCTAATTGATGCACTTAATTAATGCATCTTAACAGCCAATTTAATATGATTTAACTGACCAGTATTCTGGTTTATTCCAATTTTCAATATCTACTGAATATTGATGGACAAAATAGTTAAAATACAGAAGGAAGATGGAATATTGTAGCCAGATTAGAAAGTAAAGAAACAGATCTGTCAAAGTCCATAAGCAAACAGAGCAGATCCTTATCAGACAGCTTTCATTTTAGAAGCCGTCTGATCTGGATCTACTCTATATGTAGATTGTGAAAACAAGTTTACATGAAGGAAAGTGTTAATCTTAGGGGTTATTTACTTGATATTTGGTTTAGATTGAATACAGCATAGATCTATCAGCGTCTGTCATATCATTTCCAAACGCAAAAGTTCTGCATACGAAACAATCTGTGTTTTTTTGAGAATTACTCATAGCCCTGTATGTATTTATAATTACAATATGTGGGGGGTCAGTCATTTTTCCTGTTTACCTGTAAACTTTTATTTATTGCTACAAGCATAACTAATGTCAAACGATGTGTAGATAGTACACAGATCATCTGACAAAAATCAATAATATATTCAACAATTCATCCCAATAATTTTAAGATTTGCACAAATAACTATTAATGCAACACGCAAAAACTCTTCCATAATGTGCTTTCAAATGCATGATCAGGGCTACATTCAAAGTTCAATCTTGATCATCACTACCTGGAAACAAGTTTTGTTATAATATATTATTGATAGCCTATAATAGGTGTGAAATACAATCGTTATATAATTGCTTTCTAGGCGAATTCAACTTTCGAGGTACTATATATCTAATTGTAGGTGAGTTGGTCATTAGGCAAATTCACCCTAAACCCCTGATTTGAAGGCAATTAATACAAACCACTTGCATATTATAGAGATGAACATTAGACACATTGTCAAAGCACTCTGAAGCAACAAAATTTAAGCTTATTAACACTTTACGATTTTATCACTTTTGATGACACCTTTAGAAACTCTGTTGTGTGTTGCGTAGGGAATTATACACAGAGGGGCTAGACTGCACTTTACCGGTACTGAGTACTCATACTGCATAAACAACAATGGTCTCATTCAACTTGGGCAGGGGGTGTTGGGGGGGGGGGGGGGGAGCAAAATATGGCCATAGATAATCATGGTGTGGTGTCATTATTTCTTTTAACTTTTAAATGAATGAATATTGAACAGGGAAAGAGTCGATCAGAACTGAAAGTGAATTAATACGGTTTTAGATTAGACTCTTCTGTTGCTGTTATTATGGACTCGTCCGTTGCTGTTATTATGGACTCATCCGTTGCTGTTTAGTGTTATTATGGACCCGTCTGTTGCTTTTATTATGGACTTTTATTTAGGAGTGGGAGGTATTATCGGTATACCGGTATATTGTGATATGCTTGAAAACAATACGCCGTATCGGTACGGCCAGAGAATACCGGTCCGCTCGAGAATTTCCGTAAGAAGTTCGTACATTTCCTGAAAATTATAATTTTTACCGTTTCCCTCATTTTAAACGATCATGTTAGCTCTTTTTAGAACTTTGTCGCAGCCTCTGTAATAGTCTGTACAGTACAGTGTTTGATTACTTTCCCTGACTGGTCCCCGGTGTATGTAAACGCAGACGCTTTCCGATATCGATCAAGCCAGGTACCACGCTTGGTAACAGGTCACTTCGGCCAATTTTCAACTCGGCCACGGTCCAATTCGGCCAAATTCCATCTCGTCCTAACCCATTTGGTCCAACTCGGCCAACTTTTGTATTGACGGTTTTCATACATTCTTTTATTTTAGATAAGATTCTAATACAGTAAAACCTCTCTATTACTATCACTGAAGTACGTTAACTATCTGATGTTCAATGCAGGCGAATGCTTATACCAAGCCTATTCAAAGTGAATGTGAAACAGAAAGCTGATTCACCTTCACCTTTCGTTTTCATATTGTCGTCTTATTTCTGCCACGTGCATTGCGTGAATAATTGGGCTGGACAAAAAGCCTTATATCTTAATTTTGTATGTCAGTTTAACGTAAACATAATAAGTGATACAAACATATATGTAAATAACACTAATTAGCTCCTGAGTGGGGATTTAACTACGTTTAAAGCACCGGTAGCTAATTGGCAATCATTTTGTATCAATCAAATTGCTATTCTTTTGATCTTATGCGCCAATTTCTGAAAACAGAATAGACCCATACCACTACCAGATGGCTACTATATGAGCTATTGGATCAGGTTCTGTCCTGCTTGTTTATTGAATAAAATAAGTATAAATCTGAAGTCTCTAGTAAACCATGTTAAGGGCTAACGATTTTTTGGCCGAGCTGGGTCGATTGAATCTGGCCGATTAGGACTAGGACGAGTTGGACCAGGCCGACTTTTAAATTGGCCGAGTTGACCCGCATTCCCACGCTTTCCCATAACATACAAAATGGCGGACAATTCGAAATCGTTAGAAATCCGAAAGGAAATGCGGTGGTGTTTCTGGTTATTAAAATCAAAGTAAGAAACGAAATTGTGGAAGATGTTGCTGGTTTTCCGAGTGCAAAACCAAAGTTAAATATTCAGGTATTTCAACTCTTTTAACGACGCATTTGCTAAGACAACACACCGTTTTCAAGAGAAATCGATCGACGTACGAACTTCAACTGTCGATGTGGTCAACGACATTGAGCGAAAATCATTTGATCAGCAATCCACTTTAGTAATTTGACCTCGCTTATAACGGGTATAAATAAATAAATGCCGAACCCTGATAAAGCTTTGAAAATTAGAAACTTGCCAAATTTATTGTGAAAGATATGAGGTCATATTCTTTAGTTGAGTCGAAGGAATTTAGAGGCACGGGTGAGAATGTACTTTAGCTGTAGTGCATAAAGGTCTACAAGGAGGTGTTTACAACTTTGTAACATAAAATATTTTTGTGACTGTCCATTTGCTTAACACATTTTAATAATCTTATGACAGTTGGTGGAAGTTATAAAACTTTTTTTGATCTTACAACATTTTGGGGAAATATCATCAGTTTATGAGACTTTTTACAATATTCAAGTCAACATAATAACTAGTCAACATGATGTCTAGTTAGTTCTGAACTTTTATTGATGATATTTCATTCCAGTGTGCTAATTATTTTTTTTTGTAATGTACACAGTGGCTTCTTCAATGATGAATAAGGGAAAAAGGTATATCGTGATACGTATCGCGATACGCCATACCCGTATCGTGATATATCGCGATACGCTTTCTCTGGCAATACCCATCCCTACTTTTATTTATCTATTGCAGATGCAATTGCAAGTGACGACAACATTCGTATAACACCATCACTGAGATCTAAAAAAGGTAAGTTTGTCAGACAAATAAATCTGTAGTTTTGTGATAGTATTAATACAGAGCTTTTTAGCTCACCAGAGCACAAAGTGCTCAGGGTGAGCTTTTGTGATCACCCGTTGTCCGTCGTCCGTCGTCGTGCGTCGTTCGTCGTTCGTCATCCGTCGTCAACAATTTGTACCTTTAAAAATCTTCTCCTCTGAATCTACAGGGATCTCAACTTTCATCTTTGGCACATAGCATCATATTCAGGTCCTCTACAAAAGTTATATAAATTATGCCCCTGGGGTCAAAATTGACCCCGCCCCAGGGGTGCCTTGTTTTCAATAGAAACATATAGTAAAACTTTGAAAATCTTCTCCTCTGAAAGCAGAAACTTCTCAGCTTTCATAATTGGCACATAGCATCATGTTCAGGTCCTCTACAAAAGTCATATAAATTATGGCCCTGGGGTCAAAATTGGCCCCGCCCCAGGGGTGGGCAGTTTTCAATAGAATCATATAGTGCAAACTTTGAAAAACTTCTCCTCTGAAACTGGAAGGTTCTCAGCTTTCATATTAAGCATATAGCATCATATTCAGGTCCTCTACAAAAGTTATGTAAATTATGGCCCCAGGGGCAAAATTGGCCCCGCCCCAGGGGTGGGCAGTTTTCAATAGAAACAAAGAGTGAAGTCTTTGAAAATCTTCTTCTCTGAAACTGGAAGGCTCTCAGCTTTCATATTTGGCACATAGCATCATGTTCAGGTCCTCTACAAATGCTATTTAAATTATGGCCCCAGGGTCAAAATTGGCCCCGCCCCAGGGGTAGGCAGTTTTCAATAGAAACAAATAGTGAAATCTTTGAAAATCTTCTCCTCTTAAACTGGAAGGTTCTCAGCTTTCATATTTGGCACATAGCATCATGTTCAGGTCCTCTACATAAGTTGTATTATTTATGGCCCTGGGGTCAAAATTGGCCCGCCCCAGGGGTGGGCAGTTTTCAATAGAAACAAATTGTGAAATCTTTGAAAATCTTCTTCTCTGAAACTGGAAGGCTCTCAGCTTTCATATTTGGCACATAGCATCATGTTCAGGTCCTCTACAAAAGTTATATAAATTATGGCCCAGGAGTCAAAATTGGCCCCGCCCCAGGGGTAAGCAGTTTTCAATAGAAACAAATAGTGAAATCTTTGTAAATCTTCTTGTCTGAAACTGGAAGGTTCTCAGCTTTCATATTTGGCACAAAGCATCATGTTCAGGTTCTCTACAAATGTTATGTAAATTATGGCCCCTGGGTCAAAATTGGCCCCGCCCCAGGGGTAGGCAGTTTTCAATAGAAACAAATAGTGAAATCTTTGAAAATCTCCTTCTCTGAAACTGGAAGGCTCTCAGCTTTCATATTTGGCACATAGCATCATGTTCAGGTCGTCTACAAAAGTTATATAAATTATGACCCTGGGGTCAAAATTGGCCCTGCCCCAGGGGTAGGCAGTTTTCAATAGAAACATATCGAGAAAACTTTGAAAATCTTCTTCTCTGAAACTGGAAGGTTAATCTCAGCATTCATATTTGGCTCATAGCATCATGTTCAGGTCCCCTACAAGTTTTTCTAAATTATTCCCCTGGGGTCAAAATTGGCCCGTCCCCAGGGCCGGCTAGTTTTCTATAGAAACATATAGTGAAAACTTTGAAAATCTTCTCCTCTGATTGTCTGGTGAGCGCTTCAGGGCCATTCTGGCCCTCTTGTTTTGGCTTAATGGGAGTCCAAACTTGTTATAATACCAAGCTAGAAATATATTACAGTAAAAACTTGATACGTACTACAAAATTTTAGTATTAAAGAGGAATTTGTCTTTGTAGGCAGGTTTCTGCTTAATGCAGGGTGAAAGTCATGCAGAAAGCTCCTAGAGGAACTTTCTGCATGACATTCACCCTGCAGAAAGCTGCCAACGGTGTGTTGGTAGTATCCAGTTTTCATTGTACTATATTTTATCATTTTAAGTTAGCAAACCTTGACCCATTCCCTCATATTTACACATTTTGACACCTCTGTCAAAAACACTTTTTGAAACCATTGTGATAAATACTTTGGAGCTCCATTTATCACTGTTCACAGTGGTTTCAAAACTGCTGAATTTATTCTTTTGTCTAGTAAATAAATGCTATTCGGTTGACCCAGAGAGAGGGGTGCAGATATAAAGAAACCTGGGTGTGATGCCCAAGTGTTCTCATCAATAGAGTTAGAAGTATAAAGTACTGATACATCTGACCTTAGATTATAAAGTCTTATCTGAACAACTTGGTCCGGCAGAGCGATTGAACCCGGGAACCCCGGTATTATAGTTAAGCACGTTAAATACTCAACTGCATGTACCTCTGTTAGTACTTTCAAATGACCCAATTTTGACCCTATACAGTCCTCAAATCTTTACTCCTTTTATGCTTTTGAGAACAGAATAGATCCATATTAGATGGCTCATTTAGGAACCATCTGATCAGGGTCTATTGTATAATATAGACCTGCTTCTACAGTTACTGCCTAAAATCTGTACTCAAACACCATTGTTATAAAACTTCAGTTCACCCTTTCCTCCATAGATACGCCTTTCTACGCCTCTGTAAAAGTCATCTTTTGAAACCATTGTTAGAAATATTTAGCATTCGCTCCCTGAGAGTGAATGCTCTATTTATCACAAAGGTTTCAGAACTACAAAATACTAAAATTTTCCTTTTCTATAGTTAATGCTCCTTGCTGGTATATTTATTCAAAGAGGTTGGGTCTAAAAATAGCCTGTGAGGTTATGGGTTAATACATATTCATGAAGTAAAGGATTTATAGGATTGATATACTGTATACGGACATGAATGTTTTAGACTTAAAAGGGGGCCTTCATATTCATGAAGTAAACAGAGCTACAGATAATGATGCGTACCCAAATACTAAAATCGCCATTTCTCCACCAAACTCTATGCTGTGACCACTCTTTAGGATCGTCTCTTCGAGACGACTCTAAAGAGTGGTCATGGTATAGGGTTTGTTGGAGAAATAAAGGAGCTATGCTTGAATATGTTTAAATTCACACACCTTATCTGGAGCTCTGAGTAAAGGATTCATAGACGCTCTATGCAGACATGAATGTTTTAGACTAAAAAGAGGGGCCTCTGTGGTCAAGTGGTTATTGTCTTTGACTGATAACCGCTTAGCCCCCTCATCGCTGTGTGTTCAAATCCCGCCTGGGCATTTGGATTTTTCATGTGCGGAAGTCTTCCAGCTGGCTTACGATAGGTTGTTGGTTCAACCAGAAAGTTCCTATTTGCACAAAACGGTGCCGTCTGATTATAAATGTGATCTATTTGCTTATGATATAGATATGATTCTAAAATTGAAATTAATCCAATGAATATTCATGGAGGAAAGGGTTAAGTGTACTTTCAATTATTTTTTGAACAGGATCTGTGTGGACTAAGACTCCAGTTACATATGAGCACTGGTCTATTGAGGTTGTCTTCAAAGTAACCGGAAGAGGTAGAGTTGGGGCAGATGGACTGGTGAGTCAGCTTTAACCCGCTCATTCATATTGACGCCTTTTTGACAAATCTGTAAAAGTCACTTTTTCAAACCATTGTGATAAATAGAGCATTTGCTCCTAAAGGAAGGAATGAATGAATAAATGAATGAATGAATGAGGGAATATATGCTCTTTATCACAATTGTTTCAAAACTACACAATTCTAAAAAAATCATTATCTTTAGTAAATGCTCTATTTAACCCTTCTCTTGCTGAATTTTAAAATACATTTCTCCTTCTTTACCCATGCCCTGTTGTATTATTACATATATCTTCACTGTGTACAAGTATTTTGCTGTGCAATCACTGCTGTGAAGTGCACTGGTTGCACAATCAATTTGTAAATAGTGCAGACCCTAATGAGACAGCTCCTGCAGGAGCTGTCTCATCTGGGTCTTCACTATTTACAGGTAGGTATATTGACGTGAATAGCAAGTGAAGGGTTAAGCAGATTTATTCAAAGCGGTTTGGTATAAAAGTAGCCTATGAAGTATTATGTGTTAACCCTTTTCCTCCTTTTGACAACTTTGTAAAAGTCACATGTTGAAACCATTGTTATAAATTAATCAAATGCTCTATTTATCACAATGGTTTCAGACTACAAAATTCTAAAATTTTCCTTTTCTCTAGTTAATGCTCCTTTTTGGTAGATTTATTCAAAGAGGTTGTATCTAAAAATAGACTATGAGGTAATGTGTTAAGTAGGATTTTCTTTTACCTGACAGGGACACTTTTTGATGCAAACAGATTAGACCAACATCAAATTAGCCAATATTTCCTAAGTACACCATTATCTATAGCTTTGTATATAACATATTTTTTTCAGGATCTGCTCTGTTTGCTTTGGACATGTTTTCATAACAATTACTCTGACAGTGACTGGGAAACCCCTGCGCCATGCGCCATTGTCTCATACAAATTGAAAATGTCACATACAATTGCCATGTCGACGCGACCGTGTCCCATTAGTACAAAATATCCCAGTCCGAATTATCTCGATTTTTTTATCACTCATTGTGTTACTCATTGAAAAATCATTTTAGCCCCGCCCACCGTTCTTCCGATTCCCTATACACTCTTAGTAGTTACCCGTTGAGATATCATTATAGCGCCGCCCATTTCAGCTTTTCATTGGTTGTAGTATCGATGTTTTCGCTGAGTCGGAAGTTTGACTGTGTGCCATTTTGGGGCAGAAAGAAAGTGAAATATTGCCTGGTTCCCGCTTTTAGGTTATCCCAATGAGTTCACATTGGATTGAAACCGGGAACCAGTGTACAGGAAATATTATTCGTCTGCGTTTGTTACGAGCGTCTACGTGATACAAAGAAGTCGCTTAGAATTAAAAGTAAACATGCCACCAAAAAACGACTTAAAGCCGCCCCTGGGCAACAAACGCTGTCTTTATTTATAACGGTGAGTGGTACAAATGCTCCCGGCATTGAGCTATGGACTGTCAGTGGACAAGAACAGAGTTCATGATGTGTGGAAAGCACGAAAAGAGAGGAAACTGTACCCTTATTTACATTAAACTCGTTAACCCATAGTGTCACGTTTACACGTCTTTATATTAAACATGTGCTGTGAAGCCGAGAGGATAAATGTATGAATATATTGAATGAATGCCAAGGTAGGCATAAAATACAAGAAATACAAGTACAAACTTACCTGGATGGATAAGCGTGGCTTGTAGGTTTGGGCGTTCAGCTAGAAGAGGAGGAGCTACGCCGCCGCCTGGCGGACGTTCCAATTTTGCCCTTTCGGCCCTTGTCCATTTGGCCCATGTGGCTGTGGCGTCCCCGCATCACTCCTCCCCCACTTTGCTTTTTAGCAGTTAGTAATATTATTATTGTTTGTCCTCTTCCTGAGGCTCTACAGATAGAGAAAGTATAAAGAATATTAAGTTTTCGTTTCTATTAAACGGGTATTATCTTCAAACCCGTGGGTTCCTTCTACCTGAAGGTCTGGACCTGAAAACTTAATAAAATATGATATTCATAATAAGGAAGAGAGAAAAGATAGCATAATGGAGTACAAAATCATAATAAATGTAATTATAGCGAAAACCTATGCCAGCTGCCAAATATAGACCAAAAAGAAACATACTAATACTCTAGGCAGCTGGAAACATGTGAAATGACTGCCATTAAATATGCTGTCTCAATTTAACTGATGAGAGGGCAAAACAGAGGTTTGTCTCCCTCTTGTTCATTCCTCCTTCACAATTCAAACCATTCTAGCCGATGCTTCCCCCCAGCCAAAAAAGAAAAATTGATTGAGAAGAACAATACTGACTTATCATAAACCGACCGGCTAGATGAAATCATCAGTACCATAATGAAAACCCCAAATTTGAATTTCAAGAATGACAGTAATGAGCTGTAGTCGGGTTTTAACAAAGACTACCAATTCAAGTTAAACAATTTAGCCAAATTTGAGTTGCTGCTACGAATCAGCTCGGGGACAGGCACTCCTACTATGGAAGAAACAGCCTGTATCACTAGACCTACCCTCCAAGGACCATGACCTCTGTCACCAGGGAAGGGCAGGTAAGGTGAATCGGTCTCAAAGAGCAGTTTACGATGACTTGCTAGCATTAAAGTTTCCTTAGTGCTAGAATCCACTGTGGATTGTCGAGAGAGACTGAAAAAACAATTAGGAAGGGTACTGCTCCAATCATCAAATTCTTTAGAGTCTCCAACAAAACAATGCCTTTGGATTTTTAAATGAGTTAGATTTAAAGAAACTAACATTTGGAGAACTCATTTAGCTGCAGAACCATCATTCTTGTCCCTACAATGAATAACCACAGGCTTGTCAAGCCGGTCCGCCAGTTTAAGTGCTTTTTTGAGAAATTGGTGCTGGGCCTCAACCTTACCCTTGACGCACTCTTGCCTGTTATGGGCACTTGAGCAGCGACATGTAGTGGTAAAGTCAAGCCCAACTTCCCCAACAGCAACTGCCTCTGGATATTGCTGAAACTGGCGCTCCAGCTTGGCAAACATGTGATCTGCATTATTTCTGTAAAGGAGATGTGGGTGTATTCCTAAGGTGAAGCTGATCCTATTGTCTGAAGCAATCAATTTAGGAATAGTACCCCATTTGTTTGGAAAGACAAATTTTGTTACAGCATGGACTAGATTGACCTCAGATTTAGACTGTGCTTCCAATTCCCTAAGAGTTTTTGTAGAAGTACCAACTAGCTGATCCATGTGAAAGTGACCATCAATAACGTGGTACCTGAACACAGGATGTCCAACGGACGGACTAGAGCCATTAGGGTTTACATAGTTAACAATAGAGAGAGACAGTGTTCTTTGTTCAGGGTTAAGTTTTAGGAGAATTTGTGTCAAGGTCAAATAGTTCAACAGTTCAGAAGTGCGAGAAGGTTGGCAAGGATCATAAGATGGATTTGGCTCTAACCCAGCTAATCGGTCATACTCCCTGAGAAAGAGTATCTCCTCATCAAGGAAATGGGCCTTAGAGGAAGTAAGCTGCTTTTCCACGACAAGTCCCAGAAGAGCCTCAAGAGTCCCCAGTCCAAGGCAATTACTGATGAACAGAAGAAATCCGTTCACCAGCAAATACCAAGCATTTAGCTGGGATTCTCCCTCTATCTTGCTGTGACTTGCGTGGAAACGACGCAATTCAGACACGTCACTAGAGGACTGGCAGCTGGCACAAGCAACTGCTGGACACATATACCAAGGTATATGTGTCCTATTTATGTGCCTTTTAAGATGATTTACATCTGCATTGCAGATGCCACAGAGTGTTTGAAAGCGAGCTTTCTTGGGGGGGCATTTTGGCAGTTGTCTTGATTCTGGAATTTTCTAAATAAACAAGTAACAATTTATTAGTTATAAATTATATATCCATGGTATCTTTTGCTAATTTATTGAAAGCTATTTTTCCCAATATTTGAAAATATTATGACCTAACTTTATAGATACGTTGTGTGTTAAATATAGTAGTTGGTTAGAGAAGGTAGAAAATTAAGAAATATAATATATACATAAAGTAACTAATATATAGATAAATATATATAGAAATGGGATTATAGAATTGAATTGAATGAAATCCCATGTGTTAAATCATTTGAGTATAATTCTCTTATTTAAAAAATTATCTGACTTAAGTTTTCTGGTAACCAGACGGAAAGTATAAAGAAGTTAATAAAGTTATGCCGTGCAGTCAATATATTGACTTATAAATCAATATTATGACCGATCTTCATAACCGTACATAAACGGATACTATCTATCAATTAAATAAACCGACCGGCTGGTTAACAGATAGACAGTCTCCAAACAGACAGACTTCAAACATGTAACAAAATTCCCATTAATCGATAATAATGAACCGACCGGCTGGATTGCCGATCAATAGGAATGAACATTAAAACAGTGATTATTACAATCCATATCTATCGGCTAAATAAACCGACATGCTGGTTAACCGACAAAAATGAAACATGAAACAATATGTTAGGAACATTATGCCTTCCTATCAGCCACATAAACCGACCGGCTGGATGGATGATAAGAAAGAAACATGGAACAGAAGACATTACATCTTTCCATCAACTACTTGAACCGACCGGCTGGATAGATGATAACGAAAGAACATTAAACATAGAACATATGGACATTTCTTATCAGCTATATAAACTGACCGGCTGGATAACTGACAAGAATAAGATATAAAACATATCAGGTATATAATGCCTATCTATCAGCTATATAAACCGACCGGCTGGATAACCAATAGATAGGTACAAATAAAAGATCGAGAAAACATAGGACCAAGAGTTTACCCATCAGTCATAATAAACCGACCGGCTGGATGACTGAGGGTAAGACATACAGCACAAGACACACTTTACCCATCAATCATAATAAACCGACCGGCTGGATAATTGATGGATAAATGTAGAAAAATTAACCTATAAACCTGTCTTTCAGTCGCGCAAGCGGGCAGGCAATCTAATTTTCCGACCACCCCTAGAAGTTGGGAGTTGGAGGCTCAGGAGTTGGAGAAGAAGGAGCCGTTTCCACCTCCAAATCAGGGTCGGACAGAGAATCCTCGATCAGCTCGGGCTGCGATTGGCTATCCGAGTCATCCGGAAGCATGTATGGCAATGTCTGATCTAGGTCTATGTCCATATCTGGTTCCTGTTCGTCTGTTTGCTGTTCGTCCAAGGTCTGATTCATGTCTGAGAAGTCATGTGATTCCGGATCTAAATCCAAAATCACATGCCTTCTCTTTTTGAGCCATAGAGGCAGATCAGAATCTCGGCAGAGTTTGAGCCGATCATGATGCACAACAAAAGACTTCTTGTTGGACTCTAACCTATACAAGGGGTGGTTTTGGGAACAGACAATGAACGGTCCTGTCCAAGGTGGTCTTAGCTTTGAGCTAACGCCCACCTTTGTTGAGGTATCTCTTAGATACACTGGATCACCTGGGCTAAATGACCGCTCTTTCAGTCTCAGGTCATAGTCACGTTTTTGTCTCAGCTGAGTTTGACCAATTTTGTCTCTAGCTAAGACATGGATTTCAGACATCCTGGAGATGAGACTTTTCATCCAGTCATCTGCTTCAACCCGAGAAAAGTCAATTTGACCCAACAAAAGATCCAACGGCTGGATTGTTTCCCTCCCCAGCATCATCATGTTTGCCGAAAAACCAGTGGTATGGTTTTTCATTGAATGCAAAGCCATGGCGATCAAGGGGAGAAAACCATCCCAATCCTTCAGACCTTTAGAGATGAAACTTCGAATCATTTGAAGAATAACCCTGTTAAAAACCTCACACTGTCCGTTTGAACAAGGCCTATATGGGGTTGCCCTAGTTTTTGAAATTTCCAGAAGTTTACAAAGTGCCTGAAACAAATTACTTTCAAAATTTCGTCCCTGATCTGAATGAATTTCGAGCGGGCAACCAAAAGTGCTAATGAAACGGTCAAGGAATGCTTTGACAGTGACTTGAGCATTCTGCTCGGGGATAGCAGCCAGTTCCACCCACTTTGTGAACTGGTCTACCATGACCAAAATGTACCTATTTCCTTTGCTACTTTTATGAAATGGGCCCAATATATCAATGTGAACCCTTTCCATAGGATAACCTGAGTGGTATAAACGTTGACCTGCCCTAGGGGTTCT
The DNA here is from genome assembly GCA_963576725.1 of Azorinus chamasolen. Lineage (NCBI taxonomy): Eukaryota > Metazoa > Mollusca > Bivalvia > Cardiida > Solecurtidae > Azorinus > Azorinus chamasolen. The sequence goes on along the minus strand of OY755250.1, from coordinate 52,726,226 downwards.
ATTGCCCTTCTTGTTCCTATTGCATATTCTGCACCCAGAAACATACAATTGCGTATCCCGGGTCATGCCGTACCAAAAATACTTATCTTTAAGTCTATTTGTTGTTTTGGCAATGCCAAGATGACCTGATGACCTACAGTCATGACATCCTTGCAACACTTGCTGTCTCAAGGTCTGCGGGATTACAATGCATGACCTTGTGCCTAATTCAGGGTGTTCAGACCATTCATAAAATAGGATGCCATTGGAAATTGAAATACGTTCACGGCATGACCACAGAGACCTAGTTTCGGGACTTGTCAACATCAGTTCCCGTCTGGATGGCTCATAACTGTGTTCGAGCCAGTGCATGACCAGACCTATGTTGGGATCTTGCCATTGAGAATCCCGTAATTGTCTAGAAGTCAGTCCTTCAACCCAATTGGATGATCCAGCTTCTTGTGAATCGCTCACCTCTACAATATTCATGACTGCCAGTGGTACCACATCGTCGACATCCTCGGCGAAGCGAGACCACTGGTTTTGAGCACGAGTACAATATGAACATCCGCCGCATGGGAGATCCCTCAGATCCGCTCCTGCATAATAGCAATCACATGATCGGAGGGTATCCCCAATGCGGCTCAAAGAATCTGCATTTACGTGCTCACAGCCTTTTCTATGGACAATAGTCATGTTATATTGTGATAGCTCTTCAAGCCATCGCGCTAATTGCCCTTCTATATGCTTGAATCTGGTGAGCCAAACTAAACTATTATGGTCAGTACGAACCAGAAATGGATGTCCCAGTAGGTAATGTCTGTAAGTCCTGCAGAATCTAACCAAACTTAAAAGTTCTTTACGTGTCGTGCAGTACTTACGTTGAGCGGGCAGTAGAGTGTAGCTACCAAAACTAATAGGTTTAACCAATCCGTCCTGAATCTGGGACAATGCCCCACCAATCTGTCTATTACTGGCGTCAACGTCCAGAATGAATGTGCCTTTAGGTGAAGGGTGGTAAAGTAATGGGGACTTAACCGCTAACTCTTTCAATTGAGTGAAAGCATGCTCATGTTCTTGAGACCACATAAACTGTCTGGCATTAGACAATGCATATAAGCTCTCAGCGACCCTTGCAAATCCCTCAATATGACTTCTATGGTAATTCATAAAACCCAAGAAGGACTGCAAGCCTTTCACATTTGTAGGTCTAGGCCAGTTCTTTAAAATTTCCATTTTTCCTGGAGAAATTGCAACACCATGTTCACTTACAAGCTTTCCCAAGAACTCCACTTCCTTTTTAAAGAAAATGCACTTCTTGGGCTTAAGCTTCAAGTTATTTTCCTTGAATCTGGTGAAAACCTTGCGAAGGATAGAAAGAGTATTGTCAAAATCTGTACCAAGAATGATTAGATCATCAAGATACACGACAAGCTCTTCCCATGTCAAACCTCTGAGAACTAACTGCATGGCCCTTTGGAAAGTCGCGGGGCTGTTACAGAGCCCCATGGGGAGACGCGCCCATTGAAATGTGCCAAACCGGCTAGTAAAACTGGTTTTACTTTTAGAATTTTCTGCTAAAGGTATTTGATAATAACCACTACAAAGGTCGAGGACACAGAAAAGTTTCTTCCCTTGTAATGAGTCTAGACAGTCTTCAATTATAGGGAGATTGTAATTATCTTTGACAGTTTTATTGTTGAGGGCCCTATAGTCTAGACAATAACGTAAATCCCCTGACTTTTTGCGGACAAGAACTGGAGCCGAAGACCAGTCAGAAGAAGAAGGTTCAATGACACCTTGTTGTAAGAGTTTGTCAATGTATTCTTTTTCTTGTTGTTGGAATTTCAATGGAGTGCGCCTAAATTTTTCCTTAACAGGGATTTCGTCAGTCGTTACAATTTTGTGCTCTACATCTTTGAGACAGCCAAGGTCAAAATCGTCTTTCGAAAACACTGATTGGAATTCAATCAAAAGATTTCTGAACTTTGTTTTTTGAACTTGGTTCAGGTCCGAACTTGATTTTTCAAACATGCTAGCCAAATGTTCAGGCAAAGAACCAGTATTGGGTGTAGAGCTTTTAACAGACTTGTCACATGTACTGTCAGACTCAATGAGAGTCACTGGTTCAGCCTGCCCTAAGAAAATGTCACGTTTGAAAAGTCTATATGAGTTCGAATCATTGATGACCTTCAGTTTAACATTTTGTGTGTTTTCACCATACACTGACGCAACCAGACAACTTTTGAAGTTTGAAGGTTCAACTACAAAACTAGATGGCAAAAGTTTCTCAGTTTTTGCTTCTAAAAAACCAATTGAATTTGGCGGGATAACTACCCTTCTTACATTGTAGACTCTGCAGCCATGATGATTTGGGTAAATTTTCAAAGGGAATTTTTCATTGTCAATGGACATTGTGCTATTGCCAAAATCAACAATAGCTCCCAAGGGTTTGAGAATATCTAAACCTAAAATGCACGGAGTATTAATTGGGGCTATGCACACTGTGTGTAAAACCGTGCGATTACAGATTGTCAATGGTACATTATCTATTATTGAACCTTTAACTGGATCAGGACCAATGCCCTGTAGTATGCAAGGTGCAATAATTTCGTGATTTTCGAGCATACCTTTGAACTTTTCCTCTTGTAAAATTGTAATCATGGCTCCACTGTCTATCAATGCCACGACTGGCGTGGAGTCTATCAAAATTTCACGAAAAACCGCGTGCCCTTCAGTGAGCTTGACAGAAAATGATTCCATGTCACGACCCTTCTTATTGGGTGGGGCTAGTTGTGGGTCGCTTTCCCAACCAGCCCTTCCAAGTTTAAACACTTGGATTTCTCCTCATTAGGCAAGGGGCTAGCAGATCTTGCATGGTAATCGTGCCGGGGTTGACCAATGGCACGATCTGGAAATCGGCGTGGGGATTCTCTGTATCCCCTATCTGGACTACGGTAACGATCCCTTGGAGGGGATCTATACCGATCCTCGCGCCGATCCCAGTCCCTATTTCTCCTAGGGTCAAAACCACTCCTATTCGGACTTGGTGAACGCGAATAGGGTCTTGGGGAGTATGGCCTACTTGAATACGGCCGACTAGAATAACGGTCTGAACGGTCTGGTGACCTACGATAGGAATCCCTATCTGACCGTTCATACCTAAGGTTGGAACGCCCCCTGTCGTACTCTCTGTGAGTGCGACTAGGACTGAAACCTCGGTCCCTGTACCTGTCATGGGGGCTTGGGTAGCGCTCTCCTGGCGCTTCGTAATAAGGGGATGGTGACCTTGACCTCGGGTTTAAATGGGACTTTAAAAGGGACTCCATACCCCGTAATAAGGAGTCACCGAGTTCCTTAAAAGAAGTTTCTGGGGTCACAGAGAGAGCCTTTTGTTCAAAGGTCACCTGTTTTGTGACCCCCAGAACTTTAGAGTTTGCACAAAAAGCTTTCACAAACCTTAAAGCTTCTTGCATGCTCTTAGGCTTCCGTCCAAGAGCATCCAATGCTGCCTCCTTGTTTTTGAGCCCTCGGAGAAAGGCCTCTGTAGTCAGGCGATTGAGGAGTTCATTGTCCCTCTCACCCCTGTAACCATCATTGGCCAGAGCTTGGATTTTTTGAAGGAATTCCTCCTCCGTCTCCACATCCTGTTTGATGGCTGACAATTTCTGCCTGGCAGCCATTGGCTCATCTCGGTAATCAAACCGGACAGCCATGTCCTGAACTAACAGGCCGAAATTGTCAGCAACCGTAGACCTGTTTGCATATTCTAACGCTTGGTCAGAGAGACAGTCGAAGAAGCGATCTAATTTCTTCGCCTCATTCCACTGTCTCCTATTGGCCACACGATTGAACTTTGCCAAAAAGACATCAAACTTAACCCCGACAGGCTTGCCGGAGAAAGTTTGCATCGTTGGCACTTGTGGTGAAGTGGACCGATTTCTATGGGTCCTTGGTCTTTCCGGACTCGGACTACGAGGACGTGTATGGAGGAAGTCGTTAGTGGGTGTCCTATCGGTAGGTGGAGGGGGTGGGGGTGGTGGAAAACCATTACCTGCACCTGCGCCAACATAAACACCACCTCTGGTACTGCCTGCAATTGTGCGGCTTATTGTCCGCAATACATTAGTGGCCTGGCCAGTTTCCTCTTTAACTACCTGAGGTGGTGGGGCTTCTACATCAGAAGGTTGACCAGGTGGCGACAGAGGCTGCGATGGGGGCGGTAAAAATATTGGAGGAGGCAAGTATGGAGCCAATCCAGGAGCACTCACAGGGGGCTTGAATCTAGTATCTAGCCTAGATTCTAATTTCCTGAAGTCCTCCTGGAGCTGAGATTCAAAGTAACTCTGGCGCTCAATAAGCGGCTGGATTCTAGCTTCTAAGCTAGCTTCCAGTTGCTTAAAGTTGCTCGCCAGAGCGCGGTCACTTCTTTCATGCCGCTCTTCCAGTTGATAACAAAGTTTTTGCTCTATTGCATTTTGCCTGACTTCCTGTTTGTTTAAAAACTCAGTCAAAATTTTGGTTTGCTGATCACAGAAACTCTTCAAGGACGCCTCTTGACTTTCAAGTTGTCCCCGAAGAGCTACTCGTTCCTTTTCAGCAACCTGAGAATTTCTAATGGACAATTCGTCCGAATTACTAATTCGCTGGAGAATTTGTTCCAGCCTCTCATCGCCTCTTGGTCTGGTAAGGGAAAGTTTCCCTTGATCTAACAAAGCCTGCCAACTAACTGCTTTGCTAATTTCTACCAACTCATCGACGGTCAAATCCCTCTCCTCATCAACGGCGAGTCTTCTGCTCTGCATTACAGCAGCGGCAGTCTTTTCCCCGACATTTTGGAGAGTTTTCATATCCGCCAATGAGCAGGTGAAAAAGTTCATGGCTTTGTCAGACATTGTTACAAAGTTATTTATCAAAAGAAAATGTCAAAAAAATGTCAAAAGAATGAAAGAAAATATTGAAGTAATTAATATTTAATTAATGGTGAATATTATCAACACCCGATGATATCGGATGGTGACGAAAGAGTACCGGTAAGGTAACACAAAAAGATGCAGTCACCTCGCGGAAATTTTCAAAGAAATTTCTTCACAAAATGCAAAAAATATCAATATAAATGGAAAAACAATTAATATATGTTGACAATTATCAATTCTCAACACCCGACGATATCGGATGGTGACTAAAGAGTACGGACAAAGGTACAAAAAAGAATGGAGTCACCTCGTGGAAATTTTCAAAGAAAACTTCCACAAAATGCAAAAATATCGATATAAATGGAAAAACAATGAATATATATTGACAACTATGAAGTATCAACACCCGATGATATCGGATGGTGACTAATTACAACGGATAGAAAAAATTGAAAACGGCGTGGTAGCCTGTGAAAATTTGCAAAGAAAACTTTCACGAAAAAATGCCTAAAATAACAATTAAATGCCCTTCCTTTTTGCTCGCAGCGCCACTTGCTGTGAAGCCGAGAGGATAAATGTATGAATATATTGAATGAATGCCAAGGTAGGCATAAAATACAAGAAATACAAGTATAAACTTACCTGGATGGATAAGCGTGGCTTGTAGGTTTGGGCGTTCAGCTAGAAGAGGAGGAGCTACGCCGCCGCCTGGCGGACGTTCCAATTTTGCGCTTTCGGCCCCTGTCCATTTGGCCCATGTGGCTGTGGCGTCCCCGCATCACATGTGTATATTACATTAGTTCAATGCAACCAGTACAGATCCAGATCAGAGAGCTTGCACTGGAGCCCTCTGATCAGGTTCTGCCCGGTTTGTCAATCTGTAAACTGGAGTAGTTCATTTGTAGTTTCATGGGTCAATGGATTAACTGGCACTGGCTCTAAGTCTTTCAATCCTTGTATACACATTGTGTTGAAAACCTACTTGACAAATCCTTGTGTAGCTTGAGATTCCTCATGCCTCATGTACTTTATAGCTATATAAGGACTGACTTTTTCTAGATTCGTTTCTTTTGCTCTGGACAGCCAAAGGTAGCTCTTACCTACTTGTCACTGCATGCCACCTCCCCTCTCTCTCTCTCTCTCTCTCTCTCTCTCTCTCTCTCTCTCTCTCTCTCTTAGGGCTGTACAATAGTTTAAATGTGTATTGGGGGACAGGAAGGCACTTTAAAAAATCTATGCATGGGTGTGGTTTCACTGCAAAAATGGTACAACATGTATTTGGTTTATGCATTAGTAAAACACTTCTATGGGTGGATGGTTGAATTTGAAAGTACCTTCCTGCACCCCCATACACATTTAAATTGAACAGCTATTAGAATACATCTCAATATAAGTTAATAAGGCATTATAATTCATTAGATGATTAGTTACTAATTTGATACTAGCCGTTCTTCTAACATTAATGTTCAGAAAATGTCACATTGATAGTTCCAATTGTCACATAGATTTTTCAAATGTCACATAACTTTTTCAAACAATGTGCAAAATGTCCCATAAGAAAAAATTCTTTCCCAGTCACTGCTCTGATTAATGTTCATGATGTCATGTTTTCTTACATGAATATTCATGGCATTTAAAGGATGAACCCTTTCCTCCATAAATACGTCTTTTTACGCCTCTGAAAAAGTCACTTTTTAAAGCCATTGTGGTAAATATCACAGTGGTTTTAATACTACAAAATTCTAAAATGTTCTTTTTCTCTAGTTAATGCTCCTTTTTTTGTAGATTTATTCAATTAGGATGGTTCTTAAAATAGCCTATGAAGTAATGGGTTAAATAAATAACAAAGAGATAGTGATAACAAGCAAAGTAAAAGACCCTGGAGCTGTTTCAATGAGGCCATTACTCTAAACACCTGTCTGCATGTCAATATTTCTTGTCAAGGATCCTGAAGGAAGTAGAAGATTGTGTCAAACTGACCGACATGCACCTTTAAACTTCTTACAGCTAATTGTAAATTTTAAAACAGTTTGGACCAAGATTAAAACTTCATGACATGAATTCTAAATACTCTATGCTTCATCAGGTTCCAAACTGTTTGATACTGTTCTGGATCTTGAATATGAAATTGAAGAAAATGGTACTTGTTTTCTTATTAGGGCTGTTCCAGGAAAAAAGGCCAGGGGGGTCGGAACGGCGATGAATTAAAATTTTGTGGGTGGGGGGTAATAAAGAGTTAAATTTGTGTTGGTTGGGGCGATTTTTTCAATTGTAATTGTGTTGTATCGGGGGTTATTGAATATTCCAATTCAGAGGGGGGGGGGGGGGGGCATTAAGCACGGTAATTCTGTTTAAAATTTCCCAAATAAGAAAAACTCGTCGCCGATATTCTTTCCCGTTTTCAAGTAAATCCACGTTAATAACGTTTATCACGTCAACAGCGAGATTTCGGTTCGGCTAATCGAATAACGAGACTCTTGTCCTACAGCCAATCAAAACGCTCGTATCATCGAATGTTCGTTCAACAATTCCAATATGGCGTCCGTTTATGAAATTCGGTGTCTGTACCTGCCAATTAATGTGAATATAAGACAAAAATTAAAAGCACAGACCGAGATTACGATAAGAGTGTGAAAAATAAGTTCAGCCCAAGATGACTAGAGTAAGAAATGACGTTGACATTGAGTAAAGAAACAAGAAAAGGGATAGTTGGCGATTTCGTGAAAGTGAAAGTAAACCGTCCCGGGAGAGAGTTCCTTGTTTAATACTGTAAACATACAAATTAATTACGGAAAACGCGGCTGTGTAGACTTTGGGAACCATCTGAAAACCGCTAGACATGTCCTGTTATTGAAACAGCGTGTTCAAGTCACAGGTAAAACCCTGTAATATTGAGTATTCACCAGAAATTTGTGTCTGTCAATATAGCTTTTGTTAAAGGAACTAGTCAACATGTACCGATTCAGAAAAATTATAAACCAGTTTAATGAATTAGAACTGAAGATGGTTTATAATGACATAAAGAGTTTGAGTTTGAAGGTAAATGTGATTAGAAATTGTGACTATAAATGTGTATAAAAAGGTGAACTATGTCTAGTAAGTTAACTAATTGTTAAGTGTTATATTACCATGCTGACTTTTAAATCAAATTTCATATCTTTTACGTGTGAGTTTTAATTGCTTGTGTTTTACAAGAAATTAATCTGGCAATATTGAATAGATCCAGGATAAACTGAATGTAAATTGTATGAACATGTACTGTAACCAGTTTGTTTGAAATACAGCTAATGTATGACATGCAACCGGAGTATGATTGTAAAAAAAACACACGAATGTCCATTCAATGAAAGACCCAAGTGAAAATGCAGGAGAAAACTCCTGAACTCAGAAAAGCTATACCGGTATTTCATGTGTCCATACGACAGGGTTTTGGGGGGGGGGGGGGGGGGGGGCTTAACCCCCATACAGGCAGGCTCCCTTTGACCCCATCAAATTTTCCTCTTTTTTCACAAACAGCTATTCTCACCCATTTTACTGGTGTTTTTGTAATATTTGCCTCCCTTATATTAGACCTGCTAGGGGATATCCAACCAGAGGGCTGTGCAAACAGTGTAGACACAGATCAGCTGTTGCATATAAATGAGGTATCTGATCAGGATCTTCCCAATTGCTTTCCAGACAAATTGGCAAACTAGAGATGGTGTTGGTAATTTGCAACCAGTGTAGATCAGATCAGATTTTCATTGCACCAGCTGATCTAGGTAAACAACAATCTCTTAACAATCTCGTAACAATCTCTTGTGATTTGATTTCTGTATATACAGATAAAAGAAATTTAGTAATCATGTAATTCAATGTAATGTGATTGTCTTAATATTCAATTTCTGCCATACAAATAGTCAACGCAGGAAAGTTAAATTTCACAGATTGGACCAACAGTGGCTATCAAAAAGTGGTTATGTTAGATATAAAGTTATTAACAGTGATTAAATTACTAACTTTGATGATTCAAAGAAATTAAAAGTGAAAAGATGTTTCCTTAATCAATTTGTAGAGTCATGGCCCATATTTGCAAAATTAATGTCTGCTATGTTCTTACACCTTAGAAAGGGTTAAATTTAACGTTCATATAATTGAACGTCTTGTGTCAAGGTAAAAGATGTTTACATACTAGGAATGGGGAAAAAAAGCATTCCACACTAGAAACAAGATGGCAAATAGTAATTCGATATTTAAAAGTAACTTTTATTTCAAATGCATCATATTGAAATTGAAATTATCATTGAATATTTAATTGAACACAATTTTAAAATCTTGCCTTTAAATTTCCAGCTTTGTCATTTTTCCTTCCTCTTCTTCCAAAATATTAATGGATTCAAGCGCAATCATGGTTTTCAATCTTGTGCGAAGAGAAGTGAGGGAAAATAGCACGCGACTGATGATTTGAAATTGCGAATTTGATAACGTTTATTTCTTGTTTTTCCTCGAGCCCAAGCTAGTGCTTAATAGGTTAGCCAATGATTGTGCGCTCAACCATGGTCTAACCTATACATAAAAATTTCATGCAAGTATTTCTATGACGTAAATAATTTTGTCATCAAATTACATATACTAGAATAACAATATATTATATGCTGTCAATATGATTTGCATTCAGAAAACAGCACATTCATAGAAAAACTTGTCAAGCTTTGAGTGGTAAAGAAATCTAGAAAGTACAACTGAATCGGAAATTTCAGTTTTCTTGGTGGTGGGTGGCAAGTTAAATATAAATCTAGTGGTTGTGGGTATCTGACCTATCTTAATTCTCTTGTTTGGGGGGGGGGGGGGGTATAAAAAATAAAATTGTGTTGGTGGTACCCCTATTTTTGGCTGGCGTTCCTACCCCCCAGGCCTTTTTTCCTGGAACAGCCCTTATTTTGAAAACATATTTTACAGGGTTTTTTGGTAAGTAAGTCAAACAATGAGTCAATTTATAGGTTGAAAATAGTTCAGTCAGAGGCGCTTGTGTTATTGGCAATGTCATAATAACCTACATATAGACAGACTTAACAATCAGGGCCTCCGCTGGCGGTCGCCAAAATCGCCATTGGCGAAAATATTCATAATCTGGCGATAAAAAATTAAATCTGGCGAATTTTGTGGCAAAAGACAATTTTGCAGATTTTGCCAAGAAATACAGACCCATTTTAACCCTCTCGGTCATTTATCGCTGCTTCTTCTGTAACCCTCTCGGTCAATTATCGCTGCTTCTTCTGTTTGTGTGCAAAGCGTGTCGGTTGTTTACACAAGAGTTTTATCTGGGTATTTCCCATGCAGGCACCGGAAATCATGCAAGAAAGATGTGATTCTAGCTGGTTCCCAATTATCTTCCTACTATTTTGTTAAGCTGGTTCCCAATTTGTTTCCTAGTATTTTGTTAAGCAAACAGATTATGCGGGAAACCAGTCATGTCAAAGATGGCGACGTTGTTTACAAGTTCAGCCGTGGGCAATTTGATTTCTTCTTGTGGCACGTTAATTACTCAAACCAGGGAACTGACACCTAAGATTATGCGACAAAGAGATTAAAGAACAACTAACAAGGCAATTAATTGGAGTTGGTTTGCGATGATCTCGGGCAATTTGGGACAGATCGGACTTTGTAGATCCACGGTAAGGAACAATTACACCACTATTCAGACTACTGTGTTAGTTCTCAGTTTCATAATTTGGAGTAAATAAATCTAATGTGTACCGTGTGTCCTATTATATAGTAAATATATATTTTATGCTTTTAGTCTGTTAATACACGGTTTAAACAACTTTACATGGCACACTGACTACCGTAGTGTTATGAAACCACTATTTAAAGGAAATACATATATGACAGAAACTTTAACTGTAGAGAAAATGAGTTGACGATTTTTTAATCCTCTTTGTTAGTGTTTAAAAGTTATTTTTAATATGAAATATATATTTGTTCTGAAATTATTTGTTTGCAGTGGAAGTAAAAACAGTTTTGAAATTTCAAGTTATTCATCTTATAAAGCAAAATAATCTGAAATCAATGTAAAACTGAATGGAAATTAGCAGAGACATATACATACATGTATGCATATGTCTCTGAAATTAGTGACAATTTCAATACTTAAATGTACACTTATTTTTTTCTGGCTTACCATGAGTTTGTAATAGTACCAAGAGACTGTTAATATTGTTTACAGATAGAAACTTTTTTATTATGCCCCCAAAGCTAGGCTTTGGCGGCATATAGTGATCGCACCGTGCGTGTGTGGGTGGGTGTGTGTGTGTGGGGGTGTGTGGGTGGGTGGGTGTGTGTGTGTGGGTGTGTGTACATTTTGTCCGGAGTATATTTCCTTTGTCACATCAGCTACGGATACCAAATTTGGTGTGTGAGTTCATCTTGGGATGGGGGAGTGTCGCGTACCATTTTAATGTCACTGTGACCTTGACCTTGACCTTTGACCTTGATTTTACAAAAAGCTTGTCCGGAGCATATCTCCTTTACCTTACCAGCTACAGATTCCAAATTTGGTGTGTGAGTTCATCTTGGGATGGCGGAGTGTCGCGTACCATTTCCAGGTCACTGTGACCTTGACCATGACCTTTGACCTTGATTTTGAAAAAAGCTTATGCCTTACCAGCTACAAAAAGCTTGTCCGGAGTATATCTCCTATACCTTACCAGCTAAGGATTCCAAATTTGGTGTGTGAGTTCATCTTGGGATGGAGGAGTGTTGCGTACCATTTTCAGATCACTGTGACCTTGACCATGACCTTTGACCGATTTTACAAAAAGCTTGTCCGGAGCATATCTCCTTTACCTTACCAGCTACAGATTCCAAATTTGCTGTGTGAGTTCATCTTGGGATGGCGGAGTGTCGCGTACCATTTCCAGGTCACTGTGACCTTGACCTTGACCTTTGACCTCGATTTTAAAAACCGCTTATACCAGCTAGGCTTTGGCGGCATATAGTGATCGCACCGTGCGTGTGTGGGTGGGTGTGTGTGTGTGTGGGTGGGTGTGTGGGTGGGTTGGTGGATGGGTGGGTTGGTGGGTGTGTGTGTGTGTGGGTGTGTGTACATTTTGTCCGGAGTATATTTCCTTTGTCACATCAGCTACGGATACCAAATTTGGTGTGTGAGTTCATCTTGGGATGGGGGAGTGTCGCGTACCATTTTCATGTCACTGTGACCTTGACCTTGACCTTTGACCTTGATTTTACAAAAAGCTTGTCCGGAGCATATCTCCTTTACCTTACCAGCTACAGATTCCAAATTTGGTGTGTGAGTTCATCTTGGGATGGCGGAGTGTCGCGTACCATTTCCAGGTCACTGTGACCTTGACCATGACCTTTGACCTTGATTTTAAAAAAAGCTTATGCCTTACCAGCTACAAAAAGCTTGTCCGGAGTATATCTCCTATACCTTACCAGCTAAGGATTCCAAATTTGGTGTGTGAGTTCATCTTGGGATGGAGGAGTGTTGCGTACCATTTTCAGATCACTGTGACCTTGACCATGACCTTTGACCGATTTTACAAAAAGCTTGTCCGGAGCATATCTCCTTTACCTTACCAGCTACAGATTCCAAATTTGCTGTGTGAGTTCATCTTGGGATGGCGGAGTGTCGCGTACCATTTCCAGGTCACTGTGACCTTGACCTTGACCTTTGACCTCGATTTTAAAAACCGCGTATACCTTACCAGCTACAAAAATCTTGTCCGGAGTATATCTCCTATTCCTTACCAGCTAAGGATTCCAAATTTGGTGTGTGAGTTCATCTTGGGATGGAGGAGTGTCTCGTACCATTTTCAGATCACTGTGACCTTGACCATGACCTTTGACCGATTTTACAAAAGCTTGTCCGGAGCATATCTCCTTTACCTTACCAGCTACAGATTCCAAATTTGGTGTGTGAGTTCATCTTGGGATGGCGGAGTGTCATGTACCATTTCCAGGTCACTATGACCTTAACCTTGACCTTGACCTTGACCGATTTTACAAAAAGCTTGTCCAGAGCATATCTCTTATACCTTACCAGATACGGATTCCAAATTTGGTGTGTGAGATCACCTTCAGATGGCGGAGTGTCGCGTACCATTTTCAGGTCACTGTGACCTTGACCTTCGACCTCAATGTTGCAAAAAAGGTTGTCCAGAGAATATCTCCTGTACCTTACCAGCTACGGATTCCTAATTTAATGTGTGAGTTTATCTTGGGATGACGGTGTGTCGCGTACCATTTTCAGGTCACTGTGACCTTGACCTTTGACCTAGATTTTACACAAAGCTTGTCCGGAGCATTTTTCCTATACCTTACAAGCTACGGATTCCAAATTTGATTTGTGAGTTCATCTTGGGATGGCGGAGAGTCGTGTACCATTTTCAGATCACTGACCTTGACCTTGACCTTTGACCTCTATTTTACAGTCCGGAGCATATCTTCTATATCTTACCAGATACAAAAAGCTTGTCCAGAGCATATCTCCTATACCTTAAACGTTGACAATCAACCCAGGGTCCTTTTTAACGTTGAGAATGACTTAGGGTCCTTTTTAACTAAGTTTTGACGCTTAGCTCTTTTCTTAGCTATCATAATCCAAAGGTTCTGTTTCTAATGTTAAGAACTGACTCCTGTGTCATTTTTAACAGCATCAAAATTTCATGTTACACCTGCATTACATTGTATTGTTTTTCCGCCAAAATGCATTTCGGTGTCAAACACTTTGGGGGCATTTGTCACCCGTGACGACTCTCTTGTTTGTTTCATTTATTTGTTTAATTTCAGCTCTTCAAGAGGGGAAGAGAAATCCGAGGCTCCAGATTCTACTCCATCAATAAGAAGTGACCCTAAAATGACCACTGCAGCTAAAGCATCAAATGTAATGAGGAGCGCCAGCAAGGCAGACCACGGCTACATGTTGAAGTTGATTCAAGACTGCCACCAGCCTGATCAGACCCATTGGGGTCAACACAGTCTTATGTTGGCATAAACTGTTACTATTATCAAAATTAATAAAGGAAATGTAAACATACACAAGTTGGTTATGTTGATTACACATTTCAAGCATAAACAAAGGTTTCATGACGTAGAATCTGAAGGAAAACTTTGGCTCTAACTTTGGCTCCAACATATCCAAATTGGCGCAACAAAATTCTTATTTGGCACAAGTTTTTCTCATTTGGCGAAAGTGATGGCGCAAAGAAAAAAAAGCCAGGGAGGCCCTGACCATGTAGTGCAAACCCTGATCAAAAGGCTCCTGAAGGAGTCATTTGCTCAGGGTCTACACTATTTGCTATATTTGTCTAATTTTGAAGTCACCAAAATGATGTCAGTGGATCTGTCCATGGAGGGGAAACCAAAACAAGCAGTTAACCCGTTCCCTGTTCTATGTTTATTCCAAATTTCAATACCTACTGAATAATCGTGGACAAAATACTTATACTTATAATGAATAATATGGAAAGTGGAACATTGTTTCCATTTTAGAAAGTCAAGACACAGATCTTTCCAATTCCATTAGCAAACAGAGCAGACCCTGATCAGACAGCTCCTATGACCCATCAGTGGATAACCCTTTGCTCCATGAATATTCATGTAAGAGATAATGACATCATGAATATTCATGTAAGAGATAATGACATCATGAATATTATTTGGAGTATAAATGTTTTATAATGGCACATGAACACAGGAATTTTTGGCCATGGCAGAAACTGTAAAATCATATCTATACTATGTCCTAAGCAAACAGCAGATTCTCAAGCTTTTGGTTGGTCAGATTTGAGTTCTCAAGCTTTTGATTGGTCAGATTTGAGTTCTCAAGCTTTCGATTGGTCATATTTGAGCCTAAGTCTCAAATCTGACCAATCAAAAACTTGAGAACGAACTCGGACTCAGCTAAAAGTTTTATAAGCATGGACCCTGACCACTCCTACAGGAGCTGACTGATCTGGGTGTACTCTGTTTGCACAGGCGTAAAATTAAGGGTTATCTGTGGGTCAATTCAACATGAAAGACTTAAAGTTGCTAGTTAAGTTCATAGAACATAAAGGGAGGTAAAAAAAAACCCCAGAACTTCTCAAAAAAACAAAACAGGAAATGTCGCCATCATTGAAAGCTCCGCCTGATCAGGGTCTGCTCTGTTTGCTTAACAAATAATAAAGATCTGGTTCTAAACTTTCTGCTTTTGGCAAACAATTTCATGAATCATTTGTAAATATACTATTTTCAGAATAAACCTAATTAATATTCGTGATGTAATGATTTCTTTGATGAATTTTCATGGAGCAATGGTCCTTTGCAGAATTAGAATTTTTGCACTTTACACTTTATTAGCTTCCTTTTTTTCTGTATCCTGATAGTTTTGTGTTATTTCTTGCAGGCTATGTGGTTCACAGAGATGAAGGGTATCGAAGGCCCCGTTTTCGGGAGCAACGATTATTGGAAGGGTCTTGGAGTGTTCTTTGACTCTTTTGACAATGATGGACAGGTAGGTGTCATTTAGTGCTCCTGAATAAAAGGGGTCAAAGGATGAATACTCATACCTTTAATCCTTTACTCCATAGATGGATTAGATGCACCTTTGCAAACAGAGTAGACCCAGATCAGACGGCTCCTATAGGAGCTGTTTAATATGGGTTTGCTCATGAATTAAGAACTAATGATATACAATTCTACACTTTTTTCCATGGCCGAACATTTCTGTGTCCATGTGCCACTATGGAAATGTTGTTTTTTATCTAATTAATATTCATGCTGTCATTATTATTTCCAACATGAATATTCATGGAGTAAAGGGTTAAATAATGACCCCTTTCCTTACCCCAGACTCCTTGTAGAGTTAGTGATACAAATGCTCTTTCCTTACCCCAGACTCCTTGTAGAGTTAGTGATACAAATGCTCTTTCCTTACCCCAGACTCCTTGTAGAGTTAGTGATACAAATGCTCTTTCCTTACCCCAGACTCCTTGTAGAGTTAGTGATACAAATAAATAATAATCCCTTTCCTTACCCCAGACTCCTTGTAGAGTTAGTGATACAAATAAATAATAATCCCTTTCCTTACCCCAGACTCCTTGTAGAGTTAGTGATACAAATGAATAATAATCCCTTTCCTTACCCCAGACTCCTTGTAGAGTTAGTGATACAAATGAATAATGACCCCTTTCCTTACCCCAGACTCCTTGTAGAGTTAGTGATACAAATGCTCTTTCCTTACCCCAGACTCCTTGTAGAGTTAGTGATACAAATGCTCTTTCCTTACCCCAGACTCCTTGTAGCGTTAGTGATACAAATGCTCTTTCCTTACCCCAGACTCCTTGTAGAGTTAGTGATACAAATAAATAATGACCCCTTTCCTTACCCCAGACTCCTTGTGGAGTTAGTGATACAAATGCTCTTTCCTTACCCCAGACTCCTTGTAGCGTTAGTGATACAAATGCTCTTTCCTTACCCCAGACTCCTTGTAGAGTTAGTGATACAAATGCTCTTTCCTTACCCCAGACTCCTTGTAGAGTTAGTGATACAAATGCTCTTTAGTTTCAGATGACCTATAAATTATAACCCCTTTCCTTACCTCAGACTCCTTGTAGAGTTAGTGATACAAATGCCCTTTCCTTACCCCAGACTCCTTGTAGCGTTAGTGATACAAATGCTCTTTCCTTACCCCAGACTCCTTGTAGCGTTAGTGATACAAATGCTCTTTC
The DNA here is from genome assembly GCA_963576725.1 of Azorinus chamasolen. Taxonomy (NCBI): domain Eukaryota; kingdom Metazoa; phylum Mollusca; class Bivalvia; order Cardiida; family Solecurtidae; genus Azorinus; species Azorinus chamasolen. The sequence continues at coordinate 52,709,620 of OY755250.1, read as the reverse complement.
CTTACCCCAGACTCCTTGTAGAGTTAGTGATACAAATGCTCTTTCCTTACCCCAGACTCCTTGTAGAGTTAGTGATACAAATGCTCTTTAGTTTCAGATGACCTATAAATAATAATCCCTTTCGTTACCCCAGACTCCTTGTAGAGTTAGTAATTACAAATGAATAATAACCCCTTTCCTTACCCCAGACTCCTTGTAGAGTTAGTGATACAAATGCTCTTTCCTTACCCCAGACTCCTTGTAGAGTTAGTGATACAAATGCTCTTTAGTTTCAGATGACCTATAAATAATAACCCCTTTCCTTACCCCAGACTCCTTGTAGAGTTAGTGATACAAATGCTCTTTCCTTACCTCAGACTCCTTGTAGAGTTAGTGATACAAATGCTCTTTCCTTACCCCAGACTCCTTGTAGAGTTAGTGATACAAATGCTCTTTCCTTACCCCAGACTCCTTGTAGAGTTAGTGATACAAATGCTCTTTAGTTTCAGATGACCTATAAATAATAATCCCTTTCCTTACCCCAGACTCCTTGTAGAGTTAGTGATACAAATGCTCTTTAGTTTCAGATGACCTATAAATAATAATCCCTTTCGTTACCCCAGACTCATTGTAGAGTTAGTGATACAAATGCCCTTTAGTTTCAGATGACCTAAGTAACAAACAGCAATAGCTATTCCAGTTTGCATGCTCGTCCATGACGATAAGAGCAGGGTGGGGTTGGTTTTATTTTAATTCTATTTGAAATATTTGTTCTAATATGTCTCTGCCAATCCTTATCTTTATGGTACTCGTTAGGATTCTATTGAGTACCAGCATGATAAGGTTTACTGACATTAGGCAGATTAACCTTTTTCTCTGTAAATACCTTCTACACCTTTGTAAACCGTGTAGGCCCAGATCAGACGGCTCCTGTAGGTAGATTAACCTTTTTCTCTGTAAATACCTTTCTACACCTTTGTAAACAGTGTATGCCCAGATCAGACAGCTCCTGTAGGTAGATTAACCTTTTTCTCTGTAAATACCTTTCTACACCTTTGCAAACAGTGTATGCCCAGATCAGACAGCTCCTGTAGGTAGATTAACCTTTTTCTCTGTAAATACCTTTCTACACCTTTGCAAACAGTGTAGGCCCAGATCAGACGGCTCCTGTAGGTAGATTAACCCTTTTCTATGTAAATACCTTTCTACACCTTTGCAAACAGTGTAGGCCCAGATCAGACAGCTCCTGTAGGTAGATTAACCCTATTCTATGTAAATACCTTTCTACGCCTTTGTAAACAGTGTAGGCCCAGATCAGACGGCTCCTGTAGGATCCGTCTGATCAGGATCTACTCTGTTTGCTCATGAAATTATAATGTATCCGACTGAACAAACCAAAATACCAAAACATTCTTGTGTACATGTGCCATTAAAATTCAGCTAATCAATATTCATGATGTCATAATTTCTTACATGAATATTCAACAGGGAAAGGGTTAATACTATCTTATTTCTGGATTCTGGTGGAAAATGTGAACCCCGTTTAACACCATGTTACTTTCATCTGCAAAAAAAATAGTTTCTGCTTCAATTCTACGGATGAATGTTTCTTCTATTTTATAAAACCTGATCAGGGTGCCGTTTTGTAAGAGGCTGACCTGTCTGAATCCAAACTGTGTGATCTGGATGCAGTCTGTTTGCAAATATTATTCCTGAATCCAATGTCTATTGTGTTGCCTGCAAATAATGTCATCTGCATCAGTTCTGAAAGTACATACAGAGCCTGAGAGGTCCAGATAAGATGGCTAAATAAAAACATTTTCAAAAGTAACACCTTTATTTCTCCACCAAACCCTATGTTATGACCACTATTTAGAATCGTCGCTTCAAGATGATTTAGAGGAGTGGTTACAACATAGGGATTGGTGGAGAAATGGTGATTTTAGTACAGTGAAACCTTTCTATAAAGACTACTAAATTACATCAAGCATTTAGCATTAAAGGCAGGTGGATGCTTAAAGCAAGGTGAAACTAAAACAGAACGCTCCTATAGGAGCGTTCTGTTTTACTTTCACCCTGCTTTAAGCAGCCACCTGCCCAAAGTACCAACGAATTAACACAATTTAGTGGTCTTTATTATGTCAAAGGTACTTGGCATTTCATCTAGGTTAAACTGTTTGCAAACGTTACAAGTAGAGCCATGCAATTTAACCCCTTACTCCATAGAGATCCCTTTTAACACCTTTGCAAACACAGTAGATCCAGATCAGATCCTACAGGAGCCATCTGATCAGTGTCTGCCCTGTTTGCTTATTTGTAATTTTGTATATAGATAAGATTCTACAGTGTCTGCCTTGCTAATCATCGAATAAATATTCATGGTGTCATTATTTCCTACATGAATATTCATGGAGTGAGGGATTACAAAGCTTTGGTTGATGGTATCAGCCAACAGGAGATATATTTCTAAGCTAGTTATTGCTAAGCTGAGAACCAGGCTTTAAAATTAATGGTTGGACCATTGGGAATATGTCTGTGTGGTGGAGGAACCAGGTGCATGTCAGCCAATCAAGAAACCAGCCAGGGGGGCAGTGCATACTAAGGGGGTAGTGCATTAACTATTTTAAAATTGTTAATCATATGTTATATATATTGATCAAAAAGATGTCTGCCTTTTGCTTCTGTCTGCAGCATGTTATATTTTCAGAATTTTAACCCTTTACTCCATTTTAGTGCCTTTGCAAACAGAGTAGACCCAGATCAGACGGCTCCTGTAGGAACCATCTAATCAGGGTCAACACTGTTTTTATGGAATTGCAGTATAGATCTGTTTATACAGTTTTACCTTTTCCAAAAATTTTCTTGTTCATATGCTATTACACAAATGAAATATTAACCCCTTCCGTGCCACAATGACGGGTTTATGATATCACATGCAAACAGTTTGGATCCAGATGAGACGCCGAGTAACTCGGCTTCTCATCAGGATCCAAACTGTTTGACACTCTGTTTACTGTTTTATAAAGAAAATGGAAGAAATGCACACACTTACACTAAAAATAAACGAAACTGTGCCCAGCAGACGACATTGCTGGCACCGAAAGGGTTAATCTAATTAATATTCATATATTATTTCTTTCATGAATATTCATGGCCTAAAGGGTTCCTGAACTCCTGATACTACTAATGAATTTGTTTTTTTGTTCGTTAGTTGGATAATTGATGTCACAGGTGGCTGTATCATAGTATGTGTCACAGGTGACTATCAAAGTGTTTGCATAATGCATATATATACATATATATTTTTGTATCTTGATGCTTGATATTGCTGACATTAATGGCAATCTTGACGTGTCTTTGAATATGTGGTTGCTTGACTTAAATGGAATAACTGGCTATTCTACAAGGAGCCCATATTGCATTTTTGCTGCATTTTAATCTGTTTGTTACGGAAGGATACATCATATTTTAGGCATTTGTTGTAACCCTTTACTCCTGAAATATGCCTTTCTATGTTTTGCAAACAGAGTAGACCCAGATCAGATTGCTCCTATTGGAGCCGTCTGATCAGGGTCTGCTCTGTTTGCTTATGGAATTATATACATATGATACTACAGTTTCTGCTGTGGCAAAAATTATGTATGTTAATAAGCCATTTAAGAATTTATTCTTATTAATATTCATGATGTCATCATTTCTTAGATTGTATATGCATGGAGAACAGGGTAAACAAAGCTTCCTTCCTTCTCATTATGCAGAACATCATGAATTCAGACAAAATAATTGAAGGAATCTTCTGCATACAGAATCGTAGGGGTTTTTTTTCTCACCATTTGGGAAGATGGCTCATATCCCAGAAATTGGGAACTTTGTCTGATTTTTGGAATTTTTAGCTGCAAGATTTCAGCAAAGTCCCTCCGACAAATGTCCAATTTACAAACGCAATCGACTAAGTTGGGCGGCCAAAACCTCTAAAATTCATAAACACACAGCAGACCCAGATCAGACAGCTCCTGAAGGAGCTGTCTGATCAGGGTCTGCTGTTTGTTTATGAATTTTAGAAATTTTGGTCTGACTGAATTTTCTTGCTAAACCATTTTAGCTCTGAACCATTGAATTTTTCAATCAAAATTAGGGCAAAACACACTGTTTGCCATTGGAAACATAGCCCGATATTGGCTATAAATTCACTTGAAAAAAAGATCTGTGTAGTACTAGTAATTGATTTTCATCCACAGACCCCAGGACAAAAAACTCAATTCAGTAGAACTACGGTAATAATTTAAGCACAATAACAGCGTATCATTTCAACAATTCTTTCCTTTACGCTACACCTTGAAACCATTTATGTGTTGAGCTCCTCGTTGATTACATTCTTGAAACCATTTTTGTGTTGAGTTCCTCGTTGATTACATTCTTTTGACTATTAGGAATGGTTTGATTGTTTGAGTTTCGTTGAATAAAATAAAAATATCGTACAGAGCCATATATCAGGGACAATAGGCACAACTTATTTTAGGCTTTAGAATCATATCAATATTTTATCGTAAGCAAACAGAGTAGACCCAGATCAGATGGCTCCTAGAGGAGCCATCTAATCTAGGTCTACTGTTTGCAAAGGCATAGAAAAGATTAAAACTAAACAGAACAAGTAAGTAAGATTTTTAATTCATTTTCAACACAAAGCTGGCTTGTATGAGTGGTTTGTTTTCCTACTACTAACAAAACTCTTGTGTGTAAGATGCCATATAAACACATGTAAACAAGTGGAATGGCGCAACGTTGTTGAAATATCGGAGTCGATTTAGAAATTAAAAGAATGAAAGGATTAACCCATCCCTCATAGTGAAGCCTGTAAAAGTCACTTTTTTAACCATTGTGATAAATAGAGCATTTGCTCTATGGGAGCAAATACTCTATTTATCACTATGGCTTCAAAACTACAAAATTCTGTTGATCATAATGACTTCAAAAGTAATTCTAAACGTTTCCTATTGTTAAGTAAATGCTTCTTTTTAGTAGATTTTTTCAGTATGCCTAAAAATAGCCTATGAGGGTTGAGTTACACTATGAATGATGAGTACTTTTTCATCTGCAATAATTGCCGTCAGCTTCATTTCTTAAAATAAGATTTCTCTGCAAAAAGATGGTCAAGTGTCAAATAGATTTGGATCCTGATTAGACACCACATTATGCGGGATCTCATCTGGATCGATACTGTTTGCATAGGTAACCATGGTTACCAGTTTCATCGCTAGCTTGCAAAGAGTTCAAATTTGTAAGAGGATTTGAATGACAAACAGATTACTGGAGACATATTCTTATTTATTTGCAAACAGAGTTGATCCAGATCAGAATACTCCTGTGTGAGGTGTCAGCTTAGGATCTGCTCTGTTTGCTCATGAAATGATATGGAACTGATTCTGCAGTTTCGGTTGTGATAAAAAAAATTCCATGTTCATATGACATCATAAAAATAGATAATTAACCCATTCCCTCAGATTGAAGACTGTTGACGACTCTGTAAAGTGACTTTGTGAAACCATTGTGATAAATAGAGCATTTGCTCCTATAGGAGCAAATGCTCTATTTATCACAATGGCTATGAAATTCTAAAATTTTCCTTTCCTCTAGTTAATGCTCCTTTTCAGTAGATTTATTCAAAGAGCTTGTATCCAAAAATAGCCTATGAGGTAATGGGTTAACATACATAGTTTTTATTTTTTACATGAATATTCATAAGGTAAAGGGTTTAAAGATTGCTGTATAGAGGGTCTACTGTAATTTTACTGCACTTTGTGTATATATCGTAATCTTATGGAACTCATCAGTCATATTTCCACGTAGAGTAAAATCGTTGTTCTCTACCAAACCCTATGTTGTGGCCACTCTTTAGAATCGTCCCTGAGAGGTGATTCTAAAGAGTGGTCACAGTATAGGGTTTGCTGGAGAAATAAGATAATTATGTCACTTGGAATCTGGTCTCCGAGAGGAATAAGATAATTATGTCACTTGGAATGTAGTCTCCGAGAGGAATAAGATAATTATGTCACTTGAAATATAGATTTGAAGCATTAACATACTTTTGCCTTTCATATCTTTAATCAGAGCTGCAGAAATAGTTTTGAGATACATATTTTGTTACTAACATAAAGCTTTGTCATAAATAGTCACACATAACTTTAGACTTTAGCAACAGATAATGGTGCATACTCGTATGTACTAAAATCGCCACTTTTCCACCAAAACCTATGTTGTGACTACTCTTTTGAGTCGTCTCTTCGAGTCTTCGAGATAATTCTAACGAGTGATCTCAGCAGTTAAGTTTGGTGGAGAAATAAATGAGTTATTTTTGAAAAGGTTTTAATTTACGTGTACATCTTATCTTGACCTTTGTTATCCCTTAATTGGAGCCATTTTAGAAAGTAAAGACACAGATCTTTGAAATTCTATAAGCAAACAGAGTAGACCCTGATCAGACGGCTCCTCTAGGAGCCGTTTGATCTGGGTCTACTCAGTTTGCAGATGCATGAAAACATGTTTACATGAGGGAAAGGGTTAAATAGATGAATTTGAAACACTAGTACATGGAGACATTCAATTTTGGCCATGGCAGAAACTGTAGATCATATCTATATTGTATCTATAGGAGCCATCTGATCTGGGTCTTCTCTGTTTGCAAAGGCTTTGGAAGGCGTATTTGTGGAGTAAAGGATTAAGACTAAATATTATTGGGATATGAATATTGTTTTCATTATTCCTCCACCAGACCTATAGTTGTGGCTACTTATTATAAACATTCAGCTTATAAATATTCATGATTCCATTACTGCTTACATGAATGTTTAATAGGCAGATGGTTAATACAATCATGTATAGGATTATAGACCTATATCTGTGGTTAATACAATCATGTATAGGATTATAGACCTATATCTGTGGTTAATACAATCATGTATAGGATTATAGACCTATATCTGTGGTTAATACAATCATGTATATGATTATAGACCTATATCTGTGGTTAATACAATCATGTATAGGATTATAGACCTATATCTGTGGTTAATACAATCATGTATAGGATTATAGACCTATATCTGTGGCTTAATGGTACTGCACTTAGAGTCTATTGGCCCAAGTTTGTTTGCCTGGATATTTCAGATAATATTGTTATCTTTTTAGTAGAGAAATACCTCTCTGATTTATGGAGACCTGTTTAACCCTTTCCTCCATACATACATGTACTCCATTCTATGCGTCTGTAATATTCACTTCTTGAAACCATTGTGATAAATAGAGCAAATGCAATATTTATCACAATGATTTCAATACTACACAATTCTAACATTTTCCTTTTCTCTAGTAAATTCTCCTTTTCGGTAGATTCGTTCAAAGAGGTTGGGTCTATAAATAGCCTATGGAGGAAAGGGTTAATATACAGAGGTCTACATGTGTACGTTAGAACCTGCCTTTAAGGCTTTCCTTGTTCTTTATTTAGGCCAATTTTCAATACCTACTGAATATTCATTAGCATATGGTTATAAAGAAATATGAAAGGTGGAACATTGTAGACATTTGAGAAACTACAGAAACGGATCTATCAAATTCTGTTAGCAAACAGAGCAGACCCTGATCAGACGGCTCCTCTGAAAACAGGGAAAGGGTTAATGCTCTCCTTGTTCTGTGTTTATTCCAAATTTCAATACCTGCTGAATATTCAGGGCCAAAATAAGTCCATAAGGTTATCAGGCAAAATGGATGTTGAAACATTGTAGCCATTTTAGAAAGGAAAGAAACAGATCTTTCAAATAATCCATTAGCAAACAGAGCAGACCCAGATCAGACGGCTCCTCTAGGAGCCATCTGATCTGGGTCTACTCTGTTTGCAAATGTATGAAAATGTGATAGTATGAGGGAAAGGGTTAATACAAGTCAAAAGTAATACAAGCTTTCTGTATTACTTTTACCCTCATTAAGCAACCACCTGCATTTAATACATGTATTCCTACGATCAATAAATGAATGACTGTTCTAGACAGGTTCAGGTTCTGCTGTATTTAAATACTAAATCATCGTATCTCCAACAAACCCTATAATTTGACCACTCTTTAGAGTGGTCTCGGTGACAATTCTAACGTGTGGTCACAACATGAGGTTTAGTGAAGAAATAATAGTACTACTCTTGAAAAATGTTTCAATTTACGCATTTTATCTGGGCCACTGCTTATATCTGGACAAAGTTTTTGGTGGAAGGAGAATCACCTTCAGGAGTTTTCTTGAGAGTGCTACAATAATTGTAGTTTAGATTATTTTACAATTTTGCTGTGAGAACGTAGATCTGTAGAGTGTTGCTCCATTTTTATGACTGCAGATGGAAGCAGCTAGGACAGGAAAACCTCGTGTAAGTTATCCTCACTTGTTGTCCAGTGTTTGTTGTAGATATATCAGTGCCATGGTGACTGACTGCGGGTTGCCATGGTTACAGATGTGGTTACCATGGTGACAGATGACCTCTTTACATGTAGCTATGCAGCAGCACTGTGCTGAATATTAACAGTTATTCTAGTTAACTATAGTTTTATCATGGTTACAGAGCTAAAGGGATGCTGTCAATTTGCCTATTAACATCATAATTAATATGTTACCATATAATCCAAAATGTTACTAGTGTATCAGAATTGTTAATTTTTAAAGCTTTAATTCAGGAAAAAATTGTGCATATTTATACCTGCAAATGAATTAAGCAAAAAATTTTAGAGAATATTACCAAGGTGAGTTTAAAATGCTATGAATGGTACCAAGTTTGAGATGTTGCCATGGTGATTTTAGATTGTTGATGTGTCAAAAGCCTTCCCTAATGTGTTATATTTTTATAAATTTTGTTTTATTTTTGTTATTCTTTGTTAGTTACACTTCAAGTTTATTAGTAATTTATTTACACATGTAGTTTCAGCAATTGTTTTTAATACTTTTTTTATAATTATGAGCTTGTGAGTTTTTTCGAAAAAAAAAAAAATGAGCTAGATCTATTGTCGTAATTATGGCGTCCGCATTGTCAACTTCGTTGTCCTCCTTAATGTTAACTTTTAAAATTGATGGCCACAATCGAACAGACAAGTGTTTACACCCACATATGGTGCTCTTGTTTACCTTTTGTCATAAAGACAAATTTCGCTTGCTATTCACGTCAATATACCTACCTGTAAATAGTAAAGACCCAGATGAGACAGCTCCTGCAGGAGCTGTCTCATCAGGGTCTGCACTATTTACAAGTTGATTGTGCAACCAGTGCCATCCACAGCAGTGATTGCACAGCGAAATACTTGTACACAGTGAAGATATATGTAATTAAACAACAGGGCATGGGTAAAGAAGGAGAAATGTGTTTTAAAATTCAGCAAGAGAAGGGTTAAATGGCTGCAGTGTTCCACTTTCCATATTTTATTATATTTATTTAGCCTTCCAGCCTGCTTGCGGTAGGTCGGTGGTTCTACCTGGATGTTCTTCTGTGCACAAAACAGTGCAAGTTTGATTTGTGCACAGAAGAACCTCTGGGGGTCTTCCTCCACCTATGTGATATGACTGAAATACATGTACTGTTTTAACGACGTAAAACACAATTAAAACCAAATCAAACCATGACTATTCAGTAGGTATTGAAATTTTGAATATAAACATAGACCAGGGAAAAGGTTAACCCTTTACGTAATGAATATTCATATAAGTCTCTGCCCATTATGGATACCAATTAGTTCAATTCTTGTACAGGTATAAATTAAAAATTAAGAATCAATATTGGCATGATGGAAAATCCAATTTGTCCTAACGAAGCTTTCTGCATTACTTTAGCCCTGTATTCTGCAGCTGTCTGCTTTTCAAGACTCCGATATTCAATAAATGACTGGTCGCTTCACTCTTTCATTTGTTAGCAAAAAACTGTGCTTAAATATGAGAAATATAATGGTGATCTTAATCCTTTACTCATGAATCTTCATGCAAGAAATAACTGCTTTCTGATTTTAAATTTAACTGAGTTTTTATAATTGTACTGCGAACGAGACATTTCCTTCGTAATAGAATCTGCAGAATAAGTTCTACCTCATTTCATAAGCAAACAAATTAGACCCTGTTCATACAGCTTGTGTAAGAGTTATCTAGGTCTGTTCTGTTTGCAAATGCATGAAAAGGTGTCTTATATGAAGGAAGTGATTAAACCAGACATTCACATCATATCAGTGCCAGTCCTTAATACAAATGGAAGCTTAATGCAGGGTGAATGTCATGCAGAAATCTTCATTGAGAGCTTTCTGAAAGCTATTCACCTTTCATTAAGCTGCCATCTGCCAAAAATAATCTGAATTCTTCTTTTCCGAAATTCCGTTGTAGACTAAGAGGGGTTTTACTGTAGTTTATAATAACATGCTTTGGCCTGAGACTTACTGTTGAACAGGGAACCAGATAACATTTTTTTGGCCTGAGACTTACTGTTGAACAGGGATCCAGATAACATTTGTAAATCAAAACATTTTCAGGAATAACTTCTTCATTTTTTCCACCAATCCCTATGTTGTGACCACTCTTTGGAATTGTCCCGCCGAGACGATTCTAAAGGGTGATCTCAACATAAGGTTTAGTGGAGAAATGACGATTGTAGAATTTGTGTACACATCTTTATCTGTTGCTCTAGCCTCTATTATAGTCAAGAACGTGCTCATATAATTGTTGACACTAGCATGATACAAAGAGCCTGGAATGTGCCCAGATGCAGCATGATACCTACAGCTTTGAATATGCACATTATCATGATATTTAACCCTTTCCCGACTTTTGACGACTCCGTAAAAGTCATTTTGTGAAACCATTGTGATAAATGGAGCATTTGCTCCTATAAGAGCAAATGCTCTATTTATCACAATGGTTTCAAACTACAAAATTCTAAAATTTTCCATTTCTCGAGTTAATGCTCCTTTTCGGCTGATTTATTCAAAGAGGTTGTATCTAAATATAGCCTGTGAGGTAATGGGTTAATGACATGCGTGGGCACAAATAATTGTGTACATTAGCATGATAAATACCATCATGAACAGGCACTTTGCTTGATATCTATGCATATGATATGGTATGCGTACATTGTGCTTACAGCCAGGAATGTGCACACATAATTGTGTACATAGCATGTTACCTAGCATGATACATGTGCACAAATATTTGTATATGTATACACAGCATGATACAAACAGCCTTGAATGTACATAGATAATTGTGTACAGATTGATACCTATAGACTTGAATATTAATAAGCATGATATGTAATCCCATGCATATGCGCGAATAATTGTGCACATTAACACGATACCTAGTGTCATGAGAATGCACTTTAGCTTGATAGCTGCTGCGATGCATGTGCACAAATAATGCTATACTTAATGTGTGATACATAGTGTCATGAGTATGCACTTTAGCTTGATAGCTGCTGCGATGCATGTGCACAAATAATGCTATACTTAATGTGTGATACATAGTGCAGTTAACCCTTTCCCTGTTCTATGTTTTTCCAAATTTCAATACCTACTGAATATTCATGGACAAAATATTTATAATGAAATATGGAATGTGGAACACTATAGACATTTTAGAAAGCAAGGTAACAGATCTATCAAATTCTATTAGCAAACAGAGTAGACCCTGATCAGACAGCTCCTAGGAGCCGTCTGATCTGGGTCTACTTGGTTGGCAAATGCGTGAAAACACCTTTATATGAGGGAAAGAGTTAATACAGGTAATGCTATATTTGCTTATGCCAGAGCCATAGAGTAAGGAATATATTTCTGATACAAAATTCAAGATTTCTCCACAAAAACCAGTGTTTTGATCAGTATTCAGAATTATAAATGAGACGATTCTAAAAAAGTGGTCACAACATGGCGTTAGATGGAGAACTAAAGGAGTGATTATTGAATTGTTGAAATTAATGCATTTTATCTATGCTTTTGTTATGCTTCTGTTATGCTTCAGTAATGCTTTTCTTCAGTAGATTGTACAGTTAAATCTTTCTACAGCAACTGCTCAAGAGACATCTAACTCTGGAGATTTCAGTCAGGTGGTAGCTTAATTAATATGGGGCAAAACTAATGCAGAAAGTTGTCCTGCATTGATCCTGTATGTATTTTTGATACTGTTTTGCAAACAGAAAAGACCCAGATCAGATGGCTCCTGTTGGAGTTGTCTGAGCTTGGTCTGCTCTGTTAGCTTATAGAGTAAAGGGTTAAAAACACCCCTCTTGTTTGCAATAAGCTGCTGTTAGGAGAGTTTTCTGTATATATTGAAAAATCAGTAGTAACCAGCTTTGTAGATACGTGATCTTAGTCATAAATTATATGTGCTTTTTGATATGAGAGACCTAGAAGTCATTACATAATTTACATAATTTCCATGTTTGTGCCTGGGTCCAAGGTTATGAAAATTCTGAGTCTGAAATCATTTTCTTCAAGTATATGATTGGTCAGATGCTTGAGAATGATCTCAGACTCGAGCCGAAAGTTTTATAACCTTGAGCCTGATACTGTTTGGGCATTAGTGGCCAGTTCCTAATGACATAATTATGCAAACAGTTTTGATCCAGATGAGACGCTTAGTAACTCTGTATCTCATCAGGATCCAAACTGTTTGACATTCTGGAAAAGTGATTTTAAAAACGATGAAGAAAGTCTGTTAGAATTTTGTAGCAGATGACAAATTTTGCAGATGAAAATTATTTTAGTTGTAACTATATAGTCCTGTATAATAATGTTTCTGTATTCAGGAGTTGTTAACGGCTTTTCACGCATTTGCAACAGAGTACACTCAATTCAGACAGCTCCTTTAGGAACCATCCGATTAGGATCTGCTTCGTTTGCTTATGAAATTTTAGCCATTTCCCTGTTCTTTGTTTATTCCAAATTTCAAAACGTAGTGAATATTCATGAACTTGATGAAATATGAAAGGTAGAGCATTGTAGCCATTTTAGATAGTAAAGAAACAGATCTATCAAATGCCAATAGCAAACAAAGCAGACACTGATCAGACGGCTCCACTAGGAGCCGTCTGATCTGGGTCTACTCTGTTTGCAAATGCGTGAAAACATATTTATATGAGTGGTTAATTAACCCTGGTTCCCTGTTTTATATTTACTCCAAATTTCCATACCTACTGAATATTCATTAACAAAAAAGTTATAATGAAATATGGAAGGTGGAACACTGTAGCTATTTAGAAAGTATAGAAACATATCTATCAAATTCCATAAGCAAACAGAGCAGACCTTGATCGGACAGCTCCTGTAGGAGCCGTCTGATCTGGATCTACTCTGTTTGCAAATGCGTGAAAACATATTTATATGAGTGGTTAATTAAGCCTGGTTCCCTGTTCTATATTTAGTCCAAATTTCCATACCTACTGAATATTCATTAACAACAAGAGACGTCACAGTCACTTGACAAATGCCCCCCAAAATTGTACCCTGTGACCTTGACCTTTGACCCATGGACCAGGGAATTGACACATCGTCTTTGTGTGGTGAACATTTGTGCCAGGTTCCTTTGAAATCCATTCACAGATAAACAAGTAATTGTACCCTGTGACCTTGACCTTTGACATATGGACCAGGGAGCTGAACGCGACACGTCGTCTTTGTCTGGTGAACATCTGTGCCAAGTTATATTGAAATCCATTGATAGATAAAGATGTTACAGACCGGACACGAAATTTGTGACAAAGTAAATGTATTCAATGACCTTGACCTTTGACCCATGGACCACGGAGTTGAAATCGACACATCATCTTTGTCTGGTGAACATTTGTGCCAAATCATATTGAAATCCATTGACATATAACGAAGTTACAGACCGGACACAAAATTTGTCACAGAGTAATTGTAGCCTGTGACCTTGACCTTTGAACCTGGGAGTTGAAAGCGACACATCGTCTTTGTGTGGTGAACATTTGTGCCAAGTTATATTGAAATCCATTGATAGATAAAGAAGTTACAGACCGGACACGAAATTTGTTACTAAGTTATTTTACCCTGTGACCTTGACCTTTGACACATGGACCAGGGAGTTGAACGCGACACATCTTCCTTGTTAGGTGAACATTTTTGGCAAGTTATATTGAAATCTATTGATAGATAAAGGAGTTACAGGCCGGACACGAAATTTGTTACAAAGTAATTGTACTCTGTGACCTTGACTCATGGGCCTGAGATTTGAACGTGACACATTGTCTTTGTGTGACTAGGGAGTTGAACGCTACACATCGTCTTTGTGTGGTGAACATTTGTGGCAAGTTATATTGAGATCCATTGATAGATGAAGAAGTTACAAACCGGACACAAAATTTGTGACAAAGTAATTGTAGCCTGTGACCTTGACCTTTGAACTATGGGCCAGGGAGTTGAACGCGACACATCGTCTCTGTCTGGTGAACATTTGTGGCAAGTTATATTGAAATCCATCAATAGATGAAGAAGTTACAAACCGGACACGAATTTGGGACAGATGGAAGGACAGACAGACGGACGGACAGAAGGAAGGAAGGACAATGCGATTACTATATGCCCGCCTTTGGGGGGCATAAAAAAGTTATAATGAAATATGGAAGGTGGAACACTGTAGCTATTTAGAAAGTATAGAAACATATCTATCAAATTCCATAAGCAAACAGAGCAGACCTTGATCGGACGGCTCCTCTAGGAGCTGTCTGATCTGGGTCTACTCGGTTTGCAAATGCGTGAAAACACGTTTATATGAGGGAAAGGGTTAATATATCTTACTACAGTTTCTACCAATATCAGAATATCCTGCATACATGTAGAATAAATAAATAAAAACATTTTCAAAAGTAACGCCTTTATTTTTCCACCAAACCCTATGTTGTGACCACTCTTTAGAATCGTCGCTTCAAGATGATTTAAAGGAAAAGTTACAACATAGGGATTGGTGTAGAAATCAGGATTTTAGTACAGTGAAACCTTTCTATAACAACCACTAAATTACATCAAGCATTTAGCGTTAAAGGCAGGTGGATGCTTAAAGCAAGGTGAAAGTAAAACAGAATGCTCTTATAGGAGCGTTCTGTTTTACTTTCACCCTGCTTTAAGCAGCCACCTGCCCAAAGTACCAACTAATTAACACAATTTAGTGGTCTTTATTGTGTCAAAGGTACTTGGCATCACATCTAGGTTAAACTGTTTGCAAACGTTACAAGTAAAGCCATGCAATGTAACCCTTTATTATGTCAAAGGTACTTGGCATCTCATCTAGGTTAAACTGTTAGCAAACGTTACAAGTAGAGCCATGCAATGTAACCCTTTATTGTGTCAAAGGTACTTGGCAGTTTCAAATACTGATTTTGAAGTATTTCGGTGTCTTTGGAAGGAATTGTTCTCCCTTGAGCCGTCTCCATTCATATTCCCTGGTTTTAAAAAGAAATATGTAATTCTCTCTTTTTCCAAAATGATTCCTGTCTAAAAACATTCTTAGCAAATTACATGCTGAGCTGAAAAATAGTTATAAATATCAAAATGTAAGTTAGGTTGTGCTCCAAACTGGCAATTTCCATAAATGCTGTCAGTGTAGTTTAATGGAAGAACACCTCATTGGCTTAGCCATAGAGGGAGTCTAGGTTCAAATCCTAGCACTGCCCATTGGAAATGCTTTTTGGAGTCAGTAAGTGCTTAAATCTTCGCAAATTTGTGAAATCCTACAGGGCTCATGCTAGAGGGTAATTTGGGAGAAAATGTCTCCCTAACACCGCTGACTTCTCCCTAACACTGCTGACTTCCGCTGACTTCTCCCTAACACTGCTGACTTCTCCCTAAATCCCACTGAACTGATGGAGAGCTCCAGCTTGAGCCCTGTTCTATGGAAATCGATAGGATCCAGTGTTGAACTCTTTCCGTCATATATGCGCCTTTCCATGCCTTTGCATGCAGAGTAGACCCAGATCAGATGTCTCCTGTAGGAACTGTCTGATCAGGGTCTGCTGTGTTTGCTTTAAGCATTTTATACATCTGTTTCTGCAGATTCTGTCAAATCCATAGTTCTTTTTCAGTTTAAATGATTATATCCATAAACTAATAAAAATTAATATTTTAGAATTATATACGGTATTGAAACTATAAATAGAGAATTGAAAATTTAGCTCCCATGATTTCAAAGAGTGACTTTTACAGAGGCGTCAAAAGACATCTGTATTAGGGACTGAGTTAACATTATATTACATGTATGTACATAAAATAACACCCTTCCTTTCAGCATTGTAAATTATTAATTGTGAATGCTCTTTCACTGCCAATGTCGCATCTGTGATTCCCTATGCAAACTGTTTGAATCCAGAGGGCATTAAGTGTCACCCTTGTCCGTTCATCTATCCTGTAAAATTTTCGTGAAAGATTTCTTGGCTTGTGTATGCTGGATTTATTTGATATCTCGTCTGAAGTGTTATCATAGTGGGTTATACCATGTCTGTCATTCATCTACTTCCTGTTTGCCACGGGTGCATCCCTGTCCCATGGACACATTTTCTTATTTCCTTATTGTTTCTTACATGAATATTGAACAAGTACAGGCATTAAAGATTTCATGTTTACAAAATATTTTAAAAATTTACAGACTGTGTATTAACCCTTTCCCTCATATAAACATGTTTTCACACATTTGCTAACAGAGTAGACCCAGATCAGACGGCCCCTAGCCGTATGATGAGGGTCTGCTCTGTTTGCTTATGGAATTTGAAAGATCTGTTTCTTTATTGTCTACTCAACCATCCATATTTTGTTATACATAAACTAATTTGTCCATGAATATTTTGTAGGTATTGACATTTGGAAACAAACAGAACAGGGCAAGGGTTAAATGGTATTCCTTTGCTCCAGTTATAGGTTTTAAACGTTTATTGCCTTTGCAGACAGTAAACCCCAGATCAGATGGCTCCTGACACCGGTTCTTCAATTTATGCCATCGTTAAAATTTCCTGTGTTCATATGCCATTATAAAACTTGGCTAATTTATATTTAGAATAAACCCTGATCAGACAGCTTCTACAGGAGTCAGATATGGGTCTGCTCTGTTTGCAAAGGCATGCAAAGGTGTCATTATCGGCTAAAGGATTAACCCATTCCCTCATAGACTATTTTTAGATCCAACCACTTTGAACAAATCTACCGAAAAGGAGCATTAACTAGAGAAAAGGAAAACTTTAGAATTTTGTTATTTGAAATCTTTGTGATAAATGCAAATGCTCTATTTATCACAATGGTTTCAACAGGTGATTTTACAATGGGGTAGAAAGGTGTATTTATGGAGGAAAGGGTTTATTGATACCAACGACATCCTTTTTACACATAGCGTTTTACTTAGGTCAATAACAAATTTGACACATTGAAGTTGTTTGATGGCTGATGTCACGTCATGTGTTTATGTTTATTATACCCCCCTTTTGAAAAAATGGGGGTATATTGCTTTGCACATGTCGGTCGGTCGGTCGGTCGGTCTGTCGGTCGGTCGGTCGGTCGGTCGGTAGATCGATGGTTTCCGAATGATAACTAATAAACGACTTGGCCTAGAATCTTCAAACTTGCTGTGGTGGTTGGTCATGACAAGTAGATGACCCCTATTGTTTTTGAGGTCACTAGGTCAAAGGTCAAGGTCACCATGACCTAAAATGGTGAAATAGTTTCCGATCAATAACTGCTCAAGGGTTTGGCTTGGGATCTTCAAACTTGCTGTGGTGGTTGATCATGACCACTAGATGACCCCTATTGATTTTGAGGTCACTAGGTCAAAGGTCAAGGTCACCATGACCTTAAATGGTTAAATGGTTTCCGATCAATAACTGCTCAAGGGTTTAGCTTAGAATCTTCAAACTTGCTGTGGTAGTTGGTCATGACCACTGGATGACCCCTATTGATTTTGAGGTCACTAGGTCAAAGGTCAAGGTCACCATGACCTTAACTGGTAAAATGGTTTCTGATCAATAACTGCTCAAGGGGTTGGCTTAGGATCTTCAAATTTGCTTAGGTGGTTGGTCATGACAACTAGATGAGTCCTATTGTTTTTTAGGTCACTAGGTCAAAGGTCAAGGTCACCATGACCTTAAAGGGTGAAATGGTTTGCGATTAATAACTGCTTAAGGGTTTGGCCTAGGATCTTCGAATTTGCTGTGGTGGTTGGTAATGACCACTAGATGACCCCTATTGTTTTTTAGGTCACTAGGTCAAAGGTCAAGGTCACCATGCTCTTAACTGGTCAAATGGTTTCCGATCAATAAATGCTCAAGGGTTTCGCTTAGAATCTTCAAACTTGCTGCGGTAGTTGATCATGACAACTGGATGACCCCTATTGTATTTGAGGTCACAAGGTCAAAGGTCAAGGTCACCATGACCTTAACTTGTAAAATGGTTTCTGATCAATAACTGCTCAAGGGTTTGGCTTAGGATCTTCAAATTTGCTTAGGTGGTTGGTCATGACAACTAGATGAGCTCTATTGTTATTAGGTCACTAGGTCAAAGGTCAAGGTCACCATGACCTTGACTGGTGAAATGGTTTGCGATCAATAACTGCTCAAGGGTTTGGCTTAGGATCTACAAACTTGCTGTGGTGGTTGGTCATGACAAATAGATGACCCCTATTATTTTTGAGGTCACTAGGTCAAAGGTCAAGGTCACCATGACCTTAACTGGTGAAATGGTTTGCGATCATTAACTGCTCAAGGGTTTGACTTAGGATCTTCAAACTTGCTGTGGTGGTTGGTCATGACAACTAGATGACCTCTATAGTTGAGGTCACTAGATCAAAGGACAGGGGGTCTGGGGGGTATACATGTTTTACAAACATCTCTTGTTTGATCAATGTGCATTACATATCCTTTTAGCTCCTTGATATATACGTCTTTTTTCTAATTTCAGAATCGCAAACCCTTGGGTACCAGAAATTTCTTGCAGACGGGGGTATAATCAGTCATGGCAGATTTTGTGCATTTTCAACAATGACATGAAGCAATGTGGAATATGGTTGTTGTGTGTTGTATGTAGTGCTATACATGTAAACCTGTACAGTAAAACCTGTATGAACCAGACATTAGGGTTAGACAGTGTCAGTCTAAATAAAGAGCGGGTCATCACCTTGAATTAACCCTTTCCTCATTATTAACACTTTTTCATTCTTTGCAAACAGAATAGCCTCATATCAGACAGAACCTGAGGGAACTGTCTGATCAGGGTCTGCTCTGTATGTTTAACCCATTACCTCATAGGCTATTTTTAGATACAACCTCTTTGAATAAATCTACCGAAAAGGAGCATTAGCTAGAGAAAATGAGATTTCTAGAATTTTGTAGTTTGAAACCATTGTGAGAAATACAGCATTTGCTCCTCTATTTATCACAATGGTTTGACAAAGTGACTTTTACTGTCATCAAAAGTCGTCAATATGAGGATATGGGTTAAATGGAATTTTAACCCTTTCCCTGTTGTGTTTATTCCAAATTTCAATACCTACTGAATATTCTTGGACAAAATAGTCAAAATAAAATATGGAAGGTGGCATATTGTAGCTATTTTAGAAAGTAAAGAAACATATCTTTTAAAATTCCATTTATAGCAAAAAGAGCAGACCTTGATCAGACGACTCCTATAGGAACTGTCTGATCTGGATCTACTCTGGTTGCAAATGTGTGAAAACACGTTTATATGAAAGAAAGGGTTAATAGATCCGACACCATTTTCTATCAATACCAAAAATTTGTGTACATAATTATTCCATTATGAAAATTCAGCTAATAAATATTCATGATGTCATTATTTCTGGCATGAATATTCATCAGAGAAAGGGTTAAGCAGCCACCTGTTTAAGTAAGGTCCCTTTCCCTGTTCTGGGTTCATTTCAAATTTTAATACCTACTGTTTATTCATGGAAAAATTATTTATAACAAAATGTTGAAGGTGGAACATTGTAGCCATTTCAGAAGGCACAGAAATAGATCTATCAAATTATATCAGCAAACAGAGCAGACCCTGATCAGACGGCTCCTCCAGGAGCCGTCTGATCTGGGTCTACTCTGTTTGCACATGCGTGAAAACACGTTTATATGAGGGAAAGGGTTAAACCCTTCCCTTTTCTATGTTTATTTCATATTTCAATACCAACTGAATAGTTATAATGAAATATGGAAGGTGGAACATTGTAGCCATTTTGGAAAGTAAAGAAAAGGGTCTGTTAAATTCCATTAGCAAACAGAGCAGACCTTGAATGATCAGAGGGTTCCTATAGGAGGCTAGGAGCCGTCTGATCAGGGTCTACACTTTTTGCAAATGCGTGAAAACATGTTTATATGAGGGAAAGGATTAACTGATTTATTTCTTTTACTAAAATTCCAGTTGACAGGGGTTTGACTGTATTGTGAAATGGACAAGGGAAATTATTATGCTGATTGTTGTAATACATGTGGATTATTTCCTTATGGGTTAAATAAAAGGATATGAGTCAAGTACCAAAGTGGTGTAGAATTGAAATATTCAGCTTTACAAACTGGAAAAAAATTGCATTGGAATACAGTAGAACTTCTCAAAGGCGACCACCAAAAAGGGGCCTAATTCTTGGTGGCAGAGGCAGATGGTAGCTTAATGCAGGATGAAAGTTATGCAGAAAGCTCCCATAGAAGTGGTAGCATTAGGGTGGGTTTACTGTATTCAGCTTTACAAACTGGAAAAGATTTTCATGGCCAAATATGTAGGATAAATAATTAAATATGGATATCATGTACATTGTATATGCAATGATCTACTAGGTTACGTATATGTAATGATCTACTGGGTTATCATGAACACATGTACATTGTATATGTAATGATCTACTGGGTTACCATGAACACATGTACATTGTATATATAATGATATACTAGGTTACCTGAACACATGTACATTGTATATGTAATGATCTACTTGGTTCTACTTGCACATTGTATATGTAATGATCTACGGATATAAAAATCAATAATTTTATGAAATGGTTGTGATACTTTTTAGCTCACTAGAGCACAAAGTGCTCAGGGTGAGCTTTTGTGATCGTCCGCCGTTTGTCGTCCGTCGTCAACAATTTGAACCTTTAAAAATCTTCTGCTGAATCTACAAGGATCTCAACTTTCATCTTTTGCACATAGCATCATATTCAGGTCCTCTATAAAAGTTATATAAATTATGCCCCTGGGGTCAAAATTAACCCTGCCCCAGGGGTGCCTTGTTTTCAATAGAAACATATAGTAAAACTTTGAAAATATTCTCCTGAAACCAGAAGGTTCTCAGCTTTCATAATTGGCACATAGCATCATGTTCAGGTACTCTACAAAAGTTATATAAATTATGGCCCCAGGGTCAAAATTGGCCCCGCCCCAGGGGTGGTCAGTTTTCAATAGAAACAAATAGTGAAATCTTTGAAAATCTTCTCCTGAAACTGGAAGGTTCTCAGCTTTCATATTTGGCAGATAGCATCATGTTCAGGACCTCTACATAAGTTATATTATTATTGGCCCCGCCCCAGGGGTGGGCAGTTTTCAATAGAAACAGATAGTGAAATCTTTGAAAATCTCCTTCTCTGAAACTGGAAGGCTCTCAGCTTTCATATTTAGCACATAGCATCATGTTCAGGTCCTCTACAAAATTAATATAAATTATGGCCCTGAAGTCAAAATTGGTCCCGCCCCAGGGGTGGGCAGTTTTCAATAGAAACAAATAATGAACATGAATATTTAGAGGAGCTTTCTGCATGACTGTCACCCTGCATTAAATTGAGTTTCTGGTTTAGAGAGGTTTTTCTGTATACATGTGTCTTGTCTGGTGCCTAAACTTGTATCTGTTTAATGAATGTAATTTCTTGTCTAACTGCTTACTTGTGTTTCTCTTTTCTTGTGTGATTTCTGGTCTGGTTCCTAGCTTTTGTATCTGTTCCTTATATGCCGCCTTGTCAAGTTTCACTTGTGTACCTGTTTTCTGCAATTTCTTGTCTGGTTCCTAATTTGTGTGCCTTGTTCCCAGCCTTCTACTTT
Organism: Azorinus chamasolen; assembly: GCA_963576725.1. Classification (NCBI taxonomy): domain Eukaryota; kingdom Metazoa; phylum Mollusca; class Bivalvia; order Cardiida; family Solecurtidae; genus Azorinus; species Azorinus chamasolen. Next base: position 52,687,560 of record OY755250.1, on the reverse strand, counting down.
GTCATTGTCTTCTTGTCATCTTCATCCACTTTCATTCTACCATATCAGTGCAATTTTTTTTAGTTTTTGTACAAACTCTGTAGTACCGACGCCATGTTAAATATTTTGTGTAAAAATGTAAATATTAAATTTTTTTATAAAAAATACAAAAAAATACATATATATATAATCAATGGACACTTCCATTCAGATATTGACAAACATTATCATGTGTATTCAGAGAAATGGCAGCTAGTCTTGATTGTGTATCATGGAATAATGTTTAGTTGATTTTGTATTATGCCTTGCTTCTACATGTAAAATATATCCACACATCTAAAATTTGTCCACGCTCTTTCCTGGAAAGTATTTGACCAGTCCACACCATGTTTGTAGCCATCATATCTTTGTCAAGTCCGATAACCATGTAAATCGCAGTCATTTAGGAATTGCTCTTTATTGCAAGAATATCTTGCTAATGGAATTTGACAGATCTGTTTCTTTACTTTCTAAATAGCTAAACTGTTCCGCCTTCCATAATACATTATAACCATTTTGTCCTTGAATAAGTAGGTATTGAAATTTGGAATAAATATAGAATGGGAAAAAGGTTGATAACTAAAGGATGAATGTGAGAAATAATGATGTCATTTATAATAATTAGATTAATTGTTATAGTAGTATATGAGCACAGGAAGTTTTGGCTATGGCAGAAACAATAGTATTATTAATAACATTTATAACATTTTATCAGCACCAGAAACCATACCCTGATCAGACAGCTCTTACAGGAGCCATATGATCTGGGTCTACTTTGTTTGCAAAGGCGTATTTGTGGAAAAAGGTTAACCCTTCTCTTACAGAATTTTAAAACACATTTCTCCTTCTTTACCCATGACCTGTTATCTTCACTGTGTACAAGTATTTCTCTGTGCAATCACTGCTGGAGAGTGCACTGGTTGCACAATCAACTTGTAAATAGTGCAGATCCAGATGAGACAGCTCCAGTAGGAGCTGTCTCATCTGGGTCTTCACTATTTACAGGTAGGTATATTGACGCGAATAGCAAGCGAAGGGCTAACACCTACATTAACCCTTTCCCAGTTCCATGTTTGTTACAAATTTCTAAATAGCTATGGAACATTCATGGACAAATAGTTACCGGGTACATTGAAATATGGAAGGTGGAGAATTGTAGCCATTTCAGAAGGTAAAGAAATTCTACTAGCAAACAGAGTAGTCCCTGATCAGACGGCTCCTAAAGCTCTACTCTGTTTGCAAATACGTGAAAACACGTTTATATGAGGGAAAGGGTTAAGCTTTGAAACCAGTCCATGATAATTGCAGAGCAACAGATAAAGGTGTATACTCAAATACTAAAATCGTCATTTCTCCACCAAACCTTATGTAGAGCTACAGATAAAGGTGCATACTAAAATCATCATTTCTCCACTAAAACCCTATGTTGTGACCACTCTATAGAATCGTTTCTTTGTGACAGTTCTAAAAAGTGGTCACAACAAACAGTTTGGTGGAATAATAAAGTAATAAATGGAGAATGTCGCTGGAAATCAGTGTTACCCCTATTCGTCTGAGAGTGGGTCTTTATATTCATGTAAGGAATAATGGCATCATGAATTATAATTAGATTAAATTTTATAATGGCATATAACTATTTCGCCATAAAGACACCTTTCTACACCTCTGTAAAAGTCACATTTTGAAACCATTGTGATAAATAGAGCATTTGCTCAATAGATTGTGATAAATGGTTTCCAAAAACGAGTTTTACAGAATCACAAAAATGGTTAGTATGAGAGAATGGGTTCAGCAATATGATGGCACAATTAATCCTGTCATCTCTGAATTTTCTAATGGACTATTCCAAAATCTGAAAATGTCAAGCTTACCATGAATATTCAGGGACTTCTTTTTTAAAAAAGAGAGAAAAGAGTAACACGACAAACAGTGCTGACTCTGACAATGGGACTGCTCTAGTAGCCCTCTCATCTGGGTCAACACTATTTGCATAGGATATTGGTGACTTGTATTACATTAAAAGGGATAACTTAGCTTTAAAACCCCATGTAGAGGAGATATTCAATGTCTGAATACAAGGTGTGGGTGTCTGAATTCTTATGCTAACTTGGGAGTCTGAATACTTATGCTAACTGGGTGCATTTTAATACTTATGTTAACTGGGGCGATTGGGCATCTGAATACGTATGCTAACTTGGGCAATTGGGCATTTGAATACTTAAGCTAACTGGGGCGTTTGAATACTTATGCTAACGGGGCGATTGGGCGTTTGAATACTTATGCTAACTGGGGCGATTGGGCGTTTGAATACTTATGCTAACTAGGGAGATTGGGCATCTGAATACTTAGCCATTTATTCCATAGATACATCTATTAATGCCATTGCAAACAGTAGACCCAGATGATATTGCTCTTGTAGGAGCCGTCTGATCAGGGTCAGCTGATGTTGCTACAGTTTCTGCCATAGCCAAGTTTGACTCTGTTCACAATCCATTATGAAAAAGCATGTAATTAATATTCATGATGTCAATTTTACTTATGTTCATATTTATTGAGTAAACAGATCATGTACTGGTAAATAGTGTTACGTTTAGCGAGGATCTCTGTGTCTTATAGACACATTTCTAGTGTAGATTTCTAGTCCTGTAGATTGTGTAAGATAAATTTGAATCTCCATTAAATTCTATTTATATTTTAAATATTTGTTTTTCATTTTGTTCAAACCCTGTTTTTCTGTCGCTTCCATTATAATGAAACATTCACAGAATTGAGTTCCCCATTGTCTGACATGCATAATTGTGTACACGGGACGAAATGTCTGGAGCGTATCTTCTATACCGTACCATTTGCATATCTGTGACCTGTGATATTCGGTATGTACATCTAGCTTTATTACATCGAGTTTGAATTTTACTAGGCTATGTTGATTGTTCTCGGACTTGCGGCAGTTGAACAATTCAGGGTAACAAATAATTATCAAATATATATTATTGATTTCTTATTTCAAAGAAGATTTTACATCAATTATATAAAGTCAGCTGTAAATCCCCCAATTTTGTACTTTTCCAAGCCGGCAAGGGACATTGTACTGCAAAAACAATACTCTCAGAATGTGTGTTATATAATTATACATGTACCAAAAAAAAGATTATAAAATGCAGACACTGAATCTGTTTGGCAGTAATTAGTAGCGCAAAACTTGAGGGTTCTCAGCTTTCATATTTGACACATAACATCATGTTCAGGTCCTCTACAATTTTTTTTTTAATTATGCCCCTAGGGCCAAAATTGGCCCTGTCCCAGGAGTGACCAGTTTTCTATAGATACAGTGAAAACTTGTCTGATAACCAAAAGTCGTTAAAAGTTGGTACTAGTAGCTCCCTTGTCTATGCTCGACAATAAAGGTGTAGTTCTAGGACTGTTCGGCCCGGTGTCAGGATAATGTGACTGGGCGGGGTGCCCTTGCCATGTACCTGCGGCAGGAGTATTCCAGTGAGGCAGCACTATAACTTGTCTCATGCGGGTGCCGTCTGCAAATAACTGAAATACTGTTGGTCGGACGTAAAACCCAACTCACTCACTCATATACTCCCACAAACGATTTTTTTTTTTTTGGGGGGGGGGGGGTTACTGGAGACACAATGTTCGCCCGTCCGTCCATCTTCATAACTTCCAAAGTATAAAAACTATTGACTTCAAACTTCATATCTAGATAGATCACATTGACTGCAAGTGCAGCGCATAAGGTTTGTATTTCTGTCTTCAGTATTTTTGGAGTTATTGCCCTTTGTTATTTTTCAGTTTTCCGGAGGTTTTTTTTCAAAACCTTTACATATAGTGAGGTAATATGTGGTATGTGGCTTTATTATAATGAGTTACAGATCAAGTTTGAGTTTCGTTACGCTTCATTGATTTTTCACGGAAATGCAGTGATTTTACTTAGAAATTTCCGGAAATTCAGGTTTCCCGGAGTTTTTATCTAAACCTTTACAGATATTGAGGTGATATTTGGTAGGCGGCTTTTTTATTATGAGTTACAGATCAAGTTTGAATTTCGTAACGATTCATTGACTTTTCACGGAAATACAGTGATTTTACTCAGAAATTTTCCGGAAATTCAGATTTTCCGGAGTTTTTGCTAAACCATTACAGATATTAAAGTGATATTTGGTAAGTGGCTTTATTATAATGAGTTACAGATCAAGTTTTAATTTCGTTACGCTTCATTGATTTTTCACGGAAATACGGCGATTTTACTTAGAAATTTCCCAGAAATTCAGGTTTTCCGGAGTTTTTTTTCTAGACCTTTACAGATATTGAAGTGATATTTGGTATTTGGCTTTATTATAATGAGTTACAGATCAAGTTTGAATTCCGTTATGCTTCATTGGTTTTTCACGGAAATACAGTGATTTTGCTTAGAAATTTCCGGAAATTCAGGTTTACCGCAGTTTTTTTTCTCAAGCCTTTCAGATATTGATGTGATATTTTATATGTAGCTACAGAGCAAGTTTGAATTTTGTTACACTAAATTGATTTTTAAAGGAATTACAGCATATTTTCCGGAGTTTTTTTTTCTTCTAAACTGTAGCAGATATTGTAGTGATTTATTTCTATAACCCCCCCCCCACCATCTCTATGTCAAATGTGCTAGTGGGGGTATTCATCACCTTTAGTGGTAGTTCTAGTTTATAGCTAAACGCATAGAAACTGGTGATTCCGAAGGACAAGAAGTATATGTACATGTATACATTTTGAAAGTAGCATCATTTGAATAGCAGCAACTTCATTTTGTTACTTTATTTAAGGGACAAATCAGCTTACTTTCTTTAGTACATATTTAAACTGCCTGAATGTCGATTAGGTTGTTGAGACATTAACAACAAATAAATTATGAACCAGTAGTTCCTATTTTGTGTAATTAACAATCCCTGGTTGCAGTTGGTGATTTCACCAGGATGTAATCTCGGTGTTTCTCTTAGAGAAAATATAGATTTATATAGTAGACTCAAAGTTCTTTCATCGACCTTATTAATGACATATAGGGTTTGTGTTTTCACATATATGCCGTGGTTATGTACATGTATTTGGTGTTTGCTTTTCAAATAGGCGTGGCCGACAATTATCGCAAACTGCCAAATCATAGTTCAGACCTTGATCAAGATCACGTTATATTTTTTTTAGCTCACCAGAGCACAAAGTGCTCAGAGTGAGCTTTTGTGATCGCCTGATATCCGTCGTCCCGCGTCAACAAGTTGAACCTTTAAAAATCTTCTCTTCTGATTATAAAGGGTTCTCAGCTTTCATCTTTGGCACATAGCATCATCTGTAGATCCTTTACAAAAGCGATATAAAGTATGCCCCTGGGGTCAAAATTGGCCCCGCCCCAGGGCTGCCTTGTTTTCAATAGAAATATATAGTAAAACTGAAAATCTTCTCCTCTGAAACTGGAAGGTTCTCAGCTTTCATATTTGGCACATAGCATCATGTTGAGGTCCTCTACAAAAGGTATATAAATTACATGTATATCCCTTGGGTCAAAATTGGCCCTGTCCCAGGGGTGGCCAGTTTTCAATAGAAACAAATAGTGAAATCTTTGAAAATCATCTCCTCTTAAACTGGAGGGTTCTCAGCTTTCATATTTGGCACATAGCATCATGTTCAGGTCCTCTATAAAAGTTATATAAATTATGCCCCTGGGGTCAAAATTGACCCCGCCCCAGGGGTGGTCAGTTTCAATGATCGTGTTCAGGTCCTCTACAAAAGTTGTATAAATTATGCCCCTGGGTTCAAAATTGGCCCCGCCCCAGGGATGCCTTTTTTCTATAGAAATATATAGTGACATTTTGAATATCTTCTCCACTGTAACTGGAAGGTTCGCAGCTTTCATATTTGGCACATAGCATCATGTTCAGGTCCTCTACAAAAGTTATATAAATTATGCCCCTGGGGTCAAAATTGACCCCGCCGCAGGGGTGGTCAGTTTCAATAGAAACATATGGTGAAAACTTAGAAATTCTTCTCTTCTGAAACTGGAAGATTCTCAGCTTTCATTTTGGTACATACCATCATGTTCAGGTCCTCTACAAAAGTTGTATAAATTATGCCCCTGGGGTCAAAATTGGCCCCACCCCAGGGATGCCTCGTTTTCTATAGAAATATATAGTAAAAATTTGAATATCTTCTCCTCTGTAACTGGAAGGTTCTCAGCTTTCATATTTGGCACATAGCATCATGTTGAGGTCCTCTACAAAAGTTATATAAATTATGCCCCCTGGGGTCAAAATTGGCCCCGCCCCAGGGTTGGCCAGTTTTCAATAGAAACATATAGTGAAACTTTGATAATCATCTCCCCTTAAACTGGAGGGTTCTCAGCTTTCATATTTGGTACATAGCATCATGTTCAGGTCCTCTATAAAATTTATATAAATTATGCCCCTGGGGTCAAAATTGGCCCCGCCCCAGGGTTGGTCAGTTTTCAATAGAAACATATAGTGAAAACTTAGAAATTCTTCTCTTCTGAAACTGGAAGATTCTCAGCTTTCATATTTGGTACATACCATCATGTTCAGGTCCTCTACAAAAGTTATATAAATTATGTCCCTGGGGTCAAAATTGGCCCCGTCCTAGGGGTACATTGTTTTCTATACGAACATATAGTGAACACTTTGAAAATCTTCTCTGAAACTGGAAGGTTCTTAGTTTTCATATTTGGCGCATGACATAATGATCAGGTCCTCTACAAAAGTTAAAATTGGCCCCACACCAGGGATGGACAGTTGTCAATAGAAACATATAGTGAAAACGTTGAAAATCTTCTCCTCTGAATCTATAGGGTTCTCAGCGTTCATATTTGGCACATAGCATCATGTGCAGGTCCTCTACAATAGTTATATAAATTGTGCCCTTTGGGTCAAAATTGGCCCCGCCCCAGGGCCGTCTAGTTTTCTATAGAAGCATATAGTGGAATCTTTGAATCTTTGCTTGCCTTTCAAATTTATAATTACATATTAAATTTACCACGTGATGACTTTAAATGGCTAAATAAAATTAAAGATATACTATGCTCTGTGGGACGACCTGACATATGGTATAATCAGTTATCAATAAACCTAAAAAATATTCACCTGGTCATAAAGCAAACCCTAATTGATCAGTTTAAACAGAACTGGCATGCCAGCCTCCAACAATCAAACAAAGGTCGAACTTATTACGGCTTCAAGAAAAACGTACAGTTAGAATCATATCTTAAAGAACTAGACAAACAGACATACCTTACCCTTTTTAAATTTCGAACAGCCAACCACTTTCTCCCGGTAGAGACTGGACGACACGACGGAACATCTTTCCAAGAGAGAATTTGTCCATTATGTGATTCCAACGAGATTGGAACTGAAAAACATTATCTAATAAACTGTAGTTACTTTTCCCAAGAAAGAAATCGTATTCTAAAGACAAGTATCCCAATTATCTCACAGCACTTGCCATTGAACTATCTTTTATCTGAAGCTCCTGCACACGTGCTTAAATCTGTTAGTCAATTTGTCTGTTTTGTCATGAATAAATTCAAAAGATAACATTTATTCCTTTACTATACAACAAGTCTGCCCGACACCTCCCCGATTCATACATGTATTTAGAAACAATACTAACACATAATATGTCATGCCTAACTTTTATCCTGTCGGTAATGGCTATATGCACTCTGTAGCCAGTTTGGATCCAGATCGGACATGGAACGATCGTGTCCGATCGGGACCCAAACTGTGAAGAAAATGCCTTAGATCTAAATCATCTTGGAAACTTCACGATAGAGATCTACAATTTTTTAAATATTGAGGATGCTCAATTTTTATACTCACTTTAATAAGCATCTAATATATTATCTTATTATCCCATGCCATAGCCATTATCAATTGTTATTACTTACTGTACTGCTACAGATCAAATATACCTACACCTCAATACTTACAGAGACTTTGCTGTAGTGTGGTCTAACTGTAATTAGCTATACTGCACGTGCAGATCCTGCTCTAGTCTGACGACGATAGTTTACCCGATACGTACCTGCATATAAGACGACATGTGTACAAAATGTAAATAATGTGAAGCTACTATGGCTACATTTTCTCCAGCAGTTAAATAGATTGACAGAAGGCTACCTCGCACTGTAATGATTGTCGACCAGTATGGACACAGCTCAAATACCCCTCGAGATGTACTTGATCAGAATCCAAACTGTCTGCACCACAGGCATCTCTAAGTTATTTTCAGTGAATTGTAATCCCCACATTGTAGTGTTTTGATACAAAGTCGGTCTGTGGTTGGCGACATCTAACCGAGTGACTGCCTAGTACAGGACAACTCGTCCTGTATTGGGCGGTCGCCTGTGGACACTGGTTAATAAGGTGATCGCGCATACATGACTGACTGTCTCTTAATCAACTTGTCCTGCAATCCGAAATACTTGTTTAATATCCCAGTCAATTCCATAGAACGCGCCAATCGATGCATACCCTCACGAGAGACCGCATCTTGCGGATTCTTATCTGGGTCTGCAATGTTTACCTGATACGGCTTGCAGGGCTGGTTCTACTCAAGCCTGTTCGGCCCATGGAGGAATGGGTGCCATATGCGTATTTATGGGGGCTGTTCCTTGTGAGCCGAACACCAATTGTTCTACTTACCCCTATGTGATGGTGTTACTTATTCTTTTTATACCTACCTGTAAACCTGCTCCATATCTTATTTCGATGGAGTTTGTTATATACGGGTATTTACAGCGGACATCCATGGCGATCTCTCTATACTGTAGTTTCATTTACATGTATATTCGCTGGAATACAATATCATCATCATTTCGCTTATTCTTACAGACCTCGTAAACGGTGCATACCCCGTGAGAAAACGTATTTGGTGGATTCTCATTTGGGTCGACACTGTTTGCCAATCACCGCCTTGCAGGCCCGGTTCTGTTATCTTATTATTATTCTTCACACCTGCAAACCTGCTCCATATTTCGTTTCGATGGAGTCGGCTACATGCGGGTATCTATAAACATGTATTTTTGAACAAGTTACGCCTTACTATGCCTTGTTCCTATCCTGATAATATTAACTTGCTGTCAGCCCTAAATGTACAGTTACTTTTGAGGAACATAACGAACCCAGACAGTCTGGATTCTGATCAGTCGCTGAGTTACTCAATATCTGGTCTGGAGCCAAACTGTTTGCAAATTGTCCCTTATGGACAGGGCATAAACAATCAGAACCACAGGTAAGATCAACCCTTACCGTTATATTATGTTTGGTTGTTAAAGTTGGGAAAAAAACGGCAACTGTACTTACCTTGATCTTCAATTTTCCGCTTTAACTGCGACAATTTTTACTGCTAACCAGTAACCACACGCTTGACCCGTGGGCAATGCACTGTATAATGTCATTCAGTTTATATAGAATTACTCAAGGACGAGCCACTTTAGAACTAATACACACGCAGATAAAAAGTGGCACTTGTCGGTTTCAGTGGGTCTGACTTTATGTGTAACACATGGGGTCGGACCTGTTGACACTGGCAACTGTACATTGATCCGACCCAGCTTCATTTACCCTGAAATATACTAGGCTTTACTCCTGTTGTCATGTGATCCTGCATGTATATACGCCAGTACTTTAATACCCAATGCTGCATGTACACCTGCGTGTAACTGTCTAATCGTAGATCGAAATGCAATAGTGTACAAATCAGACTAACATCGAACAAGTTAGTAATGTTTTAATCAATTTGCTTTATATTGACTGGTATTGTTTATGCTGTAATATATGTTATTATATGTGGTAAGATGGGCATATTGCCTTATTCCCTGAATAAAATATATCTATTTCAAACTGATAAAAAGTAAACACCAAATTACCTCTTGGGTCCGCTCATCCTGTCTGGCGGCCGGAACCTGCACGCTTCCGACGTGGACTGCATGCGCGGATCAAGAATACTATCCACACGTCGCATGTCGACCGGTACACAACTGACGGAAATTGTTATTACGAAACTGCTAGATTCTTACCCCCACGATCGGAACACAAACCTGTACTTATATTTATTTGATGTATGTTATTATGTCATTTCCCCATGTTGTATGTTTATACCTGGGTGAAAAATAAAAGATTTGTTCTGTTCTGTTCTGTTCTGAAAATCTTCTCCTCTGATTGTCTGGTGAGGGCTTCAGGGACATTCTGGCCCTCTTGATTAAAAAATGTGGAGATTCTAAGCGTGTAAATATTGATAAATAAGTGTTTTATATCAATATAACACTCATTTGATGTTAACCTATCCAATAGACACATAGTTACGTGCTGACAATTATCGCAAACTGCCGATTTCATCGTTTAGACCAATATCACGTTATATTTCATAAAATTTAAATGTGCATTTCATGAATTTAAATTTGTATTCAAAATTAGTTTACGTAATATTATAAAGAAAATTTACGTGGGCTATTTATTTGAATATTTCTTCAACAGTAGCACCAGTTTCTACATGTATGTAATGTTTCAAGCTATACTTGTTGGTGCAATGTGTCGACCCTGATCGAAATTTCATTAAGGTTTTATGCATAATTCCTGTATCATTTTTTTGCAGAGTGTGCATATTCTACCAAGCAGATGTATTCAGTGAGCACATGCAACATTTCTGCTCGAGCAAGTAGTGCAAAGTATTACCTAGATCATGTAAGGCTCTTAGCCGAGCCCCTTGATCTAGGTATACCCTTTTTTTCAGTTTCCCCAGTAGGGTATAAACACTAGACATAATGTTGGTGATTTACAAGTATTGATTGATCAAACATTTGTTTGTCCTAGAAATATTAATTATTATTTAATATATTTTTTAAAATTACATGTACATATTAATTTATTAAATGACAAATATGTACAAAAAAATCGATTACTCAGATTTAGAATTAGATCTAATTTGGATTTAATTTAATGTAGATCTAATATTTTTTCACTATTATATTTCTAATGTTTGATGATTGCACAATAAATGAACAACACATCATTTATGAATGTGATTATTATTTGTTGTTCATTTATTGTGAGATCAGTATACATGCATATATAAATTTCATTTTAAACAGCTTTGAGATGTTAATGCCCTACTTCCTGCAGCGTATGTTTCTCTCGTGACTACTAAACACATATGTAATGTAAAAAAAAACCAATAACACAATTTTAACAATTTAAAAACAAGCCACTTTTTATCAAATATGTGATTAGGAGCTGGGTCTAAACTATGAAATCGGCAGTTTGCGATAATTTCCAGCACACGTCTGTTGGATGGGGGGCTAACATGAAATGCTTCTATTATATATTGATAAAATACTTATTTATAAATATTTATACATTATATATTTTGTACATTAATCTATACCACATTTTATAAAATATAACGTACGTAAACTTGATTTGGGTCTCAACTGTGATTTGGCAGTATGTCATAATTGCCGACACGTGCCTAATTGAAAAGCTTACATCCAGTACATAGCCGCGGCATAGGTGTGAAAACAATCCAGTGTGCCATAATTGCCGACACGTGCCTAATTGAAAAGCTTACACCCAGTACATAGCCGCGGCATAGGTGTGAAAACAATCCAGTGTGCCATAATTGCCGACACGTGCCTAATTGAAAAGCTTACATCCAGTACATAGCCGCGGCATAGGTGTGAAAACAATCCAGTGTGCCATAATTGCCGACACGTGCCTAATTGAAAAGCTTACATCCAGTACATAGCCGCGGCATAGGTGTGAAAACAATCCAGTGTGCCATAATTGCCGACACGTGCCTAATTGAAAAGGTTACATCCAGTAGATAACCGCGGCATAGGTGTGAAAACAATCCAGTGTGCCATAATTGCCGACACGTGCCTAATTGAAAAGCTTACATCCATTACATAGCCGCGGCATAGGTGTGAAAACAATCCAGTGTGCCATAATTGCCGACACGTGCCTAATTGAAAAGGTTACATCCAGTAGATAACCGCGGCATAGGTGTGAAAACAATCCAGTGTGCCATAATTGCCGACACGTGCCTAATTGAAAAGCTTACATCCAGTAGATAGCCGCGGCATAGGTGTGAAAACAATCCAGTGTGCCATTATTGCCGACACGTGCCTAATTGAAAAGCTTACATCCAGTACATAGCCGCGGCATAGGTGTGAAAACAATCCAGTGTGCCATAATTGCCGACACGTGCCTAATTGAAAAGCTTACATCCAGTACATAGCCGCGGCATAAGTATGAAAACAATCCAGTGTGCCATAATTGCCGACACGTGCCTCATTGAAAAGCTTACATCCAGTAGATAACCGCGGCATAGGTGTGAAAACAATCCCTATACACATGTAATTATAAGGTCGACGAAACGACTTTGGGTCTACTATATAAAATAGAAAAAAGAAGGTCGGTGAAACGACCAATCACCCGGTACTGGCATGTATACTGGGATTAATCAGAATCCGAAAATTAACGGACACACTGATAGACGGACAGACACAAAAACAGACAGATATTCACATAGACAAACAGATACGCATATAGACATCGACTCGGTGTCGGGTCAAAAAGGCCCATACCAAAACGGCCCCTACCAGAAAGGCCCATACCGAAGGCTCGAGTTCAAGCTATTGATGTAATTCCAGTAATCTTTCGGAGATCTACTTCTCATGGTTTAATATGTTTGTCTTTCATGTATATTATGTATAGTAGATTTCCGGATGACACTTTTGTATTGCTTTGCTGAAGCCAATATTCATTTCTATTCTGCTAGGTTTTAAGATATTTGTATTTGCGTTTGCACTTATGAAAGTAATTTCTAGCTATCTTGCAATCCTTATTGAACCACCTTTTAGTTTGCCTTCGTTTCTTATTTCTACCAACATGGTTTATTTTACTCGAGAAAACTCCAAAAGTGGATTTAGCAGAGCCAACTAGTACAGTTTCAATGTTCGCGACAACAGTATTCATACTATTCTGGTCGAATGCAGTTTTATCGTTAGAAAGCTTATAAAGTGCTTCGTCAATGACTGACATATCGATATTATCAATGAAACATTGTTTGCTATTTTCATTCCATATTGTACTAAGCCATATAACACGAATGTCCCATGCAGGGTCAGTAGTCTCCAGATGTCAGTTATCATAGTGGCCCTTTGTCAAATACCCAACAGGGGACAATGATTAGTACATGGTCATCCTATATATTACGTATTGTTGCATTCCTTTATGTAGCTGTGGTAACGTATCAAAAGAATCAATCATTGCGGTCAAGGTGCCTGAAAGTTAGTTTTGGGCATTATGTAGGTAATACTGTAAAACTATAAAACAAATCCATTGAACAATTCCGTAAATTACAGTAATCCAGAATGACTTTTTTCCTAGGATTTATGGTCAAAATTGTGCATGTTCCAAAATTGCGTTACAGACTCTGCCAGAATGCCTTACGGCATTACATTTTGACTTTATTCTAACATAAGCGACGTGTTTGGTATGCAGTAAACCCCCCTCTAAACTACACGTTAAATGTAGCATAAATATCGGTCTTGGAGACAGGTGGCAGCTTAATGCAGGGTGAAAGTCATGCAGAAAGCTCCGCTATGAGCTTTCTGCATGACCTTCACCCTGCATTAAGCAGTCATCTGCCTAAAAGTATCTAAATTCTTCTCTACCAAATTTCCGGTTTAGAGGGGGTTTACTGTGCATCTACAGATAATACTCGAGAGATAGATTCTTAAATTCTGTCATTACTCAGGGGGACAATGGGATCTACCGTGATAACCCCCCCCCCTACACACACACACACACACACACACACACACACACACTCCTCCGACTACCGGGGTTGCACGGTAGACCCCACTGGCTCCCTGGGTACATATCTTTGGATCTATGCAAGACGTCGATTACATGGTAATTACAATTACTAACTGATGTTTTTACTGCCGGTGTTTTTCTAAAACAAACTGTAGGGGACATATCTATAAAAAAAAACACAATCGAACCATATCACCCTGGCGACATGCACAACAACACTCATGCTGTGACATTTTATTTAAAGAAGCGCAGACAAACTTTGCGACAGGCAGACATTGAAGACAATTATACTAGAAGCAAATAGAGCAGGTCCTGATCAGACGTTTTCTACAGAAGTCTTCAGATCTGGGTCTGGCGTTTATATACTTTATATCAGGAAAAATATTAGCTGACGAAAATATCAATTTTGCAATGGAGAATTGGTCAGTCGTGCTTATTGTTAAGAAACTTATATTTTATTATAGAACCATGTTGTAACTGTTAATAACCTTTTACCGGATGAATATTCATGTATGACTTATTTTAGTTATTGTATTAAAAGTACAAATATCTGCTATTGTAAACAAATACGAATCTATAACATTTCAGCCTCTGATCTGGATCCACTATGTATACAGAAGCACCAAATGTGTCATTATCAGGAAAAAGGCTAACATGTTCAACGCTGATGTTTTGGAATGGAATAGCCAATCATTGTTTAACCATTTCCGTCATATAAACATCTTTTCACGCATTTGCAAACAGAGTAGACCCAGCTCAGGGTCTGCTCTGTTTGCTATTGGAATTTGATAAGTATATTTCTTTAGTTTCTAAAATGGCTACAAGGTTACGCCTTCTATATTTCAATATAATTATTTTGTCCATGAATATTCAGTAGGTATTGAAAATTAGACTGAATATAAAACAGGGAACGGGTTAATTAATAGAATCTATTCAGTTTGAAAGGTTTGCTAGGCGATTTTAAATGACAAACAATGCAGATCCTGGTCAGAGAGCTCCTAGAGGAACCTTCTCATCTGATTCTGCACTGCTAGGGGATTTTGATGAACAAACAATACAGGCGCCGTTCAGAGAGTCCCTAGAGGAGCCTTCTCATCTGGGTACGCAGTGCTAGGGGATTCTGAATGACAAACAATACAGACCTTGGTCAGTGAACTCCTAATGGAACCTTCTCATCTGGGTCTGCATTGCTAGTGGATTTTGAATGACAAACATTACAGACCCTGATCAGAGGGCGCCTCTAGGACCACTCTAAATTGTCTATACACTGAGTTCATCAAAGGTTTAGTCATATTTAATTTCTACAATAGCTGTTAAAATCTGGCATATCAAGTGTTGGTATTAAGAATAGGATACGTGTTCCATAATTGCGTTTAATACAACTTTCAGTTTATTTTTTAATCACACTCAATATCTACGACATAAACTAGTGTAGTTTGAGCCTTCTATCAGGCCTAAAACATCGATTCCATACTCTCAAAAACACTTATTGTTTTCGGTAACTGTAAGTTTGGATGTAGAGCATGAACCGTAACACCCACTGGCACACGCCGTAACAATGCAGTTTTGAAAAATGCATTCGGTTTGCTTTATAATCAGTCAAAAGAAAGAAATTTGTTTTGAAATTGGTCTACAATTAGTTTTGGATTAAGCTTGTACATAACATTGGTGTTTGAAACTGATATTAAAAAGACTATGCCATTTATTTTGCAATAGTCCTAACGATTCACATTATCCTCTAAAAAAACGATGAAATCAGAAGAAAATCAAACGAAAAACTCCTCCGATAAATCAAATGCCAGTAATAAGACTAACACGTATTTAAATCTTGAAACAAATCTTACTTATTACCTGATAATGTATTTTTATTGCTCCATCTCACCTGGGGTGCTGAAAATATGGACAGGCGCCTTAACACATTGGGCAGACGCCTTTACATTCTCTTTACTAAACCGTAACATGTCTTCTCGCAGGCGCACCCCTCATTGTAACACAGTCGATAGGGATTGTGCACTAACGGTAAACCAAATCAATATCGAGTAAAACTTTAGCATGCTGAAAAAGAACCAAACATTCAACTGTGAATCTCTTAAGCTATGTAACACATAACACGATCGTTGTTTTTCCTGCAAATGTTCAAAACTCGTTAAAACAGTATTTTGTGTACAAAGCGTTCCAGTATGACCATCGTTTAACTTTAACCCTTATCTTGCTGAATTTTAAAATACATTTCTCCTTCTTTACCCATGCCCTGTTGTATAAATTACATATATCACCACCGCGTACAAGTATTTCATTGTGCAATCACTGCTATGGAGTGCACTGGTTGCACAACCAACTTGTACATAGTGCAGACTCTGATGAGACAGCTCCTACAGGAGCTGTCTCATCTGGGTCTTCACTATTTACAGGTAGTTATATTGACGTGAATAGCAAGCGAATGGTTAAAATGTCCACAGAGATGAAATGGCATTTATAATGACTATACATGTATATTTCGAGTGACACCGGTTTGGCAGAAAAACAGAGCAGAAAGAGGTTTGCATACCGTAATGATAAACTGTATAAAGAGTGTCTAGAGAGTAGCAAGGAAGTTCGTATCAAATACCCATGATGTAACAGTGTACTCTGTACAATGTGTCCACATGGAGGGATGAAACCTGTATAATGTATCCACATGGTACGGATGAGACCTGTATAATGCGTCCAAAGAGTGAGAACAAAAAACGGATCAGAAAGTTTTAGTAAAACCTGTACAATGTGCCTACATAGTAAGAGTGAAACCTGTATAATGCATCCATAGAGTAAGAACAGAAATAGTGAGAGTAAAACCTGTAAATTGTGTCCACGTAGTAAGAGTGAAACCTGTATAATGCGTCCATAGAGTAAGAGAAAATGGTGTTTTAACTGAGTTAGAGTGAATCCTGTATAATTTGACCACAATATAAGAATGAAACCTGTATAAAGTGTACATATAGTAAGAATGAAGTCTGCAAAAAGCGTCCATAGTGTAAGAGTGAAACTGTATTAAGTGTTTACAGAGTAAGAGCAGAACCTGTATAGAACGTCTACAGAGTAAGAGAGGTACCTGTATGGAGCGTCAAAGAGTAACAGTGGTACTTGTATAAAGCTTCTATAGAGTTATAGTGAAACCTGTATAAAGTGTCCATAGAGGGTGAAACCGGTATAAAGTTTCCATAGAGTAAGGGTGAAACCTGTACAAAGTGTCAATAAATTAATTGTGAAACCTGTATAAAGTGTCCATAGAGAAATAAATATTGAGACTTGTTTATAACGTCCATAGAATAGGATTGAAGCATGTATAAAGTGACTAACGAGTAAGAGGAAACCTTTAGTTTAAACATATTTTATTTCCATATTAGAGGAAATTGGGTCGGGTCACAGGTTCTTACAGCATTAGATTTGACCCTGTCCATACAAAGCATATGAAACCTTTATAAGACGTACATAGAATAAGAGTGAAACCTGTATAATGCGTCCATAATGTAAGGGTAAAATTTGTATGAAGTATTCATACAGAAAGAGTACCTGTACAAAGTGTGCATAGACAAAAAGTGAATCTGAACAAAGTGTCCATAGAGAAAGAGTAAAACCTGTACGAAGTGTCCATAGAGAATCAGTGTACCTGAACAAAGTGTCAATAGAGAAAGAGTGAACTTGAACAAAGTGTCCATAGAGAATCAGTGTACCTGTACAAAGTGTCCATAGAGAATCAGTGTACCTGTACAAAGTGTCAATAGAGAAAGAGTGAACCTAAACAAAGTGTCCATAGAGAAAGAGTGAACCTGAACAAAGTGTCAATAGAGAATCAGTGAACCTGAACAAAGTGTCCATAGAGAAAGAGTGAACCTAAACAAAGTGTCCATAGAGAAAGAGTGAAATTGAACAAAGTGTCCATAGAGAAAGAGTGAACCTAAACAAAGTGTCCATACAGAAAGAGTGAACCTGAACAAAGTGTCCATAGAGAAAGAGTGAACCTGAACAAAGTGTGCATAGAGAAAGAGTGAACCTAAACAAAGTGTCCATAGAGAAAGAGTGAACCTGTACAAAGTGTCAATAGAGAATCAGTGAACCTGAACAAAGTATCCATAGAGAAAGAGTGAACCTAAACAAAGTGTCCATAGAGAAAGAGTGAACCTGAACAAAGTGTCCATAGAGAAAGAGTGAACCTGTACAAAGTGTCCATAGAGAAAGAGTCCTAAACAAAGTGTCCATAGAGAATCAGTGAACCTGAACAAAGTGTCCATAGAGAAAAGAGTGAACCTGAACAAAGTGTCCATAGAGAATCAGTGAACCTGTACAAAGTGTCCATAGAGAAAGAGTGAACCTGTACAAAGTGTCCATAGAGAAAGAGTGGACCTAAACAAAGTGTCCATAGAGAAAGAGTGAACCTGTACAAAGTGTCCATAGAGAATAGAGTGAACCTGAACAAAGTGTCCATAGAGAAAGAGTGAACCTGTACAAAGTGTCCATAGAGAAAGAGTAAACCTGTACAAAGTGTCCATAGAGAAAAGAGTGAACCTGAACAAAGTGTGCATAGAGAAAGAGTAAACCTAAACAAAGTGTCCATAGAGAAAGAGTAAACCTGTACAAAGTGTCCATAGAGAAAAGGGTGAACCTGAACAAAGTGTCAATAGAGAAAGAGTAAACCTGTACAAAGTGTCCATAGAGAACGAGTGAACCTAAACAAAGTGTCCATAGAGAAAGAGTAAACCTGTACAAAGTGTCCATAGAGAAAAGAGTGAACCTGAACAAAGTGTGCATAGAGAACGAGTGAACCTAAACAAAGTGTCCATAGAGAAAGAGTAAACCTGTACAAAGTGTCCATAGAGAAAAGAGTGAACCTGAACAAAGTGTGCATAGAGAATCAGTGAACCTAAACAAAGTGTCCATAGAGAAAGAGTGAACCTATACAAAGTGTCCATAGAGAAAGAGTAAACCTGTACAAAGTGTCCATAGAGAAAGAGTGAACCTGTACAAAGTGTCCATAGAGAAAAGAGTGAACCTGAACAAAGTGTGCATAGAGAACGAGTGAACCTAAACAAAGTGTCCATAGAGAATCAGTGAACCTAAACAAAGTGTCCATAGAGGAAGAGTGAACCTGTACAAAGTGTCCATAGAGAATCAGTGAACCTGAACAAAGTGTCCATAGAGAAAAGAGTGAACCTGTACAAAGTGTCCATAGAGAAAAGAGTGAACCTGAACAAAGTATGCATAGAGAACGAGTGAACCTAAACAAAGTGTCCATAGAGAATCAGTGAACCTAAACAAAGTGTCCATAGAGGAAGAGTGAACCTAAACAAAGTGTCCATAGAAAAAGAGTGAACCTGAACAAAGTGTCCATAGAGAAAGAGTTAACCTAAACAAAGTGTCCATACAGAAAGAGTGAACCTGAACAAAGTGTCCATAGAGAAAGAGTGAACCTGAACAAAGTGTCCATAGAGAAAGAGTGAACCTAAACAAAGTGTCCATAGAGAAAGAGTGAACCTGTACAAAGTGTCAATAGAGAATCAGTGAACCTGAACAAAGTGTCCATAGAGAAAGAGTGAACCTGTACAAAGTGTCCATAGAGAAAGAGTGAACCTGTACAAAGTGTCCATAGAGAATCAGTGAACCTGAACAAAGTGTCCATAGAGAAAAGAGTGAACCTGAACAAAGTGTCCATAGAGAATCAGTGAACCTGTACAAAGTGTCCATAGAGAAAGAGTGAACCTATACAAAGTGTCCATAGAGAAAGAGTGGACCTAAATAAAGTGTCCATAGAGAAAGAGTGAACCTGTACAAAGTGTCCATAGAGAAAGAGTGAACCTGAACAAAGTGTCCATAGAGAAAGAGTGAACCTGTACAAAGTGTCCATAGAGAAAGAGTAAACCTGTACAAATTGTCCATAAATAAAAGAGTGAACCTGAACAAAGTGTGCATAGAGAAAGAGTAAACCTAAACAAAGTGTGCATAGAGAAATAGTAAACCTGTACAAAGTGTCCATAGAGAAAAGAGTGAACCTGAACAAAGTGTCCATAGAGAAAGAGTAGACCTTTACAAAGTGTCCATAGAGAAAAGAGTGAACCTGAACAAAGTGTGCATAGAGAACGAGTGAACCGAAACAAAGTGTCCATAGAGAAAGAGTAAACCTGTACAAAGTGTCCATAGAGAAAAAGTGAACCTGAACAAAGTGTGCATAGAGAATCAGTGAACCTAAACAAAGTGTCCATAGAGAAAGAGTGAACCTGAACAAAGTGTCCATAGAGAAAGAGTAAACCTGTACAAAGTGTCCATAGAGAAAGAGTGAACCTGTACAAAGTGTCCATAGAGAAAAGAGTGAACCTGAACAAAGTGTGCATAGAGAATCAGTGAACCTAAACAAAGTGTCCATAGAGAAAGAGTGAACCTATACAAAGTGTCCATAGAGAAAGAGTAAACCTGTACAAAGTGTCCATAGAGAAAACAGTGAATCTGAACAAAGTGTGCATAGAGAATCAGTGAACCTAAACAAAGTGTCCATAGAGAAAGAGTGAACCTATACAAAGTGTCCATAGAGAAAGAGTAAACCTGTACAAAGTGTGCATAGAGAAAAGATTGAACCTGTACAAAGTGTCCATAGAGAAAAGAGTGAACCTGAACAAAGTGTGCATACAGAATCAGTGAACCTAAACAAAGTGTCCATAGAGAATCAGTGAACCTAAACAAAGTGTCTATAGAGGAAGAGTGAACCTGTACAAAGTGTCCATAGAGAATCAGTGAACATGAACAAAGTGTCCATAGAGAAAAGAGTGAACCTAAACAAAGTGTCCATAGAGAATCAGTGAACCTAAACAAAGTGTCCATAGCGAAAGAGTGAACCTAAACAAAGTGTCCATAGAGAATCAGTGAACCTAAACAAAGTGTCCATAGAGAAAGAGTGAACCTGTACAAATTTGTCCATAGAGAGTATGAAACGTCAATAGAATAAAAGTGAAACCGTAGAGTAGGAGTGAAGCCTGTAAAAGTGGTTATGCAGTAAGAGCGAAACGTGTATGAAACCTTTGAAAAAAGTGTCTGCAGAGTAAGACCTGCATAAAGTTTCCATACTGAGAATATACAACTTGTTATAGTGTCTATACAGTAAAAGTGAAACATGTATAAAGTGTCCATAGATAAATATAGATTAAGACCTGTGTATAATGTCCTTAAAGTAGGAAAGGATTCTGAATAAAGTGTCTATAGAGTTAGAGTGAAACCTGTATAAAGTGTCTATAAAGAAAGAGTGAAACCTGTATAAAGTGTCTATAAAGAAAGAGTGAAGTCTGTTAAAGTGCTCATAGAGTAAGAGTGAAACCTGTATAAATTGTCCATGGAGTAAGAGTGAAACCGGTATAAATCTCCCATAGAGAAATAGAGAAACCTGTATAAAGTGTCCTTAGAGTAAGAGAGAAAACTGCGCAAAGTGTCAATAGAGTTGGAGTGAAATCTGTATGGAAGTGTCTATGGAGTAAGAGTGAAGCCTTTATGAAGTGTCTATATAAGGTAAGAGTAAAACCTGTATAAAGTGTCTATAAAGAAATAAAGTGTCTATAAAGAAAGAGTGAAGTCTGTTAAAGTGCTCATAGAGTACGGATGAAACCTGTATGAAATGTTCATAGAGTAAGAGTGAAACCGGTTTAAATCTCCTATAGAAAAATAGAGAAACCTGTATAAATTGTCCTGAGAGTAAGAGTGAAAACTGCACAAAGTGTCAATGGAGTTGGAGTGAAATCTGTATGGAAGTGTCTATGGAGTAAGAGTGAAGCTTTTATGAAGTGTCTATATAAGGTAAGAGTCAAACCGGTATAAAGTGTCAATATAGTAAGTGTGTAACCTGTATAAAGTGTCTATAGAGTAGGAGTGTAACCTGTATAAAGTGTCTATAGAGTAGGAGTGTAACCTGTATATAGTGTCAATAGAGTAGATGTGTAACCTGTATAAAGTGTCAATATAGTAAGAGTGTAATCTGTATAAAGTGTCAATATAGTAAGAGTTTAACCTGTATAAAGTGTCAATATAGTAAGAGTGTAATCTGTATAAAGTGTCAATATAGTAAAAGTGTAATCTGTAGAAAGTGTCAATAGAGTAAGAGTGAAACCTGTATAAAGTGTCAATATAGTAGGAGTGTAATCTGTATAAAGTGTCAATAGAGTAAGAGTGAAACCTGTATAAAGTGTCAATATAGTAGGAGTGTAATCTGTATAAAATGTCTAGAGTAAGAATGAAACTTGTATAAAGTGTATATAGAGTTAGAATGAAACCGGTATAAATTGTCTTTAGAGTAAGAGTGAAACCTGTATAAAGTGGCAATATAGTAGGAGTGTAATCTGTATAAAGTGTCAATAGAGTAAAAGTGAAACCTGTGTAAAGTGTCAATAGAGTAAGAGTGAAACCTGTATAAAGTGTCTATAAAGAAAGAGTGAAACCTGTATAAAGTGTCTATAAAGAAAGTGTGAAACCTGTATAAAGTGTCTATAAAGAATGAGTGAAGTCTGTTAAAGTGCTGATAGAGTATGAATGAAACCTGTATGAATTGTCCATGGAGTAAGAGTGAAACCGGTATAAATCTCCCATAGAGAAATAGAGAAACCTGTATAAAGTGTCCTTAGAGTAAGAGTGGAAAATATGCAAAGGGTCAATAGAGTTGGAGTGAAACCTTATGAAAGTGGGAGTATGATTAAGACCTATATAAAGTGTCCATACAATAATAAGATTGACTCTTGTATAACGTGTCCATAGAGTATGATTGAAACCTGTATGATGTGTCCATAGTTGCACATATATGTACTTTCATGCACAACAAAACTACACCTTATTCATCCTGTCTTAATTTACCACCTATGATATTATCTTATCGGTATGCAACTGACTTTTCATCGGGGTTTCGACTGCTGTATTTTTGTCCTGTATAAAATATCACAGTTAGTTTCGTTCTCACAGTGGTTACTTAAGACAGGATTTGATATTCTGATTTATAGTCACTTTAGAGAAGTTTCGATTTAGCTCTATCGAAACTATATGTTAATGAGTGTTATTCCTCTGTAGTTTTTTGCTTCGTTTACTTCTCCGCTTTTGAAGATCGGGATGTTAATTCCCTCTCCCCAAGATCTCGGGTAGTTTTTGCTGTCAAAAAAGTGATTGTAAAGTTTTATTTATATATACATATATACAAACATACAGTGAATGTAATTTCACAATATCAGATCAAAACTCTGTACAGAACACATTGTACTAGGGTAAGTATTGTAAACATGTGTATTCTAGAATAGATTTAACCACATTCCTTATCAAATAGAATATAATCGTCGCGGTATGCATGATAAATATTCCATATTTTGTCTGAATAACAAATTTAGTGCACGACGTTGTAAGCAAACAACATTTTATGTCAGTGAACCTTTAGTGTGTTGTGCTCTAGTGTGTCGTTTGCTTTATTTATCGTGTTTATGCTATTCGCTACAAAATCTAGTTTCATAATAAAACAAAATTCTTGAACAGTTATTAATGTTTTGTTTGGATCAAATTGATATTGTTTACAATTTTTAAACAGTATTCTATTGATAAATTTCTACATATTTAAATGCAATCAATATGCCAACATATAGCCATTCATGAGTATAGATCAAATGATAAAGCCTTTGAAGCACGTGTTGTTTAACAGTGACAGCTCAGTAATTTCTTATAATAAAAGTTAAATGACTAAACGATAATTACAGGACATTTGTTAGGCAAAACAGCAATCGTTGGCCCCTTTATCTTCTCCTATAGATTGGTCTACACTCTCTGTTAATAAATACATGACTGACACCGAGTCTGAAATTTCCTCGTTTGCAGTTCTGCTTTTGCTTTCGAAGGGTCAAACATTTTCAGGTTTTATCCAGTTTCAGTGGTTTAAAGAATGTTGTTAATTTCATGTTTTCATCAGTATAAATGACTTATACCGGCCAAGATAAGACCATTGTTTAATGGTAGAGTTTATTATGGTATAAAAGAATATGATCCCTGTGCGAATGTTGTAATGACAAGCAGAGTATATCTTAGTCAATTGTCATTCTTGTTTCTCTTACAGCTGGGTCCGCACGGTTTGCAAGTACATCCGCTTACCAGTAACATCAATGTAGTTAACTTGATCTTCTTTGTTCAAACTATACTTTATAGCACAGTTTTTATTCATCTTTATCACAAATAATTTATATCGTTTTACTGACTGTTTCTTTTATGGACAAAATGGTTAATTGGTAATTCTGAGTTTATTTGACCATTATCGAATACGTAAGTCCGTGCCTTTGCAAAAAATGTAGACACGGGTCAGACGGCCCCTGGTTTAAACGTCTGATCAGGGTCTGCTAGATCTGCTTTGTAATAATATAGTTTCGCTCCTGTAATTTATACCATGGCCAAGAATTCTTGTGTCAATATGCACTTATAAACTGCACACACTTAGTATTCATGAAGTAAAGGGTTAGTGTATTAAAAACGAAACAGTACACTTTAACGGGCTATTAATAACATATTGTCCTAGTGATCATCACATACAATGTGAAACGATGTATGACAAATCTAGTACGACCAAAACCTGGTTATTATATTTATATACAATTAAGTTATACGATTCCAAAAACAAACTACATGTCTCCTTCTTAATCACACCCAAGGCCTTAGCCTTATCATTGAAACCTAATGCATGACTTCATGTGTTCTGGAGAGCTCGAGAGTAGTATCCTAAATTCGAATCCATTAAATGTTTCAACCCCTTCAGTTTCATGAAAACGGATCTGTGATAGAATTAACCTGGATCCGGATTACACGCCGCGTAACCTTGATGTCTCAGGATCCAGCCTTTTGGATACTAAAATTTGAAACAAACACTTATCCCGCAGACACCAATACTGACACTCAAAAGGGTTAAAAGGTACCATGTTATGTGTGTTCTTTTAAAATATGTCTTACAATGCATCGAAAGCTAGAGTTATTTATCATGAGGTCTGCAATTTGTTTAACGTTACTCATGCGTGTGTTTGTAATTAAAATGTAGTCAATGAACATCATGGTCAACTAGCTCGACATTCCATCAACCCAGACTGTTTGAACTTAGTGAACACCATGGTCGACTAGCTCGACATTTCATCAACCCAAACAGTTTGGACTTAGTCAGTAAACACCGTGGTCGACTAGCTCGACATCTCATCAACCCAAACTGTTTGGGACTCTAACATAGATTTATAGGAAATTGGAAGAAAATATGCTTAGGGTATAAGCAGAAGACACTTTATGTAAAAAATGTACTAAGTGTTGAAATGGTTAAAACGGAATCTATGTCCGTATACATTTTATAATATTACAAATTATGCGCACTTAAGTCAACAAATCTCTTGAATTTAAACATTAAGATCCACTGCTTAGCTTCATTGCGTTTATTGTACTCCTAGGCAGAATGCGAACAAAAATGAATAGATTAAATCATCCGAGGGGTTTAAATTACAGAGACAACGTACAGCTGAAGTTTAAATAGTGAAAATGTGTTTCGGTTGGTCGCTTAAGATTGTTTTTATGTCAAGTTTAGTTCACGACAGAGTATACAGCTTTTAATACGCGTGTACGTTTCCCATTTCGACCTGTTCCTCAATAATTGAGATGGACATTATTTATAAAATGTATTCGTTTCAACGTGGGGAAATGTATCTGTTTTATTTGCATAAATGTTCGTGAATATTATTCTATCATAATAGCTAATTTGTCACGTGATGGGTTATGCCTTTAATTACGTCACAAGTACCTATAGTGTGTTTATAGCAACAGACGAACTCTGAGCAGGGTGGGACACAACCCGTTAACAGGATAAACCCCAGGAGACTGGGTATCTCGAATGTGAACAAATTATGAAAGGTCAGCGACAATTGGCTTAACCTCTTGACAGGTAAGATCGATTATAAATATCTTATGTTGTTACTTGCGGCAAGATAGTTTACTCTAAAACTAACACGGGGTTATCGTGTCACATGTAAATGCACCGGATGCGGACTCGGTCGTGCAATTTAAAATTCTATTATCAGACATGCAAACTTGAAACGGGTTGTTAGGTTCATACCCGAAGAGATAGCATAGGAACTCGCCCCCCCCCCCCCGGACAAAAAAATTCTGGGTACGGCCCTGAGGATGATACAGGAACGATCTCAACATGTGTAGATAGATAGAATCTTTATTTACATCTCATCAATGCACATTCAGCAAATATAAAAACATACACAATAAACATTTCAAATAGTGCAAAGCCATTCCATAGAGGAACTATAAGAGATGGAAAAAATGACATTGCATGCCATATATAACACATATGTTTATAACATCACAGTATGACACAAATAAAATCGGATCACTGCAAATTGCAATACTGATCCAATATACCAAAACGGTCTAAAAAAAAGAGTATAAAATGAACAAGAATAATCAACAAAAGCAAGCTAAAGTACTCCTATGTTCAAAATCTACACCTGTTAAGAAAACTTAAAGATCAAAATGATATGATACTATGTCAACGGCAGGCATGATTCAGATAAATCTACCTTCCCAAAATGCTTTCTTAAACGTTGCTAAATTATCTCAAGGAGATGATGTACAGATACAGGTGTATCAAAGTAGGACACTCTTGTCTTGTTGCTGCTCTATAGG
Organism: Azorinus chamasolen; assembly: GCA_963576725.1. Classification (NCBI taxonomy): domain Eukaryota; kingdom Metazoa; phylum Mollusca; class Bivalvia; order Cardiida; family Solecurtidae; genus Azorinus; species Azorinus chamasolen. Next base: position 52,660,987 of record OY755250.1, on the reverse strand, counting down.
TCCTCAACCAATGATATGTCTTTTTGTCTTTGATACAGTTAATATTTTAATATTTTATCTGAATAACACATTCATATCCGAATTTAAAAGCAGATTGTCATTTAAGTGAACTTTAAAAGCGATCTATAGAGCTGAAAAATCGAGAGAGAGAGAGAGAGAGAGAGAGAGAGAGACAGACAGACAGACAGACAGACAGACAGACAGACAGACAGACAGACAGACAGACAGACAGACAGACAGACAGGCAGAAAGAGACACATAGAGAGACATAGACAGATACAGACATACAAACAAACAGACAGACATAGATACAGACAGAGACAACAAGCCACATACAAACAGAGATAGAGGGAGATAGAGAAAAGACACATACAGATAGATAGAGAGATAAAAAGACAGATAGAGAGACGGGGATTGACACAGAGAGAAATTAGTCAGATACACTAAGTGGGGGAAAGAGAACGAGGAAAGAGAGCGAAAGAGAGAGAGAGGGAGAGAGAGAGAGAGAGAGAGAGAGAGAGAGAGGGGGGGGAGAAAATGACAGACATACAGAGTAAGACAGGCAGGGACAGATAGAAACATAGAGAGAAAGAAAGAGAGGGAGAAATAGATACAGGCATAGAGAAAGAGGATCAGAGACAGGGACACGGAGACAGACAGGCAAACAGACATAGAAACAGAGATACATGGATAGACAGAGAAAGAGGTAGTCTTCATGGAGAGACAGAAAGAGGAGAGAGAGAGAGAGCGGAAAAAAGAGGGAGAAAGATAGGGAGAGAGAGAGAAGGGCAGTCAAACAAACATATAGAATAAGAGAAACATAGTCAGAGCATGACAGGGAATGGCAGGGCGTAACAGGGAAAGACAGAGCGTGACAGAGAGACAGAGAGAGACGCAGACAAAGACAAAGCCACACAGAGAAAGCAGACGTCCAGAGAGACAGAAATATATAGAGACATAGATATACACTAACAGATAGAGACAGAAATCAGCTATGAAGTAGAAAATAAACAGTTAACATTAATTTAACATTTTTTTCTTCAACAAAAAATAGAATTTTGTCGAACAGCAGTGGTAAATAGCTAAGTTCATAAACAAATATTCAATAAAATTAGTGGCAACGCATAATGACCAGTGGTAAAGCTCTGGTTCTAACCAGTTGATAAAACGAATGTAGGTAAAAATGCCACAGGTAAAAATGCCTTAGGTAAATATGCCATAGGTAAAAATGCCTTAGGTAAAAATGCCACAGGTAAAGTGGTAAAAATGCCTTAGGTAATAATGCCTTAGGTAAAAATGCCATAGGTAAAAATGCCACAGTTAAAATAAAATTAATAACAAATATTTTTAAATTTATAAAAGGAAAACTGTATAATTTGAAAAAATGATTTTAGAATATACATTTTGTAAAACCATTTAAATATGTTCAAAATTAAAAATATTTATTATTATTTTCTGGCATTTGATGGGTTGTGTCTGGGTCTACTCTGTTTAAAAATGCCACAGTTATAAAAAAAAAAATTAATAACAAATATTTTTGAATTTATAAAAGGAAAACTATATTTTGAAAAAAATGTTATAATATCATTTCATAATCAATTTTGGTGGTGTCTGGGTCTACTCTGTTTAAATATGTGTAGGAAAAATCATAAGAAACAGGTAGGTAAGGTTTCAATATCTATTTTTTAATGAGCAGTATCTATATAGCACATGTAGTTGATAATGCAGCATATCATATAATCCAACGGTTTAACCCTTTCCTCCGAACAAACAGGGCAGATCCTGATCAGATGGTTCCTATATAATCTGGGTCTACGCTGTTTTTGCATTACTTGTGATTTGCAGTAATTTTTAATAGGGGCCTTCTAATCTAGATCTACTCTGTTTTTGCATTACTTGTGATTTGCAACAATAATGAAACAGATCTATTAAATTCCAATAACAAACAGAGCAGATCCTGATCAGACAGCTACTATAGGAGCCTTCTAGCCTGGATCTACTCTGTTTTGCATTACTTGTGATTTGTTTTTTATCTTCAGTATGTTACAATACATAATACTATCTTTTGAAACAATAATGAAACACAGAAACAGATCTATCAAATTCCAGTAACAAACAGAGTAGACCCAGATCAGACGGTTCCTATAGGGGTCTTCTAATCTGGGTCTACTCTGTTTTGCATTACTTGTGATATTTTTTTTATATTTTGTATGTTGCAATACATAATACTATCTTTTGAAACAATAATGAAACATCTATCAAATTCCAGTAACAAACAGAGTAGACCCAGATCAGACGGTTCCTATAGGAGTCTTCTAATCTGGATCTACTCTGTTTTGCATTACTTGTGATTTGTTTTTTATCTTCAGTATGTTTAATAACAAATATTTTGAAATTTGGTCTGAGTCCAAAATAAAAAACAGATTTTTCATACAATTATTTACAAAAAATTAGACCAAGACACCACCGAAATTGATAATGAAATGATATTACAACATATTTTTTTCAAATTATACAGTTTTCCTTTTATAAATTTAAAAAATATTTATATATTAAAAAATTATTTTATTAACTGTGGCATTTTTACCTATGGCATTTTTACCTAAGGCATTATTACCTAAGGCATTTTTACCATTTTACCTGTGGCATTTTTACCTAAGGCATTTTTACCTATGGCATATTTACCTAAGGCAATTTTACCTGTGGCATTTTTACCGCACACCGATAAAACATCTACATCTACATAATTATACATGATACATCAAACTGTCATAATTGACATTTATTTGATGTTGCGCTAAGACAGAACAAAAGAGAGAAGGATAGTATAAAGAAAGAAAGAGTTCGGTCAGGAAATGGAGATAAGCAGCATATAGACTAATGACAAAGCTCTGGTTGTAACCTGTTGATAAAACATAGCATAGCATAATAGACTAGTGACAAAGCTCTGGTTGTAACTTGTTGATAAAACATAATATATAGAATAGTGGCAAAGCTCTGGTTGTAAACGGTTGATAAGACATAGCATATAGACTATAGTGAGAAAGCTGTGTTGTAACCTGTTGACAAAACATAGCACAGCATATTACAGACTAGTGGAAAAGCTCTGGTTGTAACCAGTTGATAAAGCATAACATAGACTAATGACAAAACTCTGGTTGTAACCTGTTGATAAAACACAGTATAAAGACTAGTGGCAAAGCTCTGGTTTAACCTGTTGATAAAACACAGCATAAAGACTAGTGGCAAAGCTCTGGTTGAACAAACATATCATATAGACTAATGACAAAGCTCTGTTGTAACCTGTTGAATTACGGATGCCACATCTGAACGTATAGCAAATACCTCATCGGCTACGCCCGTTATTTAGACCATACCGGAAATGACGACAGATACTTGAGCGCGTGCAATGTGGGATAACGAAGCAGACGGAAACTTTTGGCGATTATGTTCCAAACCTTGTCCTGAAAACCAGCATTCTGTTGACTGTAAACAGTCCCGTGCATTTAAGGTTGGAAACATTTATACTGTTTATGTTTTGTTATATATTTAGACGATTTTACTCTTATGTTATCTACTCAGTCTCTTGTTGTCTATCTTCTCGTGTGTCGGTCAACTCGGCCCCCGAGTAAAGTCGGCCTCGGGTCAAGTCGACCGGGTCAACTCGGTCTCGGTCAAGTCGGCCCGCAAATATAATTACATTTTTATGGTTTATTATTTATATTCATGGGGCCTATAATAGACGTATCGTAGACTCACCTTCTATCGAACCTCACCTGTTTATCGAACCTTTCATTATTTGGTGTTTTTACGCATGTATCGTCCACTTCCCTCTTATCGAACCTCACCTTGCATTCGAACCTTTCAATGTTTTGGGTTTTATGCGCATACGGTAGTGCGCACAACGTCATCAGTTCGTGTGTACCGGTGCTTTATATTGATAACAACACGCAATAACTTTGAACGGGAAATATGCGACAAAAACAGGTAATTACAGTCTATTTTTCCTGCAGCTACGCTAAAAATGATAAAATACTTAATACTTTATTCAATCAAATCAGAAAAATATAGTATATCAACATAAATTTAGAAGTTTACCGACACTGAAATTGTTTTGACAGCTCTCCTCTTCGGCTGCTGCTGCAAAGGTCACGTGACCATGGTGAAAATCATGTGACTATGTACTTATACGTTACAGTTCAAAAATTCTATTCCATTGAATCTTTGACAGAGTTTTTTTTTAAAAAAAAAAATCGTAACATTTATTTTCAATTTATATTTCAGCTACATCCAACAATTTTCACACCCACTAGCACCGGCTTAAGCAGTATTCAATTTTTCAAAACTAATGACATCAAAACTAATGATCCTGAAGGGTCAGAAACTATAACAAAACTGAGAATGAAGTAAGAGGCAACTCTTTATGGCTGCCCCACAATCACTTAACAGCTGCTTTTGTGAAGTACATTAATTCTGAAAGTAGTAGATCCTTCAAAAGTAAACGCAGCAATGCAAAAAGATACATTTAGCTAATGTCTCATGTTAAAAATTTAATTAGTTAAAATTATTGTCTGTTTTGGATCGGACTTTTTGAGCTGCACTGTAATTTTTAAAAGGTTCGGTAAGCAGGTGAACTTTTTTGTGACCGCCATTTTGTTTTGGCTGTTGGGGTGGTGGGGAACACTTGATGATTTTGGGATTGTTAGACGAGGAAAAAAATACTATACTATTTCAAGATATGTATAAAAGATTATTTTGAATTGATGATTTATTACTTTCTTCATTATTCACGGTAAACGTGTTCTGATCCTGGTCAAACATTAAGAGGTTCGATAGACGGTGAGACCACGCTACAAGTGCATCCAATATTCACGGTAAACGTTTTCTGTTCCTGGTCAAAGGTTAAGAGGTTCGATAGACGGTGATACCATGCTACTATATCCCAAACATGTCAGTAGAGTTACGTTACCTTTCAGCCAAAACACGGTATAATTGGTGCTGATTTTATTTTTTTCATGTTATACTCATAAAACAGAAATTGAGTATGTCATAAAGCCGTATTATATACTTTTTCCAAAGAAGGACATAGAAATCTTGCTTTCCCGCAAATTTCAGGTTGCTAACATCTGTAGTTTTGTTAGATATGTTGTTTTTTTATACCCCAAAAATGGCCATTTTTTAGCGTTATACTGTCTCACTTAAACAATAATTTCAACTCCAAATTATTTGTATTTGTTTAAGAGTTTATGTGCTGATATTGCTGTTGTTCTAAGTATAAATTATACTTGTACATTTTGGTCCTTAAATTAAGGCAATCTGGCTAAAATTGAGCTTTTTATCCCAAAATTACTGACGACAGTACTTTTGTTAAAACATTCACAATATGGTACATTCCTCATGTTATGTGGCCATAAAACAGAGAAAATAATGTTCAATTCAGTTAAAATTGCTGTTTGAAACCTGCCATATATCCATTGTTGACAAATATAACAACCATCTCTCAAGGCCACCAAACATCTAGGTGCAGGAGACGTTTTTTGTAAAAAAATTGAAGGAAAAAAAATGGTAGTGTCCGTAACCATGTCTAGGTTATGCTGGCATATTTTCAAAACTTTATGCATATCGTAGTGATGGGAATCGGCTGGATTTTCATAATCGATAATTGGTTGATGCCAACCGACTAAGCTTCGATTATAATCGGAATCGGTTACTGTGTAACAAGTGTAGAGTTTACTATGTAATACAGAAACGTTTTGAATGGAAGCGTTTAAAGATTAAATACTTGTCTTGTTCTAATGTTATTCAAATGTTTTACCTGCTATTTTTATGTATAGTTTTGTTTGTGGAAGTTGCAAATAAAATGAATTTTATAAAACTGTGTTACCGGCTGTTTCTACCTGAATTAATGATTTTCGGTACAGATTGCAGATAGCTTCATGCATCAAGGCTAAAAATATTTATTAAATGGTGATCTTTTATTATGGTGTCATTATGTCTTACACGAATATTCATGAAGTAAATGATAAACGACTTGGATGGTCTGTTGCATCTAGATATAAAGTTTCAGCTATTCAATGTACTGTCTACAACTTGAATGATCTATACGTCTTTAATAATATAATCTACTCAGTAAAGAAACATGATCCTTGCGAAAATTACTTAAATAGCAAACAGGGCAGATATGTTAAATAATTCAAACTTGTCCTCAAAATTCTCGATATCCGACTTATTAAATGTTTGAGAATATGAACAAACAGACAAAACCAAGAAATCAAATATAGGAGAAGACAAATACAGGTAAACAGAATGTGAGCGACAGGGAAAATATGAACATAAACTATACCTTGACATATGACAAAATGAGACCCGGGGAAGGATAAATGTAAACGGTTAGGAAGTAGAAATGCCCAAGCAATTTCGGTAGATTTTATTGTCCATGGTTATAAAACGCCTGTAAAATACATAAAATACCTAATACTAAATACAAACTAGCTATTAGAAACTATGACAAGTTAAGAATTTTAGCATTACATAGCCACGGAATACCGAAAGAGAATAAATACACTATTAGGTTAAATACAATTCAAACTATGACTTCGCTCAGTACTTACCAGAAATTTGGGGTCAGTTGAACTTAATATTTAAGTTGTCGTGAGACTAAGTTAGACTTCATTTACTTAGTATATTAACTATGTCAATTATATGGATGTTCAAGTCCCTTTAGCTTTTTAAACAGTCAGCCATGGCAGTAAGTTCTCACGGAGAGCCCAATTAAACAAACGCCGAGCTTATTTGGCAACACTAAATAAACCCGGTGACATTTTCGTGACCCATGTGGGGGACTATGACTGTATGTGCTCTGAGTTCGACCCCCAGTCCCTCTCATACCCACAGCAATTCGGGACCCTGGGTCTGAGCGTTTATAAGACCTGGGTTTATAAGAACATCCGATTACACGTGTATTGGTATATTAATAGCGAAACTATTAGAGTATAGATCCTGATTATTTATCAGGTACAAGGTAACGGTTGTTTTTTCGGTATAGAAATCATATTTATGTCAAATATATTTATATGGAAATAGGAGTGTGCAATTTGATCTTACAGTACTTTAACCAATTCAATGACATGATGACGTGTCTATAATCCAGTTTGGATCCAACTGAAACGCCGTGTATCTCGGAGACTCTTAAGGATCCAAACGGTATGGTATTATGCTTATTCTTTTATAAAGGTTTTTATAAAGAAATAGAACCATCGCTCACTCTAAAACGAATCAGACGAAATGTGTCCAGCAGACTGAAAGGTTTAAGATATTTAGCTTGCCAAATGTTTAACAATTTGATAAACTGTCGTCAGCTGTATATCGTTTTTTGATTTTCCTCACTTAATAAAAACATAAAAAATCATATTGAATCGCAAACTGTCATCATCGTATGATAAAAAGCGTTTTGCTTAGATCTTGGCTCATATTTGTCAAAAGTGATAAGCTTTTTTTTGTTAATGTATTCTTAATTCCTAACTTCCAGACTTTTTTCCGAACGACTGCACACAGTGATTCACAAAGCTACATCTGATGATTCGGCCCTTTAATGTATTGGATACGATTTGATGATATACCTACTGGATCTAAACTGTCACGATCCTTGTGAGCGGAACGTTAATGAAAGTGCAGATCCTATTAAAGAGTCCCTGTCTTGTCCTCATACACTGTTTTCAGGTTACTAGTTACCGGGGTTTCAGCATCCAACTAGTTTATGAATAATAATGAATAATAATAATAAAACAACTGAACTTGGCCATCTTTTTGTTGAATACTCTATAGCATAGCCCGATCAATTACATCACCCGCATCTACAAGGACAGTCGTGTCATACTGAATTAGCTACTTTATGGAATAAACTGAGTAGACCCAGCTCACCGGTCTGATCAGGATCTATCATGTTTGTTTATACCACAATATAGATATAAATATACTTTTTCTGTCATAGCCAACCATTCATGTGTTATGCATGCACCGTCGTAAAAATAGTGCAATATTATGGTGCTATTATGTCTTACACGAATATTCATGAAGTAAATGATAAACGACTTGGATGGTCTGTTGCATTGCCGCATAGCTATTCTGAAAGTGGGAGGTCCTTCGAAAGTGAAAGTAGCAATGTGTTGTTATATTTTCTGGTCCTTTGGGATCATTAGGTTTGATGTTATTAGTTTTGAAAATTGAATACAGCTTAAGCCAGTGCTAGGGGGCGTGAGTAGTGTTGCACTTTTAATTACTACTAATGAACAGACTCAATAAAGCCGAGTCTGCAATTTTCTCCACTACCCTCTAGCATAAGATTGAAAGCTGTATAAAGTGCCCATTTGGTAAAAATGAAACCTCTAGCATCATTAAAGATTGAAACCGGTATAAAGTGCCCATTTGGTAAAAATGAAACCCAAGCATAAGATTGAAACATGTATAAAGTGCCCATTTGGTAAAAATGAAACCAAAACATAAGATTGAAACATGTATAAAGTGCCCATTTGGTAAAAATGAAACCAAAACATAAGATTGAAACATGTATAAAGTGCCCATTTGGTAAAAATGAAACCAAAGCATGATTGAAACCTGTAGAAAGTGTTTATAGAGTAAATGTGAAATCCTAGCGTAAGAGTGATACCTCCACAAAGTGCACACTGGGTAAGAGTGAAACACCAGAGAAGAGTGATACCTCAATATAGTGTCAAATGAGTGAGAGTAAAACCCTGGAGTAAGAGTGATACCTCAATATAGTGTCCAATGAGTGAGAGTAAAACCCTGGAGTAAGAATGATACCTCAATATAGTGTCAAATGAGTGAGAGTAAAACCCTGGAGTAAGAGTGATACCTCAATATAGTGTCAAATGAGTGAGAGTAAAACCCTGGAGTAAGAGTGATACCTCAATATAGTGTCAAATGAGTGAGAGTAAAACCCTGGAGTAAGAGTGATACCTCAATATAGTGTCCAATGAGTGAGAGTAAAACCCTGGAGTAAGAATGATACCTCAATATAGTGTCAAATGAGTGAGAGTAAAACCCTGGAGTAAGAGTGATACCTCAATATAGTGTCAAATGAGTGAGAGTAAAACCCTGGAGTAAGAGTGATACCTCAATATAGTGTCAATGAGTGAGAGTAAAACCCTGGAGTAAGAGTGATACCTCAATATAGTGTCAAATGAGTGAGAGTAAAACCCTGGAGTAAGAGTGATACCTCATATAGTGTCAAATGAGTGAGAGTAAAACCCTGGAGTAAGAGTGATACCTCAATATAGTGTTCAATGAGTGAGAGTAAAACCCTGGAGTAAGAGTGATACCTCTATATAGTGTCAAATGAGTGAGAGTAAAACCCTGGAGTAAGAGGGATACCTCAATATAGTGTCAAATGAGTGAGAGTAAAACCCTGGAGTAAGAGTGATACCTCAATATAGTGTCAAATGAGTGAGAGTAAAACCCTTGAGTAAGAGTGATACCTCAATATAGTGTCAAATGAGTGAGAGTAAAACCCTGGAGTAAGAGTGATACCTCTATATAGTGCCCATTGAGTAAGAGTAAAACCCTGGAGTAAGAGTGATACATCTATATAGTGTCAATGAGTAAGAGTAAAACCCTGGAGTAAGAGTGATACCTCAATATAGTGTCAAATGAGTGAGAGTAAAACCCTGGAGTAAGAGTGATACCTCAATATAGTGTCAAATGAGTGAGAGTAAAACCCTGGAGTAAGAGTGATACCTCAATATAGTGTCAAATGAGTGAGAGTAAAACCCTGGAGTAAGAGTGATACATCGATATAGTGTCAAATGAGTGAGAGTAAAACCCTGGAGTAAGAGTGATACCTCAATATAGTGTCAAATGAGTGAGAGTAAAACACCAGAGTAAGAGTGATACCTCAACATAGTGTCAAATGAGTGAGAGTAAAACCCTGGAGTAAGAGTGATACCTCTATATAGTGTCAAATGAGTGAGAGTAAAACCCTGGAGTAAGAGTGATACCTCAATATAGTGTCAATGAGTGAGAGTAAAACCCTGGAGTAAGAGTGATACCTCAATATAGTGTCAAATGAGTGAGAGTAAAACCCTGGAGTAAGAGTGATACCCAATATAGTGTCCAATGAGTGAGAGTAAAACCCTGGAGTAAGAGTGATACCTCAATATAGTGTCCAATGAGTGAGAGTAAAACCCTAGAGTAAGAGTGATACCTCTTTACAGTGCCCATTGAGTAAGAGTAAAACCCTAGCATAAGAGTGATACCTCTATATAGTGCCCATTGAGTAAGAGTAAAACCCTAGCATAAGAGTGATACCTCTATATAGTGCCCGTTGAGTAAGTGAAAAACCCTAGCATAAGAGTGATACCTCTATATAGTGCTCGTTGAGTAAGTGTAAAACCCTAGCATAAGAGTGATACCTCTATATAGTGCTCGTTGAGTAAGAGTAAAACCCTAGCATTAGAGTGATACCTCTATATAGTGCTTGTTGGGTAAGTGTAAAACCCTAGCATAAGAGTGATACCTCTTTACAGTGCCCATTGAGTAAGAGTAAAACCCTAGCATAAGAGTGATGTCTCTATATAGTGCCCGTTGAGTAAGTGTAAAACCCTAGCATAAGAGTTATACCTCTATATAGTGCTCGTTGAGTAAGTGTAAAACCCTAGCATAAGAGTGATACCTCTATATAGTGCTCGTTGAGTAATAGTAAAACCCTAGCATAAGAGTGATGCCTCTATATAGTGCTCGTTGAGTAAGTGTAAAACCCTAGCATAAGAGTGATACCTCTAAACAGTGTCCATTGAGTAAGAGTAAAACCCTAGCATAAGAGTGATACCTCTATATAGTGCTCGTTGAGTAAGTGTAAACCCCTAGCGTATAAAGCGTTTCATTGCGTATGAGTGTACCCTGAATTAAATGTTTACATAGAAGGACTGAAGCATGTATACAGTATCCATATAGTAAGAGCAAAATCCGTATAGAGTGTCAACAGTGTCATTATAAAGTGTTAATATAGTAATTGTGAATCCTGTATGAAATGTCCATAGTGTAAGATCGAAATATATAAATTGACCAAAACGCCAATTAACGTGTCCATATCGTAAAATGGAGTAAGAATGAAATCTGTATAAACTGTCCATAGAGTAACAGTGAATTCTGTATAAACTGTCTATAGAGTAAGGGTGACATCTGTATAAACTGTCCATAGAGTAACAGTGAAATCTGTATAAACTGTCTATAGAGTAAGGGTGACATCTGTATAAACTGTCCATAGAGTAACAGTGAAATCTGTATAAACTGTCCATAGAGTAAGAGTACAATTTGTATAAAGTGCCTATACATTAAAGAGTGAGATCTGTATAAACTATCCATAGAGTAAGATGTGTCTATAGAGTAAGAGTGAAACTTGTAAACGTCGTCCCGTACTTCATTCTCAGTGTTGCTCATGATCAGACTCAATAAAACCGAGACTGCAATTTTCTCTTTTCGTGTTGCAATTTTTGCTTTCGGAGTATCACCACCCTTCAGAATTTATAATCTTCACAACAGCAGGTGTTAAATGCTTGTGTGGCGGCCGTGAAACGTCGCCCCGTTCTTCATTATCAATGTTGTTATACCTTCTGATCCTTCGAGATCATGAATTTCAGTACTTCTTGTTCTGAAAATTGAATACCGCTTTAGCCGGTACTAGGGGGCGTGAGCAGTGTTGCACTTTCAAGTACTGCTCATGAACAGACTCAATAAAACCGAATCTGCAATTTTCTCTTTTTGTGTTGCAATTTTTGCTTTCGGTGGATCACCACCTTTCAGAATTTGTATAAAGTGTCAATAGAGTAAGAGTGATACCTGTATTAAGCGTCTATCGAGTAAGATTGAAACTTGTATTAAGTGTCATTATAGTAAGCTTGTAACCTGTATAAAGTGTCAATGGAGTAAGAATGAAATCTGTATTAAGGATCTATAGGATAGAAGTGAAACCTGTATAAAGTGTGTATAGGATAGAAGTGAAACCTGTATAAAGTGTCTATCGAATAAGAGTGAAACCTGTATAAAGTGGCCAAAGAGTTAGAGTGTAACCTGTATAAAGTGTCTATAGAGTAAGAGTGAAACCTGTATAAAGTGTCTATAGAATAGAAGTGAAACCTGTATAAAGTGTCTATAGGATAGGAGTGTAGCCTGTATAAGTGTCTATAGGATAGGAGTGTAACCTGTGTAAAGTGTCTATAAGATAGGAGTGTAACCTGTATAAGTGTCTATAGGATAGGAGTGTAACCTGTATAAGTGTCTATAAGATAGAAGTGAAACCTGTATAAAGTGTCAATGGAGTAAGAATGAAATGTGTATAAAGTGGCCAAAGAGTTAGAGTGTAACCTGTATAAAGTGTATATAGAGTAGGAGTGAAACCTGTATAAAGTGTCTATAGAATAGAAGTGAAATCTGTATAAAGTGTCTATAGGATAAGAGTGTAACCTGTGTAAAGTGTCTATAAGATAGGTGTGTAACCTGTGTAAGTGTCTATAGGATAAGAGTGTAGCCTGTATAAGTGTCTATATAGGATAGGAGTGTATCCTGTATAAGTGTCTATAGGATAGAAGTGAAACCTGTATAAAGTGACTATATGATAGGAATGTAACCTGTATAAAGTGTCAATGGAGTAAGAATGAAACCCGTATAAAGGGTCTATATGATAGACATTAAATCTGTTTAAACTTTATAAAGTGACCATGGAGTAACAATAAAACCTGCATAAAGTGTCTATAGGATAGAAGTGAAATATGTAAAATGTGACCATAGAGTAAGATTTCAGTAGGTATAAAGTGTTTATAAAGTTAGAGTTATCAGTCAGGCTCCGTTTGAAATGCCAATTTTCCCGTTGATGTAGTTGGACACTAAAAAATAAAGTTTTGTTGTGCATGTAACTGTCAATAATTTGCTTACTTTAATGAATCTTGTTTTTGTTCATTTACTTCGATATCTTTCCTTTAGTTCGATATTTTAAGCAAACGCCATTTGTTAGTCTGCAAAACCTTAAGTGCATTGACTAAACTAATATGTGCTAATACGTCGTTTGCTTCATTTGTCTTGTTTCGCTTCAAATAAATATTGTTTCGTAATCAAAGAGCTTTGACGTAGAGATACACGTGTTTTGTTTGGATCCAAATTGAAATTGTTTACAAGTTTTAAACAACATATTCGTCCATAGTTATATATTAAATTCCTAACCTCTTTTAAGTGCTGTCATTGAAGCATAACATAGGCATGCATGACTCAAAAGCAATCGATTACACTTTTCAAGTACATGCTTTCGAATTTAACTTGATAATAACTATTACTTGATAGATTTTATTCAGTATGAAAGAACCATGCCAAAACATATGTAAGGTAAATCAGAAATCATTGGACCCTTCCGTTTTTTTTCCTCCTAGATCTGGTCCTACACTCTTTGTAAATAGAGCTATCATTTATCCTGATTTTTCTTTTAAAATTATTGATAAAAAAGCAATATGATATGATTGTTTTAATCGATAAATGTAGAGTTTAACAGGCCCGTGTCTTCTTTTGGTATATACAAGGCTCATCTCGGACAGGATACGATCATTGTTTAATGGTATAATTTATTACAGTATAAAAGGACATCGGCCTTGAAATGTCTGAATGACACAATGTGCAGTTATTGATCAGATGCAATTTCGTTTTAACTCCCAGACCTAGATCTACATAGTCTGCAAATACATCCGCCAGTAACTTCTTTGTATCCTGACCTTCCTAGTTATCTGACCTTCTTTGTTCCTCAGCACGCCTGTAACACGCCTTCATCTATATCGCAAATGAAACATATCGTTTTAAGTTGATCAGTAGTTTTGATGATACATATCGTTTTAACACTTTCAATTATTGAAAATAAGTTGATCAGTAGTTTTGATAATATGTTTCCTTTACCGCTAACTCCATTAATATGCAACTATACGCCTTTGCTAATAGTGTACACCGGACGGCTCCCTTTACAACCATCTGCTCAGGATCTGTGCTGTTACCGTATGGACTGCTATTTATGTTTCTATAGTTTCTATCATGGCCAACTGTTATTGTTTTAATATGCCATTATAAATATGCATAATTAATATTCATGAAGTAAAGGGCAAATGTGCTCAAATGAAATATCAAACCTTATGTATTACTAATAATATATAAGTGTCCTTGTTCCTGCGTTATTATGTGAAGGGTGTTACAAAGTATGACGTATCTAGTACGGCCTAATGCTGACTATTACATATAAGCAATTCACTTTCTATAATTTCAAAACCAAAATGCCGATCTGATCTTACTAGTCATAGCCTTACCGTTATTATTAATTCTGACCAACTTCAGAATTTTTTTGTATGACTATATGATTTCTTAACTGCTCGTACTGATGTTATATCCTAAAATGGAATTCGTTACCAAGTTCAACAGCTTTTGATTTCACGCAGATAGGACTGTGATATCATATGGAAAATGTGGTTTCATGAAGACGGATCTGTGATATCATATGGAAAAGGTGGTTTGACGTCTCATCAAGGTCCAAAGTGTTCAATGTTATGTTATCTTTTTATAGCGCAACTGAAGAAAGATCCTCTCTAAAACTTGAAACAGACATAAATGTACCCAGAAGGCAGTAGGGTTTAAAAGTAAATCCACATTGTGCGTTTCATTTCACGATTATTGTCCTCAGTGAATATACTCAGGTAACTGAAGATACTCAGATGAGTATACAGTGAATATACTCAGGTAATTGGATATACTAAGATAACTATATAGTGAATATATTCAGGTAAGTGAATATACTCAGATGAAAATAAGGTAAATATACTCAGGAAATTGGATGACTCTGATGAATACGATGCTATACTCAGATAAATACTTATTTATGGGAATATACTCAGGTACATGAATATACTCAGATGAGTATAATTATTATGAATATACTCAGGTACGCGAATATACTCAGATGAGTATAATTATTATGAATATACTCAAGTACGTGACTATTCTCAGATAAGTATAATTATTGTGAATATACTCAAGTACGTGAATATAATCAGATGAGTATAATTATTGTGAATATACTCAGATGAGTATAATTATTGTGAATATACTCAGGTACGTGAATATACTCAGATGAGTATAATTATTGTAAATATACTCAAGTACGTGAATATTCTCAGATGAGTGTAATTATTGTGAATATACTCAAGTAAGTGAATATACTCATTAGATTATACTCAGATAAGCGATTCGAGGACTTAATGGTCCTCTTTTTTCAAAGTTAAATTTGAATAGGACAATGTCCATTGTAGCAAAAGTTGCAGCTATTTAAGATGTATTTTTCAAAGCATTTATTGTTACTACTGCTTGTGTTTGTAATTAATGTGTATCCATCAACACAATGGAAAATAGCTCGATGTATCATCTGCAATATATTTAAAGTTACTACTGCATGTGTCTGTAATTAACATATAGACATTAACGCTATGATCAGTCTCTCACCAGACCCTGTTTGGCACACACTGACACAGACTTTGAGGAATTGGAAGAAAATGTGCTTTAGAATATAAGCAGACGACACTTTGATTAAAGGAATATATTTAGTGTTGAAACTTGAAAGAGTTAAAACAGAATTAATGCCCCTATACATATTATAGTATTACACATTACGAATTTAACGTAAATACCCGTTACCGAGCTTCATTGCGCCCAATGTACTGCTTGGCAAAATAAGAAAACCATGAATAGACTAAATCATCCGAGAAAATGATATTACAAACACTACCTACACTTGAAGTTTAAATAATGACCAGATGTATGTGTACGTTTTGTCGCTTTAGATTGTTATTATGTCAAGGTCAGATCACGACAGGGTATACATCATAATACACCTGTACCTTTCCCGTTTGGACTCGTTTGTCAATACTAGTGATGGACATTATAAAATTTATTTGTGTCAACGTGTGGAATGCCCCTGTCAGTAATTTGTAAACAATAAAAGGGACTATTTTTTCTATCATAATAGATAACTTGTCGTTTGACGGGATATGTCTGTATTTACGTCACAAGTACCTGTATTGTGTTTATAGCAACAGACAAACTCTGAGCAGACGGAACACACACCGTTATCTGGATAAACTATGGAAGACTGGGTTTCTCGGTTGTGAAACAATTCTTAAATGTCAGCGAAAATTGGCTTAACCATTTGACAGGTAAGATATACAATAAAATTTATTAGCCTATGTTGTGTTTTCTAAACAAAATAGTTTACTCTAAAGCTAGCACGGGGCCATGAAAGACAAATACCCTTATCGTGTCGGGTAAACGCATCGGGTGCCATCATACCATTTAAATTTCGCCCCGTACTTCATTCTAAGTGTTGTTATATTTTATGTTCCTTCGGGATTATTAGTTATAATGTTATTAGTTTTGAAAAAGCCGGCGCTAGGGGGTGTGAATAGTGTTGCACTTTTAATTACTACTCGTGAACAGACTCAATAAAACCGAGTCTGCAACTTTCTCTTTTTGCATTTCTACCTTTGCTTTCGAAGGATCACCCATTTTCAGAATATATTTCTATTGTTAGACATGCTTTACATTAAAGGAACTAAACAGGTGCTTACATACTAATCAGATGACCTGTCACTGGACATTGATCTTAACATGAGATGTAATAAGATGAAATTTGTGTTAATGAGACACAGACAACAAGTAAACACTATGAAAATGCTTGTACTTCTCGGTGAAATCTGAGTAATGATTTTCAATGTGCGTGTCAGAGATTGGTGAAAAACAGATAACGCTGCCTTTCCAAATGTTCTAAATTCCTTTTTCTAAATCATTGCTTAATAATCTATCTGGAGGAGACGAATCAAGTGCCTAGACTAATATATTGTTGCTGTTTCATAGTTTCTCAACCAATGCTTTTATTCTTTGGTTGTTGTTATTTCTAAATTGCTTTAACTGAATAGCATGTTTCATATTCGAATTTAGATAGATAGATAGATAGATATATAGATAAATAGATAGATAGATAGATAGATAGATAGATAGATAGATAGACAAATAGATAGAGATAGATAGATAGATGGATAGATAGATGGTTAGATAGATAGATAGATAGATAGATAGATAGATAGATAGATAGATAGATAGATAGATAGATAGATAGATAGATAGATAGATAGATAGATAGATAGATAGATAGATGGATAGATAGTTAGTGAGATAGTGAGATAGATAGATAGATAGATAAATAGATAGATAGGTAGATAGATAGATAGATAGTAAAATAGATAGATAGATAGATAGATAAAGATATAGGTAAAGACATAAATAAAGAGATAGGAAACAAAGAAAGATATAAGATAAGATATTACAGAGACAGTGAGATATGTCAACCATACGTTACACATATATAAAAATACTGAGCGGATGCGTCGGAGCGGGAGAGAGGGAGAGAGAATGAGACAGAGAGAGAGAGAGACAGAGATAAACAGAGAGGTAGACAGAGACAGAGAGACAGAGATAGAGACAGAGGGGGGACAAAGGGAGAGACAGTGTTATTACGTTACCGTCTAGCGTTACTCTCAATTCGTTGGCAATTTAGAATTATAAATATGACTGGTTTACACTCATTTTATTCATCTACTTATCTCCGCCAGGTACATATCCAGCTGTGCGTTTAAAAAGGAAGCCTTATGCGGTTTACGGGCGGCTTTTCTTGCTTGACATTACTATTAATTCAATTGTAAACTAGCTACGAGAATTATAAGAATCCACAGTTGTGTAATAATAAAACACAGCATGCAGACTAGTGGCAAAACTCTGTTGCAACCCGTTGAATATCTGAACGCATAGAAACTAGGTTCATTGGCTATATCCATAATTTAGACCATACCGGAAATGACGACAGATACTTGAGCGCGTGCAATGCGGGATACTGAAGCAGACGGAGACTTTTGGCGATAGGCCTTTTGCGATTATTTTCCAAGCCTTAGCCTGAGTGTAGAAAGTCGTGTGCGTTTAAGTTTGGAAACATTCGAACTTGTTTATGATCTACTTTCCATATTAGTATACAGGCGCCTCGAATTTCCGCGGTACTGTATTTGGAACTTAAAACTGTTAAACAATAACATGCACTTACCTTTCTTGTTTTTCTGTTTAAGTATCATTCTTTTTTAGCAAAAATGATACATGGTACATTTTTCTTTATTTTTGAACTTTCATCATGGTTTTTTATGTAGGCATATCCAAAGACCTATGGTAATCGGCCGGTCTTTATATTGTTCAAGGTAAATTATCATATATTCGTGGTAATCACGGAAATCACATTATCGTCAAAGTTGCACAATAAATTTAAACAATGTTATTTGGAATTTTTCAAATGTTAGACACAATAAAATGCTATATTTTGTTCACAAACATTATGTGTAACACTTGAATGAGTAACATATTTTTTACCTAATGGTAGACCATTGAACAGCCACTCAATCATTCCTAACAGGTACTTGAATCACACTGGCATATAATCTTATTTCTTATTTTAATACTATTTATTTAAAATATTATTAAATCAAGCAATAGATGTTTGATATTATAATATGCGATACAGCATGGCTTTCAATTCATTAAGTGAAAATAGAAGTAAACATCTCCATCTCCTAAAATAAAGCAAAATCATAAAACCCCGTTCATTTTATTGGGGTAACTACCTTTAATTTAAATCCAGAGAGAGGGTAATTTGCGTAAACAAACATTACAGACGACCTAGATATGTCTCTGATAAAAATACTCTAAAAATATTTTTATTTGGAAATATGAATTGGAGTTAATTGCATATTAATGTTTGTATGGCATTTATGTAATCTGAACGTTAGGACAAAATACTTACAATGATTCGGACATATTGTTGATATTTCACTCAGAGGCGAATGTTCAATGCTAAAGAAAAGTATGTGACGTCATGGGGTCAGTAGATGGCGCAGCGGTTTATTTATAGTGAAAATACGGATTGCCTCGGAAATGTTGATACCGCAGAAATACGAGGCGAGAGTATGGATTCTATTCTCATTAACTCAACCTCTTCCGATCTATCTTCTTGTGTGTGTAAATTGATTGTTCGTTACAGAAACTGAACTGAAATAATGTCCGGAGAAAATGTCTCAAAAGTAATTGGACCTTTGATTTCTACACTGCTATATCTATTTCTGTCACTACATTTGCTATTTATAACGTAAATCTGGTGATGAGAGTTCCAGGTAAAACGATCCTGGTCCATACGGCCCGGGGCCAAACCGACTCATTATTTTTGGCACATACCGTAACTAGTTAACAATATCCTGTTTTTCAAAATACAGTTGTACTTCGATGCCACAGTACATATTAGTTCGAGATAAGAGAGATTCGAGTTATCCAAATTATAATCTGACCAATATCTCGAATTCCCAGCTTAATGCAGGTCGAAAGTAATGCTCAAAGCTCCAGTAGGAGCTGTCAGCATTACTTTCGACCTGCATTAAGCTATAACATGTGTTTCTATATATGTGTAGTGATACATTTTAGAACTATTCCGTAGTGTATATTTTAGAAGGACCGAACTTTTAGTTCGAAATATCCCAAAGTTCGAGTTATCCGAGTTGGAGATATCGATGTTCAACTGTATAACACAGAATGACAGTTCTTACATTTTATACTTTTATAACTGTTTTTTTTATTTTTAAATTTTTAAATTTTCACTTTTATCATTTCTGCAAAATACGAAGTTTTATAGAAAATACTGAATTTCTCATCGCAGATTCCGTTCACCAATTGATCGGCACGAGTCATTGATTACATCCGTTTAATTGACCTATACTCAATATGCTGTCACAAAATATGCATGTTTTCGCATCTGTGGTAGCGTAAAATAAGTTAGAAAAGCTTACCTGATATCCAGAAAAATCCAACAAAAAATTGAATCGACGAAACCGTTAGTTTGTTTACACTACCGGTATACGAATTTAGATTTGAACGAAGTTAATATATGTCCGTTAGAATTCGGCAAGGGAGACAATCAATTCTCATTCACCGGTTTCAAGTCCTTGCAGAAGTGAGAGAGACTAAGCGCTTTGGGAGTTTCACATTTTTAGAAATTATTTTAAAAAATGAAATTTTTTTTTATTAATTTCGTTCAAAGCCTTTTAAGGAAATCCGTAAATTTATTTCAACCGTATACATGTACTGTTGCCATATAGTGGCGCCCTAAAACGAAAGTACGAGCGTGAACATATTTGTCACCATCAAGATTAAAAGCAAAGGTAAGTGTGATATTTTGATCGACATTTTTTGTTTTAATTATATTTTGCATGTGTTGGGACCAGTTGCGTGTAAGTCATGGCTTTCCGCATAACTACTGTGAAAACACTAAGCTTGCGCGAATGTCAAATGCACTGGGGGGAAACGTATCCCGGATATTGCTAATAAATGAGCTGTATTTTGACACAAGGGAGAGAACAGGAGGGCAACGAGGGTAAGTAAATGCGTATTTTCTCTTAATAAGTTCTTTTTCGGCAATTGATAGGTGGTGCTTTAGATTCACCATACTCATATTATACACGCTATATACATGATTTGAAATCAAACAATGCAAACGATGGGGACAATCACAATATGAACGCCGTGCTCGCAAAAGAATGCATAACACTCTCCCAGATTTGTTTATGTTGCTGAAAGATGGAATCAAAATATAAAATTCTGAATTGAGCGATCGCTTTTAATATCATTCAACTATGTATACTAACAATTTCAGTCATATTGGTCCAAGTTTGCCCAAAATATGGTCACAAACAAATAGTCAGTTAGTCACTATTAGGGTACTGGGGATTGATAAACAGTGTACAGGGTATTGCATATTGTCTAAACTTGGTGTACTGGGGATTGTACATTACGCTTTATATTTGTGCTTATTCACCAGCATAATAATGTGAAAAGACCTCTGAAAAGCTTATTGAGGCAATATTCTTCTTTTTTCATCATAAAGTAGTGTTTAAAGGTCTAGTTTTGACTTTGACTTGGTGGGGTGTTAATTGGATTGTTTATTGTGGTTGGGTCCCAACATGCTTAATAGTTATTACATCATATTAACGCATATCCTCCAGTACTTTCGTCTGCTTTGAAATTGCCGTCTGCAAAAATATTTAGATCTAAATACGATTTGTACATACATCAGATGCTGTATGCTATGCTACCTCTGATCCGGATCCAAACTGTTTGCAAATAACAGTCAAGTGGCTACCAGCAGAATAAGGATAAATTGCAACTAACCCTTATCCTGCTGGTCGTGTCTTGACTTATTCCACTGAGAATTAGTGTCAAATATTTTGCCTCAAAATAAAGTAGCACTGTTTTCATGGGATTTTCATCATTTTGTGTTTATCATGCAGATATACATGGTTGTCAGAGAATAGATACAATGCATGTCTGTTATTCTAGAAAGGGTTTGTGAAGAAATTGTGTAAACCTAAGTGACATGCCCCTGTTTAGTCAGTGCCTCTGTCAGAAGTTCGCATTACATCAGTCAAGTAACTGGAGTGCAAGATAGTTTTCTTACATAACACATGACACCCCAGTGTTTGCATTTTTATGGCGTTCAAACGCCATATACTAGTCGGTCTCTTTACGGCAACGAGTTCACTTGTCTAGTGAACATGCGCAAGACAAAATAGTTTTCTTCAAGTCTGCACTAGTTTGGTTGTAAAATGTTCATGTATTTGTTTACTCTTCATGTATTCAATAATAATTCGCTGTGTGAGATAATTACTACTAATCTACACAAAGATAAACTTTTAAAAGTTTTGAATTTTAACAAACTCCAAGTACGTCGATGCTCCAGAGTGGGCCCTGTACTTTAATCGAAAGAAGTAGAAGATGATGCGAACGAATATTTTTGCCGTAGTTTTCGCAACACCTTGGCATTCTAAAGCAGAAGGAATATAGCCGAGGTTTCCGATTGCATTTTTATACACATTCGTAACTGATTAGCATATAGACCTACATCTTCAGCCAATCAAACTGCCTTTTGCATCGCATTCGGTCATTTCCGTTTGATCCGTACTCAAAATTAGAAATAGGAAGTTTCATAAAGGACAAGGTCAAAGAAATCCCATATACACATTTATCACGCATCGAACAGCGTATTTTGACTATGGCACCCAACCTCAACACAAGTCTAAGTCTTACAAGAAGTAAAACCGTAAAAACACGAGGTTCTATCGGCTTATCAAAGTAAGTATTATCCATAGAAGGTTTTCAACACATATTCAATCAAATTATATTCCAGTGTCAATAACAACTGTCTCTTCTATGTATCGTGTAACCGCCGAGTCTGCTCAAGACGTTTGTGTCGTGTAAAAGCGAAAGTAGGTAGCAATTTGTTTAAATGTCTTTCCCAGCTTACAACTCTACTTCTGACTGTAGTTCTGAATTTGAGTTTCATCAGGTTCCAAACAACTACCGTAATTGTATGTACATGTATGGATCTACTTAGTAATTAAAAATAAAAACAGTCTACCTTCAAATTTGTAAGCAGACTACATTTATTCAAAATAAACGAGTGCTGAACATTGAGAATGGAAAAATAAATGTTATGTGCAAGAATTAGTTGAACAAAAAATGTAGGATTATAGGTAGCCTTTGTATCATTTTGATGTTGTGCTTCAGTTTTTGCATCAGCTTTGGACATGAAAGCATTAATTGACCCTTTACTTCATGAATATTCATATAGGAAATAATGACATCATGAATATAATTAAGATATTCTTTTGCCATAGTAGAAACTAGAAGCATGTCAATATATAAACAGCAGATCATGGGATGGCTCCTTTTGTTTCAGTCTGTCATATTTTTATGCCCCCAATCAAGAATCGGGGGGGGGGCTGACTTTGTTGGTTTGTTGGCTTGGCTCAAACTTTAATGTTGGCAATAACGTTGTAGCCATTGCACATACATACTTCATACCTGGCATGTCTATGCAACTTACAGAGGCGAACATTTTTATTTTTTTTGAGGTGGGGGGGGGGGGGCGAGGGGGGCTTATTAAAATCAAGGTTATATTACAGTTAAATGTCACATTACGGGTCAAATTTATATTTGTCACAATCAGGGGCATAGTGTTTCACAAAAGGTGTTGTTATTTTTAATACTGTTATCAATTCCAAGACGTTATTGTTATTAACGTGTACATCAATCCCCCCCCTACACATAACATCCATATCAAACCTGAACGCCATTATGGCCATTCAGGCCTTTGATTCAGTTATGCATGAACTTATCTCTGAGGACAATACAGACTGGCTCCTGTGTTGGGTATAAAAGTTGACATTTCTTTACCTTGTACTGTAGTTGATGCAGTTTATATGAATCATTCAATTAAATAGGACAGTCTATTTGGTGTTACGTACCCTAGCTATATTACTTCTTATATCACAGTACTATTTTGACCACTGGGCTCAACTTCAACTTCAACTTCAATGCCATTTCTCAACATCATCCTTCTTGGACACTGTGTGGAGGTGCAGGGGTGACTGTACAGTTGATGGTTGGGTAGTGACTGTACATGTTTGTGGTCGCGTGTGACAGGCGCCCCAAAAGAGTGATAGTGGAAATTTTTTATGTGAATGCAACATATATTTACACTGTACACAGCGTCTCGGTATTACTCTCTCACTATAGCAGCAGGGAGAACTGCTGCCCTGAACCCGTTCAAAGTATTCTGTTGAAGCGTGATTTTAGGTAGATTGTTCCATGGTATAATGACTCATGGAAAGAATGAGTGTTGGTATGAATTGATTTTGCAGTGATAAGCCACAAATTTCATGTTACTTCTTGCAGATGAGTTTGTTGTGCAGATGTACACCAGTTTATCCATATTATGTCTGGGCGGTAAGTAACAAGGATTGCCACTAGTTGGTGGACGATCTTGTACATGAAAAGTAGGTCGAATGACATTCTTCGCTGCTCCAGCGTTGGCTAATTAAGCCGTTGTAGCATATTTGTTACACTCGTTGGGTTTTTGTAACTGAAGGGTTTCTTTGATACCAATCTAGCAGCGTTTCTCTGCACTTGTTCAATTTTCTTAATCTGAGTTTTCTGTTGAGAGTTCCATATGGGCGAACTGTATTCCAATCTTGGTCTTACTAGTGATTGGTATGCGCGTTCTTTCACAGACTTTTGACAATGTCTTAAATTCCGCTTTAAGAATCCCAAGACCCTAGATGCTTTAGATGTTATGTTCTCAATATGGATATTGTATTTCATGTTGTCAGAAAGTTCAACACCAAGGTATGGATGGTGTTTCACTACTTCAAGAGTTTGACCTTCCATGGAGTAGTTGAACTGTGACCTATTCCGTTTATTTGATATATTCATGATGACCACTTGTCAACGTTGAAATCCATTTACCAGCTTTTACCCCACTCGGTTAGTTTGTCAAGATCCTGTTGTAGTGTAACTTGGTCGCTTGGTGAATGGATATTTCTGTAGACGGCGCAATCATCAGCGAAAAACCGAATAGCAGATGATATGTTCAAAGCAATGTCATTTATGAATATAAGAAACAAAGTTGGCCCCAATACAACGCCCTGAGGGACGCCAGACAGAACTGTAGAGGGATGAGATGTTTCCCCGTCGATGACAACTTGTTGCTGACGGACCCAGTCCAAGGTGTCGTCTCGGATGCCGAAGTAGGAAATTTTCTCAGCCAGCCTTCGATACGTTACCTTGTCGAAGGCTTTAGCGAAATCTAAGATTGCCATATCAATTTGCTGTCCTTGGTTCAAGGATTTCGTGATGTCATATGTAGTTAGAAGCAATTGCGTCTCACAGGATCTATTAACTCTAAAGCCGTGTTGGTTTTCATGAAGTATGTTATGGTCTAGATGCTTCATTATCTGTGAAACTACTATATGTTCCATAATCTCCGAGACTACCGCTGTGAGGATGATCGAGCGATAGTTAGAGGGTTTTGTGAAAGTTCATTTATATCTATGCAGTAGAGGGATGACACATTTGGTATCCCACATTGTAGACAAATCCAGGTTATATTTGTCGACTCCAAGAACTTGAAGGTGTCTGGGCCTATATTTGCACACTTACTGTGATACCAAATGTCGCAGCCGTCAGACTGTATGCTTTTACCAGTCCATCCCACTTGTTTATTACATATTCCACAAGGAATTCCACAAGGAAAATTTGGGCCTGGATTGACTTCAATGTCACCAGCTTGAAGTACTAATAAATAAAAAAGTAAATATGTCCTAGCTTCATTTCTTAGTCTTAAATGAGATTGCTTTCCACAGGATTTGAATTTTGCACCAAGTCCTATTAGGTTCATATTGGACGCATACGAATTTGGCTTATCCCTGTTGGAATGACGATTGCAGAAAGTTGCTATAAAGAATATGGATACAGCACAAAATATAATAATATTACTTGTTACTTCCCTGATCGGCGCCATCTTGGTTGACTTCCGGTTTTCTTGTCGCTGTTGCGCAGTGGTCTTAGGTATCACGTATAAGAAGTAAGAACGCTAAGATTATAGAAGAACGATAGCTTTTCACAGTTCTTTCCCTATTAAGTTGCAAACTAATTACACATGGTTACGTTGTAGTAGTATCGCAAGAAAGTTGCTCAATAAATTTGTATCTGTCACAGGTGAGCAACTATCCGTGCCTAGACGATAGGTGGGATGACGATAATTCCAAGAAAAGGCGCTGTTATGTATAACAGCTTCATTAGCATTTTTGGAAAAGCTGAGTGATATAGATCTAATATTTCAGAATTTCTATGCTATTAATAAAAGCCTATTACATGTATATGTTTATACAGTACTATAATATTTACATATAGGCTCGACCTTTGCTTACAGATATGTTTTGCATCTGTCAAGATCAGGTAGATCTAGATTCTAGAAGACAACAAATTAGTGATAATTAAATCATCTGGATATTTGTATATGTACGTAGGCCTATTATTATTATTTGTACAATTTGTTTATCCTGCATAGATCTACATATTTGTATGAGACTAACCAGACGATGCCGTGATCGTTATCAATGAGTTTCTTCTTTGTCACTGTAAATGGCGACAATTTCAACAGGGGAGCTAACTATGCACTACTATTTCAATTTTACTGTACTCAATATGGTACTGAGCATATTACTAGAGCTACACATAGATTTACATATAATGTCATATCAATTAACTGAAGAGTAAACAATAGATCTATTAAGAAATATGTAAAAAGACTATTATGATTGATGGATGGATTGGTTGGATTTCACGGCACTGCTACACAAAAACTATTATTAACAGGTATAAGTTTATAGATAATGGCTTTTAATAAGTCAGTGATCATCGAGTGATGTACATCATCATCGTGACTCCAGGAAAGATCATCTTTAATACCTTTAACCAAGTTTAGGAAATGAGGTCACGTTTGACAAATTAGATGTAGGTGACAAATTAAGTATATTTCAATACAGATGCACATAGATCTATCTAGAATGTGCGATTGCCTAGAAACAGCATTTATCACGACAGAAATATATCTGAAATATCTAACAACGTTCAATAAAAGGGAAAAAAAGAACAAATGAAATGCAATACCCAGTACACTATCACGCAATACCCAGTACACTAAATTTTTTGAGCTACCAATCCCCAGTACCCTAATAGTGACTAACCGACTATTTGTTTGTGACCATATTTGGGGCAAACTTGAACCAATATGACTGAAATTTTCAGTATACATAGTTGAATGATATTCAAAGCGATAGCTGAATTCATAATTTTATATTTTGATTCCATCTTTTAGTAACATAAAACAATCTTGGAGAGGCTTATGCATTCTTTCGCGAACACGGTGTTCATTTTGTAATTTCCCCCATCGTTTGCATTGTTTAATTCCAAATCATGTATATAGCGTGTATAATATGAGTATGGTGAATCTAAGGCACTGCCTATGGTGAATCTAAAGCACCACCTATCAATTGCCGAAAAAGAACTAATTAAGAGAAAATACGCATTTACTTAACCTTGTTGCACTCCTGTTCTCTCCGTTCTGTCAAAATAAAGCTAATTTATTAGCAATATCCGGGATACGTTTCCCCCAGTGAAATGATTTGGACTTATACCGTGACATGTAGATGCCGATTATAGTTGATTTGTTAATTACCATCATTCTTTATTTATAGTAGCTCATTCATATTATGTATCTGTTTTGCATACTGTAATGTGAAGATTTCATTTAAGTCCTTTACTCCATGGACATTCATGTTAGAAATAATGGAATATTGTGGATATCGAAGGTATTTTCGTACACCACCTGTTTTCGAACATCTGACGTTTTCGCGATAATTTCCTTGTATACACGCAATATGACGTCATACACTTGCTTAATACACTATAATTATTTATAAGCAGATTGACAGCTATCAAAATCAACAACGCGCGAAGAACATATTATTTTACATAAAAATATTTTCAAAACAAAATGAAGCCTGCAATTTTTGTTTTGCTTAATTTTAAATGATACGATTGGACAAAATATTTGCAAGCACCATGTAAAAAAGGGTCCAGACTTAACAAATGAGCAGGGCCGTATCGAGTAACGTAAACATAAATTCACAACTAAAGCTTTTGTTTAAACTTTTATTTAACTTTTGCCTAAAACTGCACAAGTATGTTGCACTCAATTAAAACATAACACAACATCTTATCAATGTTTTTCATTTGTGCATTTTTCAAAACTTCCACACAAAAAACTATAGTGTACTTAAATAAAATAAAATGTTAAAAAATGAATATGTGTTTCATGTTTTCTGAGCTATTATTTTCAAATGTGCACCCCTAAAAGTTTTATTCATATCTGGCTGAAATAAAGTAGGAGATAAAAATCTAAAATTTACTAATATTGAGGATGTTCTTCAGATATATGCAGTTTCATTACTGTATGTAAAGAATTGCTGCAGATGTTTCTGGTTCAAAACGGTGAACATTATTGAGATATTTCGTACAAAAGGGGTTGCAAGAACAATGATTTAAGAATACATTAACCACATATAAACAACTTTAACTCACAGACTAATTGTTATTTACACCTGGCTATAACATTATGTTCCCACTTACAAATGTTCTTATGAAGCCTTAGAATCAATGGTAAGAGCATAATGTTTTCTTGCACTTTTCAAAAACATACAGTACCAAGACGCTGATCATAGCTGTCAAATATAGGTATGCATTTTGAGTTATTTAACTTATCGTTATCCGTAGCTCCTTACTGTTCAAACAAACAATAGATGTGAACATGTTTTGGAAACTTAAGTTATTTTTTAAAAAAAAAATTCACATGTTTTGTACACATGGACAATTGTGGATCCATGGGAATAAATATCAAGTCATAACTTACTTAATATCACAAAACTGTGTGATTTCAAGAGGACTAAGTAAAGATATACTTGGGTGAAAATTATGTAGATACACAATAAATATTATTACATATATATGCGTGGAGTGATAATATAACAGTGCCAACTGACAGACCTTACTTATTTCACAATAATACACAACTTTCTATTGCTTATGGCTTAACTTAGGTCACATAAATAAGCCTTTTCATTATACAAGATGATATTTTTTAACAACAACAAAAATGTGAATATCAGTTAAACAAAGACTTGTAAACATAAATAATTAGGTTCAACATTTTTGTACACTTGGGACAGTCTATCAAACACAGGATTCAGGCAACATGTTTTGCTTTATTAACTGTCGCTTGTAGATCCAGATCAGATAGATCATGTAGATCTAGGTCCACTCTGTTTGGAAATTAAAGTAAGGAATGTCGTACGATTATAGTAGTGCAATATATACTTGTATAAGGTGTGTGCTAATTGCACCGTCCTTACCTAATAGATATTCATTAACTGTCATTGAAAACCCAGGGTAGATCTAGATCAGTTAGCTGTCATTTAGATTTGGGTCTACTCTGTTTAGGAATAAATATATCAAGGAATATCCTCAACTTAAGGACATGCGGCTCTGAAAGTATCATTGATATTGACTTTGGAACATAACTCTTGAAAAAAAGTACACAAATATTGAAAAAATATATCAGCCATTTATAGCAAAATGTACACTTGGGACAAATTCTGACTGCATTTACTATACAGCTTAAAACAACTTTCAAAAATATGAAGAATACACATTCCTGCTAAAATAAGCATCATGTTTTTGTAAATTTTCAATCACATATAATAACGACGCCATGCTTTGTAAACAGTGATAAATATTTTGGTGTGAAAATGACAAACACGTCTATGCTTTGAACCCGTATGACAAGAAATAATTGTTAAACTCCATTTTTTCTGATAAACAATCATAAATTGTAATCCTGCAATTTTAAATATATAGTTTAGAGATGAAATTCAGGGGATCACTTCCCTTCAGAATTTATAATCTTAACAACAGCAGGTGTTAAGTGTGTGGCGGCCGTAAAACGTCGCCCGTAATTCATTCTCAGTGTTGTTATACCTTCTGATCCTTCGAGATCATGAATTTCAGTACTTCTTGTTCTGAAAATTGAATACCGCTTAAGCCGGTGCTAGGGGGCGTGAGCAGTGTTGCACTCTCAATCACTGCTCATGAACAAACTCAATTAAACCGAGTCTGCGATTTCTCTTTTTGTGTTGCAATTTTTGCTTTCGGGGGATCACCTCCCTTCAGAATTTTAGGTTAAAATGTCGCGCAAAACCGAACTACAATTGGGATAATTTTTTGGGGGATGGGGGGGGGGGGGGGAATTCGCATTCAAGTTTACCACAAAGACAAAAGTCTGCAGGACTATACAAAGGAATCCAAGTAAGCCTCAGTCAGAAAAAAATAAATGTGGCTTCATCAGTCATACTGTTATGGTGTTTAGAGAATAAATGACCCTTTCTACTATAACCAGTATTGCCCCTATTTGCAAACCCTATTACGCAGTCTGATATAATTATTATTTTAGAAAATCCTTACCAGCACGTCCACTCCGAATTTGTTGTGGAGATCCCAATACAGAAGTATGACGCAGTTGTCTTTATGATGCATATAGGGCAGTTTTAAACGCCTATTACCTTAACGTGTATGTAACATAATAAAACACATGACCTTTCCCAGTTCAGAAACTGTACTCGTATTAGCCATGATAGATCTATTTAAAGGTCCATTCATCAATGTATGTGGACAAATACAGATTGTACTCTCCCATAACGCTCACAAATGCCGTAAAGCTGTCAATGGCCTTAAAACATTAAAACTGATGATCCTCTTAATCTAGTTCAGGAAAAATAGTCACCCTGTTAAATTCCTATTCATCTAGCCACTAATTGCGATCAATATGTTTTACATTTAACATTTACGTCAACATTCTGTTGGGGGTATGGGTTTTATACGAACGTCGAATGAATGATATGAACCTAACTGCACTAATTATTTTACTAGGAAGATTTGACTGGATGCTCAAAAACAGGTTGGGAAACCCACCATCTTGACCTGTAAGAAGGTAGACAAAGCACAGGTTATTTTTTGTGTATTATTAATGGTAAATGTTTGAATTGTACATGAATATATGTAGTAAGAAAAATGTGCAAATGACCTCTATTGATTGTTTTCGGATGAAAACAAGGTTAAGCGTTAGATGTTCAAAAACCTGTAACTGCTGTAATAGGACCAATTGCCATTGGCTAATAAGACATGGTAACATACACGATTTGACGAAGCAAGAAGAGTAAATTGTGATCGGACATCTCCTACAGGAACCGTCTGATCTGGGTCTACTCTGTTTGCAAAGGCGTAGAAAGGCGCGTTTATGTAGTAAATGGTTAAGGAATAATGAGAATGAGTGAAACTAAAATTTGATAAGTTACATATAAAATGTTATAGTTACACTAAATCTATTTATTTTTATTGCTTAAGAATGTATGCTGCGCATATTTCCGCAAATGTTTTGTTTCAAACTGACTTCAGAATCGGAACCTATGTACCTTAACACTTATTTAAACTAAACAGCACTGTTAGTACATGGTTATCTGTGTCGAAGAAAACATAAAAAATGGATTGCTCCGGAAACCAACGGAACAGCGTTCGCCATTAGCCGGAATCTGTCGTCAGGTTCAAATTTACATACCGAAAATATTCATTAGATGTATATGTAGGCCAACAACCAGGGTCAGTCATTTTACATGTGACAACAACCTAATTGATATTCAAGGCGTTGCTCCGAAATAGAATCGGAGTTATTCAGTCAACTGATTTCCGTACCAAATCCCCGTATTTAAAAAGGAGACTCCTTTTAAAGAATTTAGCAATATTCCTATAGCGATAATAAAATTATCTGAACAAATACACCCTGTCGGAAAATGGGTTGTACGCATAATTTTCATTGTATGTGTACGTGTAGAGATTCTGGCGTTTATCGATTAAAACAAAATTGCGCATAATACATCTTTAAACTGTAAAAGCCTTTTAAAGTGAGAGTATCGACGTTTTACTATTTGGATTATCGGATGTTTTAATTCAGATATGTGGTGTTTCCTGCATGACTCATTTTTGTACATGTATTGTCGAAAGTTTACTGATTTGATTAGGGGTTACTGTTTGAATAGGGGGGATTACTGTTTGGATTAGGAAGGGATTACTGTTTGGATTAGGATGGGCACCTGTTTGGATCAACAGGGATTACTGTTTGGATTATATAGGGATTACTGTTTGGATAAGCAGCAGCGGTTACTGTTTGGATTAGCAGGGAATACTGTTTGGATTAGCGAGAGTTTACTGTTTGGATTAGCGGGGGTACTGTTTGGATTAGCGGAAGGTCTGTTTGGAGAATTAGGGAGGGAGTTTACTATTTGGATAAGCAGGGTTTACTGTTCGAATTATTAGGGGTATTACATTTTGGATTAGCAGGCGTCATGGTGATGTGTTATATGTAAATCAAACAATGATTTATCGGCTTTGTTAATTAGTTACCATTTATATCAATGTTGTAATACACTACCGGTGATGTTGAATGTGATGCATAGTTTATAATGTCATTTCCTGTCATAAATATAACCAGTTATGGCGAAATGACACTAGCTTCAACTTAGCGTTTTTATTTTAGGCTATCTTGGCTACATTGGATAAAATAAGTTTTTGTTCTGTCCATAACCTGAGCTCCAAATAAGATGTGTAAATTTAAATATTTCCAACAATAGCTTTATTTCTCCACCAAATCCTATGCTGTAACCACTCTTTAGAATCATCTCTTCGAGACGATTCTAAAGAATGGTCACAGTATAGGGTTTGGTGGAGAAATGACGATTGTAGTATTTGGGTACACACCTTTATATGTACAGCTCTGTATAAAACTAAACACAGTTGACATTTGTGTAGTATACTTAACATTCACACTGACAGAGACACGTGTATGTATATTCATGTTTACAATCTATTGTTCATATACCCTCTGCTTCGGCGGATCAGAATCAGAACGGAACGTTAACAAATTAAAACTCAAACATGGACTAACTGCCGTAACTAGCAAAAGACGAATTTGTTTACCTGATTACCTGTGAATCAAGAACTCATCAATCTTCCTTTTCTCAGTCGGCAAGGCTGAAGAGACCACACGGGGGTTCATACATTGCTAGTGTACACACGTGGTCTTTTAATCATATATGGATACTTCGGCATAGTGATAAGAGTCAACCGAATCGAATGAAACAAAGCTGGCAACCTACTTTCTGGTTTGTAAAGTTCGTAAATTGTTTTGAGAACTCGCAGTGAGATGAATATTTGTTATTAAAGTAAGCTATTTTGTACAACTGAAAAGGACAAGCTCGCCAGGTCCACTACCTTGGAAAGGCGTGCGCAATATTTTGAAAACATGGGGAAATGGCGCATCGTAAATCTAAAGCCCAGATTATATATGCTGTTTAAGTGTTGGTTGCAATGGAAATGGTTTGGTTGCCTCTGATTGATCAAAAGTTAGACAGTCGTTTTTGCTGAAAATTGGAAAGTAGAGGTACATGTATATGTGTCCCCTAACTTCATTGCTGGTGTTTTAGACATGTTGATTGCCATGGTACCCGGTGATAGCCTGTGCTTGGTCGAAATTAGCTACAGTAAAACAGCGATAATCCGAGGAACGATTTTCGGAGTATACAGTAAAACCCCTCTAAACCGGAATTCTAGTAGAGAAGAATTTAGATACTTTTAGGCAGGTGGCTGCTTCATGCAGGGTGAAAGTCATGCAGAAAGCTCCTAGAGGAGCTTTCTGTATGACTTTCACCCTGCATGAAGCTGCCACCTGTCTCCAAGACTGATATTTATACCAAATTTAACGTCCGGTTTAGAGGGGTTTTACTGTATATGGTCTAATTCGAGGGAAGTAATATAGTCTGGACATGAAATATATTACTTTAACCCTTTGTATGTTCTATGTGTATTACAAATTTCAATACTTACTGAATATTCATGTACAAAATAGTGATAATGAACTATGGAAGATGGAACAATGTAGCTATTTTAGAAAGTATAGAAACAGATCTATCAAATCTAATTAGCAAACAGAGCAGACCCTGGTCAGGAGCTGTCTGATATTTGAGTCTACTCTGTTTGCAAATTCGTGAAAACACTTTTATATGAGGTAAAGGGTATACAACAATGTATGGTCTGAGTCTCACATAATCCGATTTTTCGAGCACGCCCCGGTCCCTTCAATCAACTACTTCATTAAATTAGCTGCCAAATCCGAGCGTATATCGCAGACACTTCGAAGTCAAATTATCACACCTTCTTAGTTGATGTCTCAAGTCTCCGCGTGTCCCTAGCAATTAGATGCTGCTGTGTTTTTGCAACTGCGTGTGAATAACACCCGCTCTAACAGTATACGCGTATGTAGGCGGTTATTATGAGTTCAACCTGTACAAAGCATAAATAGCTTAGAGGTAAAATCGGTGGTAGAACGTGAACAACCAAGGCAGATCTGATGTTATCTTTTTATATAAAGCATAAATAGATATAAAGCATCGATTCTTTACATATATAAACGTAATAGCGGTGTGTGTTTGGTCGTGTGGACGTTTTGCATGCTTTCTATTGGTGTTCTGGTATTGGCTGCGTTTTGTATGTGTATTTACTGCTTGACTTAACTATTTTTTCATTATATAAGTGATAGCAGTAAACACCATCGAAGTTTCACTGTAGTTTTTACGAATCCGTACAACGGGTCCTTCACCATAAACCCAAAAGGTGTTTCAAACTGTTAGACACAAAACAGTAACTGTTGTAGCTTGTATCTTTATACTTATGGATTTTATTATGCCTAAATTTCCATTGGTCAACTTTCGTTTAATTGTGGATGTTAATAAACAAATGACTTCACATCCGTGCTGTTCCGTGATAAGGAAGCGCAGGGCGAGTTGATCCAGTTGTGAAATAAATTAATAATGGCAACACTCGGTTTTGTGCGTTTGAAGTACTCTTTTAAAATTTGTTTATCTCTCGTAGCAAATGTCCGGTTGAACGATACTTGTCTAAAAATACCTAAACTATCAATTAACTGTTGAGCATTCTATTGGCAAAAAGCACATGTACGTGCATACACTATACAACAGATGTACACATTGAATCCACAAAGTATGATTTCATGGATAATCCGCCGGCAATCCGATCATTGTCTCAGTTCCCAACATTCCTCGGATTATCGCCATTTTACTGTAATTTTGCTCATCAATACCTGTTGTCTGTTTTATTTAGGGGACACAGTGTGATGGATTCGGTTACTATTAAATCTTGGTTAGCCTGATTAAAGTATCTCAATAAATGAATTACCAGGTTGTAAAAAAAAATATCATTCATTTGGGCCAATTGAATCAGATGCACATTGTGTTTTCAGTAAAATTCAGTGGCCTGAATAATTTCGGTACATAAAAGAGCGCATAGCCGTCTAACCAGATATACAATACAGGGTCATTGTTGACTTGTTTATGAACGAGGTCATGGTTTTCTTATTAGGTTGATTTGATTGATTCTATTACTCAGAACAATTCACTTACTTTTAGCAAATTCCGATCGTATCTCATGATCTTCATCAACTTTTGTTCTGGGTCAGTCGATTGTAGCGTTTGAAGGTCACATGACACAAGGTGAGGATTGTAGACTGGTGGTAGCGCTAACCCCTTGTCCCGGTTTAGATTGTAAGATACGATCGAACATTCTTAAATATAAGTGATTTTTTCAGGGTTATGGAATCAAACCAACCTAATAATGCTTCAAGAACAAGAGATCAACCTCCATAATTGTACGATAGTCTTGTTTATGAACCTCCCTACCTTTCAGTTTCTATTAGTTGTAGTGATATACCGAATCCCAGTCTGGCCAAGTGGCCATGCATGCTTTTAACCTAGATTAGTCATAGTCAGACTGACTCAGTACCTGTTCAATTATTAACACTGTCTTCTCTCTATATTCAGGATGGCAACACCAGGTTCAAGATTAAACGATGAAAATTACCTAAACTGGCTGCGTGGGAGTCTGTCGCTGCTATTTCTTAAAGAAGGCATTGAAGCCTTTACTGACAAGAGAGTGATAGATTTACACAAGCGTTTGCAAGAAATTGTGTCCCAACAGTCTGGTCAGCAACAAGCAACATTATGCACCACCTGTACTTATTATGAAGTAAAAAAAGACAAAAACATATGGAAGGTCGAGTGTTCATCTAACACATGCAACACATGGCTCAAACAGATCCTGAGATTTCATGCAGATGGAACAAACCCTAACTTAGCACACACCAACTTGAAGCCACAGCTTTGGCCAACTCAGCCGTGGGAAGTTGCCAAGTGTTTCCTACCGCATGGCAGTGAGAATTTAAAATCTGCAAAAGATGCTGATGTGGCAGCGGTGCTGAAGCTTATGGAATCGTGTTTGTTCATGTATACATTCATGGACCGTAGCATAGTTCAGGAGGTGAGACTATACTTTTTTTTACTGATTGGCTCAATATTTTACCAGACATCATGATAGGTTTACTTGTAAATTGACTTGTGAAGATAATATTGTTTACGACCTTCATTTAATAGGGGAAGACGGGGGTAATTGTTATGCTGGACACATTGGTTTGATCCCAGGATGTGTTTTACAACAGACGGTACCAATCTGGTGCTCCTGGTCCTCCTTATTTTTAGGTCACCTGACGTGATCACCCGCCCTCTGTTCAACATGCATCACCCAGGATGCTTCATCAATAATTTCTTTTAATGACATCTCCAAAACAAATTATTGGATTTTCACCAAATTTTGAAGTGAATGGTCTGTATTCAATATTCATGTAAAAATAATGACATGAATATTTATTATCTGATTTTTTTATTGAGCCCGCTTGCAGTAAGCTCGACTTAGTCGCCACAATGTCTGTGCATGGTGGGTTTATGTTAGTGTGTCCGTCCGGTCCGGTCTTGAATTGATTATGAAAGGACCAGGCATAAATGTTCCTCTAGAAATTATGGCGTGTAACTTGCAAACACCAGGTCAGTAGCTGAAAAGTCAAGGTCTTACTTTGAGGTCAAGTGTCAAAAACATGTAATTCTTTGCTTGTCCAGGCTCTAACTCAAAACTCCATTGATGGATTGTTAAATGTTTATACATAAATGTTCTTCTAGAAGTTACAGTGTGTCGCACAAAAAACCCAGGTCAGTAACTGTAAGGACAAGGTCATACTTAGAGGTCAATGGTAAAAAGCATGTATATGTTGCTTGTTCGGGCTCTAACTCAGAACTCCATGGATGGATTGTGAAGTAACTTAGCATATAAATGTTCCTCTAGAATGTACGATGTGTCACATGCAAAAAGTAGGTCAGTAGCTGAAGGGTCTGGGTTACACTTGGATGTCAAATGTCAGATTTCACAAACGCAATCTATGCCTATAATTTACCTTTAATGGCTTTTACTTGATATTCATGCCAGTTCAAAGTAGTCCCAGATCAGGCATTCCAATAGGAGCTACGTGATAAGCAGGGTTTTCCCTGACGCACAAATATGTGCGTTTTGACGCAAGTTTTGTATAGATGACCCTCAAAAATAATTCCAGTGCGTCAATTAGGACGCACAGTCGTTGAAATCAGTAAATTATTAGATCGGCAAAGTCATCGCTACTGGATTCCGTTAACAGCAGTATGACGCACAGAGTAACCTCCCTTGCTTATTTAGGGCGAAGTTTCGGGACGAATATAGTGGGTTGAGTTGATCACGGGGCGAATTAATGTTATAGAGAAACGTCCCTTGCTTATTTTAGGACGAAACTTAGGGACGAATATAGCGGGTTGAACAGGTAAATGGCGAATTTGTTTAGACTGTGTCGCTATTTTCCTTGTAATCGGCCGCGAAAGCCAGTTGCAAGTAATAAAACTATAAAGCAGTCAAATATTATTTAGATACATCGTCTGCAATGTCGCAGTTGAAACTTTCTGCCTTTTTTAAGTCCCGGAATAAACCTGACACTAATCTGACTGATGATCAAAACGAATCACAATCACCAGGTCCAAGTTCCCCCAAAAAGTCCTGTCCTAGTAAGCCTCGGGGATTTTGTGAGACGTGGCTTTCCAAGTATGACTGGTTGTTTTTGACTGACGGTAAAATGATGTGCGATCCGTGTATTAGAACAAAACAAAGTAATCCTTTTGTTTCTCCTGGGTGTACAAACTTTCGTAGCTCTACTCTTTTGAGACATCAAAAAACCAGTAGCCACACCAATGCACTCCAGTCACTTAAACTTAGTGCTGACATGGTCAAAAGTAAGAGAAAGGCAGACGTTATCAATGAAAATGCTCAAACGAGCTCTGTAAAAACTAAAAGTCATGTTGCACAGCTGAGAACTGTATATTGTATGGCTAAGAATGGCATTTCTGCTAGAACATTTCCAGCCCTTATGAAATTACAAAAACAAAATGGATGCAGTGATGTTGCTGAGTATTACACTAAGCCTGAGGTGGTTGTTGAAATGGAAACTATCCTTTCTAAACAAATCCAGCAGTCCTTACTTGATGAAATCAATGACAGTCCCTATTTTGGGCTTATGCTCGATGAAACATGTGACATTACAGTTGAGAAAAAGTTATGTGTTTATGTTAGATACATTAAGGATGGAAAAGCTTGTACCTCCTACTTAGGCAATAAGAGAGTAACAGACTGTACGGCTGAGGGGTTGAAAGTTGCGTTATGTCAGTTTTTAGAAGAAAGTGGTGTTATTAATGATGGAGACTTTTCAGCTCTCATGGGTTTAGGCACAGATGGTGCATCAGTTATGGTTGGCTGCCGGGCTGGGTTGGGAGTTAAGCTCAAGCAAATGAACAACAAAATGATTCAAGTCCACTGCGTTGCTCATCGCTTGAACCTAGCTGCCTCCCAAGCTGGTAAAAATGTTGCATACATGCAAGAATTCCATAGATATATCTAGCTGTTATACAGATTTTTTGCTGATTCTCAGGTCAGATATGATAAACTTAGAGAGCTACAAAGTCTGCTTCATGGAGAAGTTAAACAGGTTCCAGAGGGCACTTCTGTCCGTTGGCTTTCGATTGAGAGTGCAGTTAAAATGATATTTAGTCACTATGATTCTATTGCAATGGCTCTGGAGGATGACAAGGACAGAACTGGTAAAGCAGCAGGTTTATGGAGCTTCATTGCTACATCAATCTTTCTGCTTGTGACAGCTCTTTTGATCGATGTTCTTACATGTATTGGGATACTAATTTTGACATTTCAAAAAGACAGTGTGAACTTGTCATCCATCAGACACAATGTGGACTCAGCCATCGCTACCCTCAGTACCATGAGGAATGGCTCAGATACTGTAAATTCTGTGTTGCAGGATTTGAACAATTTGGCTGCTGATGAAGTTAAATATAATAACATCAAATTCAAACACAATCAAAACTTGGTGAGACAGTTCAACAATGTTCGAAACAATTTCCTTGACAATCTGGTAGAAAACCTTAACCAAAGATTCCCACAGGATGAGCTCAATCTGCTGGAATGTTTTGATAAGGTTTTCAATCCCAGAAGATACCCTGATAATCAGGCAAACTTGATGACATATGGCACTGATCAGTTAAACACTTTGTGTGAACATTATGCAGAGTTGCTAGATATTGACAGGTGCAAAGGCCAATTTTTACAATTCAAACACCTTGTTGTATCTCATCTAGCAGACTATGGAGATTTTGCAAATTTCATCCAGCTGTTGCTTGCTGAGTACAGTGATATTTATCCAGATTTAGTACTGCTGGCCTCTGTTGCCCTAGTAATACCTGTGTCAAGTGCTCCTTGTGAAAGGGGATTTTCCCATCAAAATGGATTAAAATCCAAACTTAGGAACAGGTTAAGCCCTGAAAGGCTTGATAGACTTTTGACGATAAGGTTAAATGGCCCAGAGGCAGACACTGGTATTGATTTCTTTTCTGCAGCCAGAGCATTTGGAGTTGCTAAAGCTAGAAAGAAGTAATTTCTGAAATTCTCTCTGACTTTAAAAAGCTCCAAGTGGTCTAGGTGTACCAGTGGAAGTAGCACCTTGGATATCTCAGGCGGATTGAGCACTGCTCAAATTCTATTGTTCATAGATGATACAAGTCAAATTTATGTGTTAATAGTTTTTTCTCTCTCTGTAAGTTTCCTGAAAAAGAAAACGATAATGTTGATAACTGTTCATAGTAAAATACTGAAGTTGCCTCTGTTTCTTTGTTCTCTTTAAGTTTTCGGAAAAACCCTAGATTTTCAATGTGACCCCCTGTTTTCACAAATGACCCCCACTTATTTTTTTATGGGGGACATTGTGACCCTCATTTTTATCACCCAAGGGAAAACTCTGGTGATAAGGATCTGCTCTGTCTAACGTATACATGAATTATTGGTGAATGGCCAGCGGGCTCGACATGTTGCCCATGGGCATATAGTTTAATAATACAGTTGAGACTGCCTTAGCGACCCCCTGGATTCAGCGACTCCCTCTCATATGCGACCATGTTTCATCCAGCCCAACGTATTTTCCTATAATTTTTGTCTGAATTAAGCGACTCCCTGTCTTACGTGACAAGCTACCCTGATTTTGCGAACCAAACATAGGCTTTGGTCTGTATTAAACGACATTCAATTATCACAGTTTCTTTTGTTTGTTTACATAGCGCGTCGGTTTTTCACACCATATTAATTAGGGAAAACCCGGGATTGTAATCATGCGTGAACTAGCTGGTTCCCGACTTCCGCTCTACAGATACATGTACGCGAGCAGAATATTCGGGAAACCAGTCGTTTCAAACATGGCTACGTACTTCGTATACAAGATTCGCGGGAGGAGATTTCGAGCGACAAAACTGTTAAAGAACGACAGACAAGGCAACTAATTCGATCTGGTTTGCGATTATTACGGACTCTTTAGTTCAGAACAGTCTTTATAAATATCAATCAGTATGTGCATAATACATGTCTCTATCAACATTACTCGAAAGTATGCTGGGTAATCTGCACCTAGTTTATGTTTATATTATTAAGTGTTTAATTTAGTACATGCACTTAAATATGAGTATTATATTTGTACATTGTATTGTACATGCACTAATGTTCTGGTAAGTGAATGTTTTTATTAAATTATTAAACTTTAAAATTAGCGTTTATTTGTGATAATAAATGTTGTATAAATGTATTAAATAATAGATACATAATTATATTGTATTAGAATGGATTAGTACACAGTTTTATTTTTCCCTTATGTAGATCTCTTACATGTACATGTAGTTTCGGTATACGTCATGTATTATATCCTAGGTCTGTATTAAGAGACTCCCTGTCATATGTGACCTTTTTCATGAAGTCCCTTGGAAGGTCACATATGACAGTCTCGACTGTATTATAAAACTTTCAAGACAATTCTTTGTTTCAAACAAAATAGATGTAGAATCAGGCCTGTATACAAAATGTATTCTCAAAAGCAAACAGAGCAGACCCTGATCCTATAGGAATCATCTGATGTTGGTCTACTCTGTTGGAAATGCATAAAAAGGTGTTTATTGGAGAGAAAGTGTTCAGCAACGTCTGCTAAACTGCTGAATTGTTTTCAACCAGGTGACCCTCAGTCAGGGAAATATAAGTAAAATCAAGTTCAGAGGAAATTCAGGGAATTTTTAATTTACTCATATCAATAGAGGGTTGTTTAATTTTTAGCTCACATGAGCAAAGCTCAAGGTGAGCTTTTGGGATACTTGAATGTCCACCGTGCGTCATTCGTCATGCGTCATCAACAATTTGCTTGTGAAGACTACACTCTAGTGATCTCAGTTTTAGTGCAATCTTCATGAACTTGGTCAGAATGATAGTCTTGATAAAATCCATTCTTCATGAAACTTGGTCAGAATGATTGTCTTTATAGGAAAACCTTGTGAACACTCTAGAGGTCATATTTTTAGCCAAATTTTCATAAAACTTTATCAGAACGATTGTTTTGATAAGATCTGGTAGGAGTTTGAAAGTGGGTCACATGGGGTCAAAAATTAGGTCACTAGATTAAACAGTAGAAAAAGTTTGTTAACAATCTAGTGGTCACATATTATGTCCAATCTTCATGAAACTTGGTGAGAATAGTTGTCGTAATCTTGGACGAGTTAGAAAGTGGGTTACGTGGGGTCAAAAAGTAGGTAACTGGGTCATATCTTAGAAAAAGTTTGTTTACACTCCAGCGGCCTTATTTTCAGCCCAATCGTCCTTAAACTTGGTCAGAATGTTTGTCTTGGTGATATGAATCACTATCAACATTGTTCAAATATTGTCCCTTAGGTCAATATTGGCCCCACCCAGGGGCTACCCACCTATAATTTTAAATCTATGGTAATCAGGTGAGCGATTAAGGGCCATCTTGGCCCGCTTGTTGTCTTAGCCATGAATTAAATTTATCTGAAAACTCTCAATTGACTATATAGTCCTTCAGACAGTTTCCTGCCAGATATCCCCATCTTAGAGTGTTAAGCTAAGAAAGGAATTGAAAAAATTCAATATTGATAATTATGTAGATTTGTGTAAAGTTTGAAAAATTATAATCAAATATAAGGTGGTGATAGTAATGTTTTAATGTATATTTACTTTTAAATATTATTAATTCGATAATTTTGCAACATTAAACTGATGTGTGCCTTTATATGACATTCTTTATTTAACAGGTGTTAAAAGTGCGTCATAGACTCATGCATTCTAGCAGTATGACCACAAGCGACGACGAGTTGCAGCGTGACACGGACACTATAATTAAGCTGTTAAAGAGTATGGTAGACCTTACACAAGAAGAAAGTGACAGTGCTAAGAGAACTATTGAGAGCATCAACAAGGTATTATTTACTAGACTTCCCTATAGATTTGATAAGCAATGGCAGATAAGACAATCTCGATAAATCATGGTTGTCACGCATTAGAGAACAGTCTGGAAAATTGAATTGTTTTCAAGGTCTGGGAATTGTCAGGGAATTTGAGAACTGTAGGGAAATTATGTCTCCCCCAAATATGGGGGAGACATTTTTTTCGTGAGAGTTGCCTGTCTGTATGTCCGTCTGTTTGTCACATTTGCTTGTCCAGACGATAACTCCTATATGGATCATGCAATTGGATTGAACTTTATACAAGGAAAGATCATGATAAGAGGAAGTTTCAGCACAAGGTCCATAGATCTGGCTTCACTAATATTGGAGTTATGGCCCATGTTTGTATTTTTTCACTTTTTTGTCCCGACGGTAACTCCTTAGTATATGGCTAATATCATTGGATTGAAACTTCATTCATGGAAAGATCATGATGACAGGAAGGGTCATTCCAAACATCCATAATTCTGGTCTTACTAATATTGGAGTTATAATATTGCCCCTTGCATTTTTTCACACTCTTTTTGTCCAGATGAAATCTCCTGTATGGCTCATGCCATTGGATTGAAACTTCATATATGGAAAGATCATGATGAGTGAAATGGGGGAGATATATTGTTTTCGTGAGTTGTCTGTCTGGCTGTCGTCCGTCTGTCGGTCACACTTTCTTGTCCGGACGATAA
Organism: Azorinus chamasolen; assembly: GCA_963576725.1. Taxonomy (NCBI): domain Eukaryota; kingdom Metazoa; phylum Mollusca; class Bivalvia; order Cardiida; family Solecurtidae; genus Azorinus; species Azorinus chamasolen. The sequence goes on along the minus strand of OY755250.1, from coordinate 52,617,819 downwards.
CTTCAATATGCCTGAAACCAGTTATTTGAAACTTCATATATGGAGAGGGCATAATTAGAGGAAGTGTCATGCACAAGGTTCATGACTCTGGCTTCACTAATATTGGAGTTATTGCCCCTTGTAAAAAAATCACGCAATTTTGTCCAGAAGATAACTGCTACATGGTTCATGCAACTGGATTGAAACTTCGTACATCAAAATATCATGATTAGGGAAAGTGTCATGCACATGGTCCATAACCCTGGATGCATTAATATTGGAGTTATTGCACCTTATAATTTTTTTCACACTTTATTGTCCGGACGATAACTGCTATATGGCTCATGCAATTGGATTAAAACTTCTTACATAGAATGGTCATGATAAGAGGAAGTGTTATACCCAAGGTCCATAACTCAGGATTCATTAATATTGGAGTTATTGCCCCTTATAAAAAATCACTTTTGTACCACCACAAACGATGTTTTATTGGGGGTGTAAACTAGAGTCACCGTATCAGTCTGTCAGTCCATCCGCCTTGATAACTTCCAAAGTATAAAAGCTATTGACTTCAAACTTCATATATAGATAGATCACATTGACGGCAAGTGCGGTGCACAAAGTTTGTAACTCTGTCTTCAGTATTTTTGGAGTTATTGCCCTTTGTTTTTTTTCAGTTTTCCGTTGTTTTTTTCTAAACCTTTACAGATATTGAAGTGATATGTGGTACACTGGAGACCCGTTATAACGCGGACCGTTTTACTGCGGTATCCGATATAACGCGGGTTGTCTGTGTCGCCGATTTTTTTTTGTAATTACCTTATCTGTAATATGATTGAATATCGCAATGAACAATAAAATAAACTTAGGTAAACTTATCTGTCCGCAGCAGGCAAAAGGATAAAAACAAACACCGGTCCCTACATAAACAATTGAAGACAATCTTACGTGTGAAAACTGACAACTATCAATTCGTATATATATGCCGCCATGAATGTAATACACACAGCTGATTACCGATGATGCCCTACTAGCACGGGAACCAGTAAAATCTTAACTGCAAAACTTTCTTTACAAATTAATTGTGTGTATAATTGGAATGGGCGTGTACTGAATCTTTTCACTGTCAAAGCCACCGAAGTTTGCATTTTAATTATGAAAAACAAACATCATTAGAAGTCTAACCCCTAACTCAGCGCCGTGTGTATCTTTGACCAATCAAATGAAATTTAAATCTCCAATAAATCACACACGACATCACATGTGACCTTTCATTTTCTGAAAACAGTGACAGCCATATTTATTGTTTTACACAGCAGATTTAATCTGATTAGGGGCTTGACAGGCCCAGAGGCAATTAAATCCTGTCAACAGGAACAAGTCAGTTTCGTTCGAAATAAGTTTATTTTAGGATGATGGGGTTTATGTAAGTACCCAGATAAAAGACGCCCGTTACAACGCGGTTCCGTATATAACACTGGTTGAATTTTATGTCTCCGGACCCCCGCGTTGTAACGGGTCTCCAGTGTATGTGGCTGCGTCTTGTATGTGGCTTTGCCTGCTTGACTTTACTACTTTTCCATTTATTATAATGAGTTACAGATAAAGTTTCGTTTCAATTCATAAGGCTGTTTCATTACGCTTCATTGATTTTTAATGGAAATACAGTGATTTTACTTAGAAATGTTTCGGAAATTCAGGTTTTCCGGAGGTTTTTTTCTTAACCGTTACAGATATATTGAAGTGATATTTGGTGTGTGGCTATATTATAATGAGTTACAGATGAAGTTTGAATTTTGTTAGGCTTCATTGATTTTTACGGAAATACAGTGATTTTACTTAGAAAATTTCCGGAAATTCAGGTTTTAAGGAGTTTTATTTTTAACATTTACAGATATTGAAGGGATATTTGGTATATTGCTTTATTTTAATAAGCTACAGATCAAGTTTGAATTTCGTTACGCTTCATTATTTTCACGGACATTGAGTGATTTTACTTCGAATTTTTCCGGAAATTCAGCTTTTCCGGAGTTTTTCTTCTAAACCCTTGCAGATATTTGGTATGTAGCTTTATAATAATAAGTTACAGATAAAGTTCGAATTTAGTTACACTACATTTATTTTTAACGGAATTACAGCATTTTGACTTAGAAATGTTTTAGGAAATTTCAGGTTTTTCGGATTGTTTCTATTAAATTGTAGCAGATATTGTAGTAATTTATTTCTATAACCCCCATCTCTGTGTCACATGTGCTAGTGGGGGTATTCATCACCTTTAGTGGTAGTTCTAGTTTGTACAGACGATGACTCCCTATATGTTTCATGACATTGAATTGAAACTTCATAAATGGAGTTACAGATAAAGTTCAAATTTTGTTACACTACATTTATTTTTAACGGAATTACAGCATTTTGACTTAGAAATGTTTTAGGAAATTTCAGGTTTTCCAGATTTTTTCTATTAAACTGTGGCAGATATTGTAGTAATTTATTTCTATAACCCCCATCTCTGTGTCACATGTGCTAGTGGGGGTATTCATCACCTTTAGTGGTAGTTCTAGTTTGTACAGACGATGACTCCTATATGTTTCATGACATTGAATTGAAACTTCATAAATGGAGAGAGCATAATGAAAGAAAGTGTCATGTACAAGGGCCATAACTCTGGCTTCATTACTTTTGGAGTTTTGGCCTTTGCTACATGTTTTGTCTGTTCAATAACTTCTGTTCTACTGATGCTATTGAAAGCATGATGAAAGGAAGTGTCATGCACAAGGGCAATAACTCTGGTATCAATTTTATATTTTTGGAGTTATTAGGTGTTATCATTTTTAGCTTACATGAGCAAACCTCAGGGTGAGCTTTTGGGAGACTTGAATGTCCGGCGTGTGTCGTTCATGAAACTTGGTCAGAATGATTGTCTTGATAAAATCTCGGATCAGTTCCAAAGTTGGTTGCTTGGGGTTAAAATCTAGGTCAAATAGTAGAAAAACCTTGTGAACACTCTAGAGGTCACATGTTTTGTCCAATCTTCATGAAGTTTGGTTAGAATGGTTGTCTTAGTAACATCTCGGACGAGATTGAAAGTGGGTCATGTGTGGTCAAAAACTAGGTCACTAGGTCAAATAGTAGGAAAACATTGTGAACACTCTAGAGGTCACATTTGTGGCCAAATCTTCATCAAACTGTATCAGAATGATTGTTTTGATGAAATCTCGGACTCCTTTGAAAGTGGGTCGCGTGGAGTAAAAAACGAGGTAACTAGGTCAAACAGTAGAAAAACCAGCGGTTATACTCCAGCGGTCACATTTTAGCCCAATCTTCCCTAAACTTGCTCAGTATGTTTGTCTTAGTGATATCAAGGTTGAGTTTGATGATGGTTGGAGTAGGATCAAAAAGTAGGTCACTAGGTTAAATCTTAAAAAAACATGTTTACACTCAAGTGGTCACATTTTTAGCCCAATTTTCCTCAAACTTGCTCAGAATGTTTGTCTTGGTGATATCAAGATTGAGTTTGATCATGGGAGGGATGGGATCTAAAAGTAGGTCATTGGGTCAAATCTTAGAAAGTCACTTTAGAGGGTACATTTTCAGCCCATTCTTCATTGGTCATAATGATTGTCTTGATAAAATCAATATTCTAAATCTTTGAAAATCTTGTTCTCCAGGACCACTGCTCATTATCCACTATCAACATTGTTCAAATATTGTCCCATAGGTCAATATTTGGCCCCACCCAGGGGCTACCCACCTATAATCTTAAATCTATGGTAATCAGGTGAGCGATTAAGGGCCATCTTGACCCTCTTGTTTTCTTTAAAAATGTGGTTTGTAAAGCATATAATGAGGGGAAGTATAAGTCAAGTCCATTACTATGGTTGCAACATTTTGAGTTATTGCCATTTACATATATGTTTTGGTTAGAATTGTCAGTCATATGTCACAGTGTGTATGTTTGGATGCGAGAGGTAGGGGGACATACGTTTTTGTGAAAAAAACTCTAGTATTTGAGTTATTGCCCTTTGTAAATTTGTTCACACCTTTTTATCCGGACGATAACTCCTTTAATTGCTCATGCCATTGGATTGAAACTTACTACATGGAAAGAGCATGATGAGTTGAAGAGTCATGCACAAGCTCCATAACTCTGGCTTCAATATATTGACAGGTATTGCCCCTTGTACATTTGTTTAATACTTTCTTGTCTGGACGATAACTTCTACATGGCTCATGCCATTGTAGTGAAACCTCATATTGGAGAGAGCATGATGAGAGAAAGTGTCATGAACAAGGACCATAACTCTGGCTTCATTACTTTTGGAAATTTGGCATTTGCTACATCTTTTGTCCGTTCAATAACTCCTGTTCTACTGATGCTATTGGAATGACATTTCATTTATGGAAACAGCATAACAAAAGAAAATGTCAATATTTTTGGAGTTATAAGCTGTTATAGTTTTTAGCTCACCTGAGCCAAAGGCTCAAGGTGAGCTATTGTGACCGCCTGTCGTCCGTCGTCCGTCTGTCCGTCTGTCCGTCTGTCCGTCTGTCCGTCTGTCCGTCTGTCCGTCTGTCCGTCCGTCTGTCCGTTCACTTTTATTTCAAATGACTTCTTCTCCTAAACCACTGGGAGGATTTCAACCAAATTTCACAGAAATGTACCTTAGGATGTCCTCTATCAGTTTTGTTAAAATCATGACCCCCGGGCAAAAAATGGCCCCGCCCCACTACTTTTACAGGTTTTTTTTTTAAATCTTTAAAAATCTTCTTCTCTGAAACCACAATTTCTAGAGCTTTGATATTTGGTATATAGCATCATCTAATGGTCCTTTACCAAGTTTGTTAAAATGATGACCCCCGGGCCAAAAATGGCCCTGCCCTGGGGCTTGTAGTTTTTACATAGACTTATATAGGGAAACCTTTAAAAATCTTTTTGTCTGAAACCACATAATCTAGAGCTAAGATATTTGGTATGAAGCATCACCTAATATACCACTACAAGGTGTGTTCAAATAATGACCCCTGGGCCATAAATGGTCTCACCCTGGGGTTTTATGCTACTTAACATCAGAATCTGTAACACTTAAAAGGTAATTTCCTCACAGTTATTTCCCTTGTCCCATCAGCATAGCCATAAGGGACAAAGGGAGATAACTGCATTGGATTGCTAGTATCATTCTATTTATAACTATTTATAATAAAATGTTGAAGGTGAATCAGTGTAGCTGTTTTAGAAGGCATAGAAACATCTATCAAATTCCATTAGCAAATAACAGACCTTTATCCTATAGGAGCCACCTTATCTGGGTCTACTCTGTTTGCAGATGCATGAAAACAAGTTTACATGAGAGAAATTAAGGGTTAAATAAACAACTCCAGATCTGCAGACCAGCAGCAGGTCAAAGTTACAGCTGCTTGGCAGTAAAATCTCTCCAGGTCAATGCTGACTCTTAACTCTTTGCATGCTAGTGGTGAAACTGTGATTACCTATGCAAACAGTTTGGATCCAGATGAGAGGCCGCATACTGCGGCGTCTCATCAGGATCCAAACTGTTTGTCATCTTAACCATATTTTTGCAAAAAAATGAAAGTAAGTTTATTTTAAGAATTGAAGCAGATGACAATAACTTTTTGTTGCAGACGAAACATTAAAGGCATTTTGACCCATTAACCCCAGTGTGTAGTGTGATTGATGTTAAATGGTGTCTTCCAATGTCTCTCAAATTAGATGTGAGAGATATAGGAAAGTAACAATTCAGGCAATCAAGGAAAATGATCACCATCTAGACTTTTGATCTGGGTCCAAACCCAACTGATGTAAGTCATGGTAATGTTTAAGAAAACTGTGAAAACATGATTATGAAATGGCCCAACTGATATAAGTCATGGTAATTCTTAAGAAAACATGATAATGCATTTGCCCCCCCCCCCCCCCCCTTAACAATGATAGGTTAAACTTACTACTGTGGATTAAGTCTGCTGCCCCAAAAAGCATCTTAAATATTACTTTTTCATAAAATTTGATGACAACATTAAAAAGTTCTAAAATGTCTGAATCTTGTATGATATTAATGAAATAACTAAGTAAATATAACTTCATTATAACAGTAGAGGTAACTCTTCTCAATTTCAATTGTTAAAAATACTAATGACCCGTTTAATTGAATTATCTTCAGATATTCACACCTAGAGCTAGAATTATTTCTAAACACCTATTAACCCTTAACCTGTTTGCTTTGACAAAAATTGATCTGGGACCACTCTTGTTTGCTAATGCTTAAAAAAAATTTATTGCCATAAATAGAAGTTTTAGCTTTGAAAAAAACTGTAAAATCAAATCTATATCTTGTCAAATGTAAAAAGAGCAGACCCTGATCAGACAGCTTCTATAGCAGCCGTCTGATCTAGTCTACTCTTATTTTTAATGTGTAAAACACATTATTTCTCTGAAGAGAAGTTTTTGCTTTGACAAAAACTGTAGAATCCGATCTATATTGTGTCAAAAGAAACAGAGAAGACCCAGATCAGACAGCTTCCGTAGGAGTCGTCTGATCTGAGTCTACTCTGTTTGCTAATGCATAAAAACAGCTTTATATGAGGGAAAGGGTTAAACGATTTTTAAAGATATTCTTATTGGTCATTTCACACAAAAACTGGCATTATGTACTGCCTAGCACTCTATTTGCCTATATACCTGGGTCAAGGTATAATTGCATAGCTTTATTGAAGTCATTTGAATTTCTCAAAGACCAGTTTTAGGCATTTTGAGCTAAGGCAAAAATGGCACAAGTTGTAAACAGTATAGGTCTTGGTCAACCAGTCACTTGGTATTAGTTCTGAATTCAGTTCAAGTTTATTCAGCAGTTAAAGGGTGAAAGCAGTGCACTAAGCTTATTTCATCTGCTAGAAATGTTGTCCACTGAAAAATTAACATGTCAATATACATGTATTACTGTAACTCAGGTGAGCGATATAGGGCCAATGGCCCTCTTGTTTTGAAAACTGGTTTGGAAAGTGCATAATGAGGAGAGGTATCATTCATCAAGTCCATTACTATGGTAGGAACATTTTTAGTTATTTCCCTACATATATAATGTTTTTGTTAGAGTCTCTCTGTCACAAATCTTGTCCGGTCAAGTTCTCATGTACAGAAATATGACAATATGTCGCAGCGCCATATATACGATGGGAAGGGGGTTTAAGGGGAGGGAGACATCCATTTTATGACAAAAAAACTCTAGTTTGTTACGCATGCCCTTTTCACTTGAAGGGGAAACATCGCTACCCATTTTTAGCTCACCAGAGCACAGAGTGCTCAGGGTGAGCTTTTGTGATCGCCTGATGTCTGTCGTTTGTCGTGCGTCGTCAACAATTTGAACTTTAAAAGTCTTCTCCTCTGAATCTATAGGGTTCTCAGCTTTCATCTTTGGCACATAGCATCACCTATAGTTCCTCTACAAAAGTAATATAAATTATGTCCCTGGAGTCAAAATTGGCCCCGCCACAGTCCCAGGGGTGGCCAGTTTTCTCTAGCTGACTGTTGTTTTCTGTACAAGTAGCAGAATGCTGGGCTCACTTAGGTTAGGCATGGGGAAAACTTCAAAATTCTTCTTGTCAAAAACTTCATGTCACAGAGCTTAGATATTTGGTGTATAGATTTACTTAGTATACCTTATTGACATTGGTCAATATCATAGTTCTGAGGTTTAAATTGGCCCTGCCCTGTTGGTTATACTTTAAAATAGTTTTTTTACACTATAAAGGTTACTCTGAGCTAGTCAGTCCATCTGTGTTACGTAATCACTGGATAGGTCAAGTTTCTGGTCAAATCTCTATCAAGTTGTCTGCTTCAGAATTAGTGTCTGTTTGTTCACACTGTTTTTAACCCACTCCCTCATAGGCTATTTTCAGATCCTACCTCTTGGAAAATTTCAGAATTGTGTAGATTTGAAACCATGTAATAAATAGAGCATTTACTCCTAAGGAGCAAATGCTCTATTTATCATAATGGTTTCATTAAGTGACTATTATACCTCTTTGAATAAATATACTGATAAGGAGCATTAATTAGAGAAAAGGAAAATTTCAGAATTGTGTAGATTTGAAACCATTGTGATAATGGAACATTTGCGCCTACGGAGCAAATGCTCTATTTATAACAAAGGTTTTTTAGATCCTACCTCTTTGAATAAATCTACTGATAAGGAGCATTAATTATAGAAAAGACAAATTTCAGAATTGTGTAGATTTGAAACCATTGTGATAAATAGAACATTTACTCCTATGGAGCTTTTGCTCTATTTATCACAATGGTTAGCAAATGCTCTATTTATCACAAAGGCTTTATTCAGATCCTACCTCTTTGAATAAATCTACTGAAAAGGAGCATTAATTAGAGAAAAGGAAAATTTCAGAATTGTGTAGATTTCAAACCATTGTGATAAATAGAGCATTTGCTCCATAGGAGTAAATTAACTCGTATACAAACCACATATAAAGTTACATACCGGTATGTGTCAGATTAGAATCCAAACTGTGTGCTAATTTTGGTCAAGTCATGCTAAGCAGTGATAGGGTTGTCATCTGTTAGAAATGTTGTCTGCTTTTTCAAAGAGGTAAATCTGGGTCTACTCTGTTTGCAAATGCGTAAAAACATGTTTACATGAGGAAAAGGGTTAATTAGAGAAAAGGAAAATTTCAGAATTGTTTAGATTTGAAACCATTGTGATAAATAGTGCATTTACTCCTATTGGAACAAATGCTCTATTTATCACAAAGGCAATTTTTCTATTTATCACAATGGTTTCATAAAGTGACTATTATACCTCTTTGAATAAATCTACTGATAAGGAGCATTAATTAGAGAAAAGGAACATTTCAGAATTGTGTAGATTTGAAGCCATTGTGATAAATAGAGCATTTATTCCTATGGAACAAATGCTGTATTTATCACAAAGGCTTTTTTCAGATTCTACCTATTTGAATAAATCTACTGATAAAGAGCACTAATTATAGAAAAGGAACATTTACACCTATGGAGCAAATGCTCTATTTATCACAAAGGCTTTTTAGCTCACCAAAGCACTTTTGTGCTCAGGGTGAGCTTTTGTGATGGCCTGATGTCCGTCGTGCGTCGTCCGTTGTGCGTCGTGCGTCGTCGGGCGTCATCAATTTCAACCTTTAAAAATCTTCTCCTCTGAATCTACAGGGTTCTCAGCTTTCATCTTTGGTACATAGCATCATCTGAAGGTCCTCTACAAAAGTTATATAAATTATGCCCCTGGGGTCAAAATTGGCCTTGCCCCAGGGGTTTTCAGTTTTCAATAGAAACATATAGTGAAAACTTTGAAATTCTTCTCCTCTCAAACTAGAAGGTTCTCAGCTTTCATACTTGGCACATAGCTTCAACTTCAGGTCTTCTACAAAAGGTATATAAATTATGCCCCTAGGGTCAAAATTGGCCCAACCCCAGGGATTCACAGTTTTTTTTAGCTGACTGCATAAACAGCCCATGGGATCACTATATATGCAAAGGAAAAACTTTGAAACTCTTCTTGTCAAAACTACATGTCCCAGAGCTTAGATATTTGTGGTATAGATTAACTTAGCATGCCTTAATGAGTTTTGAAAATATCATAGTTCTGAGGTTAAAATTGGCCCTGCCCTGTGTATATATATTCTTTTTCACTTCTACAGCCTAAAGGTTCTACAGGTTAAAGTTTTCCTAATCCAGTGCTCTGATAAGACTCACTGGCCAGAGTGTATTGGTAATCACCCTTAGCCTGATCAGCAGAGTAGAAATTGTGTTTAGACAAATTACACACACTCATTTTAGATTGAGAAAACTTTGTGGACAATACTCAAAATGCAGAAAGCTCTTAAAGCTTTTTTCCATATCTATGCCCTGCATTTAGCTGTCAGCTATCAATATATATCTGGTTCCGGTTTCCGGTATAAACATTGGAATGATCGGGTGACGGAAAACTATTGCAGATAAACGTTAGGGAAATCATTTACGTATGACATGGATATGGATATTTTCGGATAACGTTGACGTCTAGGCGACACGGTATTCTCCAAGCTTGTTTTAGCTGATGACTAATTAAACGGAGTGTCTATTGCCACTTTTTTTCTAAACCGGTGCAAGGGTAAAAATCACACGCATCGTGAGAATTACACAATATGGCCATAATTCCGATAGTAGACTACCGTCATCCCGGAAACCCTTGAAATTGATGAATGAAGTAATTGTACAAGTTAAATAGATATATGGACAATGTTTTATGAAGGCAGAATGTATGAAGACATTAATATATAATCAAATTCGTTCATTATATGCAAAAGTAATTAGCCTGCACAATCTGTATAGAGATAACTTTATATAAGGCGTAAAAAAAAATAGGTTTGTTTCTGGTTACCCGACCGACCGTCCATTTTACCCCCCGACTCACATTTTTTTATTGCATCCAGAAATTTCCGCCGTTCTGTCTCTCGTGATTATTACGAGTTTGGTGAAAGGTCGATCTTCGGGGACTTCCCAATTCGAAAAGACTATTTTTTATGTTCAACTTTTTGTGAAAGAATTTCAAAGAAAAAAACGATGGAGAAATTCCCATTATGTTGACATATCTCAACATTTCCAACGGCCAAAGATTTTTTCGCCACAGTCAAAGAATACGCTAAAAAGATACATCGGAGTTTGACACTAACCATAGTCCGAGCGACATTTCTAGTATAGTGCAGGTCAGGTCCAGTCGTTAAATATTCAACTGGTCCGAATGGTCCAGTGCGAAATAATCGATTCTAGAAAAATTCCATTCATTTTGCAAGTTTTTCCACTCGTTTTCTCCTTCTGTCGCTCTAATATTGTTTTGTTTTTATCATTGTTCTAAGTAGAGAAAGCTGCGAGCACCTTGCAAACACGTGACTTCCTTCCTAACGTCGAGGTCGGGGTTGTCTCAAATTAAGTTAGGGTATTGTGATAAAATACTGTCGTTGTCGAAAAATCGCTAGTTATTCTAATGCTTTTATTTCAGTTAAGGTTTCGTGTAAAATACGTTTTTGTGGAAATTTATATTTTAAGGGAATATATTTACAGAAAAAATATTAGCCAAATGATTAATAATGACACCACTTGAAACATTATGAAACGTTCCCTAAATGTATGTCGTAAAATAGATGTCGTAAATCTTGGTTTCCCACACTAACACCACTTTTCCGTTATGTACACTCGCGACGATAAATGCCAGTTTCAATTTGGGTTTACGGTCAGTGGAGATGACAAGAAAGAAAGGGAAATGTAAGGAGTCGTCGAAGAGAAAATACGGGGAAGAAAAAAGGGAATTCTGTCAGAAATTGAAAGAAGAGTTTACTTGGTTAAACTACGTACAATACATTCCGCGTAGAAAATACGATTTGGTAAATAGTGGAGTTTTACAGTAGGGTGCTAAATGCCAATAGGTCCATACCACAGATTAACCGTTACCTGATGAATATTGATGATTATTCATATAAGACTATGACTACTATGAATATATATTAGTATTTAGGTATCAGTTCGATTTTTAGCATACTGCTGACCAAAAAAAAAATAATAATAATAAAAAGAAAAAGTTCCCGACCTACCGACCCAACTTTTTTGGGGGCATGTAACCAGAAACAACCCTCTTTTTTTTAGGCCTAAGGAATAAAGATGAAAGAAAAATAATGAAAGAATATTGCTGGAGATAAAAGTAGAATTATACGCGGTGTAGATAGTTAAATATAAATTAAAATTAATAAAAAAACAAATGACCCACCTCATTGTTGATCTGTATGTAATTAATCCAAATAACAACTACTAAGAAATTACACATTCACATAAATCAAAATATATATTTCAAGAATATTAAAATATCCCTCGTATATCACATGCGAGCGCTTCCCAAAATTTCCATGAAATATTGAATAGAATATCAGATTCAGAGTGGATTGAAAACTCAGAGTGCAAGCCGAGTTAATGTCAGCTTTGATAAACAAACTTCAGAGTCGGTAATTACGAGTTGTTTGCAATACAAACACCAAACAGCACGTGTGCGACAGTTGAATTTTGTCTGGGAGCGTTGGTAAGCCGACTAACACATTAATTGGTGTTACTCATTCACACCTTTAAACATCTAACAACAAGCTAGCTTACTATGGAGCAAATTTTGACCAAGCCGATTGACAGGTGCATGTACCTATATAAGCTGCAAAGAAATCGAATTTCATCGAATATTCTGTTTCTCACGATACAAAGACAACTTCTGAAGCAATGGCTGCAGTCATATTTGGCATATGTCTACTAAAAGATGTGAATAATAAATATGTTATTATATACGTTTTTATATAAGTTACACACAAGGTCGATATAGTTCGAGTTGAAGAATGTTCTCTTGTTTTTAACTCTTTCCCTGTTCTATGTTTATTACAAATTTCAATACCTACTGAATATTCATGGACAAAAAGGTTTATGAAATATGGAAGGTGGAGCATTGTAGCCATTTTAGAAAGTAAAGACAGATCTTTGAAATTCTGTTATCAAAGAAAGTCAATATGCCATTGTATCTTAAACATTTAACTGTTATCTGGGCTAAATAGTCTTATATACTGTAGAGATGGTTACAGTTGTGTATGTATGTATCTGAATTAGGTATAGTGGTTTGACTTGACTCGACTTTATTATGGCAGTTTATCGGTCATTTGCTGCTACTTTCTGTGATTTCTCCCATATTTTAATACTTATCATTAAATTGTAAAATCTTATTCATATATTAGGGTTTAAAATACAATTTAGTTTGTTCGACAATCTGGAGCTAAATGGTATCAAATGTGTTGTAAAACAAAAAAAAGTGTCACTAGCAAGTTCTCCAAAGGGAGATCATCGCTGAAAATTCTATTATGTCGGAGTAGGTTATTGTTCCTTTGCTGCCACTTTCTGTGATTTATCCTGTATTTTCAGACTTATCAGTATATTTTTCATTGTAAAATATTGTGCATATTATAGGGTTTCAAATACTAATTAGTTTTTTAGGAAATCTAGAGCAAAATGGTATCAAATGCGTTGTCAAAGAAAACAAGTGTCACTAGCAAGTGAAACAAAGGGACATATTCTATGAGATCATCGTAGATTGTCGATCCTTTGCTGCCTCTTTCTGTGATTTCTCCCGTATTTTCAAACTTATCAGTATGTTTTTCATTGTAACATCTTGTTCATATATATGGGTTTAAAATACAATCCAGTTTGTTCAGGAAATCTGAAGCAAAACTGTATAAAATCAGGTCTCAATGTAAACAAGTGGCACTAGCAAGGTCTAGCTCTAATTACGTGACATCAACACAACACTCAATGATTTTCCAAATATTCACCATTTTTCGCATTTTATATACTAACTTACCTTATTTTTATTAATTCATACTTTAAAATCATAATATAATCCTAACATATATTTATTTTTTCCATAACTAGACTTTCTGTAAATATAGGGCGGAAACTTTCTTGGGTTGGGGGTGATTCTCACGAAAAGTTGATTATTATGTGCCTTGCTAGCGACACTTTTCGAAGTGTCAATAGAACCGGCCCTAATTAAAAGACATATACGTATTCAAATCGCTTGGTGTCGTTTAGTGGGTGGGGTATCGCTTGATATTTTTCCACAAATACCCGGGGGCTATATGTGGGAAAATTCGTTACGCTTTAGTGATCTTTGCACGGTCAACTCAACACAATTGTGCATAGTCTACTACTGTTATAAAGCCTTTACCTAGGTATGTCTGATATACCTGTTTTACCTGGACAATGAGCGCTCTGGCAAACAAAAGGGCACATTCCTCTACGACAAGTGACTTCGATTCAAACACAAGTACTTTTGATAGTTCGGTTTTTCAAGAGACACAGAGTCCGATAAAAAGAAGAGAGAGGAAAAAGAAAAAGAAGAAAGTCATTTCTGAAAATCAGAGGAAACTCGACGACTTTTTTAACACTGACTGTCATAAAACGGAAACGAAACAATCGTACACCATGGAACAGAAACTTGATGCAATTGACGCAAAGCTTTCAAAAATGTTAACGAAAGACGACCGGTCATTCATAAAAGACATAATCAAAACCACAATTGAGGAAATGAAAGACAAACTTTTGAGCTCGGTTGTGAAACGCATTGAAATTTTAGAAGGTGAGATACACTCGACTTCTGTAGAGGCCGATAAGTATGAAATGGCGTTGAAAAAGAAGACAGAGGAACTCGAAGGGTTAAAGGAAGAGAACAGAAAGTTAAAGGAAGGCATTACAAAGGAGGCTGCCTTGAGGGAGAAAGATTTGAATGAATTAGAACAGTATGGACGGAGAAACAACGTTCGGATCAGTGGGGTACCGCAAGACTGTGAGAAACAGGACTCGGCTTCTGTCATTAAGTCTGTTACAGAGATCTTGAAGACAAAAGGGGGCTTAAAGATAGACGAAAAAGATATCGGTATTGCACATCGACTTGGCAAAAGGGAAAGTGGCAAGAACCGTCCAGTGATAGTTAGGTTTGTGCGGCGCCAAACAAAGATTGAGACAATGAAGTGCGCAAAAGCCCTAAAGGAACATGAAATTTTTGTGAATGAGGACCTGACCTGGCTTTGGGTTTTTTTTTCTTAAATTGTGTGGAAATGAAGGGCGCGTGACAGCATATGCGAGCTTTTTAGTTTCACGTGAGACGCTGTGGTCTCTGCGTCTCACAAGGATCTAAACAGTTGGGTTAATTATTTTATACCATTGAATTAGCGATGTTAAGAGATATCGGGGATTTAAAGCAGACAGGTTTTTTTGTGGTTTTATTTTGCCACGTGGTTCCTACAGCTTGCATATATTCAAGCATGTTATTTTCTGTCCATCCTTAGACCGGTACTCCTTTTTTAATGTAGATCAGACACCATGTAACGGGATGTCTGATTGGAATCCAAATTGCTTTCTGCATAGCCATTTTTTCTCTTGAAACTGTGTTTTAAACGTATTTTAGCAGCTATTGGTTCCTGGTATTATAGGCTAGAAACACTGCACTCGACATGACCGTAAGCTTTTGGATGCAGATCAGACGCCGTGTAACTTCAGCGTCTGAATAGGATTATATCTGTTTTACTTGCTGCTTTTTTGCGGTGTACAGTTTTTCCTGCTATCCTCAGGAAACTGTGTAGTCGGACAAACGTTTTTTAGCAGATCTGGGTCTGACTTTTTCCTGCCTTTAGGGGAAAAAACGTGTGTGGCGTCTGATCAGAATCCAAACCGAAGTTTTGGATGCAGATCAGACAAACATATTTTTGGGGTTTGTTTTCTGCTGATGGCGGTTATAGACACTGTATCCGTAATGGTTTTTGTTACAGCTTTAGATGCAGGTCAGACAGACGGGAAGGTTATTTTTGTTTGTTGTCGATACCGTTTCGACAAAAAACGATACGCTTGCTTTTGACTAGACTTTTATATGTTTTATGAAGACATATCAGACATCAAGTTATTTGGTGTCTGATCGGACTCGAAAACCTTTCTTTACCATCGGCTTTTAGCCGTTGGAAACTGTACAGTCTGTAAACGCGTTGTACACTTTCTAAAAAATGATTTACCCTGCTGTTCAGAGCTATACACATGTAAGGGGTCTGATCAGAATCCAAATCGAAAATTTGGATCCAGATCAGACGAACAGAATATTTGAAGTCGTTTGTTTTTTGTCGTAGGCGGCTATGGGACATTACACTTGTTTATAAGTAGGCCTGTAAAATTACGTTTTGGAAGACAGATCAGATACCGGAAATTGCAGTGTCCGTTCAGATGTGAACATATATAAATATTACAGGAAGTTTGCGTCGAAAATAACCCGGGTCGAAGGTTTAGATCCGGATCAGTTAGCGACTGTATTACTTGTAATACATTGTACTTGCTTTTGGATCTAGAATTGCAGTTTTGGAGACAGATCAGACACCAGCTATTTCAGCGTCTGTTCAGATTTCAATACTGCTTGTCCCTGACTTCCGAGACTATACATAAGTGCGGCGTCTTATTAAAATACACTTTTTATACTTTTTCTTAAACTTATAACTGTGTGGTCATTACAATACTATTTACGGTTGAACTTGTTTTTTGAATCTTGGTATGCAGATAAGGCACAAAGTAGATTCATGTATTATTGTTTTAAATTCATCAGCGGCTAAAGCACTTTATCTGTAGAAATAAGTTTAGGGAGGCATATCAGACACCAAGTTATTTGGTGTCTGATCGGGCGTAAAAACTTTCATTATCGGCTTTTAGCCACTAGAAATCTGTTCAGTCTGAGAATTTGGACAGATATAAATATTAGCTTGCCCTGTTGTTAAGAACTACAGCCACACATGGCATCAGATCATGACCCAAACCAGAATTTTGGATCCACGTAAGACAAAAATGAGATTTAAAGTTGTTTCTGTCTTTAACTGTTATAAATAATACAGTTGCTTTTAACTATAAAATTACACTTGTGGAGGCAGATTAGACATTATTGTATTTCAGAAGCTGTATAAGACTCAAAAAGATTTCTAATCATCGGCTATTAGCTTCTGAAAACTGTGTGTCGAATGATATCTTTAGATGTATTTAAGGATTGTTTTTCCCCTGATAGCGGGGGACTGAAGCATGCACGGCGTCTGGTCAGTATCGCTTTTTGCATCCTTTCCTTAGCTTTTATAATCCGTGAAACCGGTAAAACTTTTCTAAATGTACAGTTGTTTTTTGCAAATTATGATGCAGATCAGACACAAAGTATTTTTAGGTATGGTCTTTTGCATCCGTTATCTGCTATAAACACTGGATTTGCCTTTGAATGTAGATTTAAATTTCTAGATGCTGATCAGACACCGAGTCGAGTAAATTCAGTGTCTGATCAGTATCCGAAACTTTTTTTCCTCGGCAGTGTAGTGTCTAACGGACTTTTTGGGGCAATCCAGTCTAAGGAGAGGATCAGCCGCTTTTTAGGTATTACATGTATTTTATTGCTTCTTTTTCCGTTGAGACTATAAGTATCAGGCTAGACTTTGTTTTTAATGGATGCAGATCAGACACGAAGTACTTTTTTTTTTTTTTTTTTTTTTTTTTTTTTTTTTGTTGATATACGGATGACCTCGGGAAACTGTGTAGTCATACATTAATGTTATAGTCGATCTTGGGGTTTCTTTAGTTTTGTTTTAGTCATTGTGTTTTAGTCTGGGTTTTTTTATGTTGTTCCCTAAATCGGTTTTTGTTTTGAAAATGTCTGAATGGAAACTTGTGGAAGTTATTTATAGTTGCTGACTGATTAGCGTCTATAAGGTTTGACATTGACGTCCATGTACGATAGCTATCTGCCTGGTATTACAAACGGTGCGGGCTTGTATCATTCATATGCACTAGCGAGGCTATCTACTGGAATTTAGAGGAGTTCGTGTTTGTCCATATATCTATTACTATTACTATGTGCGTGCGTGCGTGCGTGCGAGCGTGCGTGCGTGCGTGCGTTCGTGTGTGTGTGTATATGTGTGTGTGTATGTATATATGTGTGTGTTTGTGTTTGTATATGTGTGTATATGCATGTGTATGCGCATGCTCGTGCGTGCACGTGCATATGCATGCACGCTCGCATGCATGTATATGTGTGTATGTATGTGTATATTGTAGGCATGCATATAATATATGTCATATAACTACATTATATTTCGACAGTAACCATCCTAATGATAAATCTTAATTTTCGTTTCGATAAGGTTATCACTTTCAAGGATGAGAAATATATGTATACTTTTAAATCATGGGAAAGCACTTTTTCGTCCAAATGAAAAATCTTGTGGGACCTATATCTTTTTCGCCTTTTTGTCATGTATTCGGATGAGTTGTGTATGGGAAAGTTTGTCTTCATATGAGACTTAAGGCACGGCACATCAGTCCACATGGGTAACTTGTGTTTTTTTTTCTCTTTTCGGCAAGATTATCAAATACTTGGATGAAAAAGTGGACCATTATACTATCATATTGCTTTAGTGAATATGGTTTACAGTTTTAGTGGAGTAGGAAAATGTATTACGGTGTGTAAAACATTGTATTGAATATAAAAAAAATACATTTATGTAATGATACACACTTATGTATGTTAAGTGGGCAGATGTGTTGAGTTTGTTCGGAAGTGCGTGCTAGATATCTCATATGCACATATGTATCTAATGTAGACTTGTATCTAGATATACATTGATCATAAAATATCTATGCATACTTTTAACAAATTGTAAGTGAACGTATAGTTATAGAATCATGTGTTAACATATGATCTCTTTCACGTTTTTTCTGTTGTGGTGAGATACGTTTTCTGTTCCTTTTGTCTTTTCTTTGTATGTTTGTAATGGTTACTGTTGGCTTTTACGTTAAAATGAGGGTTACCATCAATTATAACACTTGCGATATGTATGCTAAAAATATCGATGGCTGATTTAAATATACTATCAGTAAACTGTAGAGGTTTGAATGGATATAAAAAAAGACAAATGGTTTTCCAACATCTGAAAAGTTTAAATTGCAATATTATATGTTTACAAGATACGCATTTTACGGAAGACATGTACAAACAATTGTATTCTCAATGGGGCAATGAAGTATTGCTAAGTTGCAACACATCAAACAGTAGGGGTGTTGCTTTACTTTTTAATAACGTACAATATACTATACATGAAAAGATTTGTGACGAAAATGGAAATTTTATTATTGTTGACTTAAGTATAGATGATCAACGGTTTACACTAACAACAATATACGGTCCAAATACCGATAAACCTGCCTTTTATGATAACTTATTTGACAAAATGGATTCAATAGGCAACGAGTCCTATGTCATCTGTGGAGATTTCAACATGGTAATTGACCCAAATCTAGATTATGATAATTATAAAAGAATTAACAACAGAAAATCCAGGGATGCGTTACTACATGCTATTACAAATAGGCAATTAATCGATCCTTTCCGTGAGTTAAACCCTGATAAAAAACGCTATACCTGGAGAAAAAATAGCCCAGTACAACAAGCAAGATTAGATTTCTTTTTGGTTTCACTTCCACTCTCTCTCTATGTTTGTGAATCTCATATTTTGCATAGCTATCAGTCGGATCATTCTCCGATTAGGCTTAAACTGCTTTTTAACGATTTTCAACACAGCTCAGGGCTGTGGAAACATAATAACTTACTTTTACAAGACTTATAATATATCCAAATAATAAACAGCAAAAATAAACGACATTAAAAGACAATATCCCCTTCCGGTGTATAATCAAGATACAATCAATATAATTCCAAATAACGAAATACAATTTTCTATTAATGACCAACTTTTCTTAGATACATTAATGATGGAATTAAGAGGTGCCTCTATATCTTATGCCTCATATAATAAAAAGAAGAATGACACCCGCGAAAAGGAAATAACAAAAATAATACATGATATAGAATCAAACATTAGTAATGAAAATTCTGAAGAACTTGCAAACTTGCATATGGAATTAAAGCAGATACATGAACGAAAGTTAAAAGGTTTCTTGATTCGATCGAAAGTGACTTGGAGCGTAGAAGGTGAAAGACCAACTCAATATTTCTGCAACTTAGAAAAAAATCAATACACAACAAAAATTATAAAGAATATTGAAAAAGATGACGGGTCAAAAATTACTAACCAACAAGAGATACTTAAAGAAGTCCGGAGTTTTTATGAAAACTTATACAAAACACGACAAATTAATCAAACAAATAAAGAAGAAAATAATTATTTAGAGGATCTTTCTTTATCAAAACTAACCACTCAAGATTCAGAAAATATCGAAGGTTTGATAAATATCAAAGAGGCCTCAAATGTTTTAAAAGGCATGAAAAACAATAAGAGCCCAGGATCATCAGGATTTGGGGCTGATTTTTACAAAGTGTTTTGGAAACAATTAGGGGATTTCGTTGTTAGAGCACTAAATGAAGCTTATAATTTAAATTCACTTTCATGCACCCAAACACAGGGGATTATAACATGTATTCCTAAAGGTGATAAGCCGAGACAATTTCTTAAAAACTGGAGACCAATAACTTTAATCAATATAGTTTATAAAATTGGAACTGGATGCATTGCAAATCAAAACTTATACACGAAGATCAGATTGGCTTCTTAAAAGGTAGGTTTATAGGGGAAAATATAAGATTAATATACGATTTACTTCAACATACAGAAGAGCACGACATCCCAGGTATGCTTCTTTTAATAGACTTTGAAAAGGCCTTTGATTCCCTATCATGGACGTATGTAAACAGAACACTGTCACTTTTTAATTTTGGCCCATCCATTATAAATGGTTTAATGTCTTCTATAAAGATGCAAAATCATCAGTAACTCAATGTGGATTTCTTTCAGACTTCTTCAAAATAGAGCGAGGTTGCAGACAAGGTGATCCGCTCTCATGCTACATTTTTATTTTATGTGCAGAGATTTTGTCTGTGATTATACGTCAAAATAACAAAATAAAAGGTATTAAAATAAATGAAACAGAGTATAAGTTATCACAGTTTGCAGACGACACAAGCATTATCCTAGACGGGTCGGCAGAATCATTGAATGAAACATTAGAAACTCTCTCTTATTTCTCTGAGGTATCGGGTTTAAATGTTAACTTTGACAAAACAAAAGTGGTTTGGATAGGGAGAAAAAAGTATAGCTCTTCCTCAATAAAAACAAAATGGAAACTTACTTGGATGCAAACACACTTTCAAATGCTAGCATTGCTAGGTGTAACTTTTCACGTTGATCTAGAGAAAATGATTGTTTTAAATTATAAAGAGAAAGTAAAAGATATACAAGGCATTATAAAAAATTGGAATAGAAGAATATTGACGCCTATTGGAAAAATTGCTGTTATAAAAAGCCTGCTAATCGCCAAAATGAACCATCTATTTTTAACAATACCAAACCCACCGGATTATATAATTAAAGACCTAAATGATTTGTTTTTCAATTTTATATGGAATAAAACTTCTAGAATTAACAAATCAGTCATTGTTATCAAATACGAAAATGGTGG
The DNA here is from genome assembly GCA_963576725.1 of Azorinus chamasolen. Classification (NCBI taxonomy): domain Eukaryota; kingdom Metazoa; phylum Mollusca; class Bivalvia; order Cardiida; family Solecurtidae; genus Azorinus; species Azorinus chamasolen. The sequence continues at coordinate 52,596,746 of OY755250.1, read as the reverse complement.
TTTGCAAATGATTAACTTAGAGGCGTTTGTAAAATCATTAAAAACAACTTGGATAAGGAGATTAATATTAAAAGAAGACGGCTGGTCAGGAATTATTCGATATGATATAGATAAGTACAAACTGATGAATAGCGGTTGTCAATATATTAAACAAATATCAAAAACTATAAACAATAGATTTTGGAAAGAAACGCTAGATGCCTTTGATGATGTAGTAGAAAAGCATCAAACGAAAAAGGAAAATATAATGCTTTATCCATTATTTTACCATCCAAACATTCGTATAGGAACTCAAAGTATATTTATAAATTCGTGGTTCAAAGCTGGAGTTCATTGTATAGGAGATCTATTTAAAGACAGAGAAATTTTATTAAACCTAGATGAATTTAATCTAAAATACAACTTACGAACGCATTTTCTGTTATATAAAGGCGTAACTGCTGCTGTTAGAATCTTTCTGAAAAATACGGGAGTTCCGAGTTGTGAAATAAATTCTATTAACAGACCCTTTTGTCCTCCGCTTATTGAAATTTTGTTCAAAGACACTAAAGGAGCAAAGTCAATATATAATATTTTAAATTGCAATAATAAACAAGCTTCATGTGTGGCAAAGTGGCATGAGAAATTACATACAACTTTTACTTCACAGCAATGGAAGAATATAATTATTCTCTATGCCATTTCAAATAAGTAAGGACACCAAATTCCAATGGTTTCAGGTTAGAATTATACACAGAATATTAGGAACAAATGAATATATTTTTAAGTTAGGGTTGCGAGAAAACCCGCTTTGTACATTCTGTAAATCTGAGGCAGAAACATCGGAACATCTGTTTTGGAAATGTCCTTTCAGCAAAAGCATTTTGGAACATACATTACTACATACTAAAATATTTACTTCGATTGATCGAAAAACACTTTTATTCGGAACAGACAATGTTAAAGACACCGCAAAAAATTGCATCCTAATACTCTTAAAAATGTATATTTTTCAATGTCGAAATAACTCGTGTATACCTTCGAAAGGTTCTGCTCGTAAATATATTCTTTTTCAATATAAAATATTAAAAAATGTTGCTATGGAAAATAACAAAATAGAGGAATTTAATCAAAATTGGAATAGCATTAAATATTCGTTGGTAAATTGTTGTTAATTCCTTAGATTGGTGTCTTTTCATCGGTACTTTTCACCGATTAGAGCATATGACGTATTGGCCCGTACAGTCTGTTTTTTTTTTTTTTTTTTTTTTTTTCTTGACTTTTTATACGCCCACCTAATAAAGGTGGTCGTATATTGTCGTGGCCCTGTCCGTCCGTCCGTCCGTCCGTTCGTTCGTTCGTTCGTTCGTTTGTTCGTTCGTTCGTTCGTTCGTTCGTCCGTCAACATTTTGTTTGTCCGCTGTTTTCTGGGAAAACTATTTGACAAATATTAATGAAACTTCACACAAATGTTAAATGCATCAGGATCTGAAGCTGAGTTGATTCTGAGGTTCATTTGATTTTTCATTTCAGAGTTATGGCCCTTGTCCTTAAAAAATATGCAAATAGTTTGTCCGCTGTTTTCTGGGAAAACTATTTGAGAGATATTAATGAAACATCACACAAATGTTTAATGCATCAAGGTCTGAAGCTGAGTTGATTCTGAGGTTCATTTGATTTGTCGTTTCGGAGTTATGGCCCTTTTACATAAAAAATAATGCAAATACATGCAAATAGTTTGTCACTATTTTCTGGGAAAACTATTTGAGAGATATTAATGAAACTTCACACAAATGTTTAATGCATCAATATCTGAAGCTGAGTTGATTCTGAGGTTCATTTGATTTGTCGTTTCGGAGTTATGGCCCTTGTTCTTAAAAAATATGCAAATAGTTTGTCTGCTGTTTTCTGGGAAAACTATTTGAGAGATATGAATGAAACTTCACACAAATATTTAATGCATCAAGGTCTGACGCTGAGTTGATTCTGAGGTTCATTTGATTTGTCGTTTCGGAGTTATGGCCCTTTTACGTAAAAAATAATGCAAATACATGCAAATAGTTTGTCCGCTGTTTTCTGGGAAAACTATTTGAGAGATATTAATGAAACTTCACAAAAATGTTTAATGTATCAAGATCTGATGCTGAGTCGATTTTGAGGTTTATTTGATTTTTCGTTTCGGAGTTATTGCCCTTTTACTTAAAAAATGCAAATATATGCAAATATGAGGATGGCCATAACCTTTTCATTTGAAATGATATTTACTTAAAAAAATTTATATGGTTAAACCTTAATGTGAATTTTCACATATATTGCTGGGGTTTTGATATGTCATTTTATTCTAAAGTTATGGTCCTTGAACTTCGTGTGTTCGTTGCTTTGTTAGTCAGTCAACTTTTAGTTTGTATATTGTTTTCTGGGAAAACTATTAAAATGATATAAATGAAACTTAACACAAATGTTTTAAGCAACAAAATTTGAAGCCGAGCTTATTTTGAGGTTCATTCAGTTTGTCTTTACAGAGTTATGGCCGTTGCACTTTACAAAAATCTGCAAAAATGAGGATTAGCTGTAACTTTTTTATTTAATAAGATATTCACTTCATTTTTTTAAAGAATAGCATCACCTTAATATGGAAATCAAGATCTGAAGCACAGATTAGAAAATGTCAACACTTATAAGGCATGTTGAATCAGAGAAAGTTTGCAAGTGGGCGTATTATGTACCGTATGCGGTACTCTTGTTTTTAGATATTGTCCAATCAAGTGTACTTTTTGTGAACATATAGGTATACATTTTGTATTGTTGTAAGGTGTTGAGGGGGATGCCCTCGACCCTCACACACTCTAAGACGGGGACAATAAACGGGGTCCTTGTTTATGAGGATCTGAAAAAAAAAAATATATATATATATATATATATATATTCCATAACTGTATCTGCTGTGAAGTTCAGCTTAATACAAATTCAAGTGTTCTATTGCATCTTGGAGAGCAGTGTCTATTTTTAGCTGGCTATTTTAAGCATACATCTCCCTTTCACACTTTTTGATTACAACTGGATTGCCTCCCTTCTGGATAATGGCAGTTGCAAATTAGACCTGACCTGTAAATAGAACAATAACCCTTTACTCCATAAATATGCATTTCTACACATTTGCAAACAGAGTAGACCCAGATCAGATGGCTCATGTAGTAGCCATCTGATCAATCTGCTGTATTTGCTTATGATATAATATAGTGCAAATTGCATTAAATTATTTTTATTTTGTGTACAATATACATGCACTTATAATATGTTTACTTAAGCCTTTCCCTCATATAAATGACTTTTCAAGCATTTGCAAACAGAACAGACCAAATCAGACAGCTCCTATAGCAGCTGTCTGATCAGTGTCTGATCTGTTTGTCAATGGAATTTGAAATATATGTCTTTACTTTAATGGCTATACTGTCCCACTTTCCATATTTCATTACAACTATTTTGTCCATGAATATTCACTGGGTATTGAAATTTTGAATAAACATAGAACAGGGGAAGGGTTAAAAGTACATCAATCTTAAGGTAAGATATGAATAATAATATGAACTCATGAAGATGTAATGAAAATATCTGAAATTTTGAACATAAGTATAGATTAATTTATTCTTTCTGAATTAAAATTTGCAGCACCCCAGGGCCGGATAGTTTACTATAGAAACATATTTAGTGAAATCTTTGAAAATCTTCTCTCCTGATTGTCTGGTGAGCGATGTCAGGGCCATTCTGGCCCTCTTGTTTCAGATCCTACCTCTTTGAATAAATCTACTGATAAGGAGCATTAATTATAGAAAAGGAAAATTTCAGCATTGTGTAGATTTGAAACCATTGTAATAAATAGAACATTTACTACTATGGAGCTTTTGCTCTATTTATCACAATGGTTAGAAAATGCTCTATTTATCACAAAGGCTTTATTCAGATCCTACCTCTTTGAATAAATCTACTGATAAGGAGCATTAATTAGAGAAAATGAAAATTTCAGAATTGTGTAGATTTCAAACCATTGTGATAAATAGAGCATTTCGTCACCTTAACGCAAAACTATTGTAACTACGTTTTGGAAAATTTTACAGGAGAAGGAAAAAACTTCCAAAAAAATTTAAAACATGTTTTATCCAACTTCTTTTTCAAACAGAGACACCTCAGTGCATAATACATATGAATATAATGTTCATTTTGTGGTTTATTGATGAATTATGACATAATATGAGCTATTTGACTTACAATAGTTTTGCACTAAAAATCAGTATGTTTTTTTCTTAAAACTTAACGCAAAACTATTGTATTTGGACTTACAATAGTTTTGCACAAGAAACAAGTCTGTTTTCTTCTTAAAACTTGGTGCAAAACTATTTTATATTGACTTACAATTAGTATTGCACCAGAAATAAGTTACTTTTCAGCTTAAAAATTGTAGAACCTGATTTTTATGCCCCCAGATCAGATCTGGTGGGCATATTGTTTTGCCTTGTCTGTTTGAGGACGACTTTAACATTGTCATAACTTTTGAGCCAGTACAGATAGAGACTTGATATTTGGCATGTATATGTATCTCATAAAGCCGCACATTTTGAGGGGTTACAGGTCAAGGTCAAGGTCATCCTTCAAGGTCAGAGGTCAAATATATAGGTCAAATCACCGATTTTAACATTGGCCATAACTTTTTAACCAGTAGAGATAGAGACTTGATATTTTGCATGCATGTGTATCTCATGAAGTTGCAAATTTTGAGTGGTGACATGTCAATGTCATCCTGCAGGGTCATAGGTCAAATTGGCAGAGGGGGCATAGTGTTTGACAAACACATCCTGTTTTACACAGACAGACCAACTGACCGACCAACACATGCACTGATTCAAACTGATTGAAATACAATCAATGATTCATCTATAGATAGCAAAAAATGCTTAAGTATTTCAGTGCAATACACAAGTGGCTAATATAATATTATATTCTTTTGAGGAAATAGGTTCCTATGGATAAGTCACAAGATTTTTAAGTCAAATCAGAGGCCATAACTCTGCAATACTTCAGAGGCTGATGAGAAAACCTCTAGAAAAACGCTTGCCAGGATCATCACAATTACGAGAATAGACTGGTCACCTACATTTCATTTTTGTAAGGGTTTAATATTTTAATTTTATTTTTGATATCTGAGGTAAATTCTGATATAAATTAGAAATATATTCTGAACACAGTAAAAGCACAGTGTACGGTCATATAGTGTTAATTCTAATCAGTCATAAAACTTTTTACAATCTGATATGGATCAAAACTGCTTAAACGTGTTAACCCTTTGCTCCATGAATATTCATGTAAGAAATGATGACGTCATAAATATTAATTATATTCATATTTAAAATGGGGCATATTAACACATGAATGTTTTGCCAAAGTAGGAACTACGGAATCAGATCTATTTTATTCCATAAGCAAACACAGCCGACCCTGATCAGATAGCTCTTACAGGAGCCATCTGATCTGGGTCTACTCTATTTGCAAAGGCATAGAAAAGCTTATTTATGGAGGAAAGAGTTAAATCTTTATTTTTCATAATGTTTCAACATATCTGAAGTGTATAATTGGTATAATTTCAATGTTTATATTTATTGCAAGTTGTATGTACTATTATTATGTGAGTGAATTTCACCTTATAATCTCCATACACATTTATCAAACTTTTACTTGTAATAAGTAAGTCTGGACTCACAAGTGAACAAAAAATGAAGAAATTTTTAAAATCAAAACCATATCAAACAAACAAATGTATACACAATATGTCTTTGACATACGTTTTTACATTATGACGGGAAGTGTAATTCTCGGTCCTGAAACTGAAATGTCTACTCCTTTTGTGCAAAATAACTGTATTTAGGTTAAAGATTTAAGAAGTTCATTTCATCTTCATGATTTAAATCATTTTGTTGATGGTGATCGATAAAATCAGAAGATATCCTGATGTGATACCTACTCAGTGCGAGCGCAACCTATAAATTGAATTTGGGCAGATGCAACCAACAAAAGTCGCCCATAAATTTTAAATTTCATTTCGTTTAATTAACCCATCTCATACTATTAGTGTGCATTGACAGTATTGTAAACAGTGTAGACCCAGGTCAGGCAGTTCCTATAGGAGCTGCCTGATCAAAGTCTGCACTGCTTGCAGAATTTGTTTCATCCAAATCTAAATGGTTTAACGGTTTAAACTTTTTCTGATCATAAAGGACACATTAATAAGAAGTGTTCAGATTACAGAATCATCTGTAAAATGTAGCATGAGAAGAGTTATAATTCTATAATATTTTTATTTTATTATTTTTGTAATATAGAAAATAATGAATTATAAAAACTCTATTGTTTAAACGAAGTTTGTTTTGAACGACATAATGGGAAAAAAATATGTCAATATCAGTTATATATGACATTTTTATATAAATCAAAGGACAAATAGACAGGCAGAAAGGCAGAATGGAATGACAGACACTTGGTCAGAAAGATTATAACTTTATGTCACATTGTAAATTACATGTATGTAGGACAGATATCTAAGAAAATATCTTCTAATTTTGTATATTCCAAATAATGTATCAGGGTTAGGAGTTCAATCAAATTAGTGGGGGATGGGGGGTTATTTCCCACCCACATCGGAAACGCAATTTGAACCTAAAATCAAAGGCCTGAATGGCCATAATGGCTTTCCGGTTTGATATGGATGTTAAGTGTAAGGGGAGAAATTGCTGCACACGTTAAAAACAATAACGTCATGGAATTGATAAAAGTATTAATAACAACACATTTTTGTGAAACACTATGCACCTGATTGTGACCAATATAAATCTGACCCATAATGTGACATTTAACTGTTATATGACCTTGATTTTAATAAGCCCCCCCCCCCCCAACAAAACATAAATAAAAATGATGTCGCCCCCGTAAGTTGCACAGGCATGCCAGGTTTGAAGTATGTACCGGTATGTGCAATGGCTACAAAGTTATTACCAACATTAAAGTTTGAGCCAAGCCAACAAACAGGGCAAAATATGACATAAAAATATGACAGACTGAAACAAAAGGAGCCATCTCATGATCTGCTGTTTCCTGTGCGAAATTATTAAGCGGAATACGCCTGGAATTTAGACGGATTACGCCCTGAAAATGGCAAAATATCAGATTTTCCTGCTATCACTACACGGACACGGAATTTTGCTAAAAGCCGCCTAAGAAAATCTGAATTCCCGCCTTAATTTTAGCAGGAAATGATAATAATTTAGACGGAAACTATAAGCCAGATTTTTTTCGGTGTAGTAAGGCGGAAAAATAAACTTTACTTTTCAAACTAGCAGGAAAAAATGACATTGAACTATTCTTGAGATTTTCTTAGACGGAATTTCGACTTAGTCTATTTTACTAGATGGAGTTTTTGTCTTTGTTAATTTTGCTAGGTGGAATTTCAGACTTAGCATTTTAGTAAAGGTTTATTAGACAGACTTTAGTCCTTTTATAGTCAAATATGTGGATCTTACATTTTAACCCGGCAGTTTAGAAATAAACAATAAACAAACTTTTTCTGACAAAAGTAGTCTTTGATCAAATAAAGCATCTCTGACATTTAAGGTGACTATTGTCTGGATCTAATTACTTTCAATGCCCCAAAAGACCTTTTTTGTATTAAGGGCCATGACATGGCTTTCATGTTACTTTTTATGGTAATTTGGCAACCATAAAAAGTAACCCACTTCAAATGGTGTACCCATTCAGGAGTATATCGACAAACAGTTAAGATCCAGATCAGAACCACAAAAAGTGGGACCTGATCTGAGGTACAAAATGTTTAATGTCTAGGCACCATTCCTACAAAAATCAGACCAATAGTTAAAAGTATCTCTTGATTTTTGATGCAGTTGATAATTTCAGATGACAAAAAATACCCAGAATGCAATAGGTGAATTGATTCTTACTAAATGCAATAGTAATATAAGCCAAGGAGTATTTATTAATACTGGTACTGTAGTTATGTATCAAACTGTACAGATCAAGAACTGTTAGCCACATCACAGACGTGGTGGCTGAGCTGGATCTGTAAAGTTTGAAGTCTCACTAAGCATTAACCCTTTCCTCAATAAATCGGCCTTTCTGTGCCTTTGCAAACGGAGAAAAGAGTAGACCCAGATCAGATGGCTCCTAGAAGAGCCGTCTGATCAGGGCCTGCTCTTTTTACTTATGATATAATATAGAATTATAGATATGATTCTACAGTTTCTGCCATGGCATAAAGTTTCTGTGTTAATATGCCATTTTGAAAATTAATGCAATTTACTGTTCATGGTGCCAATAAAACCTGTCATTAAATTCTACCTGTATATTCATGGAGTAAAGGGTTAATATCTTGTGCTTATTGATCACTTCTTAGTTCCAAACCAAAGACTGACAAGGATCATGTTTTCTTTCTTCATTCTTTGCTAATATGGAAGATGGCATTAATAACTAAGAGCAATGATCAAACTGAAACTTTACTACTTTTGAACACTGCAGCACCATCTGTATTAAACAATTTAAAGTTAAAATACAAATTTGTTGGTTTGCTTAGATGCCCTCCATTTTGAAAGTGTGATTGGTAAAGTTCTCCATCATAAATATCTGCATAACTGCCAAGGGGTACTTGTCGCTGGAACCGATGTTGTAGTTTTTTTTATAGAAACTGTCTTGTCGAAAAAAAGTATGATCTTTTAACAGAACTTCAATGAAGTAACTAGCACTGTCAAATGGCATGCCACAAGTGCCATGGGACAATGTTTTACTGTTTGATCTTTTACTGCATTATGGCAGTGAAGGCGGTAATAGCCAGGAAAACAAGATGTTTTTTTAATTTTTTGAAAACAAAAAAATGTTTTAAACTCATGTAGTGTGCTGCACAATATATGTCCACTTGGAAGAACAAATGACAGAATATTCAAAAGCTGCTGCGCTGCATCACCAATAAGGTTGTACATTGTTGTAAAAAGAGCCAACAGCAACACAAAAGAGCCAATGGTAACAGAACTGCTTCATTGTCTTCTGCAGAGTCATTTTCGTTATCAGATATAGTTGATGAAGTAGAGGTCAGCTCTACAACATTTTCATCTTGACATCTGAGTCCAGCATACAGTCATCTGGAATGTCTCGGTCAGTACTCTTATTCATGTATATTGAAAATGTTCTAAATCCTGACTGACATCTCCTGGGATGGAATCCGTTGGTTCACTTGTGTGAAAGGAACAGCCATCTTATCTAGTTTTCTCCCCAACTGCCTGCAGTCTATCATCCTGGAAAGATTAACAAATTCATCAAAGAATCCTAGCCATATTTACATGTAAATGACCACTGCCATTATACTTTGAGATTTTCAAACACAATACATTTGATACATTCAAACAACGTCAACTCAGATCAGTTGTGCATGCACACCTTAGGTTATGCATTAACACCAACTGTGATTAGTTTGCTTGAATGTAAAGTGTCAAATGTGTAGAGCTTGTATAGTGCCATACTTTTTTTTAAAGGCAGCTGATCTGGATCTATATTTGAAAAGTACCATAAATTAACTAAATCATTTCATCTCAAAACTTCATTCAAAGCCCCATTACCCAGAATTGTAGTTAATTGCATCAGTAAACCATTTTTGGCCAGACAAAGAAAATGTGAAACATTATAGGCCTTTAGCATGACCCTATTTCTCATCATGCATGTTCTATATATAAGTTTCTCCCCAAATGATTCAGCAGAACAAGAGTTATATTGGCCTGACAAAAATGAAAAAAAAAAGTTTGACACAGGCACAATATTTGGATCCACAGTCTATTTAAAATAAATTTTGGTACTCAATTTCATAGAGATACTTTTCTAGTTTCTAAATTGATTGAGATCATGTTTAAATCACATTTGACACCCCTTTTCACAAAGTCGTTGTTCAAGTTTCCTTGAATCAATTTTGAAATAAGGATGTCAGACTAAAAAAACAAGTTTTACCCTTTGCTACAAATGTCAAATCTTCATTTCCGTTTATGCGATTCAAATCGTGTGATAGCTCAATGAGTGAAATCAGAGACATATAGATGCGTACATGTATGGAAGGTGAAACATTTTAACCATTTTGGAAACAAAAGAAACAGATATTATCAATTTCCATTAGCAAACAGAGTAGACCCTGATCAGACGGCTCGTAAAGGAGCCCCCTGATCTGGGTCTACTCTATTTACAAATTAGTAAAAACACGAGTAAAAGGGTTAAATGGACATTTTTAAAGTTCGGGATTCACGACCTACCGTTAATGATAATGGCTGAATCTTTCGCTATCGGATAGCAATGTCTTCAGAATTTATTTTGTGCTGGCAGTAAGGCCCCTTTCGTCTACTTTTCCGTGTACTAGACATCGTTGATTTCTTCGACCATTCACACAGCTTCGAAGGTCTGGAATGAACCGCCATTATTTTGTGTCATGTGACTACGCTGGACAAACAGCGGTGATTGGTCGACGGTTGGAAGAAATAGTCACGTGACAGATGCTGGCGCAAAAGCCCAATTGTTTTATCCCCCTAGGCGATAATTGAATTAAGTCCCAGGATTCAATTTGTAAACAAAGGCGACGGCTAACATTTAAAGGCTTACGACGATTCTACAATGTTTGCGGTCATATTCTGTTCGGACGACAAATCCTTAGCCGTTCTTGGAGAGAGGGAGAGCAAAACTTTGGAAATGCTGGGAGATTTCCAAGAAAAGGAAAGTGAAAGTTGACCAGGGGAAAATCTGTCTACGACGGCGGTAAGCGATCGAGTTTGCTATAAATCCATCCACCATCTTATTCTTGATAATGATAAAATTAAATCTCTCGCTGTGATTCTGACTTGATATTACAACTTGAGACTCCACATATTAATTGCAGAAAAGCATGTGAAATAGATTTATTTATTCAAACTTTCAAAATTTAAAAGCGGTTTCAGTTGACTTTGCGCAGAAGTATCGGAGATATTCATTGGCTGGCTGAAGCAAATATACATGAGTTTGCGTATTATTGTCCAATCGCTACCTACCTTACTATCACGCATTCCGGAAACTAAAACCGACATTAATACTGAATATATCGCTACTGATACTGATATTCATAAGAGTTACAAGAGTTTGTGTAACTATTACATGTAAAAACAACAAAAACACGTTCTATCGGAGGGGTATTTTAAATCTCAGCCTCTGCCTCTGGGGGAAATGCTGGAATCGCTGTCTGTCTGTCTGTCTGTCAACAACAATTTCTCAATTTTCCCCCAAAAGCACAGAGCCTTTTCACTTCATTAGACTTTAAGAATGGGATGCAAATGAAATATAGTCGAAACATACCCATTTATATTTATGCATCTACAATTTATTCTGTATAAAGTATTGAAAATGCCCAAAGGTGTGGTGGGGGGGGGCTGCGCTCCAGCCTGCTCCTATGTCTGGTTCATCTGGTTAGAGTCTACTAGCAGTGGCTGGATGTAAACATTTATAGATGCAATATAGATCTACAAACAGGTCAAATTTCTTACAATGATGACCCAAGTATACCTTTACAATTACAGTTACACACATGCTTTATTCTAGATGGTGTGTCTGCTGGCTAAGAACCATGCTGAGGAAGGCCACAAGATCTGCTTTGGAAGCCAGTTGGGAGAGAACTGGTTATAAGCTTGCCACCAAACTCCAAGGAGGGTGATGTATGACGTCCACTGGATATTCAGCGAGTAGATGTGTTGAAGGGTATGTACATGACCAATACAATGTTTACAATTATAAAAGTTGATTAACCCTATCTCTTATATAAACACTGTTTCACACATTTGCAAACATAGTAGACCCAGATCAGACAGTTCCTAGAGAAGCCATCTATTCAGGGTCTGCTCTGTCTGCTAATGGATTTTGATGTTTCCTTACTTTCTAAAATGGCTTCAATATTCCACCTTCAGTATTTCATTATAATATGTTTTCCATGAATATTCAGTAGGTATTGAAATTTGCAATAAACATAAAACAGGGAAAGGGTTAAATACAAATGAAAAGCTTTAATTAAATTTGCCTTAAACAAGCCATATCCATTAAGTTATACCAGGGCTATAATAAAGGTGCATACCCAAATGCTAAAATTGTCATTTTTCCACCAACCCTTTTACAGTGAACACACTTTGGGGTTTGGTGGAGAAATAAAGGAGCTATTCTTAATAATGTTTAAATGTATGCATCTTATAAGTTATATAAATGTAGACCTCTGTATATATTTAAACCCTTTCCCAGTTCTATGTTTATTCCAAATTTCAATACCTTCTGAATATTCTGAAATGGACAAAATACTTGTAATGAAATATGGAAGGTTGAACATTGTAGCCATTTTAGGAACTAATAAGAACAAATAAAAGAGATCTACCAAATTCCATTAGCAAACAGAGCAGACCCCGATCTGGCTGCTCCTATAGTTTACAGATGTGTGAAAATGTGTTTATATGAAGGAAAGTGTTAAGATGCATGACTCTCTTATGTACCTAGCAGATAATAATTATTAAATTATGTTGGCATTATTTTACATTCAAATTTATCTTGAGCTTGATAGAATATTAACAGGATTGTTCATTCATGATTCTTTACCCTTATTAATGTTTTAGGTATAGGGTCAAAATGGTATTGGCCTTGTGACTTGTGTTTTATGTAAAACTTATTGGTAGAGAAAATTTCATTACAGATTATGTCACGGCGTTGTGCTGCTTAAACAACAAAGGGCCACCTAGGGACAGCGACATCAACGATGCTGTGACTGAGTAGATAAGCTATGCCAGGAAGTTCAGAAGCAAGACATGATTTTCTTCTCCTATTTTGGACACAGTGCAAGACATTTGTTAGTGAACAAAGTGAAATTTTTCAGGGTTTGTTGTCATCAGGCCCTGCCTTCATCAGTGCTCCAGATAAAATGTGTAAAATATAATGTCATCAACAATGTTTATTTAATATCTAAACCAAATCATTGTGTCGGTGACAAAAACTCTTAACCCTTTCCCTCATATAAACGTGTTTTCACGCATTTGCAAACAGAGTAGACCCAGATCAGACGGCTCCTAGAGGAGCTGTCTGATCAGGGTCTATTCTGTTTGCTAATAGAATTTGAAATATCATTGTCTTCACTTTCTAATGGCTATAATGCACCACCTTCCACACTTCATTATAACTATTTTGTCTCTGAATATTCAGTACATGTAAGTATTGAAATTTGGACAAAATATAGAACAGGGAAAGGGTTATGTGCATATGAAACTCATATGCATTTGCAAGCGGTTGAAATTATAATATATAAACTCAATTTCTCATATTTTATTGTCGCATAATACATTTGATTGAAATTAAATATGGCTTGACAAGAACTAATATATTGTTTTTATGTTATCTTTGATTATTTTATCTGTTCTTATTTTACCCTGATTATTATTCAGGGCTTTATATTGCTTCATCAGTTATGGAGTCATATAATGGTAATTATGATACATTGTATATGTGCCCCCTCCAAACCCACAAAGTTGTGAGGGGTGTACCGGAATCAGCTTGTCTGTCTACTAAACCAATCTATTGTCTGCACAACCTCGGTATGATCAGTACCACTTTGTTTATTTATGCATATAATCATGAACACTTTCTGTTTTTGCTGACTTTTTTATGAGGTGTTAATTCTGTAGGGTTTTTTAATAGGAAGAAACGTCTTGATGTAAATGAAGTGTTGATCTTACAACTTACCTGATGAAGTACTGATTATTTATTAACTTATATGACTGAAAAAACTGTTTAAGCGACTTAATCCTTTACTCTATAAATGCTCCTTTGCAGAGTAGACCCAGATGAGATGGCTCTTGTAGGAACTGCTCTGTTTGTTTACGATATTATATAGATTCTGCTGTTTCTACCATAACTCAAAAATATCTGTCCATGAGCTATTAAACACTCTAATATTCTTGATGTCATAAATTTTTGCAAGAATATTCATGGAGTAAAGGATTAAAATCCTAAAACAATAATTGGCAGAAAAAAAAATCTTGAAACATTTTTGGGCAGGTTTTCTTAGGCGGATATTTCCAGAAAAAAGTTAGCTGGTTTCCGCCCAAGAAATCATCTGCTTAGGCGGGATTCGTCTAAGTATATTTTTAAGTTTTTTTGATTTTATTTGTACTAGCTGGATTTTCTAAGGCGAAATATTTTCCTGCTATTTAGCGGTTTTCGCCTTGCTAAGCGTAAAAAATTAGCATATTTCGAGCCCTATTCTGCCTAAGAGCTGCTAAGGCGGGAATTTTTCCATGTATTAGGCGGATTTTATTCCGTGTAAGTCTTTCTTAGGTGGAAAATTAGGCGGATTTTTCCCCCTGGTATTTAGGAGGTTTCCGCCTATTTAGGGGGAATATTTTTCCTGCTATCTAGGCGGTTTCCGCCTTGCTAGGCGGAAAAAATTAGCATATTTCGAGCTCTATTCTCCCTAAGAGCCACTTAAGACGGCATTCATTCACATTGTAAGTTAAGACGGAATACGCTTAAAATTCAGGGCGTACTCCGCTTAAGTTCCGGGCGTACTTTTTCGTACGGGTTATATATAGACATGCTTCTAGTTTCTACTATGGCCAAAAGAATATTGGCCAAAAGAATATCTTAATTATATTCATGATGTCATTATTTTGTACATGAATATTCATGAAGTAAAGGGTCAATTAATGCTTTCATGTCCAAAGCTGATGCAAAAACTGAAGCACAACAAGGCTACCTGTAATCCTACATTTTTTGTTCAACTAATTCTTACACATAACATTTATTTTTCCATGTTCAGCACTCGTTTATTTTTGATAAATGTAGTCTGCTTACATATTGAAGGTAGACTGTTTTTATTTTTAATTGCTAAGTAGATCCATACATGTACATACAATTACAGTAGTTGTTTGGAACCTGATGAAACTCAAATTCAGAACTAAAGTCTGAAGTAGAGTTGTAAGCTGGGAAAGACATTTCAACAAATTGCTACCTACTTTCATTTTTACACGACACAAACGTCTCGAGCAAACTAGGGCTGACTATTGGGGCCAGTTTTTACTATTGCAATACTATTGCTATTGCTGAAAGTACTATTGCGATACTATTGCTATTGCAGGAAACAATTGCAATACTATTGCAATAGTTATTGCCAAGATTTGAAAACTTGTAAATGCAAATTTGCACAGTGTATGATATAACTTTGCTGTAAATACTTACTAAAAAATTTTGTGGAAATGATTTAAAATGAATTGGGTTTTGCGACTTGTGTTTTACCGCTTTTGTTTTTAACAAACTCGATCTCTGGGATGGTCGACGCCATCTTGAAAACACAGTGCCAATTATATGAAAGAACTATTGAAACTATCGATAGTCAGAGCAACTATTGCAATAGTCTATCGTCAATTGGAAATAACTATCGATAGTGTAACTGGGATAGAGAACTATCACGATAGTGCAATAGTTTGATGTATTGTTACACCACTAGAGCAAACGTCAGTGTCAGCGACTTGGCGGTTACACGATACATACAAGAGGCTCTATTTTCACAGTTGTTATTGACACTGGAATATAATTTGATTGAATATGTGTTGAAAACCTTCTATGGATAATAATTACTTTGATAAGTCGATAGAACCCCATGTTTTTACGGTTTTACTTCTTGTAAGACTTAGACTTGTGTTGAGGTTGGGTGCCATAGTCAAAATACGCTGTTCGATGCGTGATATATATGTATATAGGAATTCTGAATTTCATTGGTTGATTATTTTAGATTTCTTTGACCTTGTCCTTTATGAAACGTCCTATTTCTAATTTGAGTATGTGTCAAACGGAAATGACCGAATACGACGCAAAAGGCAGTTTGATTGGCTGAAGATGTAGGTCTATATGCTAATCAGTTACGAATGTGTATAAAAATGCAATCGGAAACCTCAGCTTTATTCCTTCTGCTTTAGAACGCCAAGGTGTTGTGAAAACTACGGTAAAAATATTCATTTGCGTCTTCTTTGGAGTTTATTAAAATTCAAGACTTTTAAAACGTTTATCTTTGTGTAGATTAGTAGTAATTATCTTACACAGCAAATTATTATTAAATACATGAAGAGTAAACAAATACATGAACATTTTACAACCAAACTAGTGCAGACTTAAAGAAAACTATTTTGTCTTGTGCATGTTCACAAGACAAGTGAACTTGTTGCCGTAAAGAGACCGATTGCTGTATGGCTCCGAAAGCCATAAAAACAACAACCAAAATACCAAAAAACAAAAACCAACGGACAAAAAAAAATGTCGGATCTTTTTGGCACCAAAATTGTCCAACATTTTATGAAATAGGTCCCGATAATCACATTTTTGACGAAGTTTCACAGTTTGGGTCCAAACCTGAGATAAAATATTTCACGATGTTGGATCTGACAACCACATTTCTGACAAAATTCCATGGGGGTCCGGATAGGGGTCTAGATCCATACATACTTTAAAATAACCAGGTTACTTTGTCCATTGACTTTACCTCACCCACCGGCAGTATGAAATTATTTTTTATTGAATATTCTTATTAAGCAAACAATTGGATAGACATTCTAAATAAAAAAAAAATAAATGATAATAAAACTTACTGCTTCAAAATAACCGAAACTACTTTCAATTTTTGGCCATAAATAAACTTTCTGCCATATTGAAGGTCATTATTATCATTGAATGCAAAATTTTACTTATATTTATTAGCCCCGACATTATATGGGAGAGATAATTTTCAATTTTTTTTTCATTTCCAAAATACAATCAAGTCCAGAGTGAAAAATTATGTTGACCTGCTTCCAGCTATATAGATTTGTATTATTGCATACATACTGCTTATACACTCATTTACCACAAAATACAATCCAACCATATTCTCACAATTCTTGATAAATCGGCCCTCCTACCAATGAAATTTCATCTAAAGCATTCCATAGAGACGAGGCCTTCAGGCTGCGCCAATAAACTGTACTTTACTATTTTTTTAGTGCAGTTCTGTACAAAATTAAATGTACTTGCAATATTTTTACAATGACTTTTCCCTGAAGGATTTAGATTTTCTAATGCAAAATTATTGTAACTCAAATTACAATAGTTTTACACAGGCAGACTAAAAAAAATAAAATATTTTTTTAGTGCAAAACTATTGTAAGTCAAATTACAATAGTTTTGCATTATATTTAGTAGAGTTGTGAGATACAATATTTTTGAACAAATTAAATAATTACATAAATACCGGTATGTGGAATATAGCTAAAATATTTCAAGGCATGATGTATTACTCATATCTGAGCCTGAAAATGCAAAAAAGTGTGTTTCGGAAAAATATGTAGTTACAATAGTTTTGCGTTAAGGTGACGATTTGCTCCATAGGCGTAAATTAACTCGTATACAAACCACATATAAAGTTACATACCGGTATGTGTCAGATCAGAGTCCAAACTGTGTGCTAATTTCAGTCAAGTCATGCTAAGCAGTGATAGGGTTGTCATCAGTCAGAAATGTTGTCTGCTTATTCAAAGAGGTAAATCTGGGTCTACTCTGTTTGCAAATGCGTGAAAACATATTTATATGAAGAAAAGGGTTAATGAGAGAAAAGGAAAATTTCAGAATTGTGTAGATTTGAAAGCATTGTGATAAGTAGTGCATTTACTCCTATTGGAGCAAATGCTCTAATTATCAAAAAGGCCTTTTTCAGATCCTACCTTTTCAAATAAATCTTCTGATAAGGAGCATTAATTAGAGAAAAGGAAAATTTCAGAATTGTGTAGATTTGAAACCATTGTAATAAATAGAGCATTTGCTCCATAGGAGTAAATTTACTCACATACAAACTACATATAAAGTTACGTACCGGTATGCGTCAGATCAGAATCCAAACTGTGTGCTAATTACAGTCAAGTCATGCTAAGCAGTTGTCATCTGTTAGAAATTTTGTCTCTTATTCAAAGAGGTAAATCTGGGTCTACTTTGTTTGCAAATGCGTGAAACACGTTTATATGAGGGAAAGGGTTAATTAGAGAAAATGAAAATTTCAGAATTGTGTAGATTTGAAACCATTGTGATAAATAGAGCATTTACTCCTATGGAGCAAATGCTCTATTTATCACAATGGTTTAATAAAGTGACTAATACAGAGGCGTAGAAAGGCGTTTTTTTTTGTAAGAAAGAGTATTCTATTAGCCGGCAGAGCACAACCTGGCCAGACAGCTCCTATAGAAACCATCTGATACGGGTCTGTTCTGTTTGCAAATGCATCAAATCACATTTATATGAAGGAAAGGGTTTTAAAGGTCCAAAAGTTTATTAAAGATCGACTGCTTCCTGGCCCTTTTCAACAGAATTAAGACCAACAGGTATGCCACAGAGTTTGGATCCACAAAGGGTCAAATAACACCCCACTAAACTGGTGTCCAGTTTTGTTTAGAAACATACATGTAGTTAAAACTTTAAAAATCTTTTCCTCTGGTGAGCGATTTCAGGGCCATCATGGCCCTCTTGTTATATAGTAAAAATGGCTAATTAGGGGAAACAATCATACGGAGTTGGGGAATAAAAACCTGAGGTCAACCCATTTTTAGGGGATTTTTTGCACGAGTTTAAAGAAAATCGCGGGTATCTGTTATATAAATTATATAGAGAAAAACAATCCTGATTGTATATATATTTATGTCAGATAATTGTTAAGAACTTTGTACACAAAATAGTTTTTGATCAGTAACTAAAGAATACTTTTGACTCAATATCTGAAACATGGTAGTGATGTTGGACAGAAGTAAATGACCCTTATGTTTTGGAGACACTGGATGAATGTTGATGATCACTCTAACCCTGAACAGGGGTTTCATTTTATTCTATATCAGAGGAATGCAAAGCCTCGTGTATCGAGGACGATTAATGCCAAAATTGCTTCATGTTTTGTGCCAGCACTTCGGTTTGCTTCAAGGTAAATGCATCATGCTAAATGATTAATGCGTACCAGGATGTGCTTCTTCTTTCCTTGAAGTTTCTTCCTGGATCCGACATTCAACCTTCTCTAACTTCTTTATTGATTATTATGAATGTCATATGATTTGTTTCATTACTTTTGTTTCATTATTTAAACTTCTTTAAAGTATACTCTTTGTGTTGTTTGCTTGATGCGTGGTGCGTTGTTTCAACTCCACTACGTTCGACCGTGGACTTTGTCGTACTGTAACAGCCAATTGAGAGGCACGGACTAAAACGCTGAAGTGAATTGCCGAAAACACCTGTAAATAAAGAGGGAAAGCTATGATGACATAGATAGAGACAGGCGGATTTAGAAAAATGCTGAAGACAAAGAAATAGAAGGGTTATTGACCCATTAAATTAGAGTGGGGAAGGGGGGTTATGTACTAATATCAAGACCTGTAGGGTAAAACAGAAGATTATGAATGGAAAATTGTCACGTATGTTATTTGTTTAAATAAGTTTGATTAAACAATAGAATGTTGTATTTGATAAACAACTATATTTTATCAAAACTCATATCATCGCAGACGATTATGGCGGGCCAAATATCATGAAAACATGGTGTTACTTTTAGTGCAAATAGATTTCGTTGTATTTAATATCTGTCTGATCAGGGTTTGTCCTGCTTGCTGATGACCTGTCATCATGGATCATATGATTCTACATAGTCTGCCATGATACAAAATTATTTATATAATTCTTTTCTACTTGAATATTCATTGAGTAAAGAGTCAACTGTGTAGTATCCTGATCGCCGATCTATGATCATAGGCCATGTGTATTTGTGTTAATTATAATTAGATTTTTAAACTGATGACGTCACATATAATTTAAAAGAGAAGATTATTGAAAAAAGGGGGAAAGTATTTTTTTCAAAAAGCAAAAAAAAATGAACATTTACTCAATGCATAAAGTCCATAGGATTGATTAGCACCATGCATAGTTGTGCAAGTCTTAATCCTGTTCCGGTTCGATGATTTTCTGCAGAGTTATCGGACTTTGAAATTTTTATATGAAAAAAAATGTCTCTAAAACCCTTCATCAGATATTCATGCAACTTCATAGGGTTGATCAGCACCATATCTAGATGTGCATATCGTATTTCTGGTCTGGTTCGATAATTTGTAATAGAGTTGTGGGACATTGAAATTGTGGAAAAAAATTCGCGAGGTTCTCTAAAACCTTTGGTCCTATTTTCATGAAACTTCATAGAGTTGATCGGCACCATGTCTAGTTTTGCGTATCTTACTTCTGTTCCGGTTAGAAAATGTTCTGTAGAGTTATTGGACTTTGAATTTTTTGTCCAGTTGGGGAGGGGGAGACATCATTTTTATATAAAAAAAAAACCAAGTATAGTTAGAAAACAGTTTTGCCTTGGTTTTTCTCAACCTGTAGTTTTTATATAAGGCAGGAAGGTCATTTTGAGGTGAGTATTTGAAATACCAAGGTCAAACTAAATTTAGCTTTAGCCATTATGTTTAAAATATTAGCAATAAGAGCATCATTTTAGCTCACCTGGTACAAAGTGCAAAGGTTATTGCGATGATCCTGTGTAGACCTGTCGCGTCCATCGTCATGCATCGTGCGTATTTGGGTAGTGCGTTGTGTTGGCGTCAACGATTCAGTTAAATATTTTCTTCTGTGAAACCACAAAGCCTAGGGCTCTGATATTTGGTACACATGTAGCGTAATCTAATTGTCCTTTACAACAAAAGATTGTTCAACTAATGAATCCGGACCAAAAATGCCCCCTTTGGGCTTAAAGTCTTTAGAAATCATCTTCTCTGAATCTGTAAGGCATAGACCTTTGATATTTGATATGTAGTACTTATTATGTCATGGTCCTCTACGAAGTATATTCAAATTAAGGTCCCCGGGTCAAAAATATTCCCGCCCAGGGGGGCTTAATAGTTGTGCATAGGAAAATCGTTAAAAATCTTTATCGAAAACCGCATGTCCCAGAGCTAATATGTTTGATGTATAGATTTACTTATCCATGCCTTTATTTTCTGGTTCTTTGGGATCATTAGTTTTCATGTTATTAGTTTTGAAAATTTGAATATTGCTTAAGCCGGTGCTAGGGGGCGTGAGTATAGTGTTGCACTTTTAATTACTAATCATGAACAGACTCAATAAAAGCGAGTCTGCAATTTTCTCTTTTTAGCTCACCAGAGCACTTTTGTCCTCAGGGTGAGCTTTTGTGATCGCCTGATGTCTGTCGTCCGTCGTCGGGCGTCAACAATTTCAACCTTTAAAAATCTTCTCCTCTGAATCTACAGGGTTCTCAGCTTTCATCCTTGGTACATAGCATCATCTGTAGGTCCTCTACAAAAGTTATATAAATTATGCCCCTGGGGTCAAGATTGGCCCTGCCCCAGGGATTTTCAGTTTTCAATAGAAACATATAGTGAAAACTTTGAAATTCTTCTCCTCTCTAACTAGAAGGTTCTCAGCTTTCATATTTGGCACATAGCTTCAACTTCAGGTCCTCTACAACAGTTATATAAATCATGTCCCTGGGGTTAAAATTGGCCCTGCCCTAGGGGTGGCATGTTTTCCATAGCTAACTGCTGTTTAAACACTAGTATCTTCTTGTCAAAAACTACATGTCCTAGAGCTTAGATATTTGGTGTATGGATTAACTTAGTTTACCTTTAAGAATTGTGTTAATATCATAGTTCTGAGGTTAAAATTGGTCCTGCCCTTTGGGTTATACTTTAAAATAGGCTTTTTCACTTCAGAAACTGCGGCTAAAGGTTTCTCCTACAACCCAGTCCACTGAGACTGACCTAGTATAGCCAGTTTCAGTGGTTTTACCCTTAGTCTAATCAGTAGAGTACAAATTGTGTTTAGCCAAATAAATAACAAACACTCATTTTAGATTGAGAAAACTAAGTGGATAATTCTCAAAATGCTCTTTGCATATCTATGTCCTGCATTAAGCTCTCAGATATCAATATAGAGTCTTATCAGTATATCTTTTGTGAAGTTTAGCTGAATACAAGTCAACTGTTCTATGCTGTAGCGTTCTTTATCAGTATCAGTATTATCTGCTTCAGAATTGTTGTCTGCTTGTCTAAGATTGTTCACATTGTTTTTTAATACATGTCAATCTTACAATTAACTCTCTTGTACAAAACAATTATGAAGTACAATATTGGATTCTGATCTGACACATATGTAATTTGAAGTTACACATGCGTCAGATCAGAATCCAAACTGTGCTAGGTCTCCCTTTGCACTTTTGATAACAACTGGGTTGCCTCCCTTCTGGGTAGACAACTGATATTTTTAGATCTGGCCTATTGCACAGACAATTAACCCTTTGCTCCATAAGTATGCATTTCTGCACCATCAGGGTCCGAATTTAAACTGGCATACTGGCAAAATGCAAGTAAAATTTCAAAATTGCAAGTACCAAAATTAAGTACTTGCAATTTTTTGCCAGTGCAAATTTTAAGAAAAGGATTATAAATAATGCATATAGTAATATTGAAAATGCGAGTTGAAATTTGATTCTGCCAGTTTATTTTTTTGCAATTGGCAAAATAATGCCAGTAAGTTTTTAGCCTAAATTCGGACCCTGACCATTGCAAACAGTAGACCCAGATTAGATGGCTCATTTAGTAGCCATATGATCAATCTGCTCTGTTTACTTATGATATTATATAGTGCAAATTGCATTAAATTATTTCCATTTTTGTGTACAATATACAATGTACTTATAATATGTTTACTTAACCCTTTCCCTCATATAAATGCCTTTCCATGCATTTGCAAACAGAGCAGACCCAGATCAGGCGGCTCCTTTAGCAGCTGTCTAATTAGGGTCTACTCTGTTTGTTAATGGAATTTGAAAGATGTTTTTCATTACTTTCTAACATGGCTACACTTTCTATTTTTAGCTCACCAGAGCACAAAGTGCTCAGGGTGAGCTTTTGTGATCGCCTGATGTCCGTCGTCCGTCGTCCCACGTCAACAATTTGAACTTTAAAAGTCTTCTCCTCTGAATCTACAGGGTTCTCAGCTTTCATCTTTGGCACATAGCATCACCTATAGGTTCTCTACAAAAGTTATATAAATAATGCCCCTGGGGTCAAAATTAGCCCCGCCACGGCCCGAGGGGTGGCCAGTTTTTTTCTAGCTGACTGTTGTTTTCTGTACAAGTAGCAGAATGCTGGGCTCACTTAGGTTAGGCATGGGGAAAACTTCAAAAATCTTTTTGTCAAAAACTATATGTCACAGAGCTTAGATATTTGGTGTATAAATTTACTTAGTATTCCTTATTGACATTGGTAAAATATCATAGTTCTGAGGTTAAAATTGGCCCTGCCCTGTTGGTTATACTTTAAAATATTATTTTACACTATAAAGGTTCCTCTGAACTAGAGGGATTGAGGTCACTCCATCTGTGTTGCATAATCACTGAATAGGTCAAGTTCCTGGTCAAAACTCTATCAAGTTGTCTGCTTCAGAATTAGTCTCTGTTTGCTCACACAATTTCAGAATTGTGTAGATTTGAAACCATTGTGATAAATAGAGCATTTACTCCTATGGAGAAAATGCTCTATTTATCACAATGGTTTCATAAAGTGACTATTTTACCTCTTTGAATAAATCTACTGATAAGGAGCATTAATTATAGAAAAGGAAAATTTCAGAATTGTGTAGATTTGACACCATTGTGACAAATAGAACATTTACTCATATTGTGCTTTTGCTCTATTTATCACAATGGTTAGCAAATGCTCTATTTATCACAAAGGCTTTTTTCAGATCCTACCTCTTTGAATAAATCTACTGATAAGGAAAATTTCAGAATTGTATAGATTTCAAACCATTGTGATAAATAGAGCATTTGCTCTATAGGAGTAAATTAACTCATATACAAACCACATATAAAGTTACATATCGGTCTGTGTCAGATCAGAATCCAAAATGTGTGCTAATTTTGGTCAAGTCATGCTAATGGTAGAGTGACAATCTAGGGTAAAAAAAAGTGAGGTGAGACCCGTCTGTTAACAAGACATGTCATATACCAAAATGTTTGTTAATGTCTGTAGTATCCGAATCTGCCGGCATAAATTTGGAAAAGTGGTGGCGTTCCGAGAAATCCAACATGGCGTCCAAGATGGCCGCCGTTTTTGGTAGCATCAGCTTAAGTTAAATATATCAAAATGGCAGAAACATCTTCAAAGTTTCTGAAAATGTTTTGCATAAATATTGTAAAAGACACATTGACCTTTTTAGAAACACCCCATTTGATATTATCAGAGTTCATTGTCAAGGTCATTTTAAGGTCAATCGGGTAAAAATACAAGTTTGCGCAACATTTAACCTTGAAATTTAATTGTTTACATAAAACTAATAGACAATAACTATTCAAAATATACATTTAACTGAAATGTTATGATTGGCTTACATGATAAAAAAGAAATAAAACACATTCATGGTACAACCTTGGAGATATTTGGCAATTGGTATTATACTTACCCCACCCACCAGTTTTATAATGGGATTTTTTAAACTAGATTTGGAGGAAGTTCAAAGTCTAATAACGTCACATGGCCTATTTATTTATTGCAAGAACGTAGATCTAATCAGATATAATTGGAATAATTATATTCTGAGTCTATATTTTAATAGTACGGTCCGTAACTCTGCTTGAAAATAGGTTACTGTAACGATTAGACAAATATATTGAAGTAATTTCTCACAGTGTGCGGCTTGTATCAAAATATTTCTATTAAAAAAACCATTAAATATAAACCTACATGTACACTCCTGGTAAAATATCAATTTTACCTTCACAAATAGAGTTGAAACCACACAGCCTTGCCAGCATAAATTCTTGAAAGTGATGGTGTTCAGAGAAATCTAAGATGTCGGCCAAGATGGCCACCAGTTTTTAGCATCTATGTAAGTTAAATATATCAAAATGGCAGAAGCAGTTTCATAGATATTGAAAATATTTTGCATACTTATTATAGAAGAGACAATGGTCTTTTAAAAAAAACTTATTTGGTATTATCATGGGTCATCGTCAATGTAATTTCAAGGTCAAACTGGTGAAAATGCAAGTTGAAACAGCATTTCACCTTAAATTATTATAATATATACTATGCATATCCACTGTAACTATTCAAAATACACATTTATGCACATGGTTATGGCTGCCATACATATTGAAAATGAAATAAGTGTAACCGGGTGTTCTTAGAAAGAAACATACCCGCTCAGACCCGGGATCCAACCCGGGTCGCCAGGTTCGCAGTCATACACTCTACCACGTCGCCATAAAAGCCCGCTTGTACACCAAGGCCATACAAGTGATGATAAACCTACACACTGTGACATAGGCATAACAGTTTGTCTTGATTTTGTAAAATCGGCAATAGGTATTTTTCTTGCGCCACCAATGAATTAAAAGAAAACGCATCGCATATATACTTAAAACATATTAATTGTATGTGTAAAAACTTTGCGTCTGTCTATATTATTTAGTTTTAGAGAAAAGGGTTTCAAATACCATTAAAATCATACATTTTGTGACAATATATTACCATGTAGTCAATTTTAGTAATGATCAAGAGTAGGTTCGGCGAATTTTTGCTGTGAATAGATTTGACTTTTATAATTACTTTTTTGCAAGTAAATGTTGCTTAGATAATTCTTTATCATACTTCTTCCAGAAAAACATTTAGTTAGGCAATCATTTAATAATGCAACATTGTATATATAGGACTAAAAGAACGAGGTGATTTCTACACCAGCACCGAAATGTTTTTGCGGCTCCAAAATTCAAATTTCAAAATGTAAACATTAATCATACATGAAATAACAATTTTATATAAATCAAGAATATGACATAAAATGAATATTGATAATATTTTATACCCAATGTTAAATATATATATATGTCCTTATTGATTGAGTAGAACTCTTGATTTCTGAAATGAAGAAAACTTTTCTACCTTTGACTGACTATTGCTGTCAGTGTCAATACTTTCCTATTCCAACATGCATGTCACATTATTCTTGTCCAGAAATGTTGTAAAATGAATTATCATTACCGTATAATATGTTACAGATGAGAATTTTTACAACATAAAAACTGATAAGAAAAGTTTATATTGAAAGAGTTGCCATTACCGATGAGCTAGTAAAATATTCCCAGTGTAATATATCGCATGCCTTTCGTTAAGACGTCAGCATCTGCAAGAAAACCACCAAAGCGGAGGCAGTTAGATTTTTTAATGCAGATACATGTTGGTTTTGTTGTCAAACTTTTGAAGACATTAAAACAGATTGAAATTGATCCAAATAAATTAAGATTGAAATTGATCCAAACAAATTAATCCATTATTTGATATTTGCAAATCTAGGCAAGACACAACAGCTGAAAACATTAGTGCAAACGAAACTGCTATGTGTTCCGTTAATTGAAGACTGGCTATCATAAAATTCGTCTAAACCCCTTCAACAGACTGTTTCTCCATTTAAAGGATTTTGGCATGACCTCAGTTGATCACCTTGATGATCATTCAGTAGAAATTACAGGGCTGAAATCCAGTATACAGCCTTTGGTAGAACTATTTAAAGCTGAGGGTAGAGAGACTTCTCTGTTGTACAGATTCTGGAACGGGTACTTAAATGAAGTGTCATTACCATTAAATATGTACTTTGTATCTATGTATATATGGGATCTCAGTGTGTACACAAAGACCAGACTCCTCCCATTCCTTTTTTCCTCCAATCGCACTGTGTATTCCCAGTTCATGCCTTACCAGGTGCTTGAAACGTTTTCTATCAACAATCCTCCATCAAAACCTGTAACCTTTGCTACTGGGGTTGCGGCTTCTGCTGACATAAAGCTCAGTCTGGTGAGGTGCAATCAGAAGGGAAATTAGATGTTCTATGACTTTGATCCATTGCCATGGCCAAAGGTCAAAACCATGAGTACTTCCCAATCCAAGGTCAAGGCCAAATCCAAGGTGTTTCAGATAAACGGAGGGGAAACAATTGTTGGCAATTAATTCGCTCAAGAAGATCCCCATTAAGCGAGTACTATATTTTAAGAACTCACAAATTACATTAAGCTTGTTCACAGATGGTGGTGTGTTATGATGTCTACCAAGAAATCTGATTTCCTTGAAACATTTGAAAACTTCAATGGTCCCTATGTAGAGTTCAGAGTGTTCAGTATCCAGACTGTTTTGCTTTTTATGGTATGGCAATAGTTCATTTGCTGCTTCAATATTTTGGAACTGTATTCTCTTCCAAAGTAGTGGTGTGTCATGGCTGCATGTAGTTCACATTTGTGTACTCTAAATGGTGATATCGAGCTACTTTCAGTTTTAACTATATCCCGACATCCATAAGATAAGACGGCAACCATCACAAAAATAGCATGCTGTCTTACAGCTCATTGATGAGACTAGGCTGCATGTTATGTTTGACAGAAATGTTTCAAACAGTTTAAAGTCCGCCACTGAGTAAAAACCTGGAGAGAACGTTCTGTCAGTACACCTGTTGTAATGCAATAAAACATAGCGATTGCAGACTGGAAGAAGCTACTAACCAACAGCAGAAGTTAACGAAACTGTATACCAGGTATTTCACAGAGAACTGCCATGACCTTCTGAAAGATGGCAAGGTTGTTTACCTGTCTGATGGATGGGTGAATGAGTCCTCAAAATCTCCTCTGGTGCAATTCGAGGGCTTGGTGGAAAACTATTCTAACTCCTTCACTTTAGTGAAGGAGTTAGAATAGTTTTGCACCAAGCCCTCGAATTGAATTCCATGATGAATCCAACCAAGATGAAGCAGTCACTAGGATTATGTTGCTTATTACCTGTACGTAAGAAGTGTGTTTAAGTAATGTTGTTGTAGTAAGTCCTGACATAGGTGTTTTGGTCCTGGTTGCTCCTCATTTC
Organism: Azorinus chamasolen; assembly: GCA_963576725.1. Lineage (NCBI taxonomy): Eukaryota > Metazoa > Mollusca > Bivalvia > Cardiida > Solecurtidae > Azorinus > Azorinus chamasolen. The sequence goes on along the minus strand of OY755250.1, from coordinate 52,568,718 downwards.
AGAGAACTTGGCATTGCAGTTTGTTTTTTAAAACTGTCCGAAAAGCTTGTACACAGATATTGCAACATACATTCCAGTCAGTTTTATACATGCAGTTATCGTCCGAAGGGAGGTGCAAGTTTACTGCCTTACTGGATGTGACACATGCTCCTCATAATCTGGTATCAGCAAGAAAAAGGCTTTTCAGATCATGACCAAATATGCTGATATACTCACTCATCTGTCGTCTCTTAGGACAGGGCTTGTGTGGTTTCAACACTATTTTTGTACGGTTTATATCAATGTTTATATTTTACCAGGAGTGTACATGTAGGTTTATACTTAATGTGTATTCAAGTAGAAATATTTTGATGTAAGCCTTACACTATGAGACATTTCTTCGAAACATGTGTCTAATTGTAGCAGTAACCTATTTTCAAGCAGAGTTACGGACCTTACACATTACCTTGACGATGACCTATGATAATACCAAATAACTTATTTTCAAAAGACCATTGTCTCTTCTATAATAAGTATGCAAAAGATTTTCAATATCTATGAAACTGTTTCTGCAATTTTGATATATTTAACTTACAAAGATGCTAAAAACTGGTTGCCATCTTGGCCAACATCTTAGATTTCTCGGAACACCACCACTTTTCATAATTTATGCTGGCAAGGCTATATGGTTTTAACTCTATTTATGTAGGGTTTATATCAATGTTGATATTTTACCAGGAGTGTACATGTAGGTTTATATTTAATGTTTATTCAAATAGAAATATTTTGATACAAGCCGCACACTGTGAGAAATTACTTCAATACATTTGTCTAATCGTTACAGTAACCTATTTTCAAGCAGAGTTACGGACCTTACGATTAAAATATAGACTCAGAATACAATTATTCCAATTACATCTGATTAGATATACCTTCTTTTGATAAATAGATAGGTCATGTGGCGGAATTAGGCTTTGAACTTCCTCCAAATCTAATTTAAAAAATCCCATTATAAAACTGGTGGGTGGGGTATGTATAATACTTTTTGCCAAATATTTCCAAGATTGTAACAGGAATGTGTTTTATTTCTTTTTTATCATGTAAGCCAATCATAACACTGCATTCAAATGTATATTTTGAATAGTTATTGTCTATTAGTTTTATGTAAACAATTAAATTTCAAGGTTAAATATTGCGAAAACTTGTATTTTTACCCGATTAACCTTAAACTGACCTTGACAATGAACTATGATAATACAAAGAGATGTATTTTTAAAAAGGCCAATGTGTCTTTTACAATATTCATGCAAAACATTTTCGGAAACTTTAAAGATGTTTCTGCCATTTTGATATATCTAACTTAAGCTGGTGCTTCCATAAACGGCGGCCATCTTGGACGCCATCTTGGATTTCTCGGAACGCCACCACTTTTCCAAATTTATGCCGGCAGATTCGGATACTATAGACATTAACAAACATTTTGGTATATAACATGTCTTGTTAACAGACGGGTCTCACCTACTCTTAAAATAGAGGCCTTATCTGGCAATAGTCACTCTACCATAAGCAGTGATAGGGTTGTCATCTGTTAGAAATGTCTGCTTATTCAAAGAGGTAAATCTGGGTCTACTCTTATTTGCAAATGTGTGAAAACATGTTTATATGAGGAAAAGAGTTAATTAGAGAAAAGGAAAATTTCAGAATCGTGTAGATTTGAAACCATTGTGATAAATAGTGCATTTAGTCTTATGGAGCAAATGCTCTATTTATCACAAAGGCAAATGCTCTATTTATCACAATGGTTTCATAAAGTGACTATTATACCTCTTTGAATAAATCTACTGATAAGGAGCATTAATAAGAGAAAAGGAAAATTTCAGAATTGTGTAGATTTGAAACCATTGTGATAAATAGAGCATTTACTCCTATGGAGCAAATGCTCTATTTATCACAAAGGCTTTTTTCAGATCCTACCGCTTTGAATAAATCTATTGATAAGGAGCATTAATTATAGAAAAGGAAAATTTCAGAATTGTGTAGATTTGAAACTTTTGTGATAAATAGACCATATACTCCTATGGAGCTTTTGCTCTATTTATCACAATGATTAGCAAATGCTCTATTTATCACAAAGGCTTTTTTCAGATCCTACCTCTTTGAATAAATCTACTGATAAGGAGCATTAATTAGAGAAGATGAAAATTTCAGAATTGTGTAGATTTCAAACCATTGTGATAAATAGAGCATTTGCTCCATAGGAGTAAATTAACTCATATACAAACCACATATAAAGTTACATACCGGTATGTGTCAGATCTGAGTTCAAACTGTGTGCTAATTTTGGTTAAGTCCTGCTAAGCTGTGATAGGGTTGTCATATGTTAGAAATGTTGTCTGATTATTCAAAGAGGTAAATCTGGGTCTACTCTGTTTGCAAATGCGTGAAAACATGTTTATATGAGGAAAAGGGTTAATTAGAGAAAAGGAAAATTTCAAAATCGTGTAGATTTGAAACCATTGTAAAAAATAGTGCATTTACTCTTATGGAGCAAATGCTCTATTTATCACAAAGGCTAATGCTCTATTTATCACAATGGTTATTATCACCAGTTATTCTTAACAAGTTTTAATTTTCCATTTCCATAACAATTCCGTTTGTATAAATTGTTGAAATCGCGATTTTTATACAATTTCTGCTTTGAAACAATCATCAGTACTCTAATTCTGAAGGGGTTCGAAACGTTCAGGTGTGAACTGGTTTTGTTACGAAACGTGCTCTACAAGGGTTGTCGTTCGTTTCTAAATACGCAATATATCAAGGAGTTGTTAGGTTATAAGTAGTAAAATGTAATGGAAAATGAAACTTTTCCACATATTTTTTGTGCGATATTATGCTTTCCAAGTTAACGGTCGGTAAACGTTCGGTATTGGACTTAGAAAATATTTATAATAAAGCAAATCATCCCGGAAAGCTTGCCATTATAATTATACAGAGAAAGGGTCAAATAACACCCCACAAAACAGGTGTCCAGTTTTGTTTAGAAACATACATGTAGTTGAAACTTTAAAAATCTTTCCCTCTGGTGAGCGATTTCAGGGCCATCATGGCCCTCTTGTTCATTATAACTATTTTGTCCATGAATATTCAGTAGGTATTGAAATTTTGAATAAACCTAGAACAGGGGAAGGGTTAAAAATAAGTTAAGATATGAATAATAATATGAACTCATGTATCATCATCTTCAGGTCCTTTACAAAAGTTATATTAATTATGGCCCTGGGGTCAAAATTGGCCCCGCCCCAGGGGTGGGTAGTTTTCAGTAGAAACATATAGAGCAAAACTTTGAAAATCTTATTATTATTATTATTATACCATATTTATATAGCACTCTTTTCATATCTAAATACGTTCAAAAGTGCTTCACAATTAAAACAATTATACATACTAAAGCAGAAATTAAAGAAAATATAAGATATGCAATAGAAATAAAAACATAATAAACAAAACAAAAACATTTACAGTGTATTTCTAAGGTATAAAAAGAACATCGCATAACTCAAAATTTAAAATCCATATGCCTAGTAAGGTATAATACAATTATGATAAGAGAATAAAGCAATGTTGATGGCATGCTAATTCTAAAGTTAAAACATGCAAACGCTGTTTGGGCTTAAAATACATATCAGCCACCATAATACTTTAAAAAGGAACGATTTTACGAGATCTTTTAAAAGATTCAGGTGTAGCTGAATTAAAACATGCAACAGCTATTTGGATTTAAGATATACATCAGCCACCATATATCTTTAAAAAGAAATGAGTTTTAAGATTTCTTTTAAAACACTCAAGTGAAGCTGACTTCCGTATTCCCACCGGTAGTTCATTCCACAATTTAGGAGCCGCCTTTGCGAAGCTACGATCACCATAGGTAACTGTACGGGATCTTGGTATCACGAGGGCCATAAAGTCATTTTTTGATCTTAAATCACGCTGTGGTTTATATATCTTTAACATGTTTGTGATGTATCTTGGAGATTTGTCATTCAATGCTTTATAGGTGTGAGTCAAAAGTTTAAAGTCAATCCGGTGTTCCACTGGGAGCCAGTGAAGTTCCTTTAACACTGGTGTTATGTGGTCAAAACGAGATGTCCTGGTAATGATACGAGCTGCAACATTTTGGACAGTCTGCAGTTTGTTCAAAGTTGTCTTTGGTAAACCACAAAGCAGGGAGTTACAATAGTCGAGTCTGGATGTAACAAGAGAATTTACTAGGGTTTTCGTAGCATCAATAGTAAGATATTTTCTGATATGGCCTATTTGTCGTAGCTGGGCATAACAAGACCTACAAACATAATTCACCTGTTGTTCCATGTTCATGTTGGAATCGAGGAATGCTCCTAAATTTCGAACCCACGTTGATGGTTTTATCTCAGCATGTTCAACTTTGATTTCTATGTTTGATACACGTTCTGCATTACGTTTGGAGTTAAACAGTATAAGTTCTGTTTTATCTGCATTTAGTTTTAGCATATTTTGGTGCATCCAGGAGACAACATCGTTTAGACAGGCTTCCACTCGCCTTATAACTTCCATTTGTGTAGTAGTGTCAATGGGTTTAAATGATATATATAGCTGTGAGTCGTCTGCATAAAAATGATGATTAAGTCCATGGTTTCTACAAATTGCGCCTATGGGTTTTGTATACATAATATAGTTTTTTGGCCCTAACACTGATCCCTGTGGTATACTGTATTTCATGAGAACTGGCTCAGAGAGTTCTTTGTCAATGCACACAGTTTGATAGCGATCGGTGAGATAGGATGTCATCCATGCAAGCGGTGTACCACCTATTCCAAAGTCATGTTCTAGACGTTCAAGCAGTGTGCTGTGATCAATAGTGTCGAATGCAGCGGAGAGGTCCAGTAATACGAGGACAGTAACCTTGTTTTGGTCTAGTGACTCTAGAATATCGCTTTGGACCTTGAGTAGAGCAGTTTCAGTTGAGTGAAACTTTCTATATGCCGACTGATGTTCCTCATGAAGATTGTTTATTGACAAGTGTTGTTCAACACGTTTATCCACTACCTTCTCCAAGATCTTTGAGATAAATGGGAGATTTGACACAGGTCTGTAATTTTTAAAAGAGTTTCGATCCAGATTTGGCTTTTTCATGAGAGGTCTGACATGTGAGATCTTAAATGCCTTTGGTACATATGCTGATTCAAGAGACAGGTTGATAATTTTCATTAAAACTGGTAAAAGTTCATCGAGACATAATTTTAATAACCATGTTGGTATCGGGTCTAATTCACAGGATTTATTTGGGGACTGTAATATGATTTGTTTCACCTCCTTTGATGTAGCAGGAGTAAATGTTGTCAGATGTTCTACTGGAACCGTAACAGGTTCAATATTCGCGTAATCATGCTCCACTTGCTTTTTTGAAGATGCATTTTTCAATGGAGCCGTATCAGATTCAGTATTCGGGTAGTCACACTCAGTTTGCGTTTTTGAAGATATGTCACACCTAATAGCCTCTATTTTGTTAGTGAAAAAGTCAGAAAAATCCTCTGCCAGTTTCTTGGGCGATTTGAAGAAAGGTAAAACAATATCGTTTGAAGAACCTAACAGATGTTTAGTCACCTTAAACAGACTTTTCTGGTCGTGTCCACAGGAGTTGACTTTGTCAGAATAATAATTGATTCTAGCCTGACTAAATAATTTATTGGTCTTTGCACATTGGTTTCTGTAGATTTCATGGTGAACTGTTAATTTGGTTTTACGCCATTGCCGTTCAAGTTTACGTTTCAAATGTTTAGCAGCGTGTAGATCCTCGTGAAACCACTGACAAGATGGTCTTAGTATAATAGTTTTTGTACGGAGTGGAGCATGCTTGTTGATAAGTGCTGACATCTCCTCTGTGTACAAGTTAACTAGGTCGTCAAGGTCTGTACATTCTAAAGACTGGTCGAGAATTTTTGATGTCTGGATATCGTTTTTAAAGACATCAACATTTATAGAGCGTAATCTACGAAAAGCTACAGTCTTGCTAATGGGAGCAGGTTTTGCTGCTTTGACACTGAAAGTCACTGCAAAATGATCACGTGTCAATTTTCCAGAATTATCAGAGAACCCGGGATCGCTTACTTCTATGTTAGAAACTATGTTGTCGGTATCTCTAGTGATCACGACATCTAGCGTATGTCCACCAACATGTGTGGGTTCACTGACAAGTTGCCTCATACCACATGAGTCAAGACAGCTAATAAATCGGGCAGTATCTCTATCTGTGGGAGTATCTAAATGGAAATTTAAATCACCAACAATTATGATGTTTTTGTCTGTAATGGCATATCTAGAAAGAAATACAGGCCATTCTTTTTCAAGAAAGTCAGTAGTTTTGAAGCCATTCTCTCGTGTTGGTGGTGGTCTATATATCACTGCTAGACGTAATGAGTAGCCATTTATAGTTATGTTACAGTCTATGAACTCAAAGTTGGAAAAATTATTATTCGTACCTGATTCTACTATATCGATATCTATAGAGGATTTGTATATAAGTGCTACACCACCACCGCGTTTACCACAGCGAGGGACATGTTGGATCCGGTAGCCAGAGGGGACGAGTTCACTAATACATGTTTTGTCAATGGATGTTCCAAGCCACGTTTCCGTCACGGCAAGAATATCAAGATGGTTTGAAATGATATAGTCATATATAGCTAGAGTTTTGTTCTTTACAGATCTTGGGTTTAAGCAACAAACTTTTACATTAGTTTGGCCTTTCACAACATTGAAACTTGAGCGCTTTATCTTCACCAGATTCAGATTGACAGATCTGCGTTTGGATAGATGTGAAGTGTTTGAGCCATGTATATGGGCTATTTTCAAAAAAATGGCTAGAAAAGTTGAAAAAATGTCAGAATTTAAACCTTCATGAAATACAAAAAAGCTGGCCTGAATGTTATGATCAACCATTGTAGTTAACAAAATTGGTTGGGTATAAAGCTAATCACAAGTATTAATTGTTTTATCAAGCTTTAATTTCTAGTGAACAAGCAAAAAATACTAAAATACATGAACACTTTCAAAGCATATTATTTTTTAAGTTAAATGGTTCTTTACACTTTCAAGGTTTATTTTTGCTAGCTGATATATCATCATACAGAATTAAACTTTTGAATCGGTCTGTCATTCAAAAATATAATGCAAATTTATTTTTTTTGCCCTTTTTTCCTCATGGAATTTATATTCACACAATTAAAATTTTATTTTCAAATAAAATGGTGAAACTATTTAAATAAATCAGGCTTGTTCATGAAATTTTAACAATAACATGTAAAAATTTAAAAAAAATCATAAAAGATATTATGATTTTAGCGCAGAAAATCAACATTAAAACAGTACCATTTTCGTTCAGAATTTGTTACACTCCTGACATATGTAGCTGTCAGTCATAAACTAGATTTCACATATAAATTAACAGTTATTATCAACTGAGCTGTCAATACATAGCAACTGGTAGACAGTGAAGCATTTTTAAACAAATTTGGCGATTACATCTCCAATTTGAAAATATTTCAGGAAATTAGTTTGAAACTATTTGGACTCCACTTGCAACTTTGGCTGAAAACGTGTCGCAAACTTTAATAGTATGTTTCATTGAACAATTAAACACTAAAACAATTAAAATAAAGTCACTTGAATCTGATCCTACTAGCGTTATGAACAAAAAAGATTTGTTGCACACATTTGCCTAACTGTTACACTCCTGACGGAAATATGTAACTTATGATGTCAACTTAAACTTTTAGATGTTTTTCAGAACGTTGACCTCTTCAGTTGCATCCTCTTTTCCATGTGTTGAGCTACTGGTCTAAATTGTAATCTTTCTGTTTCATTAAGTGGTATTCAAATTTCAAAACTAATAACATTGAAACTAATGATCCAAAAATACCCGAAAATCTAACAAATCTGAGAATGATGTATGGGGCGACTTTTTACGCCTGCCACATGAGCACCTGCTGTTGTGAAGTGCATAAGTTCTGATAGAAGGTAACTCTATCTTTCCAAGCTGCAATGTATGCTATAGATGTGCCAGTCATCTAGGGGTAGTATTTCTCACTATGTGCTCAATAGTGTTGGCCCAAGCTCTTGGGCTATCTATGAGATTTCCTCTAACTCTTCCAGCAGCCTTTCTAATGCTGTTTGGCTTCTTCTGCTTTCCTGCTTTTGACTTTGACCTCTTCAGCTGCACCCTCTTATCTCAAGCAGCTTGGCTCTGTTGACTTTTCCTTTTCCATTCTGTTTTGCTCACCAGAGTACAAAGTGCTCAGGGTGAGCTTTTGTGTTGCCTGATGTCCGCCGGCATGCGTCATTAGTCGTCAACGATTTGAACCTTAAAAAATCTTCAAAATCTACAGGGTTCTCAGCTTTCATCTTTGACACAAAGCATCATCTGTAGGTCCTCTACAAAAGTTATATAAATTATGTTCCTTGGACAAAATTGACCCCGCTTCAGGGGTGGCCAGTTTTCAATAGAAACATATATAGTGAAACTTTGAAAATCTTCTCCTCTGAATCTACAGGGTTCTCAGCTTTCATATTTGGCACATAACATCCTGTTCAAGTCCTCTACAAAAGTGATAATAGATTGTGCCCCTGGGGTCAAAATTGGCCCCGCCCCAGGGCTGGTCAATTTTCTATAGAAACATATTATGAAAACTTTGAAACATTTTCTTCTCTGAAACTTGAAGGTTCTCAGCTTTCATATTTGGCAATCATTTGGCACATAACATCAACTTCAAGTCTTCTACAAAAGTTATAGAATTGTGCCCCTAGGGTCAAAACTGGCCAAACCCCAGGAGTTGGGTTCATATTTGGTACATGGCATCATCTTGAAGTCCTCTACAAAAGTTATATGAATAATGCTCCTGGGTTCAAATGAGGCCCGCCCTAGGGGTGGCAAGTTTTCTACAGAATCAGTGAAAACTTTGAAAATCTTCTCCTAATTTTCTGGTGAGCGATACCAGGGCCATATGGTCCTCTTGTTTGCTTTTCTTTCATTTTCTTGTCAAGGGCAGGATCTGATAGTCTGCCATGTCATCTCTGTTCCTTGTAGCGTTTGTTTTCTTCCTTCTATCTGATTTTCTTCTTTTTCAAAACTGTCGTTTTTCAGATTTTCACAGTATTTTCAACTCTTTCTGTTGATGTGCCTAGTTACAATATTCTGATCTGTAGTTGCTCTTTTCATATTTGTCAATGATATTCTAATAGCTGGAAGGCTCACAACTAACTTGCCCATGCTTGCTTTGATATTAATCATGTAGAAGATGAATGAATAATACTTCTTACCAACTTTGGTCAGGAGTGTAACATGTACATATACATGTAAAGAGTTATGTTAGAAGCACAACTTGGTTTCTTTTATATAAATTTAAATTTTAAAATGGTTATCACTTAGTATAGCAAAGCAAAAAAATATTATTTAATGATTGGCAATCACTTTTAAAAAATATCATGCATTTTGATTTAAATATCTAAATTCTAAATAAAAATTGACAAAATGTAAATGTTTCTGTCAAATTAAACTTACCTTATTTGCACCAGATGGAATATTTATTATCCAAACTTCATTATATAACTTTAAAACACAGCACATAATAACTGTAGTACATTTCAGAAGGCTGAACAAAGAATAAGCATAAAATCGCAAAAATATGTTACACTCCTGACAATCACATGATGTCCATGTACTTAATACACAAACATCATCTTCACTCATAATTGTTACTTGTGATCACTCTCAGACTCAGACTTCAAGGAAAACCATATAAAATGTAAATGTGTAAAGTTTTTGGCATCACACTTTTTCATTATATACCAAATGTTTCACTCCTGACGGATTCAGACCAGTTTTTTTCTATGAAGCAAAACAAGAGTTACATTAATAACATAAGAAAAATATTTTACCTACTTTATTACAACACATTTCTCTTAACTCTGAACAACAAAGAATGTTAATCATTTAAATGTTATTGAAGTTGTAGCTCAATACACATTTTTTAAATATCTTTTTTAGTGATTTTTTTCTAAATACCCATTTATATAATCGCTTATTTTTTGCATCTTGACATGATAATAATGCTTAAAATTATATACCATCTTCAAGGCAACATGTTAAACTTTTTGTTAAAAACAATTGTAACTTTTAAAGTTATCAATATTTTTTAAAGGAATGTCTTGAATTTGGTGTTTGTTGAAAACTGTCACGCTTTTTTGTTTCACTCCTGACATTTTAGACCTGTTTTTTTATCATAACTTTTTTTTCTGTTAAGCAAATTCCTTCAAACTTCACACACTTTTTAATGACATTGAATGACATGTTTTGGGGCAAAAGATGTTAGCATAATTTGTTTAGAATATATTTTATTGTGGAAAAACCCAAACTAGCCATTTTTTTGAAAATAGCCCATATTTATAATGGTGGGGATCACTTCAGGCAAAGTTTGTAGGTTGTTGATATTAATCCCTTGATTTGTATCCCAAATACGTCTTACTGAACAGTTCCCCCCTCTGGTACCCCGATACCTTAAAATACCTAACTGTTTCAGTCTTGCCATAACAGTTTGGTTAGGTGTTATTGTGTCTGATTGTCCGATACTGTATAGTGCATACCTATTGTATTGTACAGTCCTTGATATACGCTCACTCATCATTCCTGAGGGCAAAATACACTCTGATTTAAAACCAATTGAATATTTAGCAATATCTTTTAAGTTAAAATCAACAAAATTCAACATAAAAATCCCGCATAAAGTCAACATATATACACTCTTGTCACATTTATACAACTTCATGACAATTTATAGATCTGTACCAGCAGTAGATTTGCTGATAAAGTTCAAAACAATGAGAGCAAAGAAAGTGCAGCCTACACCTGGCGCAATTCTACACCGACATTCCTTAGAAACTGAAAGGTTCTCAGCGTCATATTTGGCTCATAGCATCATGTCATGTCTAAGTCCTCTAAAAAAGTTATATAAATTATGCCCCTGGGGTCAAAATTGGCCCGCCCCAGGGCCGGCTAGTTTTCTATAGAAACATATAGTGAAAACTTTGAAAATCTTCTCCTGATTGTCTGGCATTCTGGCCCTCTTGTTGTACTTCTACTTTTGCTTTCGAAGGATCAACCATTTTCAGAATATTTATATAGTTTGTTAATATCATAGCTCTGATATATGAGATGCCTGATCTGGTTCTACTCTGTTTACAGAGAGACGTGAAAAAGTGCTCATATGAATAGTCCGCTAGGTTACCCTTTATAAAAATTGCTAAAAACCATGCTGTTTCTGAAATAACATGGACGGTCATGGTTGGGTTAGGGACTATATTAAAGTTCTTTTTTAGGACGATATGGAAACTTTTTAAAAGTTAACAAAACCATGTCAGTCTCCAGGAACTGCCTGATCTTGGTCTACTCAATGTTTGCAATCATGTGAAAATGTGTTCCTGCTGGCTGATCTTTATTTAAATTCTTAAAATCACGGTGTTTCTGAAAAAACAAAATGTGGCCAGCCAGGGGTAAAGGGGGAGGATAAACTTCTCTATCATTTGTGCTTGACTATAGGGAAAGCTTGGTCAAAGTTAACAAATCCATGTTTATATCAGAATAAAAAACATGGCTACCAGGGGTGGGACTAAGTTTCCTTACATTACTGTAAGATAAACAATGTTTTCTTACCTAGTGAATAGCCAGCATACTTGCTACATTGTTTAGATCCAGACTGTTTTAAAAAAATACAGTGTTTAATTAACGAAGTTTCATAATTTTTAGCTCACCAGAGCACAAAGTGCTCAGGGTGAGCTTTTGTGATCACCTGTTGTCCGTCGGCCTGCGTCGTCCGTCGTCAACAATTTGAACCTTTAAAAATCTTCTCCTCTGAATCTACAAGGATCTCAACTTTCATCTTTGGCACATAGCATCATATTCAGGTCCTCTACAAAAGTTATATAAATTATGCCCCTGGGGTCAAAATTGACCCCGCTTCAGGGGTGCCTTGTTTTCAATAGAAACATATAGTAAAACTTGGAAAATCTCCTTCTCTGAAACCAGAAGGTTCTCAGCTTTCATAATTGGCACATAGCATCACGTTCAGGTGCTCTACAAAAGTTATATAAATTATGGCCCTGGGGTCAAAATTGGCCCCGCCCCAGTGGTGGGCAGTTTTCAATAGAATCATATAATGCAAACTTTGAAAATCTTTCCTCTGAAACTGGATGGTTCTCAGCTTTCATATTTGGCACATAGCATCATGTTCAGGTCCTCTACAAATGTTATATTATTTATGGCCCCGGGGTCAAAATTGGCCCTGCCCCAGGGGTGGGCAGTTTTCAATAGAAACAAATAGTGAAATCTTTGAAAATCTTCTCTGAAACATGAAGGCTCTCAGCTTTCATATTTGGTACAGAGCATCATGTTCAGGTCCTTTACAAATTGTATATGAATTATGGCCCTGGGGTCAAAATTAGCCCCGCCCCAGGGGTGGGCAGTTTTCAATAGAAACAAATAATGAAATCTTTGAAAATCTTCTTCTGAAACTGGAAGGCTCTCAGCTTTCATATTTGGCACATATCATCATGTGCAGGTGCTCTACTAAAGTTATATAAATTATGGCCCTGGGGTAAAAATTGGCCCGCCCCAGGGGTGGGCAGTTTTCAATAGAATCATAAAGTGCAAACTTTGAAAATCTTCTTCTCTGAAACTGGAATGTTCTCAGATTTCATATTTGGCACATAGCATCATGTTCAGGTCCTCTACAAATGTTATATGAATTATGGCCCCGGGGTCAAAATTAGCCCCGCCCCAGGGGTGGGCAGTATTCAATAGAAACAAATAATGAAATTTTTGAAAATCTTCTTCTGAAACTGGAAGGCTGTCAGCTTTCATATTTGGCACATAGCATCATGTTCAGGTGCTCTACAAAAGTTATATAATGTATGGCCCCGGGGTCAAAATTGGCCCCGCCCCATGGGTTTGCAGTTTTCAATAGAAACAAATAGTGAAATCTTTGAAAATCTTCTTCTCTGAAACTGGAAGGCTCTCAGCTTTCATATTTGGCACATAGCATGATGTTCAGGTCGTCTACTAAATTTTTATTAATTATGGCCCCAGGGTCAAAATTGGCCCCGCCCCAGGGTGGACAAGTTTCAATAGAAACAAATAGTGAAATCTTTGAAAATCTTCTTCTCTGAAACTGGAAGGCTCTCAGCTTTCATATTTGGCACATAGCATCATGTTTAGGTCCTCCTTAAAAGTTGTATAAATTATGGCCGTAGGGTCCCCTACAAGTTTTTCTAAATTATTCCCCAGAGGTCAAAATTGGCCCGCCCCAGGGCCGACTAGTTTTCTATAGAAACATATAGTGAAAGCTTTGAAAATCTGCTCCTCTGGTTGTCTGGTGAGCGCTTCAGGGCCATTCTGGCCCTCTTGTTGTACTAGGCATTGGACTTACTTACTCCCAAACTTTGTATATTCTTGCAGTTGAGGGACAAAACTCTTGACGTCACTCTCAACAGAGAGGTAATTGTATTGACATCAAGAATGCATGCTGTCGAGAGAGACCTAGCCATTCTTAAGGATAAATGTAATGAATTGACTAAAACAGCAGGAGATCTACAGTCCCTTGATAAAGAGTACAGGAAGACGAAGACAGAGATTGATCAGGTACAATAAGCATCAAAACATGTACAAAACATAGTTCCTAGAACTAGCCAGATAATTCCCAATGTTCAGTGTTGCACCTAGGATTTCAAAGGTAGGGGAGATTTTCCCCCCTCATCTGAAAAAAATGGGGGGAATTGTTAAAAAGAGGGGGGATCTAAATAAAAAAAAATAAAAAAAAATAATGCTAAGTAACTTTTATTCAAATAAAACTAGTCTACCTGACTATGTATTCACTACTGTATTGTAGCAATTGTAGACACAGATAATACAGCTCTTACAAAAAGTTAGAACTGTTTCACCAGGGTCTACACTGCTCTTTAACTAAAAACAAGTAAAGTCTGGGTGATTTCACCTTCGGTTGGGGTTTCCATTGATTGAGTTTCATGCTTGATTTCCTCGGCATTTCTATTACCATCAGATACTTTATTATACCCCCACCACCTGTGGTGGGGGCTATATTGGAAACACCTTGTCCGTCCGTCGGTCCGTCGGTCCGTCCGTCCGTCTGTCGCGCGAGATCGGGACATTGACTATAACTTTTGAACCACTACAGATAAACACTTGATATTTGGCATGCATGTGTGTCTAATGAATCTGCACATTTTGACATGTTGCATGCCAAGGTCAAGGTCACTGTTCAAGGTCAAAGGTCGAATATATAGGTCAAATTACTAACTTTAACATTGGCTATAACTTTTGAACCACTACAGATAAACACTTGATATTTGGCATGCATGTGTGTCTCATGAAGCTGCACATTTTGACATGTCGCATGCCAAGGTCAAGGTCACTGTTCAAGGTCAAAGGTCGAATATATAGGTCAAATTACCAACTTTAACATTGGCTATAACTTTTGAACCACTACAGATAAACACTTGATATTTGGCATGCATTTGTGTCTCATGAAGCTACACATTTTGACATGTTGCATGCCAAGGTCAAGGTCACTGTTCAAGGTCAAAGGTCAAATATATAGGTATAAACACTTGATATTTGGCATGCATGTGTGTCTAATGAAGCTGCACATTTTGACATGTTGCATGCCAAGGTCAAGGTCACTGTTCAAGGTCAAAGGTACCGTCCGTCCGTCTGTCGCGCGAGATCGAGACATTGACTATAACTTTTAAACCACTACAGATAAACACTTGATATTTGGCATGCATGTGTGTCTAATGAATCTGCACATTTTGACATGTTGCATGCCAAGGTCAAGGTCACTGTTCAAGGTCAAAGGTCGAATATATAGGTCAAATTACTAACTTTAACATTGGCTATAACTTTTGAACCACTACAGATAAACACTTGATATTTGGCATGCATGTGTGTCTCATGAAGCTGCACATTTTGACATGTCGCATGCCAAGGTCAAGGTCACTGTTCAGCTCCAATTCGAACCCTTGGGTCAGGGTCTGCACTCTTTGTAGGGTTACTTAAACACTGCAGACTCTGTCCAGAGGGTTTTTATATGATTCCTCTGATTTGGATCTCCACTGTTTGTATAGTGCTCATGCATCAGCTCCTCAATACAGTTGGTTGAGTCTGTACAAAAAATGTACAGTTATTGCCCATTTTCAGATTTTAATTCCCTTTTGTTACTTCCCATAAGCATTTTTAGCACTGCTGTCTTTTGAAGAAAAAAATCAAGATATTGCCATCACCCTGGCGTAGTCATTGGCGTCGTTGTCTGCGTCGTCATTGTGAGAAACTTTAACCTTGGTCATAACTTCTTTAGCATTGAAGATAATCTAATGAAACTTCACACACCTGTTCACCTCACAAGGGCTATAATCTGACCAAGGGCCGATATTATGCCTTTTCCAACAAGGATGCCAGGTGGGGGTATGAATCACGTTCAGTGATAGGTCTAGTTTTGTTTCGTTTTCGTACTTACGAGTGAATGTGTGCCTGTTTTCGAGGTTGAAGGGCCCACAGCAGTGAAACATTGGCTAATTTTCAGTTAAGACATGTTTATAATAGTCGTGTTTACAAAGATCAACTTTCGTAAGAGTGTTTCTATGACAGCGCTATAAATAGCAATAGCGATAGGGTTTTGATAAAACAAGGGCATAGTTCGCGCCTACTTTTGATAAACCCGTATCGAGCCCGTCGTTCTAGTCGTGTCTGGAGACAGCGGCCATGTTTTATACTAACCGGAAATGGTTACCGTGTCAAAGCTAATTGCGGCACTACAGCCAATTTCAAAGTAGAAAACACTAAACAGCTCGGCAAAAATACATTTTTCTCAAATCAGACAAGAGTTATAATGCGCGATTAATCGCCCCTTGCCTTTGCCAAAGTGCGCGAGTACTCAGGAAATGGGGGGAATCGCGCGATCGCGCGTCCTAGGTGCAACACTGATGTTGCTCTATTAACCTTGTCCTTTTCACGCATTTGCAAACAGAGCAGACCCAGATCAGACGGCTCCTATAGGAGGCGTCTGATAAAGATCTGATGTGTTTGCTAATGGAATTGTTGGACAATTATGTTTCTTTAGTTTCCAAAATGGCTGCAATGTTCCAACTTTCATATTTCATTCTAACTACTTTGTCAATGAATATTCAGTAGGTATTGAAAGTTTGACCAAATACAGAACAGGAAAAGAGTTAGTCGTCACATGACATTTTCTATTTGGAAACTGATGCCAATATCAAACCCTATAGTTACTGTTGTCAACATTGAACAAAGACATTTGTGTCAGTGCAGGGGTTTTTCACCTTCTATAACAGAGGCCTATAAAAGGCCCCTGTCCAATTAAAAATTTCTTTAAAATCATGCAGTTTTCCCAAAAATCTAAACTTACACCAGCTTTTTTGTTTCCCAAATCAGCAATTTTAGCGATAATTCTTCCCAAAATCAGCAGGCTAAGGCCCCTTCCCAATTAAGAGAGAAAAAGCCCTGCAGTGCGAACTTTGACCTGCCCTTTCTCTTATGCAAGCACATTTTTACACATCTGCAAACAGATTAGACTCAACTAGGAGCCGTCTGATCAGGGTCTGATGTGTTTGCTTATGGTGTAATATAGATCTGATTCTGCAGCTTCTCTATATTACACCATAAGCAAACAGAGGTAACGCTGGCCAGACGCCTACTATAGGAGCTGTCTGATCTGGGTCTGCTCTGTTTGATGAAGATGTGTGAAAATGTGCTTATTTATGGGAAAGGGTTAATACGATCCAGAATAGTGTATAATATTATGGACCATTAATATATAAGTTACACTGAACCGCTCATATGCACTTGTGATTACACTCAATACTACTTATCAGTCCAAATTCAACTATGAGTTACGACTTTAGGATTGCTATCAGATGTCTCCCAGGAGCAGGGTAGATGTGTTAGATTGATTGACAGTACTTGCTTGTTGAAAACACATTAGGGTATTTTATCCAATGTTGTATCAAGATTTGACAGTGTTTATTTGCAGTTGATAAAAACAAAGGACAAATTTGAAGATTTTCTACAAAAGAATGATCTTGTTGGTGACGTTGCAAAACTGTCGAAAAGGATAGATGAGCATGGTCATAGATTCGATCTTCAGGATGCAAGAATAGATCAGCTGAATGAAAGACAAGGCCAGCAAGATGAAAGACTAGGCCAGCAGGATGAAAGACTAGGTCAGCAGGATGAAAAACTAGGCCAGCAAGATGAAAGACTAGGCCAGCAGGATGAAAGACTAGGCCAGCAAGATGAAAGACTAGGCCAGCAGGATGAAAGACTAGGCCAGCAAGATGAAAGACTAGGCCAGCAAGATGAAAGACTAGACCAGCAAGATGAAAGACTATGCCAGCAGGATGAAATACTAGGTCAGCAGAACCAAAGACTAGACAAATTGGAAGAAAGCAAAAACGTTAGTATATACTTGGAAAACAAACGCATGGAAATCTACCATTAGAAAACAAATATTGTCTCGTGATTGCCAATTGCAATATGAGTAATACTTCAATGATTTATTAAATGAGTATGACCCCTTGTCATCCTATCAAATGAATCTTTAGTTGTTATAAACATATCCAAGTATGCAACGATAATCGGTAGGATGCAATTTAGTAGAGTATGTTGTGTACATGGGGCGCTGTATTTATTGGTATTATATGTAATTATTGCTTAATACAGATGTAACTGTAATCTTTGAATATCAGTGTCAGTGGTTGCTAAACTGGTTGGTTTGATTCTATTCTAGTGTCTTATACGCATATTGACGCCTTTTGATGCCTCTAATAAATCACTTTGTTAAACCATTGTGATAAATAGAGCATTTGCTCCATAGGAACAAATGCTCTTTTTATCACAATGGTTTCAAAACTACACCATTCTAAAAATTTCATTTTCTCTAGTAAATGATCCTTTTTGGTAGAAAGAGGTTGGATCTAAAAATAGCTTATGCAGGAATGGGTTAAACAATATATCCTTTACCGCTTACTGGACTCAAAACAACAACTTTACAACAACAGAATGCATTTAAAAATATACTTATACAGTTGATTTTACCCTTTCCTTCTTCAATACTCATATAAGAACTAATGATATCATAAGTGTTTATTAGTTGAACTGTTATGATGGCATACATACACAGGTTTTTTGTACTGTTACAAGCCATAAAAGTAAAAGTATGAATCTTACAGGAAACACCCACATACCAAACACACAGCCGAATTCAAAGTCAAACCTGTTAATATATCATATTAAAGAAAACTGAGCAGACCCTGATAGGTCGGCTCCTATAGGAGCCATCTCATCTGAGTCTGCTCTGTTTGAAAAGGTTTTTCTATTTAGGAAAGGGTTAAATGACATAAAATGTATTTCCATTAATTCTACAAGAATGATCTTCAAGTGATCCTCTGTTGAAGCTATATTCATGATTCTAATCCACTGCATAATAAGGTTTCAGTGACTGATAAAAGAATTAAACAATCACTGATCCAAAATTACTGACTGGGATTTGCCAAATTGCCACATGAATGATGTTATAATAGTCGTCTATGTATGAAAACGGGGTATTTTAGGCAAATGAAGTGTCAAAACCAAATTAAATAGAAAGCCGTATTATGCCCAATGTCCAACACTGGTATGTTAGTGTTTTAATAGATGTGAGGATACTTTTGATGTCTTGAATTTGTATGGCTCAGTAAGAAAATAGAGTATTGCGTTTGACTACAAAAATAGAAATTGAAAGTCATACAGGGCAAATATGACACCCATTGCAATTCGCTTTACATTCTAGAACAACACAGACACTATTGCTGGTAGAGATGTTGGCAGCTGGGAGGAGCAGTGTAATGGTATGTATAGTAATAATCTATGTATGTGTTGCCAGGTAAGCTGACACATTAGTTGTCTACATATCAAAGGATATACCCCGCAAACAAAGTTGGGGTATTTCATCACCTTGAGTGATACGCTTATTGCAGAAGTAGCAGTAAAAGTAAACATCAAGCAGTCATTCTGTTTAGGGATTGTTTTGGGACACAATGAAAATGTGTCTGAAATTCATGTCGTCTTTGCGTTTTCTGCGTACATTAATCCACAGGTTTCTGTATTTGGATAAGTGAATTATGCTCATGTAATGCCGCTACAATCCACCAAATATTAGTACAGTAATGGCCTTTGCTGCTTTCAAATAGTCCTTTACATAGGAAGTTTGTTCATCTGAAAAATGGAACAACAATAAACAGGGAGAGCCACACTCAAACAAACACTAAACATCATCAAACACAAAACAACTGCAAGACGGGACGTGATGCAAAACCCATGAAAACATAAAACACAACCTCGTAATGATAAAGTTATGGCTCCATGTTATTTGGTAGTCTGATAAATGCAGGTTTTTATTTTATGCTGATTATATTTCATTTATAGAAAAATTTCCGTCCACAGCAGTATTTAGGTAAGGGATACTTTGACAATTTGCAGGAATATTTGCATGTATAGGAGATTGATGCGTGCCTATATAACACTGTGCATATCCATTCATTTATAGCAGAGGTTTGGCCTGTTGTTACTTTAAAAGTATTTTATGGGCTTATGTAATATCTGCAGTCATATAGGGGCTGTACTGTCTGGAGACATACTTGGATACTCTTTGTAGGATGTCATTGACACGTGATATAAATATATAGTTATGTTTGGTAAGCCAAATGATGCATCTTACTTGGCTGAAATATAGAACATGGCCCTGTGATATTTCCAGGAAGCCATTTATACAAGCCTTATCTAGGAATTTGTTATACATGTTGCAATCCATTCATATATAATAGAGGTTTATCCAGTTGTTACTCTAAAAATCTTTTATGGGCTAATGTACTGCCTGCAGTCATACGTAGGTATCCTTTGGTAAGATGTCATTGAAACGTGGTAAATTCGTAATATATGTTTGGTAGGGCAAAAGATGCATCATAATAAATACCATTACTTGCCTGAAATATAGAATATTGCCCATTCAAGGTGAGCTCAGGTGAGCTATTGTGACCGCGATCCGTCCGGCGTCCGTCACCATGGGTGGGTGGGGTGGGGAGAGTGGAGGTTTTTATGCCCCCGTTGACGATAGTCAGGTGGGGGGCATTATTTTTTGCATATGTCCGTCCGTCTGTCTGTCCGTGTGTCACGCGTTTAGGTGCAGTTTGATGTCACAGTTTTTCAAGTGTTATTAGTCAGTAATTTCTACACTTATACACATGAAACTTCACATACACTTCAATTACCATCTGTGCTATCATTTGTCACCCCACCCATGCTGCCGGCAAGCCCAACGTCGAGGTCAAATGACTTGGAAATTTTACGTGCAGTTGGTTGTCACATTTACGCGCAGTTTTTTGTCACAGTTTTTAGCTCACCAGAGCACAAAGTGCTCAGGGTGAGCTTTTGTGATCGCCTGATGTCCGTCGTCCGTCGGCATGCGTCGTCCGTCGTTTACAAAAGTTATATAAATTATACCCCTGGGGTCAAAATTGGCCCTGCCCCATGGGTTTTCAGTTTTCAATAGAATCATATAGTGAAAACTTTGAACATCATCTCCACTACAACTAGAAGGTCCGCAGCTTTCATATTTGGCACATAGCTTCAACTTCAGAACTTCTACAAAGTTATATAAATTATGTTCCTGTGGTCAAAATTGGCTACACCCCAGGGTGGCAAGTTTTCTAGCAAACTTGAAGCTGACTGCACTTTTAAGCATCTTATCTTTACTCAGTCTCATAAACAGGTCATCAGGTCAAGCAACAGATAGGGGGGGGGTGACCAGTGGCTATTTTTAGTTCACCTGCACTGCTGGTAGTAGCTGTAGTAGACAGAGATCTTAACCCTTTGCCTGTTCTGTGTTTATTTTTAATTTGAATGCCTATTGCATATTCATGAACAAAATAGTTAAAGTGAAGTATGGAAGGTGAAACATTGTAACACTTTTTTGTCTAAATTTCACAACCTACTGAATATTCATAGACAAAATAGTTATAATGGAATATATAGTAGGTAGAACATTGTAGCCTTTTAGAAATTAAAGGAACAGATCTGTCAAATTCCATTAACAAACAGAGCAGACCCTGATCAGATGGCTACTATAGGAGGCATATAATCTGGTCTACTGATTTTCAAATGTGTGAAAACACGTTTATATGAGGGAAGGGTTAATTAATAATAGTGATTGGCATTATGACATTATTACAACCTGCCCTGCAGTTCAGAAGAAGGATAAATCATGTAAAGGCTCCAGAATGCCAAATTAAAGATTTTAAATAAATTATGAAATAATTTTTAACATGAAATTGTGTTACTTGAAAATATTAAGTTCAACTTATGAATATGAAATTATTATGTAATAATTTATAATAATATTCAAATGCAAAAAATCAGTTTGGAATGCTAGGGTACACATACCTTTTCAGAGGTACAGTTGATTATTTGAGATGTCAGTTGATTTTCTTAAGTCAGAACTTTGTATGGCCTTGCATAATTAAAATTCCCCGGTTAATACATATCAATCTTACAATTAACTCTCTTGTACAAATCACATATGAAGTTACATATGTGTCAGATCAGAATCCAAACTGTGTGCTAATTTCAGTCAAAGTATGCTCAGCAGTGATAGGGTTTCTGTCATCTATAATTTGTTTGTCTGAAAAAACACTTTCAATGGCCCTCTTGTCTATAGAAACGTATAGTGAAAACTTTGAAAATCTTCTTTTCTGAATCTACAGGGTTCTCAGCTTTCATGTTTGGCTCATAGCACCATTTTCCGATCCTCTACAAAAGTTATATAAATTATGCCCCTGTTGTCAAAATAGGCCCCACCCCAGGGTTTGTCAGTTTTCAATAGAAACAATTTTATAGTGCAAACTTTGAAAATCTTCTCCGTTGAAACTGGAATGTTCTCAGATTTCATATTTGGCACATAGCTTCATATTTAGGTCATCTACAAAAGTTATATATTTTGTCCCTGGGGTCAAAATTGACACCGCCCAGGGACGATCAGTTTTCAATAGAAACATATCTGATTGTCTGGTGAGCGATGTCAGGGCCATTCTGGCCCTCTTGTTTCATTGTCTTATATCTCCCTAACCACTGTAGCTATTGCCATTGGATTGCATATACACATTAAACACCATCCATACTCTCACCCAGCCCATGCTGCCTTCAAGCCCAAGGTCAAGGGTTGTCACAGTTTTTTCATAGTCTTATATCTCCCTAACCACTGTAGCTATTCGCATGGCATTGCATATACATATTAAATACCATCCATACTTTCATTACGCACCCGACCCACGCTGCCCGCAAGCCCAATGTCAAGGTCAAATGACTTAGGATTTTTACGTGCAGTTAGTTGTCACAGTTTTTCATAGTCTTATATCTCACTAACCACTATAGCTATTGGTATGGAATTGCATTTACACATTCAACACCATCCATACTTTCATTATGCACCAGGCCCATGCTGCCCGCAAGCCCAATGTCAAGGTCAAATGACTTAGGAATTTTACGTACAGCTAGGCAAGCACACACACAGGGGCATCACTGTGTCTTACAGACACACTTTTCTAGTTTTTCAGTCCGGTGGGGGACTCATGTCTTGCAAAACAATACAACATGCCCTTGTTATCCCCTGCCAAAGGCAGAGGGATACTGTTTTGGGTTCGGCCATCCTTCCGTCTTTCCGTCCATCTACCTGTCCGGTTTCCGTCCGATGCCATATCTCTGTAACGGATTGACAGAATTCAATGAAATTTTACATTAATATTTGTTATCACTAGGGCATCTTGCCCATGGATTACATTTATCCAGAACGCTTGCGACATTTAGGAGTTATTGCTCTTTTATTAGCTCACCAGAGCACAAAATGCTCAGGGTGAGCCTTTGTGATTGCCTGATGTCCAGCGTCGTCCGTCGTCCCGCATCAACAATTTGAACCTTTAAAAATCTTCTCCTCATTATATTCACATTCTCTACAAAAGTTATATAAATTATACCCCTGGGGTCAAAATTGGCCCCGTCCCAGGAGTGGCCATGTTTTGAAGCAGACTGTTTAAGTTTTCTTTAGCACTAGCAGAGTGTTGGGTTCACTAAGTAGTTATATTCAGGTCCTCTACAAAAGTTATATAAATTATGGCCCTGGGGTCAAAATTGGCCCTACCCCAGGGGTGCCTTGTTTTCAATAGAAACATAGTAAAACTTTGAAAATCTTCTTCTCTGAAACTGGAAGGTTCTCAGTTTCATAATTGGCTCATAGCATCATATTCAGGTCCTCTACAAAAGTTATATAAATTATGGCCCTGGGGTTAAAATTGGCCATTCCCTAG
Source organism: Azorinus chamasolen (assembly GCA_963576725.1). NCBI lineage: Eukaryota > Metazoa > Mollusca > Bivalvia > Cardiida > Solecurtidae > Azorinus > Azorinus chamasolen. Next base: position 52,545,228 of record OY755250.1, on the reverse strand, counting down.
GGGTGGCTAGTTTTCAATAGAAACATATTGGGATAACTTTGAAAATCTTCTCCTTTGAAACTGGAAGGTTCTCAGCTTTCATATTTGGCACATAGCATCATGTTCAGGTACTCTACAAAAGTTATATAAATTATGCCCCTGGGGTCAAAATTAGCCCACCCCAGGGTGGTCAGTTTTCAATAGGAACATATATTGAAAACTTTGAAAATTTTCTCCTATGAATCTAGAAGTTTCTCAGCTTACATTTTGGGCACATAGCATCACGTTTAGATCCTCTACAAAACATATATAAATTATGCTCCTGGGGTCAAAATTGGCCCCACCCCATGGGTGCCTTGTTTTCTATAGAAACAAATAGTTAAAACTTTGAAAATCTTCTCTGAAACTGGAAGGTTTTTCAGCTTTCATATTTGGCACATAGCATCATATTCATTTCCTCTACAAAAGTTATATAAATTTTGCCCCTGGGGTCTAAATTGGCCCGCCCAAGTGGTAGCCAGGTTTCAATAGAAACATAGTAAAAACTTTGAAAATCTTCTTCTCTGAAACTGGAAGGTTTTCAGCTTTCATATTTGGCACATAGCATCATGTTCAGATCCTCTACAAAAGTTATATAAATTGTGTCCTTTGGGTCAAAATTGGTCCCGCCCTCTGGCTAGTTGTCTATTGAGACATATAGTGAAAACTTTGAAAATCTTCTACTCTGATTGTAAGGTGAGCGCTTCAGGACCATTCTGGTCCTCTTGTCTTTAATTGTTTTGGAGGTAAAATCGGTGGTAGAACGTGAACAACCAAGGCAGATCTGATGTTATCTGTTTCTTTATTTACCGACGTTTACAAGTGTCATCTTCAGGGTAATCATGAACATTTTACAAAATACTGTCTACTTAGGTACAAGTTTTTGGGTGGCCTTATCACGTGGTTTTGTTTGTGACGTCACGTAATTGTAGGTAGTCACAAGCTTCATCTGGAGGCAAGAGTACATAACTCTGGCAAGCATTTTTACAGAAGTATGGTCCTTTTTATGGTTGGTCAGCATGTGCATTTCAGGGGAATTTGAAATTATGTCAGTCAAATGTCAGGGAATTGTCAGGGAATTTTGTTTCCTCTGGTTTGTGGCAACCCAGAAGATTGATAAGATGTTAACCTCTGTGTCTAAAAATATGGCCCTTGGTTTCATATTGGCCCTAATCTTACTTTTTAACATAGGAATACAGTGTATGCATAGTTTAGACTAAGATTTCATTAGACTTCTGTCACAGTTGGTACACATCATGTCTTTGAAGTGTACATGGATGTGCATAACAACTATTTTTGAGTCTTTTACAGTTCATACTGGAGTTATCTGTCCCTGAACTTGCACCATATGTGTTACTAGCAAATATTGTTTATGGGGTGAAATTGTACATCACACAACATTTAACCCTTTATTCAATAGATACAACTTTCTACACCTCTTCAAACAGTAGACCCAGATCAGATGGCTTCTATAGGAGGATCTGCTCTGTTTACTCCATAGATACACCTTTCTACACCTCTGCAAACAGTAGACCCAGATCAGATGACTTCTATAGGAGGATCTGCTCTGTTTGCTGATCACATAATTTAGATATGATTCTACAGTTTCTGCCATGGCCAAAACTCAGTTTTCGTTTATGCGATTAGAAGAATGCATCTTATTAGTATTCATTGTGTCAACATTTCTTTCATAAATATTCATGGAGGAAAGGGTTAAGTATATAATATACAGGAGCTGTCAGCCCCTGTATTTGCAAGCAAGACTGACATGAGCTCGGGGGAGATTTGTTACCTTTATTGATAGTTCTAGTATTGGGTCTGTTGCACTGTAAGTGGGTGGGGGTATTCGTTACCTTTAGTGATAGTTTTAGTATTGGGTCTGTAGCACTGTAAGGGGGTGGGGGTATTCGTTACCTTTAGCGATGGTTTTAGTATTGGGTCTGTTGCACTGTAAGGGGGTGGGGTATTCGTTACCTTTAGCGATGGTTTTAGTATTGGGTCTGTTGCACTGTGTAAGGGGGTGGGGGTATTCGTTACCTTTAGCGATAGTTTTAGTATTGGGTCTGTAGCACTGTAAGGATGTGGTAGCTAGTATTCATTACCTTTAGTGATAGTTTTAGTATTGGGTCTGTTGCACTGTACTACTGACATTCCATCTGTTTTCAGAATTGCAGGCCATACTAATGCAGCACTACAGAGACACTTGCCTGTTGGTCCAGAATCCAGTAAACAATACGAGTATAGGAATGGAGTACATGTATGTTGAACCAGCAGTTCGGATCTTACAACAGAGTAAAGGACGAGATGGATTAAAGAATGTTAAAGGCGATGCAGAAATACTGTCCTGTAGGAAGATATTCTACACTGATGAATACAAGGCGAGGCAGATATACATCACTGGAGACGCTGGGTTAGGCAAGAGTATGCTGTGTAAGCACCTTGTGGAACTGTGGTGTGAGGCACATGGTGATTCTGTGTATGTTGAATCTGAGGAAAGTGATACGGACTCTGATGAAGAAGACTTTTCAATTTATCCATCTTCAATACGAATGGAGGAAAGTGATACGGACTCTGATGAAGAAGACTTTTCAATTTATCCATCTTCAATACGAATGGAGGAAATGATGGACTCTGATGAAGAAGACTTTTCAATTTATCCATCTTCAATACGAAAAGAGAAAATGAAAGCAAGGACAATTAGACAGAAATATAGAATAGACAGGAGAGAAGAGAACAAACATATATTGTTTCAGTTCAAGTTTTTGTTTTATATAACACTGAGAGACTGTTTGTCAGAATATAAAATATCTGACATGATTCAGTCTCAACTATTACAAAACTATGATGAAATTAAACATGTTCAAGCCTCTGATGTACTAAAAAAAGAATGTTGCCTTGTCATTGCTGATGGTCTTGATGAATGGGTGTGTCCAAAAGGTAGATCTGTCCCTCATTTTGTAAATCCTGGGATCCCAGGCAGGAACATATTGAACAAAAATAATGTGTTCTTGACCACTACCAGGCCTTGGAAATTTGATGTACTGGAGTTGAATGACTCCGAAGTTGACAAACATGCTGAGCTTTGTGGGCTAGAAAAACTGTCTGCTTCACAATTCTGTTCTAAAATCATTAAATTACTGAATAAGAGCAAAGCTCAAAGAAAAACGAAAAAGAAATTCTACAGGACACTTAAGCAGAAAGGCCTTGGTCACTTTAAGACTATACCTGTCATTCTCATCCAGCTTATTTGCCTCTGGTATGATGATCAGGAGCTTAACAAATCTCAAGTGCAGCTATACTGTGCTATGTTGAATTTCCTTCTGAAAAAGGCCCAGAAAAAATTGCCTGGGCAAACCAAAATCACTCCAAAGAGTGAAACTTCAGTATTGTCCATACACAAATGTTTTTTTAACCACCCATTTTGTCAAAACCATCAGCAACTGATACACTGCTTGTCTAAAATGGCATTTGAGGCTTTGATAGACAAAACTAAAGAAAACCAGTTAGTGTTTGATAGTTCACAAATGGAGATCTATGGTGTAGATGAAGAATCAGTAAACATGTGTTTAAAGTATGGAATTCTATCACAAAACAAAATGTTTGACAAGTGTGCCGTGAGTGAAAAAAAACTGTCATTTTTGCACAAAAAGTTTCAAGAATTTCTTGCGTCTGTGTACATAGCAAACAGTGATGACGTACAAGGTGTTGCCAAACGTCTAACAGATTTCTGTGGCACATTGAAAGATTGTTTAGAAATGTCTCATGTTTGGCTGTTTGTGTGTGGGATGAGTCATGACATAGCGAGACACTTGCTGAAACATTTCACTGATGTTATCACTGCTGACACTGACAAACAAATACAAAAGTACAGACAGAGTTTACGTGGTGAAGGTTTGATACGAGACATACAGACATTCGTGGCTGACTGTGTAATTGAAGGTGAAAATAATGGCCACAAATACGATAACATCGGTTTAGAGGACCTTTATATTGACAGACACACTTTTAGCCACGTAGAACGCTTGTTGCCAGGCAACAAAATAGTGTCTGGGAGAGAGACTGTCTACTATCCTACTATTAGCCATGTAGAACGTGCGTTGCCAGGCAACATAGTGTCTGGGATAGAGACTGTCTACTGCCGTACTGTTAGCCACGCAGACCCTGCGTTGCTAGGCAACGTGACGTCATGTATAAAGTCCATGTACATTAACACTAACAACATTACAGTTGACCAGTCCACACTTATAACTGGTCTCTTACTGCACAGCCAGGCAGTGCAGAAACTGTACCTGTATGACTACTGGTCTCCACGTATTACCAGAAAGACGCTGACAACATTCTTACACAACTGCAGGAACACGTTGACGTGTGTAGACTTGAACTGTGTGGCACTAACAGAGAGTGAAGTGACTTCAATATGTCACAGTATCAGCGAGTGTTTAATGGCGCTTAGGCTGGTTAGTGTTAGACTGACTCATGTAGATATAGTAAAACTGTTGAACGGGTTATCACAGTCACACACCATTAGGCATTTACACCTGTTGTTACTCTGTACAGACCATGTCGACGCAGTGTGTAGACCTCGTATAGACATGTCTACTATGACACAGTTACAGACACTTGAGCTGCAGTTCATGTGTGTAGATAATCTACCGACCGTGACACAATGTATGGAGCGGGTTGACCTGGACTATGTTACTTTACCAATGGCGGATCTGTGTGAGTTTGCACTGAGGATTTCACAGACAAAACGTTACGTAGACGTAGTACTACACTATGTAACAGTTAGAGAGGAGAGAGAGGACCGTGTAGACCTGCAGACTTTCCTCCGTGGTTGTCCCGGTCTGACAGTGACACGCTACGAGTATGATGACAGTGACAACACATGTCTGATATTCTTCCACACAAACAAACAATAAAGTGAAATGTTTCGTCAAACACAAAACTTGTCATCATCCATTTTACTGTGTAAAACGTTTCGTATCTGATGAGACAAGTTTCAACTCGAACGTCAGAAAAAAGTTATTTTTCATCTCTCAGCTGCCTTTTATCATGTTTTAAACAACTTAAATTGAATCAAACATACAACTATGACCATTCATTGTCTTAGTTAGAACATTTCCAGTCGGATTATATAAGTTTTAAATCAAAATTCGGAAAAAAATACTTTTTCATCTCTCTGCGGTGGCACGTGCGATAATTCCATTGCGAAGATGTTTGTTTTTCGGCCATAAAACTCGTAATAATCGGTCAAACACCCAACTTTTTGTATTTGTTTTCTTAGTTGGACCATTTCCGATTGGATTAAACAGGTTTTAAATCAAAATTCAGAAAAAAATACATTTTCATCTCTCTGAGCGATACTTTGAACCATTCACTTGTGAAAATATTATTTTCAGTCATAAAAGGCGTAATAATTGGTCAAACACCCAACTATGAGTATTTGTTTTCTTAGTTGGACCATTTCCGATCGGATTAAACAAGTTTTAAATCAAAATTCAGAAAAAAATACTTTTTCATCGCTCTAGGTGATACTTAGAACCATTCCATTGTGAAAATATTATTTTCAGTCATAAAACGCATAATAATGGGTCATACACCCAACTTCGAGCATTTATTTTCTTCGTTGGACCATTTCCTGTTAGATTACACAATTTTTAAATCGAAATTCAGAAAAAAATACTTTTATCATCTCCGAGTGATCATTGTGAAAATAGGTTATTGTTAGCCGTACAACTGGAAATAAGTAATCAAACATCCAACTATGGGTATTTGTTTTCTTAGTTGGGTCATTTCCCGTCCAATGAGTCAAAGTTCACCATAAACTTTGGGAGAAAGTGTTTTTCATCTTCAAGCTAGTGACGGTTTAATGCTGGTGGGAAGCTTTCATAAATCTCTCATCCAGGGTTCGAGGTTATTCTCAAAATCTGACCCATCCGGTGATTGAGAAGAATGATGTCGGACTCTATCAAACAGGGGCTAGGATGAAGCTTCCACACTCGTACTTATTAAGCAGTCACTATAGAGGGTATATATTGTACTTTTATCAAATTATGTTTGAAGAAAATAAATTATAAACGCTTGTTTCTCGTCTTTCATTTGTTTCGCCAAATTAGCTCACATGGCACAAAAGTGCCACAGCGAGTTTTAGGAATCGCCCTCTGTCGGTCATTAAACCTCGTTCATTCTCAAGTGATGTGTTCACAGTTCACAGTTTCTATACTGTTTTGCATGTCAACAAACAAGGCACCAGTCACTATGATGTTAATTCGAGTAAAATGTTTGAACACGATTTGAAATTACGAAAATAAATGTAGTATTTGCCAAAAGACAAATCATTTTATTAGCTGCCCGTCTGTTTAGAAGAAAGGTCGATGTATTGTGATTGCTGGGTCGTAGGTGGTGGTGGTGTCGTCGTCGTCGGTGTGCAAAAACTTTAATGTAGTTCATGACTCGAAAAGTATAAGAGGTATCAACACGACACTTTATAGGCTAGTAGATCTCATTGAGGGATAGACACCTACAGGATAATCATAACCCTTGATTTCAAAATTTTGGAGCTGTGACCCTTTATTTTTATTTAAAAAATAATTAAGCTGGACAATCCCCATATTAGAAGAGAGTTGGCGCCGCACGCGACTCTTGTTGCCATTTCTGCAAATTTCAATACTTTTTCCCATAGTAAACCCACTATACAGAGTAAACCCACTATACAGAGGTCCTTTAAAAGTCAATTCTTGATTTGCGAGAAAAGTAATCGAAACATTACACCGATCTGGTTTCTTGTTACATTAATTTCGTTCTATAAATATTTAGTTTTTAACTCTTTTGCCGCCATATCAGTATTTCTGGTGACAAATTGAAAGTTTTATTGAGATAAGACGCGGAGTTTCATCAGGATCCAAACTGTTTAAAATCTTTGTTCCTTGATTACGCATTTGCAAACAGTAAACCCAAAACAGGCGACGTCTACTGGAGCTGTCTGATCACAGTCTGCTGTCTGTTTATGGTATATAGATCTAATTCTGCAGGAGCTGTCTGATCAGAGTATGCTGTTTGTAAATGATTGCACGGCCCCTGTTGCACGGCCCCTGGTATAGATCTAATTCTGCAGGAGCCGTCTGATCAGAGTATGCTGTTTGTAAATGATATGATAGAGATTTAATAAAGGTCGCTCTAGAGCACCTCCAAGTTTTCCCTCTCATCAAAGAAGGACTGTTGTAGACTCTAATAAAGAACGGAAGCCAATTAACAGCTCGGCCTAGTGTCTTGTGACTCTCTTGTCTCGTTTTAACCCTTCTCTTGCTGAATTTTAAAATACATTTCTCCTTCTTTACCCATGCCCTTTTATCACACAATCTGCCTTGTGGGAGTGTCGTAACTGAGTGCCGTATATCGCGAAAATGTACTAGTGCATTTCTTATGCAAATTAGCAATCGTTAGCCAACCGTAGCGCTCATTTAAGCGTTAGCCAATCGTAGCGCACCATGTGGATCGTCCGTTGTGCTACTACGCTGTATATAAGGAATGGTCGAAACAGCCGTCAGCTATATACCCTGTTTTATTTCTATTGCATTTTAAGGCTTATGTGATAAAAAGAATCTTACATTCGTGTTCGTTACATATTCTTTTCTCGTTTACTATTATGAATATGACACTCGCTAAAGCTCGTGTCATATCAGTATAGTAAACTCGTTTCATAAAACAATGTGTAATGAACATTCATGTAAGATCCTCTATATATCTTCACTGTGTACAAGTATTTCACTGTGCAATCACTGCTGTGGGGTGCAGTGATTGCACAATCAACTTGTAAATAGTGCAGACCCTGATTGAGCTGTCTCACCTGGGTCTTCACTATTTACAGGTAGGTATATTGACGTGAATAGCAAGCGAATGGTTAAAATACAAGATATATCTGATATCTCTTCCAATATGCAATGAGAATGTCGCGCAGTTTTGAAACACCGAATTACTCGGCAACGTATCTGGTTCCAAAATGTTTATATACGTTATGACACATTCGAATTCCCGTCTGAACGTTTGAAGTTTTCATATGAAGAAGTATTCCAGCTGCCTTGCAGGAGGCCGGTGGCTCTTCTTGGATGATCTGTGCCGGAAGCTATGATATTTGTAATTTTCATGGAAGAACTTCTGGGATCTTCCTCCGTATGTTGTGTGCACGGAAGAGACTATTGGGTCTTCCTCCACCTGGGGTGTGCACGGAAGAGACTATTGGGTCTTCCTCCATCTGTTGTGTGCACGGAAGAGACTATTGGGTCTTCCTCTTCCTGTTGTGTGCACGGAATATACTATTGGGTCTTCCTCCACCTGATGTGTGCACGGAGGAGACTCTTGGGTCTTCATTCACCTGTTGTGTGCACGGAAGAGACTATTTGGGTCTTCCTCAACCTGTTGTGTACACGGAATAGACTCTGGGGTCTCTTTACCTGTTGTGTGCACGGAATAGACTCTGGGGTCTTCCTCTACCTGTTGTGTGCACGGAAGAGACTATTGGGTCTTCATCTTCCTGTTGTGTGCACGGAAGATACTCTTTGGTCTCCCGCCACCTGATGTGTGCACGGAAGAGACTATTTGGTCTTCCGCCACCTGTTGTGTGCACGGAAGAGACTATTGGGTCTTGATCCACCTGGTGTGTGCACGGAAGAGACTCTTGGGTCTTCATCCACCTGGTGTGTGCACGGAATAGACTATTGGGTTTTCTTTCGCCTGTTGTGTACACGGAATAGACTCTTGGGTCTTCATCCACCTGGTGTGTGCACGGAAGAAACTGTGATTTTCCTCCACCTGTAATAAGCTGGATATGACAGGAATACTGTTCGCCCATTCTTCCACACATATTCACGCCTTTGCAAACAGTAAACCCACACCAGACGTCCCGTACAGTAAACCCAGACCAGACGTCCCGTACAGGGTCTGCTCTTTATTGATCTGATCTGACACCTCTGCCTCAACAAATCCCTTCATATAAATTTGTCACGCCTTTGTAGAAGGTAGACCCAGATCAGACGGCTCCTGTCGAGGATGTCTGATTACAAGGTCTCCTCTGATTGCTTATGAAATAATATATATGACTACATTTTCTATCAATACCATAGTTTCACGTACACATATGCCATTATCCAACTACTGTAAATAAATATGCATGATGTCATTAATTTCTGACATGAATATTCAACAATGAAATAGTTAAAACTGCGTTTAAACGGCTATTCTAAGAAACGAATTCCAGGTGCGGATCCAGGATTTCAGACTTGAGAGCGGGAGATAACATCCACTAGTGTCTTTGTAATGCATGCTGAGAAAGGGCGTAATTGAATATGGAGGGAAGTAAAATAAACTCAAATTAAACCATTGTTTATTGGTGTCTTATTAAATCTAGATCTAACACAATTACTCAAAAGAATGTTTTGGGTATTGTTTTTAATTTATTTGTGTTTGGGGTGGGGGGGGGGGGGTATATCGGATCGTCCCCTTTAAATCCGCACCTGAATGTGTATAGTGCCAAAGCTAAATATCACACCCAATTTCCCCTTCCTTGTAAAACTGACTATTTTAACTCTCATCACGCTATGCGAAACCTGACTCATGTTTGAAAACAGCTTAGATCCAGATGACACACTGAGTAACTCGGCGTTTTAGAAGCGTTTCGACAATCTGTCAGCTTTAATTATATATTATAGCTATACCGAGTAACTCGGCGTCTCATCAATATCCAAGCTATTTGACACTCGGTCAGCAGAAAATAGCTATACCGAGTTACTCGGCGTGTCATCAATATCCAAGCTATTTGTCACTGTCAGCAGAAAATAATTATACCGAGTAACCCGGCGTCTATTTATTATCCAAGCTGTTTGATTCTGTCAGCAGAAAATAGCTATACCGAGTAACTCGGCGTCTCATCAATATCTAAGCTGTTTGACACTCTGTCATCAGAAAATAGCTATACCGAGTTACTCGGCGTCTCATCAATGTCCAAGCTGCTTGACACTCTGTCAGTATTGATAAGCTATACTGAGTTACTCGGCGTCTCATCAATGTCCAAGCTGCTTGACACTCTGTCAGTATTAATAAGCTATACTGAGTAACTCGGCGTCTCATCAATATCTAAGCTGTTTGACACTCTGTCAGCAGAAAATAGCTATACTGAGTAGGTCGGCGTCTCGTCAATGTCCAAGCTGTTTGACACTCTGTCAGCATGTTATAGCTATACCGAGTAACTCAGCGTCTCTTCAGTATCCAAACTATTTGACACTCTGTCAGCAGAAAATATCTATACCGAGTTACTCGGCGTCTCATCAATGTCCAAGCTGCTTGACACTCTGTCAGTATTAATAAGCTATACTGAGTAACTCGGCGTCTCGTCAATATCCAAGCTGTTTGACTGTCAGCAGAAAACAGCTACACCGAGTAACTCGGCGTCTCATCAATATCCAAACTATTTGACACTCTGTCAGCAGAAAATAGCTATATTGAGTAGCTCGGCGTCTCATCAATATCCAAGCTATTTGACACTCGGTCAGTAGTTTCTCAAAAGCTTGATAGAATCACAAGTAGTCACAAAATTGCACTAGTTCCAAATTTGCTTTGACAACATTTTTTTTTCGTAGCGGGATTATAAGTGTTAACCCTTTCCTTCATATTAACACCCTTTAACTCATTTTCAAACACGGAAGACCCAGATCAGACGGCATCTGTAAGAACCGTCTGATTAGGGTCTTCTCTGTTTGCTAATGGAACTTAATAAATCTGCTTCTTTACTTTCTAAAATGGTCACAGTCTTACATCTCCATATTTCATTAAAACCATTTTTATTATATTTATTCAGTAGCTATTGATATGTGGAATAAACATAGAACAGGGAAAGGGTTATTTCCGCACACTATTGATACATTAATATTAGTGTTTGGTCAGCCGGGGTTTGATCTGGGTATATCTGTCTTTCCGAATACCTCAGATTATTAAGGCAAAGTGAATGTCTTGGACATCTAGCTTGCTGAGTTAATATTGCTTGCACACAATTCCGTCACATTGTCCGTCTTTTTTTCTTCATATATTATAGGGTATATTATCTCTACCAGTTCATCAAACAGTTTAGATCCTGGTGTAATGCTGAGATACAGTTTAGCTTCTGGTGTAATGCTGAGATACAGTTTAGCTCCTGATGTAATGCTGAGATACAGTTTAGCTCCTGATGTAATGCTGAGATACAGTTTAGCTCCTGATGTAATGCTGAGATACAGTTCAGCTCCTGATGCAATGCTGAAATACAGCTCAGCTCCTGGTGTAATGCTGAGATACAGTTTAGCTCCTGGTGTAATGCTGAGATACAGTTTAGCTCCTGATGTAATGCTGAGATACAGTTTAGCTCCTGGTGTAATGCTGAGATACAGTTTAGCTCCTGATGTAATGCTGAGATACAGTTTAGCTCCTGGTGTAATGCTGAGATACAGTTTAGCTCCTGGTGTAATGCTGAGATACAGTTTAGCTCCTGGTGTAATGTTGAGATACAGTTTAGCTCCTGGTGTAATGCTGAGATACAGTTTAGCTCCTGGTGTAATGCTGAAATACAGTTTTTAGAATATATAAAGGTTATCACAAGTTCCATCGCAGCAGGTTAAAAGTTAAACAGGGTTATACTTCATCAAATACTTGCAGATAACTCTGTCTGTCTTGTGCAAAGATGTCAGGAATTAAAGAAAATTGGCAGCATTAATCCGCCTGTATATTTGTAAATATTAAATACAAAGCAAGACTCGTTTAGTTGTACAGTTAAATCTCTCTAGAGCGCACACTTTATGAACAAACACAGGAGTCATTGATAGCAAGGGGTAGCTTAATGCGGAACGAAGCAGCTTTCTGAACAAACTGCATTAAGCTAATCCCTGCTTGTAAGACCCAGAGTAGAACCGTTCTTGATGGTCACTCTGGATTTTACTGTAGTTGTTTTGATTTGTGTTCCCTGAGTATTAACGATTTGCTCATTTGTTCTTGGAGTTACAAATGTACTTCGGATGTAGAGAGGAGCAGTGTATGGAGCCACGTGTATACTTATCTATTTGCATTGGAACATGGTAAGCTTAACACTTTGCTCGGCATGTCATCGTTGAAACAGTTCGGATCCAGATGAGTTAACAAGTAACTGGATATGCCATCATTGTCCAAACATTTAGGAACCAGATGAGTTAACAAGTAACTCGGCATGTCATCATTTCCAAACAGTTTGGATCCAAATGAGTTAACAAGTAACTCGGCATGTCATCATTGTCCAAACAGTTTGACACAGGGAATGTAAATTATACAGTCCTATCACATTCTCTGTCTGTGTGTCTGTCTGAATGCATTCTCACATTCTCTGTGTGTGTCTGTCTGAATGCATTTCCACCTGTCTGTCTGCCTGCCTTCATTGCTTTCTGTCTGTAGGCCTATGTATGTTTGTCTGTCTGATTGTCTCTGAGTGGATGTATGCCTGTCTATCTTTCTGTCTGCCTGCCTCATTGCTTTTCTGTCTGTCTGTCTTTCTGGTTGTCTGTCTGTCTTTCACTGTATTTCTGTATCTGTCTTTGTTTCTCTGTCTCTATATGTCTGTCTCTCTGTCTCTCTCTGTCCCTCTGTCTCTCTGTCTGTCTGTCTCTCTCTCTCTCCGTGTCTCTGTCTCTCTGTGTCTCTTTCTGTCTGTCTTTCTTTCACTCGGTCTGTTCCCTGTCGCACCCGCACTGTTTGTCTCTCTCAGTCTATCTGCCTCTCCCTCTTCTTTCTTTCTATCGTTCCCTCTTTTTCTTTTCCCCTCTCTTTTCCATCTATTCATCCACCCGTTCTACCACATCCACTCATCAATCTAACAATCCTTTCATCTATCTATCCAAACATCCGTTTATTTATCCATCAATCTATTAGTTCATCCATCCATCCATGTCTGATATGGGTCTACTGTTTGCAGATGCGCGAAAGCACGTAAAAACGAGGGAAAGGGTTAAGAGGGTGTTAACTGAGTGTTAAACAGTCTGGATCCTGATGAGACGCCAAATTGTATAGTTTACCGTATGATTACGTCATTATGTCTTACATGAGTACTGAACAGATGATTGGCTAACCCTTCTCATGCTGAAAAAGTAGTCTGCTAAAACTTTGATCTGTTACAGTTATACTCATATCCGATTCGTTCAAGCGTTTAAGAAGATGCTGACCGAGTGTTAAACATTCTGCTGACCGAGTGTCAAACAGTCTGCTGACCGAGTGTCAAACAGTCTGCTGACAGAGTCTCAATGCTGACCGAGTGTCAAACAGTCTGCTTGGCGATGACCGAGTGTCAAACAGTCTGCTGACCGAGGATCAAACAGTGTCAAACAGTCTGCTGACCGAGTGTCAAACAGTCTGCTGACTGAGTGTCAAACAGTCTGAATTCTGATGAGACAAGCTGTGTGCAAATGCAAGTCAAGTTGGGCTGTCAAGTTGTGTTTATGTTGACGTGCGTGCGTGCGCGCGCGCGCATGTGTGTGTGTGTTTGCGGATGTGTTTGTGGATGTGTATGTGTGTTACATGCATGCTTTCTATTCGTGTTTTGGTGGTTGTTGCGTTTTGTGTGTGTCTTTTTCTGCTTGACTAAGGTGACTTCACTACTTTTTCATTATTATGAGAACTCCTTTTCGGTTGATTTATTCAAAGAGGTTGGATCTAAAAATAGCCTATGAGGGAATGGGTTAAGACAAGTTCTTCTGTTTGTGAGAAGTACTAGAAGAGTGAATTCAAAGGAAAGAACTTTCAAATGGATGACTGTAAATATAGTAAGACCATCAAAACATTATAGAATCGCTTTTGCAAACAGAGTATATCCAGATCAAACACATCCTATAAGCGGATAGGAATCTGCTCTGTTTGCCTATGGAACTATACAGAACTGATTCTATAGTTTTAGTTTTGGCCAACATTTGCAGTATGTAGGTGTGATTAAAACTGCAGTCAATGATTATTCCTGAAGATGTTTGCACAGTAATTAATGGCGATTAACCATCTACATATGCCTGATGAATATTCATGTATGAGACACTATTTGGAATAATAATAAGTATAATAATAATTAGGACTTAATTTAACGAGAGTACTCATTTGGTTATAACCAATCTTCCACGACGCCCTCAACCATTGTAATACGTCACTATATGTCTAAATCAAGAAAAAGGATTAAACCATTCTCTAGCAGTGATGTCTGTTGACAACTTGACACACATCACTGTCAACCTCACTTTTTGGAACCATTGCGATACGTTACTATACATGTACGTCTTAATCAAGAAAAGGGGCTAACTCATTCCTAGTATTGATATATGTTGACATCACTGTAAAAGTAACTATTTAAAACCACCGTGACACGTCACTATACGTCTCAATCAGGAAAAGGGATTAAACCATTCCCTAATATTGATGTCTGTTGACACCACTGTAAACCTCACTATATGAAACCATTGTGATAGATGGATCATTTGCTCTACAGGCTCACTGTAAACCTCACTATATGGAACCATTGTGATAGTTAATGTATTTGCTCTGCAGGCTCGCATGCTCTATCTGTCACAAAGGTTTCAAAACTACACAATTCTATCATTTATCTTTTTTTCATTTTTTTTCGATAAATTCTCATTTGAAATAGATTTATTCAGGTTAGGTCTAAAAATTACTTATTAGGGCATATGGGTCTAAAACAGCCTGTGTGGAATAAATTATGAGGAAATGGATCTAAAATTGCTTATGAGTGAATGGGTCTAAAAATAAGCTGAGGGAATGGGTTAATTTTTCACGCTAAGGGCCGTCTGAATCGCAGTCGCATACAGCTGGTGACTAGATCTAGTTGACACATCAGGTATCCGTATCTTGGCGTCTCTTCTACTTTTTCATGGGTTTTCTTACTTGAGGTGTTACCCATGACATCTTTCGCTTTGTACTTAACTTTTAATGTGGTACATATATACGTTTGTGTTGTATGTCTCATCATGGTCCAAACTGTTAGACATTTGGTCAATAGTTTCTGATATCTTTATACGAATCCACTGTAAGTAAACCGATAACAAATTAGGTGTTTAGCAGACTTCATTATATTCAGCAAGAGAAGGGTTGGAATATGAGCTGGCCTAAGTATGTTTTATTCTCAAACAATCAGATGAATTCATCTGTATAAAGAATGTAGCCATTGTGACTATGAACAAGATGAATATTAACGACGTAATGGCCAAAGTTTCCTGATGACGTCCACAGTAACGAAGACAACACCGACGACGTAGCGTACTTTTTCTTTGAAAAAAACCCAAACAACAGACGAGCTAGTTAATAATCATGATATTTAACTCGGAATTCTATTAGAGAAGAATTCAGATACTGTTAGGTAAGTGGCTACTAAATGCAGGCAAAACGCTCCTAGTGGAGCTTTCTGTATGATATTCACCCTGCATTAAGTTTCCACTAATATCCAAGACAGATACTTAAGCTTAATTTAACGTCCTGTTTAGAAAGGCTTTACTGTATATATAACAGGCTGATATATAGACTGATCAAACCGAGGTCGGTGACTGTCTAGTGCAGGGTGAAATTCATGCAGAAAGCTCCTAGTGGAGCTTTCTGCGTGACTATCACTGCAATAAGACCCATATTTATGCTAAATTTAAAGTCCGGTTTAGCAAGGTTTTACTCTTTTCACTGTATATATATCAGGCTGACATAAAGATAGACTGGTCAGAGACAGCTTTCTCTGACAAAATGGTATAAAAAGAAAACACCGAACAGCATAGCTATTATCAATTGAATTTAATTCATAATATATATACATGTACAAAATGTATTTCATTTTCAAGAATATTATATTTTCAGGTATTTTATGCGAAAATATTTCTATATACAATATTAAGATACACGTAAGAAATATACTAAAAGTATATTTTAAAACACAATTCACAAATATATGTATAAACATGTAAATACTGTTAAAGGGTGGGGAAAGAATGTTTACAATTTTGCTAAGGGTACCTATAAATACTGGCATTTCACCTTAAATAGTGTCATTCCATTTACAAAAGGTCAAATAGGGGCTACAATGTCTCAAAAGTATGTAATTCCGCCTATAATAACTGTCATTCTACCTTACAACATTGTCATTCCATTTCCCAAATGTCATATGGGGGCTACAATGTTTTGTAACGTTCGTAGAACGTTGGTAATTATGCAAATGAGGCTGACCAGATCATTGTATCTGGGGAAGTGGAGGTATATATATAGCGCAACAAACATCTCTTGATGTGAGCTTTAGCTTTGCCCCGACAGGGTTTGTTTTTGCTGGGTCTCTCGGTTTGCACGTTACAAATGGTGGCAGCGTGGTGGGATAAAGACAACTGCCAGACCGGAGTTGCCTTACCCACGGGTCTCCCAGGGTCCAATTCTCGGGACGAGACTTCTCGGAGGGGAGAGTAATGTAACGTGCGTAGAACGTTGGTAATTATGCAAATGAGGCTGACCAGACCATTGTATCTGGGGAAGTGGATGTATATATATAGCGCAACAAACATCTCTTGATGTGAGCTTAAGCTTTGCCCCGACAGGGTTTGTTTTTGCTGAGTCTCTCGGTTTGCACGTTACAGTTTCAAAGATATGTCATTCCACCTATAGCTACTGTCATTCCACCTTACAGCGGTGTCATTCTATTTCCCGAATGTCATATCTGGGGAAGTGGAGGTATATATATAGCGCCACAAACATCTCTTGATGTGAGCTTATGCTTTGCACCGACAGGGTTTGTTGTTGCTGGGTCTCTCGGAGAGTGCAGAAAGTCGAGGAGCGTGGGTTTTGGCCCAGACACATTAACTGTAAGCCGTGGCTTTCACGTGGTCAGATACAAAGGCAACGTGGACAATGGGGGCATCGTGAGCCAAATAATTCACGTGAATACGGCGATTTGTGTGACCAGCCCGGCGACGACAGGTACGATCAGGTCTGGGGTGTAAATAGGTACTCCCGACTGGACACTTCAATTGACTAGATTATGTTTATGTATTTGAAATACAACATACCGAGTTACGGTTTACATAAAATAAGTGTCGTTTGAATGGTTAGGTTAATGACATGGAATGTTTCTGGTCTTATGTCAAGCTGTACATATTTGTGTGATTCACTCCGTGAAAATCAAATAGATTTCTGCGGTATTGCAGAACATTGGCTTTTTGAACATAATCTGTATTTTTTACGCTCTTTAAGTAGTGAATATTGCTCGTTGGCGGTGTCAGACCAGAGCCTAAAGCTACCGAGTAATCGCCGGGTAGGTAAGGGCGGTGTAGCTTTGTTATGGAAAAAGTAATATAATGATGTTGTTACGCAACTTAGTATAGATGATGATAGAATTGTTCGTTTACAATTTCAGTATGCCCCACATCACTATCTGTTCATTTTTCAGCTATACTTACCATGTCGTAATTATTCTTTATCCGTTTTCAGAGATTATATACATAAACTGTATACTCTCTGGAGTTTGTATTCTCAAAATGGTACTGTTATCTTTATGGGTGATTTTAATTCCAATTGTATTGAAACAAAGGATGGCAGGGCAAATATTTTACGACAGTTTCTGTGTGATACCGGCTCGGTGGCTATTGATACGTTACCCTTATGTAAAGGTGCCACGTCCTCCTTTGTTTCATATGATAACCGTTATAAGTCACATATAGACCATGTATTTATACCAGTAGACCAAATAGATTGTGTAAGGCATTGTGAAATACTTGATGATGACTGCCTTAATGTGTCTAGACATAGGCCTATTATTTGTGATGTTGATCCGCCACTGTATACTGCGGAAGTGGAAAATAGCTCGATGTTTGCTTCACAGGGGGCTGTAAATACCATTAATTGGAAACGGGTAAGAGAAAATGAAATATGCAAATTTCAGAGTTTAATAGAAGATTGCAGGGTACTTTTAGATGCACAGTTCGAAGTTCTATGTAGTAAGTCCGATATTGATAACCTTTACTCTTTACTTGTAGATAATCTGTACAGAATTTCGGAGATAAGTTTTCCAAAATCTGTGTATAAATCTTTTTTAAAGCCATATTGGAATGAAGACTTGGCTGTAATGCATAAGCATATGAAAGAAAAGCGCTTGGATTGGATTAATTCTGGTAAAAATGGGGATGGTGTCTGCTATAAGCATTACAAGGAGGCAAAACGTGATTTTAGGAAATTTCATCGGAGAGAGATACAGAAATACTTGTCGAAATTAGACAGTGAGTTGAGTAACTGCGCAGAAATTAATCAGAATGATTTTTGGAAGCTAGTGAAGTCAAGGCGCGCCTCAACAGGTAAAACAGGGTCAGAGATCAGATTTGGCGATATGTACACAGTGTACAGGGACGCTAGGGATATAACGGAACAATGGGGAAATTATTTCTCTTCCCTATATAAACAGTCAGATAATGATAATTATGACTCTGGTTGGAAATCCTTTGTTGACGAAGAAGTTGATAGAATAGTTAGTTCTTTTGCTACTGATTGTAACTCATACATGTATACGGTCACCCCGGAGGATGTTGAAAGCGCGTTAAAAACGTGTCACATGGGTAAAGCCCCAGGGATAGATGGTATTTGCTATGAACATTTGTTGTACGGTGGTCAAACCGTTAGATACATATTATCGCGTCTGTTCACAGCAATGTTGAGATTTGGCCATATACCGATAGGGGTATTATAATAACATTACATAAAGGTGGAACAAAAAGTAAGTCAGACCCGAATAATTATAGAGCGATAACTCTAACCCCAACGATACTTAAAGTGTATGAAACAATCCTATTGTCACTGGTACAACCTAAGATTTTTACTTGTTTGAGCGAACAGCAGGCTGGTTTTCGGAAACAGCTGGGATGCGTAATGACGTCATTTGCTCTTAAGGAATGCATACTATATGCGCGTGAACTAGATAGTAAATTGTTTGTGTGTTTTTTAGATGCACGGCAAGCGTTTGATAGAGTTTGGCATAATGGCCTAATGTATAAGTTGTCTCAGGTTGGAATTGATCTGTCCGTGTTAAAAAGTTTTGTTAACTTGTAATATGTCAAGCTGTTTAAGGCATCAGAAATTTGTTTCTCAATGGTTTGATGTTAAGCAAGGTACGCGTCAGGGGGGGGGGGGGGGGGGGGGGGGGGGGGGGAAGGCTCGCCTCTATTGTATCTTTTGTTTATCAATGACCTTATTACAGAGCTAGAGAACTCGGAAGTTGGTTTTTGCATGTATAATATGAATGTCTGCAGTCCAACTGTAGCCGACGACATGTGTCTTATCTCGTTAACAAAAGCAGGTATTGATAAAATGTTACAAATATGTTACAGTTACGCTATAAAATGGCGATTTGAATATAATCCTAGTAAATGTGCCGTTATTGTTTTTAATGAGAATGAAAGCGAATTCAAAAGGTCAACGCGCACATGGCATATGGGAGAACAAATTATCGCTGAGAGAGTCGAATATACACATCTCGGCATAACTTGTGACAAGTTTTTAAATGCAAAGGGTAGTATGCGGCAGGCGGGTACGAAACTACGCGGTACATTTCTGAGCCTTGTTAATAGTGGGCTTCGGCCTGGTGGCTTGTTGCCTCATTGTATGATACGTCTGTACCAATCAGTGGTGCAGTCAAAAGCCTTGTATGGGTGTGAGCTTTGGAATTCGCTTAATAGGTCCGATACCGTTATTCTCCAAAGAGCACATTGTTTTTGTATAAAGTTTATGCAAAATTTGCCGCAGAGCAGTAATACCGATTTGGCGCTTGCGTCTGTCGGCTCAGCATCGATTACGACAGATATTAGATATAGAAAACTGTTGTTTTTGGGTCAGCTATGTAGACTACCTTCCATTTATGTCTCAAAACAAATATTTACTCATAGACTTGTAAGATATTTAGGTAACTGGGAGAGACAGACATTTGGTTTTCTTTCTGATGCATGTGCCATTCTTAGAGATAATGATCTGTTTCATTACTTAGATGTGTATGCAAAAACTGGATATTTTCCATCAAGTGCCAAATGGAAGAATATAGTTAAGTTGAAATTGTATTCAACAGATTTTTATGACCGGACTGTAAGAATTGTCAATAGAACGGGCATGAATATGCCATCGGTTGTAAATATTTTTGCAAAACAGCAGACCTGTGTATTATGGAACGTTTGCAAGAGTAATCCTGACCTTAAGTCAGCAGGCTTCAGTTGTGTCAGAGTTTTATGCAGTCTTTTCTCATGGGCTAGAACTGAGACATGCAACAAGTGTGGATTATTAGTAGATAATACTGTTGTACACAAACTTTTATATTGCCATAGTTGTGCTACAGAAAGGTATAGATTATGGTCAATTATTATTGCTCAGTGCGGTGAGACACAGTTTGAATCGTGGATCAGAGCAAGACCTGAAATACAGGCAATTCATCTTTTTACGGGCATGTCTGGTTTCTGTCCAGCCGGAAAAGAATGCAGTATTCTTGTATCATCCATGAAATTAATACACAAAATGATAATGTGTTAGTTAGTATGATACACACAGTGATGTCTTATCTCTGTAACTAGTCCATATTGTACATGATCAAATGTAAGGTAGCTTCTCACACTACTGCTAGAGGTACTTAATATTCAAAAGATGTGTCCCAAACTAGCAGACAATCAAATATAGAATGGCTGTTAATGGATATTTTCTAGTAAATTTTGCTACAGTGCAGGCATGGTCAGAGGGCTTTTCTGGGAACCTTCTCATCCGGATCTTCACTATCTGCAAAGGGAATGAGGACCCCACATTATATTGATAAACAATGGAGCAAATCTGATGGAGTATGGTAGCAAACGGACCATCTCAACATGTTATAGTATTCATGTACAACCGAAAATAATTTATCCTAAGTTATATTGTTTTGTTAAGTCGGCGTGTCTGCCATAGTATGTAGTGCAATTGTACCTGCAGGGTGTTTATTGTTTTCTTTCTATGTCTGTATGTAAATGTATGTACATGTGTGTGTTTCTGTATGCTTGCAATGCTCTCCGTGATTGGAGGAAATAAAGAAATCTATCTATACCTATAGGAACTGTCATTCCACCTTAAATATTTTAATTCCATTTACAAAAGGTCATATGGGGCTACAATATCTCAAAGGTATGGCATTCCACCTATAATAAATGCCATTCCACCTTACACAAGTGTCATTCAATTTCCAAATGGTCATACGGCGACTACAATGTATCAAAAGTATGTCATTCCGCCTATAATAACTGCCATCCACCTTACAACAGTGTCATTCCATTTCCCAACACAAAATGTAAAACAGCATAATAACTGTGACAATCCGTCAAATATGTACTCAATGACTTTGCTGAAGTCAGATCACCTGCAGGTAAGCCGTTAAGAGCACGACAGGAAAAAGGGAATACATGAGTCTGGTAAGCTCAACCCGTATCCGAGTTTAAGAGTATACCACCATAGAGTACTACCCTTGGCCTGTCATCGCGCAAGCAAAGAGGGAAGCATAGCTATCGACTGTAAAAGGGTCAATAACCAAACATGCAGTGCGTTGCAATATAATAGGATCATAGCCTTTCTTCTTAAATGTTTTAATGCGTTTTATAAACAAATCATGAAAATGGATATGACCCCGAATTTTCCTAAGCTTGTAGATAACATCCCCATAAAAGTCTGGTTGAGAAATGCCTTGTTGCAGTAACATCCGTAGATTGCAATTATATATACTAATGAGTGGTAAATTTCGATAATAAAATTGAGAAAACGTTTTCCGAATGCCATATTTCACTTTCAAACTAGTATTCGCATTCGGTTTGTTTTTTATACGCCAACCTAACAAAGGTGGTCGTATATTGTCGTGGCCCTGTCCGTCCGTCCGTTCGTTCGTTCATTCGTTCATCGTCTGTCAACATTTTGTCAGTCCGCAGTTTTCTGGGAAAACTATTTGACAGATATTAATGAAACTTCACACAAATGTTAAATGCATCAAGATCTGAAGCTGAGTCAATTCTGAGGTTCATTTAATTTTTCGTTTGGGAGTTATGGCCCTTGTCCTTAAAAAATAATGCAAATACATGCAAATAGTTTGTCCGCTCTTTTCTGGGAAAACTATTGGACAGATATTAATGAAACTTTACACAAATGTTTATTGCATCAAGATCTGAATCTGAATTGATTCTGAGGATCATTTGATTTTTCGTTTCAGAGTTATGGCCATTGTCCTTAAAAAATAATGCAAATAGTCTGTCCGCTGTTTTCTGGGAAAACTATTTGAGAGATATTAATGAAACTTCACAAAAATGTTTAATGCATCAAGAGCTGATGCTGGGTCGATTTTGAGGTTTATTTGATTTTTCGTTTCAGAGTTATCGCCCTTTTACGTAAAAAATAATTCAAATATATGCATATATATTGTCCGCTGTTTTCTTGCAAAACTGTTTGACAGATATTAATGAAACTTCATACACATGTTTAATGCATCAAGACCTGAAGCTAAGTCGATTCTGAGGATCATTTGATTTGTTTTTTCGGAGTTCTGGTCCTTGCACTTAAAAAAATAATGCAAATCTATGCAAATATGAGGATGGCCATAACTTTTTCATTTGAAATGATATTTACTTCAATTGTTCTACATGGTTAAACCTTAATGTGAATTTTCACATATATTGCGGGGGATTTGATATGCCATTTTATTCTAAAGTTATGGTCCTTGAACTTCGTGTGTTCGTTGCTTTGTTAGTCGGTCAACTTTTAGTTTGTCTGTTGTTTTCTGGGAAAACTATTAAAATCATATAAATGAAACTTAACACAAATGTTTTAAGCAACAAAATTTGAAGCTGAGTTTATTTTGAGGTTCATTCAGTTTGTCTTAACAGAGTTATGGCTGTTGCACTTTACAAAAATCTGCAAAAATGAGAATTAGCTTTAACTTTTTTTTAAAAAAGATATTCACTTCAATTTTTTAAAAAAATAGTATCACCTTAACATTGAAATCAAGATCTGAAGCACAGATTTGAAAATGTCAACACTTATAAGGCATGTTGAATCTGAAAGTTTGCAAGTGGGCGTATTATGTACCGTATACGGTACTCTTTTTATCGATTAAAATGTGCATGTTGTGACTATTCTGTCCTGTCTTTTAAAATACAGATATTCTTATTATATTTCTGATTGTTAAATATTTTGTATGAAATGCTTGTGTCAGAGGGCCCTGGGGTAGATTAGTCTGTTGACTAACCGGGTAAACCTCTTTAAATAAAGTCCTTCATTCATTCATTCATTCAGTTCGACATTTTTCGCGAACATCACAAGTGACGTCCTCACAAAGGAGGTAAGCGAACAAACACAATCAGCCGGTGCTTAATTATCGGTGATATATGACAGCTGCTACGTGTGATATGATTGTATTTTCGAAAATACGTCGTACAAGTTACTCATTTGTCAAATATTTACGAAAACGTGTCCTACCTGTTAACTTGACCTTTAAGTGTTCGAACTAGCGGGTTTTAGCGTTCGAACTACCGAGGTTTTGGTGTTCGAACTATCGAATTTTACTGTATTATGACTTTATAATGTTGATTACAGCGGGCCCTAACTGAGTAGCTGCTCAAAACATTCATGAATCTGACATGCAAAAGGTGGTTCAGCAATCAAACTATGGACGCGACATTCGCTACACTTTATATGAACTTAAACAAATTGTTATCACCTCAAAACTATCGTTATGATCTAGATCATTCTCCAAATGACTCGGTACCAAAGATAGAAACGCTTAATAGTTGTTTGGTGTTTTAGGCTTCAATTACAGTGGTACAAATTAAAGCGGTTATCCATCTTTTATATAACGCATTTTTACGACTTTGCAAACAGAGAAGACCCAGATCAGAGAGGTAGTTTGATCAGGGTCTGCTTTGTTTACTTTGAGTAATATATATCTCATTTTCTGCAATGGCAAACACTCCACGAAAAGAATATATAGTTTTAGAAATGTATATACATTATGACATTAATTCTTACATGAATATTTATGGAGCAACCGGATGCTAATTTAATAAGAAAACAGAGCAAACCTTGACCATACAGGAGCTGTCTGATCTGGGTCTACTCTGTTTGCAAAGGCAAATATAGCGCGACACAGAACTGCTAAAATACGTTCGTGAACAAAGAGGTGCGGCATTCTATAAGAAATAGTATAACACTAATCGGGTCTTATCGCATCATAGTCAGCTCAAACACAGTTTATAGCCCCCAGCATTCCCTCGTCTTTGGGCTTTAAGTCAGTCAGCTAATGTCTCATCATGGTCTACTCATATTGGCAAACGCATATAGTGTATGGTTAAAGGCAAACAAAAGTTTAAATTTGCGAAATTACCTAAATTAATTTATCTTAATTATTTTGTTTTGTCAAATTTGCATTCAACACTAATATAGATGGAATCTGTAGTTTGTCTCTACTGCTAATGAGAGTAGAAAATAATTTGAAACTCAATTCCGAATATTATTTCTATCTAAATACATTTTGTTTTATTAATTAGCATGTACATTATTCTGTTTCATGGGGCGAGATGCACTGGGATATTTAGCCATTAAATCTAACCATTTACTGCATGAATAACCATGATTTTTATAATGGCACTACCAACAAGGGAAGTATATATCTTGACAGAAACTGTAGAATCGGGTCATACGCAAACAAATCAGACTCTGATCAAACGGATCCTAGAGGTATCGGTCTAATCTGTTTGCAAAGGCGAAAGGGGCGTATTTATGGGAAAACTAGTTAAAACAATATTTTTTCTGCACCTTTGGTATCGGCCTGTATCTCAATCTATGGTGTGCCTAATCCCATAGTGCTGCATTAATTGTTGCAGTGACAAAAGACACCGGGGTATAACATGGTCATATAGTCAATTTGTTTAACACATTTCTGCATACTGACGCCTTTTGACGTCCCTGAAAATGTCAACTTTATTAAACTATTGTGATAAATAGAGCATTTGCTCATATGGAGTAAATGCTCTATTTATCACAATGCCGTCGGGGCTATATATCTATCTATAATGATAAAACTTTCTAGTAAATACTCCCTTTCGGTAGATTTATTCAAAGAGATTGGGTTTGAAAATAGCGTATGAGGTAATGGGTCTAAAAATAGACTATTAGGGATTCCATAGAGAATCGGTTAACTTTGATAATATATTGGCGTGAAAATAAAAACAACAGGATATTTCTCTTCGCAATCTCACTATACAAGTGTTTAAATCTCTTGTCTCCAGACAAACACCTACCTCAAGTAAACGGCAACGATTTTTTGTAGTAAAAACGTAGAATTGACGTCAAGACTTTTCCAAACATATACTTTTATGTATGTGTCATCACTGGTCATACTTTTGTATCTGTTCCTTTAACTGATTTTGTTTATCAGTTATTGATGCCATTGTAAACAAAGCAGTTCCAGGTCAGACTGTAATGTGTGATGTGTCTGATCAGGACCTTCTCTGTTCGCTTATAGACTCATATAAATCTGCTTATATCGACTGTTTCTGAAATGACAGAAAGCACTATCATAAAAGTTCAGCTATTTTACATTCGTGATATTATTATTGGAAAAGTAGTAAAGTCAAGCAGGCAAAGCCACATGCAAGACGCAACCACCACCAAAACACCGATAGACAGCATGACACACACACACAACCACACACCCAAACGCACGCACACACACACACACACACACACACGAAATGAACACAGAAAACACCAAAATAGACACAAGAACCAGGGACAAACGTTCCACAACATGAACAAACCACAAGCACAAAGACACAAGGCAAACAAAAGGAAGGGTGACAAAGAGAGTACCGCCTTGGCACGGTCAGCAGCAAAAACACCACTGGGGGTTTAAACCGGTTTACGGACGTCCTAACCTCGCACTTCTCTCAAAGTCACCCTAGCTTTACAAATATTGTAAATAAAGGTATCCCCGCTGGACTTACCCACAACATAGACGACGGTGAACACAGGACAACATGTAAAACATAGCATAATAACTGTGACAATCCGTGAAATATGTACTCAATGACTTTGCTGAAGTCAGAGCACATGTCATATTCTTCTGGCAAATACTCGTATATTAGTTTAAAGTTATTAGAGTTATATTGCTGGTATTGTTAAGCGACGGAAACACGACAAAGCCGAAAAAGTTCGAAATTAATCCCGCAAAATAGTATTCTCTTTTCCAACTTTTACTTGATGTCCCGGTTTTAATTGACCAGCTATATCAATCGTGAAGTGCTCTCCCTTGGAAGAGTGAATACGTAACTTCCGGTTTTATTTTACAGTTACACGAAGATGAATCTCTACCTGATAGTTTTATTTTCTGCAATAATTTGCATTAATGCAACTTTACCAAAGATCAGATATGAATACAAAAGCAGTTTTAAAGGGCCTCATCTGGTGCAGAAGGACCGGAGCGTGCCGTTTTGGGAATATCAGGGCGGTGAGTAGAACAAGGCATTTGCTAAGGACACGTGTAAATAAACATTTATCTTCCATATGTCACATGTCAAATTACATATCATGAAAGATATGTCTTTGCATGTGAAGTAATTGATGTCTGATTTAAAAGTTTCACCAGCTGCGAATTCTAAGAGTCCATTTTGTTGATTTTTTTCCATAAACAATGATCATTCGACATTGTGTCCAGCTGTTTGGATGCTGAATTGGGTGCTTTGAATTAACTCGCCTACAATTAGATATATAGTAACCCAAATGGTGAATTCCCCTATAAAGCATTTATATAGCGATTGTATTTCGCACCTTATATATACAGGTATATCACCTTTGAATAGGTTTGTGTTTGACAAACAACGTAAGAACGGTTCTCTTTAAAGCTAATTGATGCACTTAATTAATGCATCTTAACAGCCAATTTAATATGATTTAACTGACCAGTATTCTGGTTTATTCCAATTTTCAATATCTACTGAATATTGATGGACAAAATAGTTAAAATACAGAAGGAAGATGGAATATTGTAGCCAGATTAGAAAGTAAAGAAACAGATCTGTCAAAGTCCATAAGCAAACAGAGCAGATCCTTATCAGACAGCTCTCATTTTAGAAGCCGTCTGATCTGGATCTACTCTATTTGTAGATTGTGAAAACAAGTTTACATGAAGGAAAGTGTTAATCTTAGGGGTTATTTACTTGATATTTGGTTTAGATTGAATACAGCATAGATCTATCAGCGTCTGTCATATCATTTCCAAACGCAAAAGTTCTGCATACGAAACAATCTGTGTTTTTTTGAGAATTACTCATAGCCCTATATGTATTTATAATTACAATATGTGGGGGGTCAGTCATTTTTCCTGTTTACCTGTAAACTTTTATTTATTGCTACAAGCATAAGTTAACTAATGTCAAACAATGTGTAGATAGTACACAGATCATCTGACAAAAATCAATAATATATTCAACAATTCATCCCAATAATTTTAAGATTTGCACAAATAACTATTAATGCCCCTCCCCTTGCACTCAAAAACTCTTCCATAATGGGCTTTCAAATGCATGATCAGGGCTACATTCAAAGTTCAATCTTGATCATCACTACCTGGAAACAAGTTTTGTTATAATATATTATTGATAGCCTATAATAGGTGTGAAATACAATCGTTATATAATTGCTTTCTAGGCGAATTCAACTTTCGAGGTACTATATATCTAATTGTAGGCGAGTTGGTCATTAGGCAAATTCACCATAAACCCCTGATTTGAAGGCAATTAATACAAACTACTTGCATATTATAGAGATGAACATTAGACACATTGTCAAAGCATTCTGAAGCAACAAAATTTAAGCTTATTAACACTTTACGATTTTTAGCTCACCTGAGCAAAGCTCAGGGTGAGCTTTTGGGAGACTTGAATGTCCGTCGTCCGTCGTGCGGTGTGCGTCGTGCGTCGTGCGTCGTCAACAATTTGCTTGTGAACACTCTAGTGGTCACAATTGTAGTCTAATCTTCATGAAACCTGGTCAGAATTAATGTCTTGATAAAATCTCGGACGAGTTCGAAAGTGGGTCAAGTTGAGTTAAAAACTAGGTCACTAGGTCAAATAGTAGGAAAACCTTGTGAACCCTCTACAGGTCACATTTTCAGCCCAATTTTCATGAAACTTGGTCAGAATGATTGTCTTGATAAAATCTCGGAGGAGTTTGAAAAGTGGGTTATGTGGGGTAAAAAACTAGGTCACTAGGTCAAACAGTAGAAAAACCTTGTGAACACTCTAGTAGTCACAATTTTAGTCCAATCTTCATGAAACTTGGTCAGAATGAATGTCTTGATAAAGTCTCGGACGAGTTTGAAAGTGGGTCAAGTGGGGTAAAAACTAGGTCACTAGGTCAAACAGTAGAAAAACCTTGTGAACACTCTAGTAGTCACAAGTTTAGTCCAATCTTCATGAAACTTGGTCAGAATGAATGTCTTGATAAAGTCTCGGACGAGTTCGAAAGTGGGTCAAGTGGAGTTAAAAACTAGGTCACTAGGTCAAACAGTAGAAAAACCTTGTGAACACTCTAGTGGTCACAATTTTAGTCCAATTTTCTTGAAACTTGGTCAGAACGAATGTCTTGATAAAATCTCGGACTAGTTTGAAAGTGGGTCAAGTGGGGTTAAAGACTAGGTCACTAGGTCAAACAGTAGAAAAACCTTGTGAACACTAGTCACAATTTTAGTCCAATCTTCATGAAACTTAGTCGTAATGATTGTCTTGATAAAATCTCAAAAGAGTTTGAAAGTGGGTTATGTGGGGTTAAAAACTAGGTCACTAGGTCAAATAGTAGGAAAACCTTGTCAACACCCTAGAGGTCACATTTATAGCCAAATCTTCATGAAAATTGGTCAGAATGATTGTCCTTATAAAAGCTTGGACAAGTTTGAAAGTGGGTTATGTGAGGTCAAAAAGTAGGTCACTGGGTCATATCTAGTTTACACTCCAGTGGCCACATTTTTAGCCCAGTCTTCCTCAAACTTGCTCAGACTGTTTGTCTTGGTGATATCAAGGTTGAGTGTGATCATTGGTAGGGTGGGAATAGAAAGTAGGTCACTAGGTTAAATCTTAGAAAAAATACTTTAGAGAGCACATTTTTAGCCCAATCTTTATTGGTCAGAATCATTGTCTTGATAAAATCAATATACTAAATCTTTGAAAATCTTGTTCTGCAGAACCACTGCTCATAATCCACTGCTCATGATCCACTATCAACATTGTTCATATATTGTCCCTAAGTTCAATATTGACCCTACCCATGGGCTACCCTGCAAAAATCTTAAATCTATGGTAATCAGGTGAGCGATTAAGGGCCATCTTGGCCCTCTTGTATCACTTTTGATGACACCTTTAGAAACTCTGTTGTGTGTTGCATAGGGAATTATACACAGAGGGGCTAGACTGCACTTTACCGGTACTGAGTACTCATACTGCATAAACAACAATGGTCTCATTCAACTTGGGCAGGGGGAGGGGGGGGGGGGGGGGGGGCGGGAGCAAAAATCCTCTTGAAAATTTAGCAAGCAAAAATCCTCTTGAAAATGTAGCATCATAAAGATATGGCAATAGATAATCATGGTGTGGTGTCATTATTTCTTTTAACTTTTAAATGAATGAATATTGAACAGGGAAAGAGTCAATCAGAACTGAAAGTGAATTAATATGGTTTTAGATTAGACTCTTCTGTTGCTGTTATTATGGACTCGTCCGTTTGCTGTTATTATGGACTCATCCGTTGCTGTTTAGTGTTATTATGGACCCGTCTGTTGCTTTTATTATGGACTTTTATTTATCTATTGCAGATGCTATTGCAAGTGACGACAACATTCGTATAACACCATCACTGAGATCTAAAAAAGGTAAGTTTGTCAGACAAATAAATCTGTAGTTTTGTGATAGTATTAATACAGAGCTTTTTAGCTCACCAGAGCACAAAGTGCTCAGGGTGAGCTTTTGTGATCACCCGTTGTCCGTCGTCCGTCGTCGTGCGTCGTTCGTCGTTCGTCATCCGTCGTCAACAATTTGTACCTTTAAAAATCTTCTCCTCTGAATCTACAGGGATCTCAACTTTCATCTTTGGCACATAGCATCATATTCAGGTCCTCTACAAAAGTTATATAAATTATGCCCCTGGGTTCAAAATTGACCCCGCCCCAGGGGTGCCTTGTTTTCAATAGAAACATATAGTAAAACTTTGAAAATCTTCTCCTCTGAAAGCAGAAGCTTCTCAGCTTTCATAATTGGCACATAGCATCATGTTCAGGTCCTCTACAAAAGTCATATAAATTATGGCCCTGGGGTCAAAATTGGCCCCGCCCCAGGGGTGGGCAGTTTTCAATAGAATCATATAGTGCAAACTTTGAAAAACTTCTCCTCTGAAACTGGAAGGTTCTCAGCTTTCATATTAAGCATATAGCATCATATTCAGGTCCTCTACAAAAGTTATGTAAATTATGGCCCCAGGGGCAAAATTGGCCCCGCCCCAGGGGTGGGCAGTTTTCAATAGAAACAAAGAGTGAAGTCTTTGAAAATCTTCTTCTCTGAAACTGGAAGGCTCTCAGCTTTCATATTTGGCACATAGCATCATGTTCAGGTCCTCTACAAATGCTATTTAAATTATGGCCCCAGGGTCAAAATTTGCCCCGCCCCAGGGGTAGGCAGTTTTCAATAGAAACAAATAGTGAAATCTTTGAAAATCTTCTCCTCTTAAACTGGAAGGTTCTCAGCTTTCATATTTGGCACATAGCATCATGTTCAGGTCCTCTACATAAGTTGTATTATTTATGGCCCTGGGGTCAAAATTGGCCCGCCCCAGGGATGGGCAGTTTTCAATAGAAACAAATTGTGAAATCTTTGAAAATCTTCTTCTCTGAAACTGGAAGGCTCTCAGCTTTCATATTTGGCACATAGCATCATGTTCAGGTCCTCTACAAAAGTTATATAAATTATGGCCCAGGAGTCAAAATTGGCCCCGCCCCAGGGGTAAGCAGTTTTCAATAGAAACAAATAGTGAAATCTTTGTAAATCTTCTTGTCTGAAACTGGAAGGTTCTCAGCTTTCATATTTGGCACAAAGCATCATGTTCAGGTCCTCTACAAAATTTTTATAAATTATGGCCCCAGGGTCAAAATTGGCCCCGCCCCAGGGGTGGGCAGTTTTCAATAGAAACAAAGAGTGAAATCTTTGAAAATCTTCTTCTCTTAAACTGGAAGGCTCCTAGCTTTCATATTTGGCACATAGCATCATGTTCAGGTTCTCTACAAATGTTATGTAAATTATGGCCCCTGGGTCAAAATTGGCCCCGCCCCAGGGGTAGGCAGTTTTCAATAGAAACAAATAGTGAAATCTTTGAAAATCTTCTCCTCTGAAACTGGAAGGTTCTCAGCTTTCATATTTGGCAAATAGCATCATGTTCAGGTCTTCTACAAAAGTTATATAAAGTATGGCCCCGGGGTCAAAATTGGCCCCGCCCCAGGGGTGGGCAGTTTTCAATAGAAACAAATAGTGAAATCTTTGAAAATCTCCTTCTCTGAAACTGGAAGGCTCTCAGCTTTCATATTTGGCACATAGCATCATGTTCAGGTCGTCTACAAAAGTTATATAAATTATGACCCTGGGGTCAAAATTGGCCCTGCCCCAGGGGTAGGCAGTTTTCAATAGAAACATATCGAGAAAACTTTGAAAATCTTCTTCTCTGAAACTGGAAGGTTAATCTCAGCTTTCATATTTGGCTCATAGCATCATGTTCAGGTCCCCTACAAGTTTTTCTAAATTATTCCCCTGGGGTCAAAATTGGCCCGTCCCCAGGGCCGGCTAGTTTTCTATAGAAACATATAGTGAAAACTTTGAAAATCTTCTCCTCTGATTGTCTGGTGAGCGCTTCAGGGCCATTCTGGCCCTCTTGTTTTGGCTTAATGGGAGTCCAAACTTGTTATAATACAGTAAAAACTTGATACGTACTACAAAATTTTAGTATTAAAGAGGAATTTGTCTTTGTAGGCAGGTTTCTGCTTAATGCAGGGTGAAAGTCATGCAGAAAGCTCCTAGAGGAACTTTCTGCATGACATTCACCCTGCAGAAAGCTGCCAACGGTGTGTTGGTAGTATCCAGTTTTCATTGTACTATATTTTATCATTTTAAGTTAGCAAACCTTGACCCATTCCCTCATATTTACACATTTTGACACCTCTGTCAAAAACACTTTTTGAAACCATTGTGATAAATACTTTGGAGCTCCATTTATCACTGTTCACAGTGGTTTCAAAACTGCTGAATTTATTCTTTTGTCTAGTAAATAAATGCTATTCGGTTGACCCAGAGAGAGGGGTGCAGATATAAAGAAACCTGGGTGTGATGCCCAAGTGTTCTCATCAATAGAGTTAGAAGTATAAAGTACTGATACATCTGACCTTAGATTATAAAGTCTTATCTGAACAACTTGGTCCGGCAGAGCGATTGAACTCGGGAACCCCGGTATTATAGTCAAGCACGTTAAATACTCAACTGCATGTACCTCTGTTAGTACTTTCATATGACCCAATTTTGACCCTATACAGTCCTCAAATCTTTACTCCTTTTATGCTTTTGAAAACAGAATAGATCCATATTAGATGTCTCATTTAGGAACCATCTGATCAGGGTCTATGGTATAATATAGATCTGCTTCTACAGTTACTGCCCATCTGATCAGGGTCTATTGTATAATATAGATCTGCTTCTACAGTTACTGCCTATCTGATCAGGGTCTATGGTATAATATAGACCTGCTTCTACAGTTACTGCCCATCTGATCAGGGTCTATTGTATAATATAGATCTGCTTCTACAGTTACTGCCCATCTGATCAGGGTCTATTGTATAATATAGATCTGCTTCTACAGTTACTGCCCATCTGATCAGGGTCTATTGTATAATATAGATCTGCTTCTACAGTTACTGCCTATCTGATCAGGGTCTATTGTATAATATAGATCTGCTTCTACAGTTACTGCCCATCTGATCAGGGTCTATTGTATAATATAGAACTGCTTCTACAGTTACTGCCCATCTGATCAGGGTCTATTGTATAATATAGATCTGCTTCTACAGTTACTGCCCATCTGATCAGGGTCTATGGTATAATATAGATCTGCTTCTACAGTTACTGCCTATCTGATCAGGGTCTATTGTATAATATAGATCTGCTTCTACAGTTACTGCCTATCTGATCAGGGTCTATGGTATAATATAGACCTGCTTCTACAGTTACTGCCTATCTGATCAGGGTCAATGGTATAATATAGACCTGCTTCTACAGTTACTGCCCATCTGATCAGGGTCTATTGTATAATATAGATCTGCTTCTACAGTTACTGCCTATCTGATCAGGGTCTATTGTATAATATAGATCTGCTTCTACAGTTACTGCCTATCTGATCAGGGTCTATGGTATAATATAGATCTGCTTCTACAGTTACTGCCCATCTGATCAGGGTCTATTGTATAATATAGATCTGCTTCTACAGTTACTGCCTATCTGATCAGGGTCTATGGTATAATATAGACCTGCTTCTACAGTTACTGCCTATCTGATCAGGGTCTATGGTATAATATAGACCTGCTTCTACAGTTACTGCCCATCTGATCAGGGTCTATGGTATAATATAGATCTGCTTCTACAGTTACTGCCTATCTGATCAGGGTCTATTGTATAATATAGATCTGCTTCTACAGTTACTGCCTATCTGATCAGGGTCTATGGTATAATATAGACCTGCTTCTACAGTTACTGCCTATCTGATCAGGGTCTATGGTATAATATAGATCTGCTTCTACAGTTACTGCCTATCTGATCAGGGTCTATTGTATAATATAGACCTGCTTCTACAGTTACTGCCCATCTGATCAGGGTCTATGGTATAATATAGACCTGCTTCTACAGTTACTGCCCATCTGATCAGGGTCTATTGTATAATATAGACCTGCTTCTACAGTTACTGCCTATCTGATCAGGGTCTATGGTATAATATAGACCTGCTTCTACAGTTACTGCCTATCTGATCAGGGTCTATGGTATAATATAGACCTGCTTCTACAGTTACTGCCTATCTGATCAGGGTCTATTGTATAATATAGATCTGCTTCTACAGTTACTGCCTAAAATCTGTACTCAAACACCATTGTTATAAAACTTCAGTTCACCCTTTCCTCCATAGATACGCCTTTCTACGCCTCTGTAAAAGTCACTTTTTGAAACCATTGTTATAAAACTTCAGTTCACCCTTTCCTCCATAGATACGCCTTTCTACGCCTCTGTAAAAGTCATCTTTTGAAACCATTGTTAGAAATATTTAGCATTCGCTCCCTGGGAGTGAATGCTCTATTTATCACAAAGGTTTCAGAACTACAAAATACTAAAATTTTCCTTTTCTATAGTTAATGCTCCTTGCTGGTATATTTATTCAAAGAGGTTGGGTCTAAAAATAGCCTGTGAGGTTATGGGTTAATACATATTCATGAAGTAAAGGATTTATAGGATTGATATACTGTATACGGACATGAATGTTTTAGACTTAAAAGGGGGCCTTCATATTCATGAAGTAAACAGAGCTACAGATAATGATGCGTACCCAAATACTAAAATCGCCATTTCTCCACCAAACTCTATGCTGTGACCACTCTTTAGGATCGTCTCTTCGAGAGGACTCTAAAGAGTGGTCATGGTATAGGGTTTGTTGGAGAAATAAAGGAGCTATGCTTGAAAATGTTTAAATTCACACAACTTATCTGGAGCTCTGAGTAAAGGATTCATAGACGCTCTATGCAGACATGAATGTTTTAGACTAAAAAGAGGGGCCTCTGTGGTCAAGTGGTTATTGTCTTTGACTGATAACCGCTTAGCCCCCTCATCGCTGTGTGTTCAAATCCCGCCTGGGCATTTGGATTTTTCATGTGCGGAAGTCTTCCAGCTGGCTTACGATAGGTTGTTGGTTCAACCAGAAAGTTCCTATTTGCACAAAACGGTGCCGTCTGATTATAAATGTGATCTATTTGCTTATGATATAGATATGATTCTAAAATTGAAATTAATCCAATGAATATTCATGGAGGAAAGGGTTAAGTGTACTTTCAATTATTTATTGAACAGGATCTGTGTGGACTAAGACTCCAGTTACATATGAGCACTGGTCTATTGAGGTTGTCTTCAAAGTAACCGGAAGAGGTAGAGTTGGGGCAGATGGACTGGTGAGTCAGCTTTAACCCGCTCATTCATATTGACGCCTTTTTGACAAATCTGTAAAAGTCACTTTTTCAAACCATTGTGATAAATAGAGCATTTGCTCCTAAAGGAAGGAATGAATGAATAAATGAATGAATGAATGAGGGAATATATGCTCTTTATCACAATTGTTTCAAAACTACACAATTCTAAAAAAATCATTTTCTTTAGTAAATGCTCCATTTAACCCTTCTCTTGCTGAATTTTAAAATACATTTCTCCTTCTTTACCCATGCCCTGTTGTATTATTACATATATCTTCACTGTGTACAAGTATTTTGCTGTGCAATCACTGCTGTGAAGTGCACTGGTTGCACAATCAATTTGTAAATAGTGCAGACCCTGATGAGACAGCTCCTGCAGGAGCTGTCTCATCTGGGTCTTCACTATTTACAGGTAGGTATATTGACGTGAATAGCAAGTGAAGGGTTAAGCAGATTTATTCAAAGCGGTTTGGTATAAAAGTAGCCTATGAAGTATTATGTGTTAACCCTTTTCCTCCTTTTGACGACTTTGTAAAAGTCACATGTTGAAACCATTGTTATAAATTAATCAAATGCTCTATTTATCACAATGGTTTCAGACTACAAAATTCTAAAATTTTCCTTTTCTCTAGTTAATGCTCCTTTTTGGTAGATTTATTCAAAGAGGTTGTATCTAAAAATAGACTATGAGGTAATGTGTTAAGTAGGATTTTCTTTTACCTGACAGGGACACTTTTTGATGCAAACAGATTAGACCAACATCAAATTAGCCAATATTTCCTAAGTACACCATTATCTATAGCTTTGTATATAACATATTTTTTTCAGGATCTGCTCTGTTTGCTTTGGACATGTTTTCATAACAATTACTCTGACAGTGACTGGGAAACCCCTGCGCCATGCGCCATTGTCTCATACAAATTGAAAATGTCACATACAATTGCCATGTCGACGCGACCGTGTCCCATTAGTACAAAATATCCCAGTCCGAATTATCTCGATTTTTTTATCACCATTGAAAAATCATTTTAGCCCCGCCCACCGTTCTTCCGATTCCCTATACACTCTTAGTAGTTACCCGTTGAGATATCATTATAGCGCCGCCCATTGCAGCTTTTCATTGGTTGTAGTATCGATGTTTTCGCTGAGTCGGAAGTTTGACTGTGTGCCATTTTGGGGCAGAAAGAAAGTGAAATATTGCCTGGTTCCCGCTTTTAGGTTATCCCAATGAGTTCACATTGGATTGAAACCGGGAACCAGTGTACAGGAAATATTATTCGTCTGCGTTTGTTGATACAAGGAGGTCGCTTAGAATTAAAAGTAACGGAGTGTCTATTGCCACTTTTTTTCTAACCGGTGAAAGGGTAAAAATCACACGCGTCGTGAGAATTACACAAAATGGCCATAATTCCGATAGCAGCCTACAATCATCCCTAAATTCTTGAAATTTATGGATTAAGCAGTAAGGCAAGTAAAATGAATATTTTGACAATGTTTTATGTAGGTAGAATGTATGAAGGCGTTAATGTATAATCAATTTCGTTCATTATATATGCTAAAGTAATTAGCCTGCACAGTATTTGTACAGATGATATCTTTATATTTCGGATGGAAGAAAGATGAATAACATTTAATGATAGAATGTTGCTAGAGATAAAAGTGGTATTACTGAAGAAGATGATGATGATGATGTAATAAAATTGAAAGTAATAACAATACAAATAGCCCACCTCATTGTTGACCGGTATGTAAGTAAAACTCCATATAACAACTAATAAGAAATGACAAATTCACATAAATCCACAATCCACATAAATTTCACGGTTGTTATAATATCCCTGGTATAGTATTGGCATGCACTTCCCACAAATTTCTTTGGAATACTAAATTGAATATCAAATTCAGATTGGATTGATAACTCAGCATGCAAGCCGAGTTAATGTCAGCTTTGATACACATAGTTCAGTCAGTAATTACGAGTTGTTTGCAATTGCAAACATAAAACAACACGCGCTCGATAGCTTATTACGTCTAGCAGCGTTGGTAATCGGACAAACACATTAATTGGTGTTACTCATTCACGCCTTTAAACGTCTAATGGCAAGCTAGCTTACTATGGAGCAAAATTTAACCAAGCCGAGTGGCACATGTATGTACCGTATATAAGCTACAAAGAAAACGAATATCATCGAATTATCTGTTAATTACGTGCATTATGATATCGTACAATTCCATCAAATATGTTATTTCATTGAAATTTAAAGTCAAACAAACGGCCGCTCAAAAAGGAGCCTGATGAAACCCTCACGGCTGCTGGAGTCCTGAAATGGTACAGTGTAGTAGATGTAAAGAACGGTTTCATTTGACATATTTGTCAAGAACACGAATTCGATCTTGGAACAAATCCTCATGTCATCTAGTTCTTATTCATTTTTGCAGTGAAACTTGTAACAAACTTTCTGCGATTTCTCCCGTATTTTGAGACTAATCATTACAATTTTCATTCTAAAAAACTTGTTCATATATTAGGGTTTCTACTTTCTAGTACAATTTAGTTTGGAAATCGGGAGCAGAACTGTATCAGAAAACAAGTGTCACTAGAAAGTGGGACCAAAGGGACATCACCGCTGAAAAATTATGATAATATGGTAGGTTATCGTTCCTTTCCTGCCACTTTCTGCGATTTCTCCCATATTTTAAGACCTATCATTATTTTTTTCATTGTAAAAACTTGTTCAAATATTAGGGTTTCAAATACATTTTAGTTTGTTAGTAAATCGGGAGCAAAACTGTATCAAATCTGTTCTCAAAGAAAGCAAGTGTCACCAGCAAGTGGGACCAAAGGGACATCACCGCTGAAAAATTCTATGATAATATGGTAGGTTATCGTTCCTTTCCTGCCACTTTCTGCAATTTCTCCCATATTTTAAGACCTATCATTATGTTTTTCATTGTAAAAACTTGTTCAAATATTAGGGTTTCAAATACATTTTAGTTTGTAAGGAAATCGGGAGCAAAACTGTATCAAATCTGTTCTCAAAGAAAGCAAGTGTCACTAGCAAGTAAAGCAAAGGGACATCACCGCTGAAAAATTCTATGATATTATGGTAGGTTATCGTTCCTTTCCTGCCACTTTCTGCGATTTCTCCCATATTTTAATACTTATCAGTATTTCTTTCATTGTTAAAACTTGTTCAAATATTAGCGTTTCAAATACATTTCAGTTTGTTAGGAAATCGGGAGCAACACGTCCTCAAAGAAAACAAGTGTCACTAGCAAGTGAAGCAAAGGGACATCACCGCTGAAAAAATTCTATGATATTACGGTAGGTTATCGTTCCTTTGCTGCCACTTTCTATGATTTCTCCCGTATTTTAAGACTTATCAGTATTTTTTTTCTTTGTAAAAACGTGTTCTTATGTTAGGATTTCAATTAAAATTTAGTTTTTTAGGAAATCGTGAGCAAAACTGTATAAAATCTGGTCTCAATGTTAAACAAGTGCCACTAGCAAGGTCAAACTCTAATTACATGTCATTAAAAGAACTCTCAAATATTGTCGAAATATGCTCTATTTTTCGCGTTTTATATCATAACATGCTTTATTTTTATTAATTAATACTTTAAAATCAAAATAAAATCCTTACATATATCTATTTTTCCATAACTAGACTTTCTGTAAATATAGGGCGGAAACTTTCTTGGGATGGGGGTGATTCTCACGAACATATAATTATTATGTGCGAAGTGGCACTAGCACGCCTTGCTAGCGCCACTTTTTGAAGTGTCAATAGAACCGGCCTAAAAGTAAACATGCCACCAAAAAACGACTTAAAGCCGCCCCTGGGCAACAAACGCTGTCGTTATTTATAACGGTGAGTGGTACAAATGCTCCCGGCATTGAGCTATGGACTGTCAGTGGACAAGAACAGAGTTCATGATGTGTGGAAAGCACGAAAAGAGAGGAAACTGTACCCTTATTTACATTAAACTCGTTAACCCATAGTGTCACGTTTACACGTCTTTATATTAAACATGTGTATATTACATTAGTTCAATGCAACCAGTACAGATCCAGATCAGAGAGCTTGCACTGGAGCCCTCTGATCAGGTTCTGCCCGGTTTGTCAATCTGTAAACTGGAGTAGTTCATTTGTAGTTTCATGGGTCAATGGATTAACTGGCACTGGCTCTAAGTCTTTCAATCCTTGTATACACATTGTGTTGAAAACCTACTTGACAAATCCTTGTGTAGCTTGAGATTCCTCATGCCTCATGTACTTTATAGCTATATAAGGACTGACTTTTTCTAGATTCGTTTCTTTTGCTCTGGACAGCCAAAGGTAGCTCTTACCTACTTGTCACTGCAAGCCACCTCCCCTCTCTCTCTCCTCCCTCTCTCTCTCTCTCTCTCTCTCTCTCTCTCTCTCTCTCTTAGGACTGTACAATAGTTTAAATGTGTATTGGGGGACAGGAAGGCACTTTAAAAAATCTATGCATGGGTGTGGTTTCACTGCAAAAATGGTACAACATGTATTTGGTTTATGCATTAGTAAAACACTTCTATGGGTGGATGGTTGAATTTGAAAGTACCTTCCTGCACCCCCATACACATTTAAATTGAACAGCTATTAGAATACATCTCAATATAAGTTAATAAGGCATTATAATTCATTAGATGATTACATGTAGTTACTAATTTGATACTAGCCGTTCTTCTAACATTAATGTTCAGAAAATGTCACATTGATAGTTCCAATTGTCACATAGATTTTTCAAATGTCACATAACTTTTTCAAACAATGTGCAAAATGTCCCATAAGAAAAAATTCTTTCCCAGTCACTGCTCTGATTAATGTTCATGATGTCATGTTTTCTTACATGAATATTCATGGCATTTAAAGGATGAACCCTTTCCTCCATAAATACGTCTTTTTACGCCTCTGAAAAAGTCACTTTTTAAAGCCATTGTGGTAAATATCACAGTGGTTTTAATACTACAAAATTCTAAAATTTTCTTTTTCTCTAGTTAATGCTCCTTTTTTTGTAGATTTATTCAATTAGGATGGTTCTTAAAATAGCCTATGAAGTAATGGGTTAAATAAATAACAAAGAGATAGTGATAACAAGCAAAGTAAAAGACCCTGGAGCTGTTTCAATGAGGCCATTACTCTAAACACCTGTCTGCATGTCAATATTTCTTGTCAAGGATCCTGAAGGAAGTAGAAGATTGTGTCAAACTGACCGACATGCACCTTTAAACTTCTTACAGCTAATTGTAAATTTTAAAACAGTTTGGACCAAGATTAAAACTTCATGACATGAATTCTAAATACTCTATGCTTCATCAGGTTCCAAACTGTTTGATACTGTTCTGGATCTTGAATATGAAATTGAAGAAAATGGTACTTGTTTTCTTATTTAATATTTTGAAAACATATTTTACAGGGTTTTTTGGTAAGTAAGTCAAACAATGAGTCAATTTATAGGTTGAAAATAGTTCAGTCAGAGGCGCTTGTGTTATTGGCAATGTCATAATAACCTACATATAGACAGACTTAACAATCAGGGCCTCCGCTGGCGGTCGCCAAAATCGCCATTGGCGAAAATATTCATAATCTGGCGATAAAAAATTAAATCTGGCGAATTTTGTGGCAAAAGACAATTTTGCAGATTTTGCCAAGAAATACAGACCCATTTTAACCCTCTCGGTCATTTATCGCTGCTTCTTCTGTAACCCTCTCGGTCAATTATCGCTGCTTCTTCTGTTTGTGTGCAAAGCGTGTCGGTTGTTTACACAAGAGTTTTATCTGGGTATTTCCCATGCAGGCACCGGAAATCATGCAAGAAAGATGTGATTCTAGCTGGTTCCCAATTATCTTCCTACTATTTTGTTAAGCTGGTTCCCAATTTGTTTCCTAGTATTTTGTTAAGCAAACAGATTATGCGGGAAACCAGTCATGTCAAAGATGGCGACGTTGTTTACAAGTTCAGCCGTGGGCAATTTGATTTCTTCTTGTGGCACGTTAATTACTCAAACCAGGGAACTGACACCTAAGATTATGCGACAAAGAGATTAAAGAACAACTAACAAGGCAATTAATTGGAGTTGGTTTGCGATGATCTCGGGCAGTTTGGGACAGATCGGACTTTGTAGATCCACGGTAAGGAACAATTACACCACTATTCAGACTACTGTGTTAGTTCTCAGTTTCATAATTTGGAGTAAATAAATCTAATGTGTACCGTGTGTCCTATTATATAGTAAATATATATTTTATGCTTTTAGTCTGTTAATACACGGTTTAAACAACTTTACATGGCACACTGACTACCGTAGTGTTATGAAACCACTATTTAAAGGAAATACATATATGACAGAAACTTTAACTGTAGAGAAAATGAGTTGACGATTTTTTAATCCTCTTTGTTAGTGTTTAAAAGTTATTTTTAATATGAAATATATATTTGTTCTGAAATTATTTGTTTGCAGTGGAAGTAAAAACAGTTTTGAAATTTCAAGTTATTCATCTTATAAAGCAAAATAATCTGAAATCAATGTAAAACTGAATGGAAATTAGCAGAGACATATACATACATGTATGCATATGTCTCTGAAATTAGTGACAATTTCAATACTTAAATGTACACTTATTTTTTTCTGGCTTACCATGAGTTTGTAATAGTACCAAGAGACTGTTAATATTGTTTACAGATAGAAACTTTTTTATTATGCCCCCAAAGCTAGGCTTTGGCGGCATATAGTGATCGCACCGTGCGTGTGTGGGTGGGTGTGTGTGTGTGGGGATGTGTGGGTGGGTGGGTGTGTGGGTGGGTGGGTGTGTGTGTGTGGGTGTGTGTACATTTTGTCCGGAGTATATTTCCTTTGTCACATCAGCTACGGATACCAAATTTGGTGTGTGAGTTCATCTTGGGATGGGGGAGTGTCGCGTACCATTTTAATGTCACTGTGACCTTGACCTTGACCTTTGACCTTGATTTTACAAAAAGCTTGTCCGGAGCATATCTCCTTTACCTTACCAGCTACAGATTCCAAATTTGCTGTGTGAGTTCATCTTGGGATGGCGGAGTGTCGCGTACCATTTC
The DNA here is from genome assembly GCA_963576725.1 of Azorinus chamasolen. Lineage (NCBI taxonomy): Eukaryota > Metazoa > Mollusca > Bivalvia > Cardiida > Solecurtidae > Azorinus > Azorinus chamasolen. Next base: position 52,502,769 of record OY755250.1, on the reverse strand, counting down.
CAGGTCACTGTGACCTTGACCATGACCTTTGACCTTGATTTTAAAAAAAGCTTATGCCTTACCAGCTACAAAAAGCTTGTCCGGAGTATATCTCCTATACCTTACCAGCTAAGGATTCCAAATTTGGTGTGTGAGTTCATCTTGGGATGGAGGAGTGTTGCGTACCATTTTCAGATCACTGTGACCTTGACCATGACCTTTGACCGATTTTACAAAAAGCTTGTCCGGAGCATATCTCCTTTACCTTACCAGCTACAGATTCCAAATTTGCTGTGTGAGTTCATCTTGGGATGGCGGAGTGTCGCGTACCATTTCCAGGTCACTGTGACCTTGACCTTGACCTTTGACCTCGATTTTAAAAACCGCTTATACCAGCTAGGCTTTGGCGGCATATAGTGATCGCACCGTGCGTGTGTGGGTGGGTGTGTGTGTGGGTGGGTGTGTGGGTGGGTGGGTGTGTGGGTGGGTTGGTGGGTGTGTGTGTGTGTGGGTGTGTGTACATTTTGTCCGGAGTATATTTCCTTTGTCACATCAGCTACGGATACCAAATTTGGTGTGTGAGTTCATCTTGGGATGGGGGAGTGTCGCGTACCATTTTCATGTCACTGTGACCTTGACCTTTGACCTTGATTTTACAAAAAGCTTGTCCGGAGCATATCTCCTTTACCTTACCAGCTACAGATTCCAAATTTTGCTGTGTGAGTTCATCTTGGGATGGCGGAGTGTCGCGTACCATTTCCAGGTCACTGTGACCTTGACCATGACCTTTGACCTTGATTTTAAAAAAAGCTTATGCCTTACCAGCTACAAAAAGCTTGTCCGGAGTATATCTCCTATACCTTACCAGCTAAGGATTCCAAATTTGGTGTGTGAGTTCATCTTGGGATGGAGGAGTGTTGCGTACCATTTTCAGATCACTGTGACCTTGATCATGACCTTTGACCGATTTTACAAAAGGCTTGTCCGGAGCATATCTCCTTTACCTTACCAGCTACAGATTCCAAATTTGCTGTGTGAGTTCATCTTGGGATGGCGGAGTGTCGCGTACCATTTCCAGGTCACTGTGACCTTGACCTTGACCTTTTACCTCGATTTTAAAAACCGCTTATACCTTACCAGCTACAAAAAGCTTGTCCGGAGTATATCTCCTATTCCTTACCAGCTAAGGATTCCAAATTTGGTGTGTGAGTTCATCTTGGGATGGAGGAGTGTCTCGTACCATTTTCAGATCACTGTGACCTTGACCATGACCTTTGACCGATTTTACAAAAAGCTTGTCCGGAGCATATCTCCTTTACCTTACCAGCTACAGATTCCAAATTTGGTGTGTGAGTTCATCTTGGGATGGCGGAGTGTCATGTACCATTTCCAGGTCACTATGACCTTAACCTTGACCTTGACCTTGACCGATTTTACAAAAAGCTTGTCCAGAGCATATCTCTTATACCTTACCAGATACGGATTCCAAATTTGGTGTGTGAGATCACCTTCAGATGGCGGAGTGTCGCGTACCATTTTCAGGTCACTGTGACCTTGACCTTCGACCTCAATGTTGCAAAAAAGGTTGTCCAGAGAATATCTCCTGTACCTTACCAGCTACGGATTCCAAATTTAATGTGTGAGTTTATCTTGGGATGACGGTGTGTCGCGTACCATTTTCAGGTCACTGTGACCTTGACCTTTGACCTAGAATTTACACAAAGCTTGTCCGGAGCATTTTTCCTATACCTTACAAGCTACGGATTCCAAATTTGATTTGTGAGTTCATCTTGGGATGGCGGAGAGTCGTGTACCATTTTCAGATCACTGACCTTGACCTTGACCTTTGACCTCAATTTTACAGTCCGGAGCATATCTTCTATATCTTACCAGATACAAAAAGCTTGTCCAGAGCATATCTCCTATACCTTAAACGTTGACAATCAACCCAGGGTCCTTTTTAACGTTGAGAATGACTTAGGGTCCTTTTTAACTAAGTTTTGACGCTTGGCTCTTTTCTTAGCTATCATAATCCAAAGGTTCTGTTTCTAATGTTAAGAACTGACTCCTGTGTCATTTTTAACAGCATCAAAATTTCATGTTACACCTGCATTACATTGTATTGTTTTTCCGCCAAAATGCATTTCGGTGTCAAACACTTTGGGGGCATTTGTCACCCGTGACGACTCTCTTGTTTGTTTCATTTATTTGTTTAATTTCAGCTCTTCAAGAGGGGAAGAGAAATCCGAGGCTCCAGATTCTACTCCATCAATAAGAAGTGACCCTAAAATGACCACTGCAGCTAAAGCATCAAATGTAATGAGGAGCGCCAGCAATGCAGACCACGGCTACATGTTGAAGTTGATTCAAGACTGCCACCAGCCTGATCAGACCCATTGGGGTCAACACAGTCTTATGTTGGCATAAACTGTTACTATTATCAAAATTAATAAAGGAAATGTAAACATACACAAGTTGGTTATGTTGATTACACATTTCAAGCATAAACAAAGGTTTCATGACGTAGAATCTGAAGGAAAACTTTGGCTCTAACTTTGGCTCCAACATATCCAAATTGGCGCAACAAAATTCTTATTTGGCACAAGTTTTTCTCATTTGGCGAAAGTGATGGCGCAAAGAAAAAAAAAGCCAGGATAGGCCCTGACCATGTAGTGCAAACCCTGATCAAAAGGCTCCTGAAGGAGTCATTTGCTCAGGGTCTACACTATTTGCTATATTTGTCTAATTTTGAAGTCACCAAAATGATTTCAGTGGATTTGTCCATGGAGGGGAAACCAAAACAAGCAGTTAACCCGTTCCCTGTTCTATGTTTATTCCAAATTTCAATACCTACTGAATAATCGTGGACAAAATACTTATACTTATAATGAATAATATGGAAAGTGGAACATTGTTGCCATTTTAGAAAGTCAAGACACAGATCTTTCCAATTCCATTAGCAAACAGAGCAGACCCTGATCAGACAGCTCCTATGACCCATCAGTGGATAACCCTTTGCTCCATGAATATTCATGTAAGAGATAATGACATCATGAATATTCATGTAAGAGATAATGACATCATGAATATTATTTGGAGTATAAATGTTTTATAATGGCACATGAACACAGGAATTTTTGGCCATGGCAGAAACTGTAAAATCATATCTATACTATGTCCTAAGCAAACAGCAGATTCTCAAGCTTTTGGTTGGTCAGATTTGAGTTCTCAAGCTTTTGATTGGTCAGATTTGAGTTCTCAAGCTTTCGATTGGTCATATTTGAGCCTAAGTCTCAAATCTGACCAATCAAAAACTTGAGAACGAACTCGGACTCAGCTAAAAGTTTTATAAGCATGGACCCTGACCACTCCTACAGGAGCTGACTGATCTGGGTGTACTCTGTTTGCACAGGCGTAAAATTAAGGGTTATCTGTGGGTCAATTCAACATGAAAGACTTAAAGTTGCTAGTTAAGTTCATAGAACATAAAGGGAGGTAAAAAAACCCCCAGAACTTCTCAAAAAAACAAAACAGGAAATGCCGCCATCATTGAAAGCTCCGCCTGATCAGGGTCTGCTCTGTTTGCTTAACAAATAATAAAGATCTGGTTCTAAACTTTCTGCTTTTGGCAAACAATTTCATGAATCATTTGTAAATATACTATTTTCAGAATAAACCTAATTAATATTCGTGATGTAATGATTTCTTTGATGAATTTTCATGGAGCAATGGTCTTTTGCAGAATTAGAATTTTTGCACTTTACACTTTATTAGCTTCCTTGTTTTCTGTATCCTGATAGTTTTGTGTTATTTCTTGCAGGCTATGTGGTTCACAGAGATGAAGGGTATCAAAGGCCCCGTTTTCGGGAGCAACGATTATTGGAAGGGTCTTGGAGTGTTCTTTGACTCTTTTGACAATGATGGACAGGTAGGTGTCATTTAGTGCTCCTGAATAAAAGGGGTCAAAGGATGAATACTCATACCTAGATGGATTAGATGCACCTTTGCAAACAGAGTAGACCCAGATCAGACGGCTCCTATAGGAGCTGTTTAATCTGGGTTTGCTCATGAATTAAGAACTAATGATATACAATTCTACACTTTTTTCCATGGCCGAACATTTCTGTGTCCATGTGCCACTATGGAAATGTTGTTTTTTATCTAATTAATATTCATGCTGTCATTATTATTTCCAACATGAATATTCATGGAGTAAAGGGTTAAATAATGACCCCTTTCCTTACCCCAGACTCCTTGTAGAGTTAGTGATACAAATGCTCTTTCCTTACCCCAGACTCCTTGTAGAGTTAGTGATACAAATGCTCTTTCCTTACCCCAGACTCCTTGTAGAGTTAGTGATACAAATGCTCTTTAGTTTCAGATGACCTATAAATAATAATCCCTTTCCTTACCCCAGACTCCTTGTAGAGTTAGTGATACAAATGCTCTTTAGTTTCAGATGACCTATAAATAATAATCCCTTTCGTTACCCCAGACTCCTTGTAGAGTTAGTGATACAAATGCCCTTTAGTTTCAGATGACCTAAGTAACAAACAGCAATAGCTATTCCAGTTTGCATGCTCGTCCATGACGATAAGAGCAGGGTGGGGTTGGTTTTTTTTTAATTCTATTTGAAATATTTGTTCTAATATGTCTCTGCCAATCCTTATCTTTATGGTACTCGTTAGGATTCTATTGAGTACCAGCATGATAAGGTTTACTGACATTAGGTAGATTAACCTTTTTCTATGTAAATACCTTTCTACACCTTTGTAAACAGTGTAGGCCCAGATCAGACGGCTCCTGTAGGTAGATTAACCTTTTTCTATGTAAATACCTTTCTACACCTTTGTAAACAGTGTAGGCCCAGATCAGACGGCTCCTGTAGGTAGATTAACCTTTTTCTCTGTAAATACCTTTCTACACCTTTGCAAACAGTGTAGGCCCAGATCAGACAGCTCCTGTAGGTAGATTAACCTTTTTCTCTGTAAATACCTTTCTACACCTTTGCAAACAGTGTAGGCCCAGATCAGACAGCTCCTGTAGGTAGATTAACCCTATTCTATGTAAATACCTTTCTACGCCTTTGTAAACAGTGTAGGCCCAGATCAGACGGCTCCTGTAGGATCCGTCTGATCAGGATCTACTCTGTTTGCTCATGAAATTATAATGTATCCGACTGAACAAACCAAAATACCAAAACATTCTTGTGTACATGTGCCATTAAAATTCAGCTAATCAATATTCATGATGTCATAATTTCTTACATGAATATTCAACAGGGAAAGGGTTAATACTATCTTATTTCTGGATTCTGGTGGAAAATGTGAACCCCGTTTAACACCATGTTACTTTCATCTGCAAAAAAAATAGTTTCTGCTTCAATTCTACGGATGAATGTTTCTTCTATTTTATAAAACCTGATCAGGGTGCCGTTTTGTAAGAGGCTGACCTGTCTGAATCCAAACTGTGTGATCTGGATGCAGTCTGTTTGCAAATATTATTCCTGAATCCAATGTCTATTGTGTTGCCTGCAAATAATGTCATCTGCATCAGTTCTGAAAGTACATTCAGAGTAACACCTTTATTTCTCCACCAAACCCTATGTTATGACCACTATTTAGAATCGTCGCTTCAAGATGATTTAGAGGAGTGGTTACAACATAGGGATTGGTGGAGAAATGGTGATTTTAGTACAGTGAAACCTTTCTATAAAGACTACTAAATTACATCAAGCATTTAGCATTAAAGGCAGGTGGATGCTTAAAGCAAGGTGAAACTAAAACAGAACGCTCCTATAGGAGCGTTCTGTTTTACTTTCACCCTGCTTTAAGCAGCCACCTGCCCAAAGTACCAACGAATTAACACAATTTAGTGGTCTTTATTATGTCAAAGGTACTTGGCATTTCATCTAGGTTAAACTGTTTGCAAACGTTACAAGTAGAGCCATGCAATTTAACCCCTTACTCCATAGAGATCCCTTTTAACACCTTTGCAAACACAGTAGATCCAGATCAGATCCTACAGGAGCCATCTGATCAGTGTCTGCCCTGTTTGCTTATTTGTAATTTTGTATATAGATAAGATTCTACAGTGTCTGCCTTGCTAATCATCGAATAAATATTCATGGTGTCATTATTTCCTACATGAATATTCATGGAGTGAGGGATTACAAAGCTTTGGTTGATGGTATCAGCCAACAGGAGATATATTTCTAAGCTAGTTATTGCTAAGCTGAGAACCAGGCTTTAAAATTAATGGTTGGACCATTGGGAATATGTCTGTGTGGTGGAGGAACCAGGTGCATGTCAGCCAATCAAGAAACCAGCCAGGGGGGCAGTGCATACTAAGGGGGTAGTGCATTAACTATTTTAAAATTGTTAATCATATGTTATATATATTGATCAAAAAGATGTCTGCCTTTTGCTTCTGTCTGCAGCATGTTATATTTTCAGAATTTTAACCCTTTACTCCATTTTAGTGCCTTTGCAAACAGAGTAGACCCAGATCAGACGGCTCCTGTAGGAACCATCTAATCAGGGTCAACACTGTTTTTATGGAATTGCAGTATAGATCTGTTTATACAGTTTTACCTTTTCCAAAAATTTTCTTGTTCATATGCTATTACACAAATGAAATATTAACCCCTTCCGTGCCACAATGACGGGTTTATGATATCACATGCAAACAGTTTGGATCCAGATGAGACGCCGAGTAACTCGGCTTCTCATCAGGATCCAAACTGTTTGACACTCTGTTTACTGTTTTATAAAGAAAATGGAAGAAATGCACACACTTACACTAAAAATAAACGAAACTGTGCCCAGCAGACGACATTGCTGGCACCGAAAGGGTTAATCTAATTAATATTCATATATTATTTCTTTCATGAATATTCATGGCCTAAAGGGTTCCTGAACTCCTGATACTACTAATGAATTTGTTTTTTTGTTCGTTAGTTGGATAATTGATGTCACAGGTGGCTGTATCATAGTATGTGTCACAGGTGACTATCAAAGTGTTTGCATAATGCATATATATACATATATATTTTTGTATCTTGATGCTTGATATTGCTGACATTAATGGCAATCTTGACGTGTCTTTGAATATGTGGTTGCTTGACTTAAATGGAATAACTGGCTATTCTACAAGGAGCCCATATTGCATTTTTGCTGCATTTTAATCTGTTTGTTACGGAAGGATACATCATATTTTAGGCATTTGTTGTATACCTTTACTCCTGAAATATGCCTTTCTATGTTTTGCAAACAGAGTAGACCCAGATCAGATTGCTCCTATTGGAGCCGTCTGATCAGGGTCTGCTCTGTTTGCTTATGGAATTATATACATATGATACTACAGTTTCTGCTGTGGCAAAAATTATGTATGTTAATAAGCCATTTAAGAATTTATTCTTATTAATATTCATGATGTCATCATTTCTTAGATTGTATATGCATGGAGAACAGGGTAAACAAAGCTTCCTTCCTTCTCATTATGCAGAACATCATGAATTCAGACAAAATAATTGAAGGAATCTTCTGCATACAGAATCGTAGGGGTTTTTTTTCTCACCATTTGGGAAGATGGCTCATATCCCAGAAATTGGGAACTTTGTCTGATTTTTGGAATTTTTAGCTGCAAGATTTCAGCAAAGTCCCTCCGACAAATGTCCAATTTACAAACGCAATCGACTAAGTTGGGCGGCCAAAACCTCTAAAATTCATAAACACACAGCAGACCCAGATCAGACAGCTCCTGAAGGAGCTGTCTGATCAGGGTCTGCTGTTTGTTTATGAATTTTAGAAATTTTGGTCTGACTGAATTTTCTTGCTAAACCATTTTAGCTCTGAACCATTGAATTTTTCAATCAAAATTAGGGCAAAACACACTGTTTGCCATTGGAAACATAGCCCGATATTGGCTATAAATTCACTTGAAAAAAAGATCTGTGTAGTACTAGTAATTGATTTTCATCCACAGACCCCAGGACAAAAAACTCAATTCAGTAGAACTACGGTAATAATTTAAGCACAATAACAGCGTATCATTTCAACAATTCTTTCCTTTACGCTACACCTTGAAACCATTTTTGTGTTGAGCTCCTCGTTGATTACATTCTTGAAACCATTTTTGTGTTGAGTTCCTCGTTGATTACATTCCTTTGACTATTAGGAATGGTTTGATTGTTTGAGTTTCGTTGAATAAAATAAAAATATCGTACAGAGCCATATATCAGGGACAATAGGCACAACTTATTTTAGGCTTTAGAATCATATCAATATTTTATCGTAAGCAAACAGAGTAGACCCAGATCAGATGGCTCCTAGAGGAGCCATCTAATCTAGGTCTACTGTTTGCAAAGGCATAGAAAAGATTAAAACTAAACAGATAGATTTTTAATTCATTTTCAACACAAAGCTGGCTTGTATGAGTGGTTTGTTTTCCTACTACTAACAAAACTCTTGAGTGTAAGATGCCATATAAACACATGTAAACAAGTGGAATGGTGCAACGTTGTTGAAATATCGGAGTCGATTTAGAAATTAAAAGAATGAAAGGATTAACCCATCCCTCATATTGAAGCCTCTGTAAAAGTCACTTTTTTAACCATTGTGATAAATAGAGCATTTGCTCTATGGGAGCAAATACTCTATTTATCACTATGGCTTCAAAACTACATAATTCTGTTGATCATAATGACTTCAAAAGTAATTCTAAACATTTCCTATTGTTAAGTAAATGCTTCTTTTTAGTAGATTTTTTCAGTATGCCTAAAAATAGCCTATGAGGGGGTTGAGTTAACTCTATGAATGATGAGTACTTTTTCATCTGCAATAATTGCCGTCAGCTTCATTTCTTAAAATAAGATTTCTCTGCAAAAAGATGATCAAGTGTCAAATAGATTTGGATCCTGATTAGACACCACATTATGCGGGATCTCATCTGGATCGATATTGTTTGCATAGGTAACCATGGTTACCAGTTTCATCGCTAGCTTGCAAAGAGTTAAAATTTGTAAGAGGATTTGAATGACAAACAGATTACTGGAGACATATTCTTATTCATTTGCAAACAGAGTTGATCCAGATCAGAATACTCCTGTGTGAGGTGTCAGCTTAGGATCTGCTCTGTTTGCTCATGAAATGATATGGAACTGATTCTGCAGTTTCGGTTGTGATAAAAAAAATTCCATGTTCATATGACATCATAAAAATAGATAATTAACCCATTCCCTCAGATTGAAGACTGTTGACGACTCTGTAAAGTGACTTTGTGAAACCATTGTGATAAATAGAGCATTTGCTCCTATAGGAGCAAATGCTCTATTTATCACAATGGCTATGAAATTCTAAAATTTTCCTTTCCTCTAGTTAATGCTCCTTTTCAGTAGATTTATTCAAAGAGCTTGTATCCAAAAATAGCCTATGAGGTAATGGGTTAACATACATAGTTTTTATTTTTTACATGAATATTCATAAGGTAAAGGGTTTAAAGATTGCTGTATAGAGGGTCTACTGTAATTTTACTGCACTTTGTGTATTTATATGACCGAGCGCCTTCTCTCGTTACGGGGAATTTACTTCATAAGCTACTCGCTTCTTGTGAGTTTATCTTTTAATTATTAATATCATATCAGTTTATCCAGTTCACCTTCTAACTTAATCTATCTACTTCTTAATCTCACTTTAACTTCTTAATTTCTTATTCTGTCCTTCCTTCTTTACTTCCTAAGTTCTTCCTTAAACCTGAACTCTCTTCACTTTTGACTCTTACTCTTCTTAACCCTATCCTTCATTCTCCCAAACTCTAAACTCAACTCTTCTCTTTACTTATTCTTACATGACTGCTCTGTAACTCACTTCATTCTCAACTCTCCACTCTTACTTTTTCACTCCTTCCACTTCAACTCTCTCTCAATTCTCCTGATTCTAGCCACACCCACACATAATTCATATCAACCAACCATCTTCTTCTATTCATCTTTCATCATCTATCTTTCATTCTGTACAAACTCTTAATTACCCTAATTACTACCTCTCATACTAATCTGTTGTCTCCAGACCTTCAAAACCTAAATCTTTGTTTGCCTCTTAGTGTCACCTTTAGAGGTTTAGCCATTGCTTAGCAAACTCTTATTTGCACATACTGGCCAGACTGACTTAATGTTTGTTTACTTACATCCAGGCAGTCAAAGACAGATATCATTAGCTCTTTTGTAAACTAATTATATTTTGAGAAGTCAGATTACCAAGCATTAAGCAGGATCTATACTTCCTGAAAGCTGAGTCTTCAGAGATCAATCAGTTAATATGCACACTCTATACTGTACCCAAATCTACAATTTCTGAAAGCTGTATAAATTAATATTTCATAAATCAAATCTTTAGCAACATAATTTTCATAACTCTGTGACATATATCGTAATCTTATGGAACTCATCAGTCATATTTCCACGTAGAGTAAAATCGTTGTTCTCTACCAAACCCTATGTTGTGGCCACTCTTTAGAATCGTCCCTGAGAGGTGATTCTAAAGAGTGGTCACAGTATAGGGTTTGCTGGAGAAATAAGATAATTATGTCACTTGGAATCTGGTCTCCGAGAGGAATAAGATAATTATGTCACTTGGAATGTAGTCTCCGAGAGGAATAAGATAATTATGTCACTTGAAATATAGATTTGAAGCATTAACATACTTTTGCCTTTCATATCTTTAATCAGAGCTGCAGAAATAGTTTTGAGATACATATTTTGTTACTAACATAAAGCTTTGTCATAAATAGTCACACATAACTTTAGACTTTAGCAACAGATAATGGTGCATACTCGTATGTACTATAATCGCCACTTTTCCACCAAAACCTATGTTGTGACTACTCTTTTGAGTCGTCTCTTCGAGTCTTCGAGATAATTCTAACGAGTGATCTCAGCAGTTAAGTTTGGTGGAGAAATAAATGAGTTATTTTTGAAAATGTTTTAATTTACGTGTACATCTTATCTTGACCTTTGTTATCCCCTTATTGGAGCCATTTTAGAAAGTAAAGACACAGATCTTTGAAATTCTATAAGCAAACAGAGTAGACCCTGATCAGACGGCTTCTCTAGGAGCCGTTTGATCTGGGTCTACTCAGTTTGCAGATGCATGAAAACATGTTTACATGAGGGAAAGGGTTAAATAGATGAATTTGATACACTAGTACATGGAGACAGTCAATTTTGGCCATGGCAGAAACTGTAGATCATATCTATATTGTATCTATAGGAGCCATCTGATCTGGGTCTTCTCTGTTTGCAAAGGCTTTGGAAGGCGTATTTGTGGAGTAAAGGATTAAGACTAAATATTATTGGGATATGAATATTGTTTTCATTATTCCTCCACCAGACCTATAGTTGTGGCTACTTATTATAAACATTCAGCTTATAAATATTCATGATTCCATTACTGCTTACATGAATGTTTAATAGGCAGATGGTTAATACAATCATGTATATGATTATAGACCTATATCTGTGGTTTAATGGTACTGCACTTATAGTCTATTGGCCCAAGTTTGTTTGCCCGGATATTTCAGATAATATTGATATCTTTTTAGTAGAGAAATACCTCTCAGATTTATGGAGACCTGTTTAACCCTGTCCTCCATACATACTTGTACTCCATTCTACACGTCTGTAATATTCACTTCTTAAACCATTGTGATAAATAGAGCAAATGCAATATTTATCACAATGATTTCAATACTACACAATTCTAACATTTTCCTTTTCTCTAGTAAATTCTCCTTTTCGGTAGATTCGTTCAAAGAGGTTGGGTCTATAAATAGCCTATGGAGGAAAGGGTTAATATACAGAGGTCTACATGTGTACGTTAGAACCTGCCTTTAAGGCTTTCCTTGTTCTTTATTTAGGCCAATTTTCAATACCTACTGAATATTCATTAGCATATGGTTATAAAGAAATATGAAAGGTGGAACATTGTAGACATTTGAGAAACTACAGAAACGGATCTATCAAATTCTGTTAGCAAACAGAGCAGACCCTGATCAGACGGCTCCTCTGAAAACAGGGAAAGGGTTAATGCTCTCCTTGTTCTGTGTTTATTCCAAATTTCAATACCTGCTGAATATTCAGGGCCAAAATAAGTCCATAAGGTTATCAGGCAAAATGGATGTTGAAACATTGTAGCCATTTTAGAAAGGAAAGAAACAGATCTTTCAAATAATCCATTAGCAAACAGAGCAGACCCAGATCAGACGGCTCCGCTAGGAGCCGTCTGATCTGGGTCTACTCTGTTTGCAAATGTATGAAAATGTGATAGTATGAGGGAAAGGGTAAATGCAAGTCAGAAGTAATACAAGCTTTCTGCATTACTTTTACCCTCATTAAGCAACCACCTGCATTTAATACATGTATTCCTACGATCAATAAATGAATGACTGTTCTAGACAGGTTCAGGTTCTGCTGTATTTAAATACTAACTCATCGTATCTCCAACAAACCCTATAATTTGACCACTCTTTAGAGTGGTCTCGGTGACAATTCTAACGTGTGGTCACAACATGAGGTTTAGTGAAGAAATAATAATAATACTCTTGAAAAATGTTTCAATTTACGCATTTTATCTGGGCCACTGCTTATATCTGGACAAAGTTTTTGATGGAAGGAGAATCACCTTCAGGAGTTTTCTTGAGAGTGCTACAATAATTGTAGTTTAGATTATTTTACAATTTTGCTGTGAGACCGTAGATCTGTAGAGTGTTGCTCCATTTTTATGACTGCAGATGGAAGCAGCTAGGACAGGAAAACCTCGTGTAAGTTATCCTCACTTGTTGTCCAGTGTTTGTTGTAGATATATCAGTGCCATGGTGACTGACTGCGGGTTGCCATGGTTACAGATGTGGTTACCATGGTGACAGATGACCTCTTTACATGTAGCTATGCAGCAGCACTGTGCTGAATATTAACAGTTATTCTAGTTAACTATAGTTTTATCATGGTTACAGAGCTAAAGGGATGCTGTCAATTTGCCTATTAACATCATAATTAATATGTTACCATATAATCCAAAATGTTACTAGTGTATCAGAATTCTTAATTTTTAAGGCTTTAATTCAGGAAAAAATTGTGCATATTTATACCTGCAAATGAATTAAGCAAAAATTTTTAGAGAATATTACCAAGGTGATTTTAAAATGCTATGAATGGTACCAAGTTTGAGATGTTGCCATGGTGATTTTAGATTGTTGATGTGTCAAAAGCCTTCCCTAATGTGTTATATTTTTATAAATTTTGTTTTATTTTTGTTATTCTTTGTTAGTTACACTTCAAGTTTATTAGTAATTTATTTACACATGTAGTTTCAGCAATTGTTTTTAATACTTTTTTTATAATTATGAGCTTGTGAGTTTTTTCGAAAAAAAATAAAATGAGCTAGATCTATTGTCGTAATTATGGCGTCCGCATTGTCAACTTCGTTGTCCTCCTTAATGTTAACTTTTAAAATTGATGGCCACAATCGAACAGACAAGTGTTTACACCCACATATGGTGCTCTTGTTTACCTTTTTGTCATAAAGACAAATTTCGCTTGCTATTCACGTCAATATACCTACCTGTAAATAGTAAAGACCCAGATGAGACAGCTCCTGCAGGAGCTGTCTCATCAGGGTCTGCACTATTTACAAGTTGATTGTGCAACCAGTGCCATCCACAGCAGTGATTGCACAGCGAAATACTTGTACACAGTGAAGATATATGTAATTAAACAACAGGGCATGGGTAAAGAAGGAGAAATGTGTTTTAAAATTCAGCAAGAGAAGGGTTAAATGGCTGCAGTGTTCCACTTTCCATATTTTATTATATTTATTTAGCCTTCCAGCCTGCTTGCGGTAGGTCGGTGGTTCTACCTGGATGTTCTTCTGTGCACAAAACAGTGCAAGTTTGATTTGTGCACAGAAGAACCTCTGGGGGGGTCTTCCTCCACCTATGTGATATGACTGAAATACATGTACTGTTTTAACGACGTAAAACACAATTAAAACCAAATCAAACCATGACTATTCAGTAGGTATTGAAATTTTGAATATAAACATAGACCAGGGAAAAGGTTAACCCTTTACGTAATGAATATTCATATAAGTCTCTGCCCATTATGGATACCAATTAGTTCAATTCTTGTACAGGTATAAATTAAAAATTAAGAATCAATATTGGCATGGTGGAAAATCCAATTTGTCCTAACGAAGCTTTCTGCATTACTTTAGCCCTGTATTCTGCAGCTGTCTGCTTTTCAAGACTCCGATATTCAATAAATGACTGGTCGCTTCACTCTTTCATTTGTTAGCAAAAAACTGTGCTTAAATATGAGAAATATAATGGTGATCTTAACCCTTTACTCATGAATCTTCATGCAAGAAATAACTGCTTTCTGATTTTAAATTTAACTGAGTTTTTATAATTGTACTGCGAACGAGACATTTCCTTCGTAATAGAATCTGCAGAATAAGTTCTACCTCATTTCATAAGCAAACAAATTAGACCCTGTTCATACAGCTTGTGTAAGAGTTATCTAGGTCTGTTCTGTTTGCAAATGCATGAAAAGGTGTCTTATATGAAGGAAGTGATTAAACCAGACATTCACATCATATCAGTGCCAGTCCTTAATACAAATGGAAGCTTAATGCAGGGTGAATGTCATGCAGAAATCTTCATTGAGAGCTTTCTGAAAGCTATTCACCTTTCATTAAGCTGCCATCTGCCAAAAATAATCTGAATTCTTCTTTACCGAAATTCCGTTGTAGACTAAGAGGGGTTTTACTGTAGTTTATAATAACATGCTTTGGCCTGAGACTTACTGTTGAACAGGGAACCAGATAACATTTTTTTGGCCTGAGACTTACTGTTGAACAGGGATCCAGATAACATTTGTAAATCAAAACATTTTCAGGAATAACTTCTTCATTTTTTCCACCAATCCCTATGTTGTGACCACTCTTTGGAATTGTCCCGCCGAGACGATTCTAAAGGGTGATCTCAACATAAGGTTTGGTGGAGAAATGACGATTGTAGAATTTGTGTACACATCTTTATCTGTTGCTCTAGCCTCTATTATAGTCAAGAACGTGCTCATATAATTGTTGACACTAGCATGATACAAAGAGCCTGGAATGTGCCCAGATGCAGCATGATACCTACAGCTTTGAATATGCACATTAGCGTGATATTTAACCCTTTCCCGACTTTTGACGACTCCGTAAAAGTCATTTTGTGAAACCATTGTGATAAATGGAGCATTTGCTCCTATAAGAGCAAATGCTCTATTTATCACAATGGTTTCAAACTACAAAATTCTAAAATTTTCCATTTCTCGAGTTAATGCTCCTTTTCGGCTGATTTATTCAAAGAGGTTGTATCTAAATATAGCCTGTGAGGTAATGGGTTAATGACATGCGTGGGCACAAATAATTGTGTACATTAGCATGATAAATACCATCATGAACAGGCACTTTGCTTGATATCTATGCATATGATATGGTATGCGTACATTGTGCTTACAGCCAGGAATGTGCACACATAATTGTGTACATAGCATGTTACCTAGCATGATACATGTGCACAAATATTTGTATATGTATACACAGCATGATACAAACAGCCTTGAATGTACATAGATAATTGTGTACAGATTGATACCTATAGACTTGAAAATTAATATAAGCATGATATGTAATCCCATGCATATGCGCGAATAATTGTGCACATTAACGCATATGCGCGAATAATTGTGCACATTAACGCGATACCTAGTGTCATGAGAATGCACTTTAGCTTGATAGCTGCTGCGATGCATGTGCACAAATAATGCTATACTTAATGTGTGATACATAGTGCAGTTTAAACCTTTCCCTGTTCTATGTTTTTCCAAATTTCAATACCTACTGAATATTCATGGACAAAATATTTATAATGAAATATGGAATGTGGAACACTATAGACATTTTAGAAAGCAAGGTAACAGATCTATCAAATTCTATTAGCAAACAGAGTAGACCCTGATCAGACAGCTCCTAGGAGCCGTCTGATCTGGGTCTACTTGGTTGGCAAATGCGTGAAAACACCTTTATATGAGGGAAAGAGTTAATACAGGTAATGCTATATTTGCTTATGCCAGAGCCATAGAGTAAGGAATATATTTCTGATACTAAATTCAAGATTTCTCCACAAAAACCAATGTTTTGATCAGTATTCAGAATTATATAAATGAGACGATTCTAAAAAAGTGGTCACAACATGGCGTTAGATGGAGAACTAAAGGAGTGATTATTGAATTGTTGAAATTTATGCTTTTTATCTATGCTTTTGTTATACTCCTGTTATGCTTCAGTAATGCTTTTCTTCAGTAGATTGTACAGTTAAATCTTTCTACAGCAACTGCTCAAGAGACATCTAACTCTGGAGATTTCAGTCAGGTGGTAGCTTAATTAATATGGGGCAAAACTAATGCAGAAAGTTGTCCTGCATTGATCCTGTATGTATTTTTGATACTGTTTTGCAAACAGAAAAGACCCAGATCAGATGGCTCCTGTTGGAGTTGTCTGAGCTTGGTCTGCTCTGTTAGCTTATAGAGTAAAGGGTTAAAAACACCCCTCTTGTTTGCAATAAGCTGCTTTTAGGAGAGTTTTCTGTATATATTGAAAAATCAGTAGTAACCAGCTTTGTAGATACGTGATCTTAGTCATAAATTATATGTGCTTTTTGATATGAGAGACCTAGAAGTCATTACATAATTTACATAATTTCCATGTTTATGCCTGGGTCCAAGGTTATGAAAATTCTGAGTCTGAAATCATTTTCTTCAAGTATATGATTGGTCAGATGCTTGAGAATGATCTCAGACTCGAGCCGAAAGTTTTATAACCTTGAGCCTGATACTGTTTGGGCATTAGTGGCCAGTTCCTAATGACATAAGTAGGCAAACAGTTTGGATCCAGATGAGAAGCTGAGTAACTCTGTATCTCATCAGGATCCAAACTGTTTGACATTCTGGAAAAGTGATTTTAAAAACGATGAAGAAAGTCTGTTAGAATTTTGTAGCAGATGACAAATTTTGCAGATGAAAATTATTTTGGTTGTAACTATATAGTCCTGTATAATAATGTTTCTGTATTCAGGAGTTGTTAACGGCTTTTCACGCATTTGCAACAGAGTACACTCAATTCAGACAGCTCCTTTAGGAACCATCTGATTAGGATCTGCTTCGTTTGCTTATGAAATTTTAACCCTGGTTCCCTGTTCTTTGTTTATTCCAAATTTCAAAACGTAGTGAATATTCATGAACTTGATGAAATATGAAAGGTAGAGCATTGTAGCCATTTTAGATAGTAAAGAAACAGATCTATCAAATGCCAATAGCAAACAAAGCAGACACTGATCAGACGGCTCCACTAGGAGCCGTCTGATCTGGGTCTACTCTGTTTGCAAATGCGTGAAAACATATTTATATGAGTGGTTAATTAACCCTGGTTCCCTGTTCTATATTTAGTCCAAATTTCCATACCTACTGAATATTCATTAACAAAAAAGTTATAATGAAATATGGAAGGTGGAACACTGTAGCTATTTAGAAAGTATAGAAACATATCTATCAAATTCCATAAGCAAACAGAGCAGACCTTGATCGGACAGCTCCTGTAGGAGCCGTCTGATCTGGGTCTACTCTGTTTGCAAATGCGTGAAAACATATTTATATGAGTGGTTAATTAAGCCTGTTTCCCTGTTCTATATTTAGTCCAAATTTCCATACCTACTGAATATTCATTAACAACAAGAGACGTCACAGTCACTTGACAAATGCCCCCCAAAATTGTACCCTGTGACCTTGACCTTTGACCCATGGACCAGGGAATTGACACATCGTCTTTGTGTGGTGAACATTTGTGCCAGGTTCCTTTGAAATCCATTCACAGATAAACAAGTAATTGTACCCTGTGACCTTGACCTTTGACATATGGACCAGGGAGCTGAACGCGACATGTCGTCTTTGTCTGGTGAACATCTGTGCCAAGTTATATTGAAATCCATTGATAGATAAAGATGTTACAGACCGGACACGAAATTTGTGACAAAGTAAATGTATTCAATGACCTTGACCTTTGACCCATGGACCACGGAGTTGAAATCGACACATCATCTTTGTCTGGTGAACATTTGTGCCAAATCATATTGAAATCCATTGACATATAACGAAGTTACAGACCGGACACGAAATTTGTCACAGAGTAATTGTAGCCTGTGACCTTGACCTTTGAACCTGGGAGTTAAAAGCGATACATCGTCTTTGTGTGGTGAACATTTGTGCCAAGTTATATTGAAATCCATTGATAGATAAAGAAGTTACAGACCGGACACGAAATTTGTGACAAAGTAATTGTAGCCTGTGACCTTGACCTTTGACCTATGGGCCAGGGAGTTGAACGCGACACATCTTCCTTGTTAGGTGAACATTTTTGGCAAGTTATATTGAAATCTATTGATAGATAAAGGAGTTACAGGCCGGACACGAAATTTGTTACAAAGTAATTGTACTATGTGACCTTGACCTTTGACTCATGGGCCTGAGATTTGAACGTGACACATTGTCTTTGTGTGATGAACATTTGTGCCAAGTTATATTGAAATCCATTGATAGATGAAGAAGTTACAGACCGGACACAAAATTTGTGACAAAGTAATTGTACCCTGTGACCTTGACCTTTGACCCATGGACAAGGGAGTTGAACGCTACACATCGTCTTTGTGTGGTGAACATTTGTGGCAAGTTATATTGAGATCCATTGATAGATGAAGAAGTTACAGACCGGACACAAAATTTGTGACAAAGTAATTGTAGCCTGTGACCTTGACCTTTGACCTATGGGCCAGGGAGTTGAACGCGACACATCGTCTCTGTCTGGTGAACATTTGTGGCAAGTTATATTGAAATCCATCGATAGATGAAGAAGTTACAAACCGGACATGAATTTGGGACAGATGGAAAGACGGACGGACGGACGGACGGACAGAAGGAAGGAAGGACAATGAGACTACTATATGCCCGCCTTTGGGGGGCATAAAAAAGTTAAAATGAAATATGGAAGGTGGAACACTGTAGCTATTTAGAAAGTATAGAAACATATCTATCAAATTCCATAAGCAAACAGAGCAGACCTTGATCGGACGGCTCCTCTAGGAGCTGTCTGATCTGGGTCTACTCTGTTTGCAAATGCGTGAAAACACGTTTATATGAGGGAGAGGGTTAATATATCTTACTACAGTTTCTACCAATATCAGAATATCCTGCATACATGTAGAATAAATAAATAAAAACATTTTCAAAAGTAACGCCTTTATTTTTCCACCAAACCCTATGTTGTGACCACTCTTTAGAATCGTCGCTTCAAGATGATTTAAAGGAAAAGTTACAACATAGGGATTGGTGTAGAAATCAGGATTTTAGTACAGTGAAACCTTTCTATAACAACCACTAAATTACATCAAGCATTTAGCGTTAAAGGCAGGTGGATGCTTAAAGCAAGGTGAAAGTAAAACAGAATGCTCTTATAGGAGCGTTCTGTTTTACTTTCACCCTGCTTTAAGCAGCCACCTGCCCAAAGTACCAACTAATTAACACAATTTAGTGGTCTTTATTATGTCAAAGGTACTTGGCATCTCATCTAGGTTAAACTGTTTGCAAATGTTACAAGTAGAGCCATGCAATGTAACCCTTTATTGTGTCAAAGGTACTTGGCAGTTTCAAATACTGATTTTGAAGTATTTTCGGTGTCTTTGGAAGGAATTGTTCTCCCTTGAGCCGTCTCCATTCATATTCCCTGGTTTTAAAAAGAAATATGTAATTCTCTCTTTTTCCAAAATGATTCCTGTCTAAAAACATTCTTAGCAAATTACATGCTGTGCTGAAAAATAGTTATAAATATCAAAATCTAAGTTAGGTTGTGCTCCAAACTGGCAATTTCCATAAATGCTGTCAGTGTAGTTTAATGGAAGAACACCTCATTGGCTTAGCCATAGAGGGAGTCTAGGTTCAAATCCTAGCACTGCCCATTGGAAATGCTTTTTGGAGTCAGTGAGTGCTTAAATCTTTGCAAATTTGTGAAATCCTACAGGGCTCATGCTAGAGGGTAATTTGGGAGAAAATGTCTCCCTAACACTGCTGACTTCTCCCTAACACTGCTGACTTCTCCTTAACACTGCTGACTTCTCCCTAAATCCCACTGAACTTCTCCCTGATGGAGAGCTCCAGCTTGAGCCCTGTCCTGTGGAAATCAATAGGATCCAGTGTTGAACCCTTTCCGTCATATATGCGCCTTTCCATGCCTTTGCATGCAGAGTAGACCCAGATCAGATGTCTCCTGTAGGAACTGTCTGATCAGGGTCTGCTCTGTTTGCTTTAAGCATTTTATACATCTGTTTCTGCAGATTCTGTCAAATCCATAGTTCTTTTTCAGTTTAAATGATTATATCCATAAACTAATAAAAATTAATATTTTAGAATTATATACGGTATTGAAACTATAAATAGAGAATTGAAAATTTAGCTCCCATGATTTCAAAGAGTGACTTTTACAGAGGCGTCAAAAGACATCTGTATTAGGGACTGAGTTAACATTATATTACATGTATGTACATAAAATAACACCCTTCCTTTCAGCATTGTAAATTATTAATTGTGAATGCTCTTTCACTGCCAATGTCGCATCTGTGATTCCCTATGCAAACTGTTTGAATCCAGAGGGCATTAAGTGTCACCCTTGTCCGTTCATCTATCCTGTAAAATTTTCGTGAAAGATTTCTTGGCTTGTGTATGCTGGATTTATTTGATATCTCGTCTGAAGTGTTATCATAGTGGGTTATACCATGTCTGTCATTCATCTACTTCCTGTTTGCCACGGGTGCATCCCTGTCACATGGACACATTTTCTTATTTCCTTATTGTTTCTTACATGAATATTGTACAAGTACAGGCATTAAAGATTTCATGTTTACAAAATATTTTAAAAATTTACAGACTGTGTATTAACCCTTTCCCTCATATAAACATGTTTTCACACATTTGCTAACAGAGTAGACCCAGATCAGACAGCCCCTAGCCGTATGATGAGGGTCTGCTCTGTTTGCTTATGGAATTTGAAAGATCTGTTTCTTTATTGTCTACTCAACCATCCATATTTTGTTATACATAAACTAATTTGTCCATGAATATTTTGTAGGTATTGACATTTGGAAACAAACAGAACAGGGCAAGGGTTAAATGGTATTCCTTTGCTCCAGTTATAGGTTTTAAACGTTTATTGCCTTTGCAGACAGTAAACCCCAGATCAGATGGCTCCTGACACCGGTTCTTCAATTTATGCCATCGTTAAAATTTCCTGTGTTCATATGCCATTATAAAACTTGGCTAGTTTATATTTAGAATAAACCCTGATCAGACAGCTTCTACAGGAGTCAGATATGGGTCTGCTCTGTTTGCAAAGCATGCAAAGGTGTCATTATCGGCTAAAGGATTAACCCATTCCCTCATAGACTATTTTTAGATCCAACCACTTTGAATAAATCTACCGAAAAGGAGCATTAACTAGAGAAAAGGAAAACTTTAGAATTTTGTTATTTGAAATCTTTGTGATAAATGCAAATGCTCTATTTATCACAATGGTTTCAACAGGTGATTTTACAATGGGGTAGAAAGGTGTATTTATGGAGGAAAGGGTTTATTGATACCAACGACATCCTTTTTACACATAGCGTTTTACTTAGGTCAATAACAAATTTGACACATTGAAGTTGTTTGATGGCTGATGTCACGTCATGTGTTTATGTTTATTTTGATCAATGTGCATTACATATCCTTTAAGCTCCTTGATATATACGTCTTTTTTCTAATTTCAGAATCGCAAACCCTTGGGTACCAGAAATTTCTTGCAGACGGGGGTATAATCAGTCATGGCAGATTTTGTGCATTTTCAACAATGACATGAAGCAATGTGGAATATGGTTGTTGTGTGTTGTATGTAGTGCTATACATGTAAACCTGTACAGTAAAACCTGTATGAACCAGACATTAGGATTAGACAGTGTCAGTCTAAATAAAGAGCGGGTCATCACCTTGAATTAACCCTTTCCTCATTATTAACACTTTTTCATTCTTTGCAAACAGAATAGCCTCATATCAGACAGAACCTGAGGGAACTGTCTGATCAGGGTCTGCTCTGTATGTTTAACCCATTACCTCATAGGCTATTTTTAGATACAACCTCTTTGAATAAAAGGAGCATTAGCTAGAGAAAATGAGATTTCTAGAATTTTGTAGTTTGAAACCATTGTGAGAAATACAGCATTTGCTCCTCTATTTATCACAATGGTTTGACAAAGTGACTTTTACTGTCATCAAAAGTCGTCAATATGAGGATATGGGTTAAATGGAATTTTAACCCTTTCCCTGTTGTGTTTATTCCAAATTTCAATACCTACTGAATATTCTTGGACAAAATAGTCAAAATAAAATATGGAAGGTGGCATATTGTAGCTATTTTAGAAAGTAAAGAAACATATCTTTTAAAATTCCATTTATAGCAAAAAGAGCAGACCTTGATCAGACGACTCCTATAGGAACTGTCTGATCTGGATCTACTCTGGTTGCAAATGTGTGAAAACATTTTTATATGAAAGAAAGGGTTAATAGATCCGACAACATTTTCTATCAATACCAAAAATTTGTGTACATAATTATTCCATTATGAAAATTCAGCTAATAAATATTCATGATGTCATTATTTCTGGCATGAATATTCAACAGAGAAAGGGTTAAGCAGCCACCTGCTTAAGTAAGGTCCCTTTCCCTGTTCTGGGTTCATTTCAAATTTTAATACCTACTGTTTATTCATGAAAAAAATATTTATAACAAAATGTTGAAGGTGGAACATTGTAGCCATTTCAGAAGGCACAGAAATAGATCTATCAAATTATATCAGCAAACAGAGCGGACCCTGATCAGACGGCTCCTCCAGGAGCCGTCTGATCTGAGTCTACTCTGTTTGCACATGCGTGAAAACACGTTTATATGAGGGAAAGAGTTAACCCCTTCCCTTTTCTATGTTTATTTCATATTTCAATACCTACTGAATAGTTATAATGAAATATGGAAGGTGGAACATTGTAGCCATTTTGGAAAGTAAAGAAAAGGGTCTGTTAAATTCCATTAGCAAACAGAGCAGACCTTGAATGATCAGAGGGTTACTATAGGAGGCTAGGAGCCGTCTGATCAGGGTCTACACTTTTTGCAAATGCGTGAAAACATGTTTATATGAGGGAAAGGATTAACTGATTTATTTCTTTTACTAAAATTCCAGTTGACAGGGGTTTGACTGTATTGTGAAATGGACAAGGGAAATTATTATGCTGATTGTTGTAATACATGTGGATTATTTCCTTATGGGTTAAATAAAAGGATATGAGTCAAGTACCAAAGTGGTGTAGAATTGAAATATTCAGCTTTACAAACTGGAAAAAAATTGCATTGGAATACGGTAGAACTTCTCTAATGCGACCACCAAAAAGGGGCCTAATTCTGGGTGGCAGAGGCAGATGGTAGCTTAATGCAGGATGAAAGTTATGCAGAAAGCTCCCATAGGAGTGGTAGCATTAGGGTGGGTTTACTGTATTCAGCTTTACAAACTGGAAAAGATTTTCATGACCAAATATGTAGGATAAATAATTAAATATGGATATCATGTACATTGTATATGCAATGATCTACTAGGTTACGTATATGTAATGATCTACTGGGTTACCATGAACACATGTACATTGTATATGTAATGATCTACTGGGTTACCATGAACACATGTACATTGTATATGTAATGATCTACTGGGTTACCATGAACACATATACATTGTATATGTAATGATCTACTGGGTTACCATGAACAAATATACATTGTATATGTAATGATCTACTGGGTTACCATGAACACATGTACATTGTATATGTAATGATCTACTGGGTTACCTGAACACATGTACATTGTATATATAATGATCTACTGGGTTACCATGAACACATATACATTGTATATGTAATGATCTACTGGGTTACCATGAACACATGTACATTGTATATGTAATGATCTACTGGGTTACCATGAACACATGTACATTGTATATGTAATGATCTACTAGGTTACCATGAACACATGTACATTGTATATGTAATGATCTACTGGGTTACCATGAACACATGTACATTGTATATGTAATGATCTACTAGGTTACGTATATGTAATGATCTACTGGGTTACCATGAACACATGTACATTGTATATGTAATGATCTACTAGGTTACCATGAACACATGTACATTGTATATGCAATGATCTACTAGGTTACCATGAACACATGTACATTGTATATGCAATGATCTACTAGGTTACGTATATGTAATGATCTACTGGGTTACCATGAACACATGTACATTGTATATGTAATGATCTACTGGGTTACCATGAACACATGTACATTGTATATGTAATGATCTACTAGGTTACCATGAACACATGTACATTGTATATGTAATGATCTACTAGGTTACGTATATGTAATGATCTACTGGGTTACCATGAACACATGTACATTGTATATGTAATGATCTACTGGGTTACCATGAACACATGTACATTGTATATGTAATGATCTACTAGGTTACGTATATGTAATGATCTACTGGGTTACCATGAACACATGTACATTGTATATGTAATGATCTACTAGGTTACGTATATGTAATGATCTACTGGGTTACCATGAACACATGTACATTGTATATGTAATGATCTACTGGGTTACCATGAACACATGTACATTGTATATGTAATGATCTACTGGGTTACCATGAACACATGTACATTGTATATGTAATGATCTACTGGGTTACCATGAACACATGTACATTGTATATGTAATGATCTACTGGGTTACCATGAACACATGTACATTGTATATGTAATGATCTACTGGGTTACCATGAACACATGTACATTGTATACGTAATGATCTACTGGGTTACCATGATAACTTGTACATTGTATATGTAATGATCTACTTGGATCTACTTGCACATTGTATATGTAATGATCTACTGATATAAAAATCAATAATTTTATGACATGGTTGTGATACTTTTTAGCTCACTAAAGCACAAAGTGCTCAGGGTGAGCTTTTGTGATCTCCCGTCGTCCGCCGTTTGTCGTCCGTCGTCAACAATTTGAACCTTTAAAAATCTTCTCCTGAATCTACAAGGATCTCAACTTTCATCTTTTGCACATAGCATCATATTCAAGTCCTCTACAAAAGTTATATAAATTATGCCCCTGGGGTCAAAATTAACCCCGCCCCAGGGGTGCCTTGTTTTCAATAGAAACATATAGTAAAACTTTGAAAATATTCTCCTGAAACCAGAAGGTTCTCAGCTTTCATAATTGGCACATAGCATCATGTTCAGGTGCTCTACAAAAGTTATATAAATTATGGCCCCAGGGTCAAAATTGGCCCCGCCCCAGGGGTGGTCAGTTTTCAATAGAAACAAATAGTGAAATCTTTGAAAATCTTCTCCTCTGAAACTGGAAGGTTCTCAGCTTTCATATTTGGCAGATAGCATCATGTTCAGGACCTCTACATAAGTTATATTATTATTGGCCCCGCCCAAGGGGTGGGCAGTTTTCAATAGAAACAAATAGTGAAATCTTTGAAAATCTCCTTCTCTGAAACTGGAAGGCTCTCAGCTTTCATATTTGGCACATAGCATCATGTTCAGGTCCTCTACAAATGTTATATAAAATATGGCCCCTGGGTCACAATTGGCCCCGACCCAGAGTTGGACAGTTTACAATAGAAACAAATAGTGAAATCTTTGAAAATCTTCTTCTCTGAAACTGGAAGGCTCTCAGCTTTCATATTTGGCACATAGCATCATGTTCAGGTCGTCTTCTAAAGTTATATAAATTATGGTCTCGGGGTCAAAATTGGCCCCGCTCCAGGCGTGGACAGTTTTCAATAGAAACAAATATAGAAATCTTTGAAAATCTTCTCTGAAACTCGAAGGCTCTCAGCTTTCATATTTGGCACAGAGCATTATGTTCAGGTCTTCAAAAGTTATATAAATTATGGCCCTAGGGTCAAAATTGACTCGCCACAGGGGTGGGCAGTTTTCAATAGAAACATATAGAGAAAACTTTGAAAATCTTCTTCTCTGAAACTGGAAGGTTAATCTCAGCTTTCATATTTGGCGCGTAGCATCATGTTCAGGTCCCCTACAAATTTTTCTAAATTATTCCCATGGGGTCAATATTGGCCAGGGCTGGCTAGTTTTCTATAGAAACATAGAGTGAAAACTTCTCCTCTTGTTGTCTGGTGAGCGCTTCAGGGCCATTCTGGCCCTCTTGTTATACTCTTTCCTGTATAAATATAAATATTTTATTCATGCATTTGCAAATAGAGTAGACCCAGATCAGACTACTATAGGAACTGTCTGATCAGTGTCTTGTTTGCTTATAACTTAATATAGATCTAATAAATTGTAGTCTCGGGTCTATAATATTTCATAATTAAACCTGGATCCGTATTCACAAAGCGCCGAGTCTGAAATTGGGACTCAAAACTCAACTGAATATGCTAAACCCTCAACCATGACTCGGCAAAATGGAATGAAAATCGCCATAAATAATTTTTTTACAGCTTATATTGTTGGCATAGTCATTTCATAAGTTGATCAAAACAATATTATCCAAGTTGTGGTAGTTTCCATTCTGAGTCTTGGGTCTGAGTTTCAGACTCAGTGCTTCGTGAATACTGGCCCAGTATCCATGCTTATAAAACGTTTTAGCCGAGTTCTCAAGTTTTTGATTGGTCAGATTTGAGAACAAACTGAGACTCAACGAAAATGCTTTATAAGCATGGACCCTGGCACATGAGTAGACCCTGAACAGAATGTTCCTACAGGAGTTCTCTGGTCTGTTGGACCCTGGCACAGGAGTTCTCTGGTCTGACGTTTCTAGTTTGCACAGGCATTAACGCTTTTTATTATAGACGCCTTTTTTCTATGTGTATTGCAAATTTCAATACCCAACTGAATATTCATGGACAAAATAGTTATGATGAAATATTGAAGGTGGAACATTGTAGCCAATCTGGAAAATAAAACAAATTGTTAAAATTCCATTTGCACACAGAGCAGACTCTGATCATATGACTCCTATAGGAGCTGTCTGATCTGGGTATACTCTGTTTGCAAATGTGTGAAAACGTGTAATGTTCTTTATTTTTGTATAAAGATATATGTTTGTATCAGAGATATGCTTAATATTATTAGTTACACGGTTATTTGGCAGGGTGTACGGGCTGGTATGACCGGGTTAGATCCCGTATTTCCTGAGGCGTTAGCCGAAGGAAATACGTGGTCTAACCCGGTCATACCAGCCCGTACACCCTGCCAAATTACCGTGTAACGAATTTATTACCAGTCAGAGATCCGATTTACCTAATTAAGAAACGAACAACTCTTATTTTGCTGACATTAGATCTCTAATTGTATGACGACATGACAAAGAAAATATGACGTCATCACAGAGCAAATATGACGTCGTCTCAGAGCAATTTCGAAAGAGGAATTGAAACTTCACTTGTAAATATTAACGGTAACACGTTGTACTGACAAGTTGATAGTGTTAAATTGAGGAAAGAATAAGGTACAGTTTTTTACATTTATTATCGATTATTTGGTCGTAATCCATCTAGAATTATTGGAGTAAGGACGATATGAAATTTCGAATCGACGCTAAAAATAAAAACAAAACGAATGACGTCACGCGTCAAATTTGAATAATTCTGTATTCTCCGTGGAAGCCGCTGAATACGGTACTGTACACCCCGGCAGTTTTTGGCAAACTGACCAATCAAATTCCAAGGATTTACTCTGACTGGTAATATAAATTTGTGTCGGAGTATGGGGTGTTCTTTGTTTTAGCATCTTTGGCTCATGTTCTATTTTTGTACATGTGTATATACAGAGATATGTTTGTTGGTAAAATGTTAACCCTTTCTCTCATATAAACACCTTTTCCAGCATTTGCAAACAGTAGACCCGGATCAGACAGACCATCTAAACAGGGTCTGCTGTTTGCTTATGACATAATATAGATTTGATTCTTAAGGTTTTGTCAAAGAAAAACATTCCTTTGAAGAGTGAACATTATAAAAACTAAGCTAATAAATAAACACATTTATAATTATTTCTTGCATGAATATTGAATAGGGAAAGAGATAACATTTTCCCTCATAAACAATTTTTCATGCATTTGCAAACAGAGTAGAGCCGTCTGATCAGGGTCTGCTATTGTTTGCTTATGGAATTTGATAGAGCTGTTTCTTTAACTTCTGAAATGGCTACTATGTTCCACACTTTATTATAACTATTTTGTCCATGAATATTTAGTAGGTAAGAAATTTGAACAATATAGAGCAGGCAAAGGGTTAAGACTTGACGCAAATAAGCAATGAAGACAATGGTTCTGTACTGTTGAAAGAGTTATGTATTCATTGTGCTTAGTCAGCAGATACCGAAAGAGAGCCGCAGATGTTTGAGTATCTTTTTTTACAGTAACTCCTGTCTAAACCAGAATTCTAGCTGAGAGAAAAAAAATGAGACTTTTAGGCAGGTGGCTGCTTCATGCATGGTTAAAGTATTGCAAATTTCAATACCCAACTGAATATTCATGGACAAAATAGTTATGATGAAATATTGAAGGTGGAACATTGTAGCCAATCTGGAAAATAAAACAAATTGTTAAAATTCCATTTGCACACAGAGCAGACTCTGATCAGATGACTCCTATAGGAGCTGTCTGATCTGGGTATACTCTGTTTGCAAATGTGTGAAAACATGTAATGTTCTTTATTTTTGTATAAAGATATATGTTTGTATCAGAGATATTCTTAATATAAATTTGTGTTAGAGTATGGGGTGTTCTTTGTTTTAGCATCTTTGGCTCATGTTCTATTTTTGTACATGTGTATATACAGAGATATGTTTGTTGGTAAAATGTTAACCCTTTCTCTCATATAAACACCTTTTCATGCATTTGCAAACAGTAGACCCAGATCAGACAGACCATCTAAACAGGGTCTGCTTTTTGCTTATGACATAATATAGGTTTGATTCTTGAGGTTTTGTCAAAGAAAAACATTCCTTTGAAGAGTGAACATTATAAAAACTAAGCTAATAAATATACACAATATAATTATTTCTTGCATGAATATTGAATAGGGAAAGAGATAACATTTTCCCTCATAAACACTTTTTCATGCATTTGCAAACAGAGTAGAGCCGTCTGATCAGGGTCTGCTATTGTTTGCTTATGGAATTTGATAGAGCTGTTTCTTTAGCTTCTGAAATGGCTACTATGTTCCACATTTTATTATAACTATTTTGTCCATGAATATTTAGTAGGTAAGAAATTTGAACAGTATAGAGCAGGCAAAGGGTTAAGACTTGACGCAAATAAGCAATGAAGACAATGGTTATGTACTGTTGAAAGAGTTATGTATTCATTGTGCTTAGTCAGCAGATACCGAAAGAGAGCTGCAGATGTTTGAGTATCTGCTTTTACTGTAACTCCTGTCTAAACCAGAATTCTAGCTGAGAGAAAAAAAATTAGAGACTTTTAGGCAGGTGGCTGCTTCATGCATGGTTAAAGTATTGCAAATTTCAATACCCAACTGAATATTCATGGACAAAATAGTTATGATGAAATATTGAAGGTGGAACATTGTAGCAAATCTGGAAAATAAAACAAATTGTTAAAATTCCATTTGCACACAGAGCAGACTCTGATCAGATGACTCCTATAGGAGCTGTCTGATCTGGGTATACTCTGTTTGCAAATGTGTGAAAACATGTAATGTTCTTTATTTTTGTATAAAGATATATGTTTGTATCAGAGATATGCTTAATATAAATTTGTGTTAGAGTATGGGGTGTTCTTTGTTTTAGCATCTTTGGCTCATGTTCTATTTTTGTACATGTGTATATACAGAGATATGTTTGTTGGTAAAATGTTAACCCTTTCTCTCATATAAACACCTTTTCATGCATTTGCAAACATTAGACCCAGATCAGACAGACCATCTAAACAGGGTCTGCTTTTTGCTTATGACATAATATAGATTTGATTCTTGAGGTTTTGTCAAAGAAAAACATTCCTTTGAAGAGTGAACATTATAAAAACTAAGCTAATAAATATACACAATATAATTGTTTCTTGCATGAATATTGAATAGGGAAAGAGATAACATTTTCCCTCATATAAACACTTTTTCATGCATTTGCAAACAGAGTAGAGCCGTCTGATCAGGGTCTGCTATTGTTTGCTTATGGAATTTGATAGAGCTGTTTCTTTAGCTTCTGAAATGGCTACTATGTTCCACATTTTATTATAACTATTTTGTCCATGAATATTTTCTAGATAAGAAATGTGAACAATATAGAGCAGGCAAAGGGTTAAGACTTGACGCAAATAAGCAATGAAGACAATGGTTATGTACTGTTGAAAGAGTTATGTATTCATTGTGCTTAGTCAGCACATACCGAAAGAGAGCCGCAGATGTTTGAATATCTGCTTTTACGGTAACTCCTGTCTAAACCAGAATTCTAGCTGAGAGAAAAAAAATGAGACTTTTAGGCAGGTGGCTCCTTCATGCATGGTTAAAGTCATGCAGAAAGCGCATAGAGGAGCTTTCTGCATGACTGTCACCCTGCATTAAATTGAGTTTCTGGTTTAGAGAGATTTTTCTGTATACATATGTCTTGTCTGGTGCCTAAACTTGTATCTGTTTAATGAATGTAATTTCTTGTCTAACTGCTTACTTGTGTTTCTCTTGTGTGATTTCTTGTCTGGTTCCTAACTTTTGTATCTGTTCCTTATATGCCTTCTTGTCAAGTTTCACTTGTGTACCTGTTTTCTGCATTTTCTTGTCTGGTTCCTAATTTGTGTGCCTTGTTCCCAGCCTTCTACTTTGTCATTGTCTTCTTGTCATCTTCATCCACTTTCATTCTACCATATCAGTGCAATTTTTTTTAGTTTTTGTACAAACTCTGTAGTACCGACGCCATGTTAAATATTTTGTGTAAAAATGTAAATATTAATTATTTTTTTAAAAAAATACATGTATATATATATATAACTACAAATCATATATATGGGGGAACGTAGATTTTCAAATGCATAAAGTGGAACAAAATTGTATATCTAAATTATTTTTTTGTTTTTAACTTTAGTTTGTATCTTTTTTCATTCTTTATCTTAAAAAACATTTTTTCACAGATATTTTCCATTTTTTTTGGAATTTGAACTGAAATGAAGAAAACGTCGCCTTTTTTACTACGACGCCGTTCTACCTTAACGAAAACGACCGAAAACGAGATATATATTCTCCTTTATCAAAATTTTACGACAAATGTTTATTAAAGGAGAATATCAAACTATGCAAATTTCTTCAAACCGGACATATAAATAAACACCACGTATTTTTTAATATTTAAAATGTAATTTAAATAGCGAGTTCCGCTGAATTTCAAAACAAGATACTGCAAAGAAAGTACATTAATGTCCAGATATATGTCAAACAGAATTGCCTATTAGAACAACAACATCTCGGACCCATGTAAGGGAAATAACCGGCCGGAAATAACTTATGTTCAGAAACGCAATGTGTTTTCGCAAAATCTTCGTTTGGAATTCGTTTTCACTAACTGTTGGGAATTCGTTTCCACTAACTGTTGGGAAGTATTGCCGATAGGAGAATATCGGGAGAATTCACCTGCACACAAATATATATAGCCTCATGTGTACCGAGATACCAAATGTCTTATAGGAACAAGTTTTAGACAACGCCCTTGTCTGACACTAACAACAGGTAAGTTATTGAAGAAATTATCAATAACTTTCTCATCGTTTGTCCGTGGCTCTACTTATGTCCAGTAATGTAGTACGGTAGAGACAAAACAAAAAGCTACACTGGTCTGTCAGATATCTGAAAAAAGTACTTGATTTGCAGAAACTGAAGAAAACAAACCTCAATTACTATGACCTATATTTGTGGGATAGTTGTTGTCCATAATAGTGGATACTCATTAGGGTCCGATTGTTTTGGCTAGACCGGTGAACAGGATATTCTGGTGCCATGAAACAATATTGCCGTAAATAGACTAGGGCTGTCACGGTTACTCGGTTAATCGTTGACGGTTCGGTTCGTTGTTCTAACCGGTTCAAAATTTCACTAACCGTGAACCGGCAGTAATAATTTGGGAAAGTAAATTACGCTAAAAATATTATTTTATACTGTCATATCTAAATTAAGTCATTTTGTTTCCCTTCGACATGCTATGATGGAGAAAAGTGCAGGTATCTGACTATTTGGGGCTGTAAACCATATACATATCATCTTCTGTAAACATAATTCACGTCGAGCTACGTATCACGTTTACACGCTAATTTTAAAAAACAAACCTGTCTCAAGTTCTCAAATCTAATTGAAAGGTAACACAGTCTTCCACCTGCCTAACGGTGGTTAATCATGTACACTTGTCTACCAATAAACCAATGTTTGTTCGTTCTCAATTTTATCCAGTTTTCCTCGTCTCTGTGTAGTGTGTACTATTACTTTTACAAGCATTACGGTAAAGTGGAAGGGCAATCGAACCTGCACTTTTAGTCAGTACACATTCATAACGGAAGTTGATAATTTTACAGTAGACCAGTCTAGCGGAAGTTGAGACTCGAAAGGTAAACACGATTCTTACTTTCACTTTCGTCATAAATCTACCAGATTGAAATGAATGGTTATATGATTTTGGTCAACAAATGAGTCAAGCAGGATGTCAACAGGTTTTTCAAGTCTTATATCGGCCCAAATAGGATTTAATTTCAGAATATATAGCGCACCATGCTTTATCCTATATACAGTCTGACACGGATGATAAATATGGCGGTTAACCGGTTACGGTTCGGTTCGGCGTTCCCGATTAACCGGTTCAAGAATTGTCTAACCGTGACAGCCCTAAAATAGACACCTTTTGAAGACACAGAATTTAATATGAAAAAAAATCGGAGAGAATTTTAAATTACATGTTATATACGGGAAACAGGTCAAACCGGCCCCAAGTCAAACCGGCCTCCAAAAGGTCAAACCGGACCTCAATTTGATCAAACCGGCCCCCTTATTATATTTTGGCTGGTCAAACCGGCCCCACGAATAAAAAAGCTTCGAATATATATCTTTTTAATAATGAAATGTTTTATTGATACTTTTATTACCTTTTTTATCACGAAATATAATGTTCGAGAAACCAGTGATGAACATTTCCATTTCTGCATATAATGTAACAGAGCAATTAACACATTTCTAAGACACACACGCTAATTAGTAATGTAAGCGTGCCTTTAATCTAACCAAACAATGAACACATAATTATTTTTTGCTACAAATACTAATAAGTATGTTATGCATGTGGCGGTAAATTTAAGGTAAATTTCCCTGTGCTATGCTTATTTCAATACATACCGAATATTCAAGGACAAATTAAATAAGTTATAATTAAATATGGAAGCCCATTTAAAAACGAAAGGAAAAGATCTTACTAATTCCATTAGCAAACAGAGCAGACCCTGATCAGATGGCTCCTAAAGGAGCCGTCTGATCTGGGTCAACCCTGTTTGCAAATGCGTGAAAACACGTTTATATGAGGGAAAGGGTTAAAGGTGATGTTAATCCCATTTATTATTGTTAAAGATGAACACTAATTGCTAAGGGATACACGTATGTTCTATGTATATGTTCCATGCTCATTAAACAGATAATTTTTAACCCTTCAATCCATGATTATTTATGTTAGCAAGACCTATATAATATTCCATAGCAAACAGAGCATACCCTGTAAGACTCAGAGCTATCTAGTCTGGGTTTCCTTTGTTTGATGATAATATATTGTAGTCAGCTCTTTACTCCATGAGTATATATTGCGTACAGAGTAGACCCAGCTCACACGGTTTCTATAGGAGATTTCTGATCAGGGTCTGCTCTGTTTGCTTACAGTATACTATAGATCTGATTTCACTCGATATCATCATTTTACAACATTTGATATAGATTTATATGTACTTTTGAACATTACTTTATTTTTGTGTGCAACTATGTCTACATACCATGATACCAAGATAAACAATACCTTACATTCATTCAGAGACATATACATACATGTATGTATATGTCTCTGCCCTCTGGTTCATTCAACTGACACAATGAACGCGTGTCTAATTGGATTATCACAAACAACATACACCCGCATGCCATTAATTGGATTATCACACCTACCGAAAGACACATGCGTGCCATTAATTGGCATTAACTAAAGGCCAATGTCACTTAATCTTAATGCGAGCCGAGTATATAACTATATAGCTTACATTGCCGAATTTCCAACTGACGTTTGAAAATTTAAAATATGATCCGCTGTGTACTCCCTCACTGCCATAGCGGGTCGAATAGTGTTTGACTGGATGGGTTGCATAGTGCGTGTATTGCTTAGTTTATATGCATGAACTTCAAATTGATCTGTTCTGTTACCCAATTTTCCGGCAATGTTTTATGTGCAATGTTGTATGCCAAAACAAATGTACCCAAGTCTGTTGAGTCTGGGTCAAAATTATGTGACATACTGGCACTGCGCATAGAATTTTGCATTCAAGTTTTTTTTTTTTTATGATCTGAGTGCGTTGACAAAATATAATAGAGCATAATACGACACAGACAGATAAACTTACGGAAAAGATGTAGTTGATTTACCTATGTCCTAAGTAACTTCTTTTTTATTATTATTCTTATCTATATATAAGTATTAAATATATTTTATTTTAAATGTTCTATAATTTACGCATTATTGTACATAAAATGTATCTTTGTGAAGCGCTTTTGAACGCACATATCCTGTATGAAAAGAGCGCTATATAAATGTGGTATAATAATAATAATAATAATAATAATAACTGACCAAAATATATGTGATAAGGAACTAGATCTACATTGGGTTTCTAGAAATATTTAATATTTAACATGGTTAAAAATTCGATTTAACCCTATCCCTGTTCTATGTTTATTTCATATTTCTGTACCTACTGCATATTCATGGCCAAAATAGTTATAATGAAATATGGAAGGTGGAACATTGTAGCCATTTTAGAAAGTAAAGACACAGATCTTTCAAATTCTATTAGCAAACAGAGTAGACCCTGATCAGACGGCTCCTATAGGAGCCGTCTGATCAGGGTCTACTCTGTTTGTAAATGCGTGAAAACACGTTTATATGAGGGAAAGGGTTAAAAATGTGGAGCCGGTTTGACCAAAAAAATAATTCATGTGAGGCCGGTTTGACTTTTTGGAGGCTGCGGTTTGACCAGGGGCCGGTTTGACTGTAATTCTTATATACGCACTACCACAGGATGTTATTGAAGCAAAGACTGTTAATCAATTTAAGTCGAGGCTAGATAACCACTGGCGAGGGGATATTTTATACCAATACTAGCACATTGTCATTATCACTTTTGTCATTTCTTACATGACAACCATTTTACCAACTTTATAGAAATGTGTAATCGAACAAAGAAGACTTTCATATATATGAATAATGAGACAAAGAGTCTGTATTGAAGCACAAAGTAAATCTGTATTTACTTCGTGATTGAAGATTTACAGCAACAGTAGGGTTTAATCAAAGTACTGACAGTACTGAAGGTTTCGGACATAATATATATTTATTATATTGATTGTTTGCTGTGGATTTTTCTGAAAATCATGTCAGTAGTTTGGAAGACATTTAAAGAATTGTTTTATGAACATGTCACACACAGGGCGATTCCAATAGCTCAACTTGCCACTTTGTGCCAATAGAGCCAAAACTGATGTTTAATGTAGTATAGAGCCATCACTCCATTATTTGAAAGTTAGGGTCATACTTCTGCTACTATCTGGTACACCATAACAGTAATTAGCATGCCCCATTCACTTATCCATATATTATACACTTCCACCAATTTTAGACATATTCCTTATGATTCTAAATACCCTACAAATAATTGCCCAAATATACTGTGGGGTGATATTAACAATATGACAAATTATAAAGTAACAAATATATTTCAACTTAGCATGGCAGGATACAACAGGGAAAATAAAATCAACTAGAAAATTGTTTCCAAGACACTGATGCACCCCTCCCCTAACAATAGTGTCTCTATATCAAGCACTTTTGACTATGTGTTATACAGTGAAGAAAATTTCAGAGTCCTATAACTCTGGTAAAATGGTCAGAGCAATAATTACATTCAAGAAAATCTTCACATCAAGATTGACAGCTTAATATCATGGGTGAAAATTTGAAGTAAACCCTCCCATTGGTATATTGGTTGTTAGACACATAATATTGTTTCACTTTATATTATATAGTGAAGACGATTTCAGGGTTCCATATCGGGTACAATTGGTCTGAGCAAAAATAAGCCTTTCTATGCTTTTGCAAACAGAAAAGACCCTGAAGTTCATAGAATAGTTTATCCATGCCTATACCTTGTATTTGTGTGTGATTGTGTTGTATTTTCTTACTTTTTCCTGAGGAGACTGCGAGTGTGAGTCTGTTCAGGGCCAGGTTGTGAGTCTGTGCTGCAAACAATACATACCCCGATCAGTTACCACAACTGGTCAGGGTCTTTGCTATTTGCAGCATAATACATGTAACAAGTATATCAATAAATGATATAATTAAAAATAAATTATAGTCATACATGCAAATTACAGTTAGTGCTGTAGTAAACACTACAGACCCTGATCAGTAACCGGCGTTATAGAAATAAATGATATGAATTAGAAATAAATTACATACATTACTATAAGATACTATAAGACACTATAAGATACTATAAGCCTGACACGCAAATCAATAAATGATGAAATCTATATAAATTAAAAGATAAGAAAGCACTTTGTCTCATTTTGTTTGCCTTTCTCCTTTTTTCCTTTTAATGATTTTTTAATAATATAAAGGATACAAAAACCCTTGTTTCCTTTTAATAGTAATTGTTAATACTACCATCCAAGCTACTTAAACACTAAAGGTTGGCAAAGTGGGACACCCTGTTTGGATTCAGATCTAATACCAAGTAACTGTCTGACCAAAATCTAAACTGTTTACAACTTGTGACAATTTTGCCTTAGGTCAAAATGCCTAAAACTGATCTTTTAGAAATTCAAATGATGACAAACCTGAAGCAGACGATATTGCAGATCTCTACAGCTTGCTTAATCCCTACAATGCTGAGTGATATTTCGTTTGCAACAATTGCCATCTGCTTCAATTCTTCAATAAACTTTCTCTCATTTTATGCAAAAATATGGTCAAGATGACAAACAGTTTGGATCCTGATGAGACACAGAATTATGTGGCCTCTCGTCTGGATCCAATCTGTTAGCATAGGTAATCACAGTTTCGCCGCTAGCATGCAAAGAGTTAAGCGTATGACCTCTAGAGATTTTAGGATGATGTAACAGTTGCCCTGCACTACTGACCACCAGTGCTGTAACCTTTATACTGTAGTTTATGATGTGAAGAACAGAAGCAGTCTATTTAACCCTTAATTTCCCCATATAAACTTGTTTTCATGCATCTGCAAACAGATTCGACCCAGATAATACAGCTCGCTCCCATATGACCAGAGTCTGCTCTGTTTGCTAATGGATCCACCTTCCATATTTCATTATAAATATTTTGTAAGATTTCGGAACCGGATTGTAAGCCAAGCACTGCACATGCGCGTATTCTCTTTGGGGGATTCCCGCTAGGTAGAGCTCGTGCAATAGGGTTTTCCGTGAAAGCTTGAGTCGCAATCCATTTTATAAGGATTTCGGCAAAGCCGAAACCCTAAAAAGGAGTTCAGTCTCCTTCCTTATGAACCTAAAAACAATCGTCTGAATGACAATCTCAAGCAGATGTCATCAAAGCTATTAATCAAACTTTGATATTTGGATATTTTCATCATAGATAGATCTATACATTTATTTCAATATTGTGCAAATATCATGGTAAAACACTGAAAATAAAAAAAAAAGCAATGCATGTATAAACATCATCAAATTATAATTAATGAACCATGTCAGTCTAATCAATATCAAGGATGACACAAAAAAGAGAATACGATCTCTTATTTCCATTACGGTCCTAAATTGATAGTTATGGTTTGACATAGGCATGAAAATACAAAATGAGATGAATTGAAATACTTTGGTTAAGAAATCTATAGTCAGTACACATATTATCATGTTTACTGCATGTGTGACGTAGCAACAGAAAGTCGCCACGTCATCGCTCCTGTTTAGTTTGTCATTACTAAACAAGAACAATAACGAAGCAACTCTCTGTTACTGACGTTAGTTTGCGTTTTTGCAAAGTAGATTTTGCAATCAGAGTAGACCCAGATCAGACAGCTGTTATAGGAGCCTTCTTATTAAGGTATAATATAAATATGATTCTACAATTTCTGCATGGCCAAAATGCCTGTGTCAATAGGCTATTATACAAATTAAACTAGATCTAATTAATATTCTTCACATCTGCATTTTTCATACAAATATTCATGGAGAAAAGGGTGAAACTACAGAGGGTTATCTAACATTCTAGATAATGCTT